>CM039131.1:33698115-34387579 GCA_022036555.1 Microstegium vimineum
CTTACACGTATGCCTGTCTCACAAAGATCATCACAACTGTGCATGGATGGCGCAAAGATAACTTATAAAATTTATTTTAGACAGATGTCTTGGACTTAGACCTGAGTCCAAACCAACATGCATGTCAAGCTAGCCCCACATGTTGCCTTAACCACCGCTAAAGCTCCCTAAAGCCTGAACCATAACAGTTAACTACTGCTGAAACCCCATTTTGCGGGTTTGTTTAATAATGTGCTAGTGTAGTAGGCTACTATATATATTATTGTTACTCCCTCTAGTTTGAAATTCGCAAATACTTGATATTTGGGACAAGGCTTAATTTGGGTCAAACCTTTTAAACTTTGATTACAAATAACTTTTAAACTAATACTCCCTTCATTCCAAATTATAAATCGTTTTCATAATCTTTGAGAGTCAAATAATCTCAAGTTTGACCAAAATTATAGAGAGATATACAAGGATTTATGACATCAAATAGATATATTATAAAAAATACTTAATGAAGAATCTAATGATATTTAATTTGTATTATAAATATTATTATCGTATTATATAAATTTGGTTAAACTTGAGACATAATTTAGGATGAAGACTTTATAAACCTGAAGACTATATGCATAGATTTGTCATGGAAAACAGACATGAATTTGATTGTTCGTATATATGTATATTTGTTTCTGTCGGGTACGAAGGTAAGGGGTATCCTAAACCCTTCGATAAATTAACGCTAAACATAGCAACTATTTTTAAGGCAGGGACCAACCCACTACTCAGTAAGGCACGGCCCATCGCTCGAGGGCCCCCTCTACACCAGCTGTGGCGACAAGCCACGGGCCGGCCCACCTCGACGCCGAATGACGAACCGAGGGGCGAGCGAACGACCCCCCGGCTCCTACCTCGACGATAAATGACGGACCGAGGGGCGAGCGAACGACCCCCCGGCTCCTACCTCGACGGTAAATGACGGGCCGAGGGGGCGAGCGAACGACCCCCCGGCTCCCACCTCGACGAACGAAGGATGGACGAGGGGTCGAACGAACGACCCCTCGACCTCTACCTCGACCTCTCCGACCCCGTCTCTGCTCCGACCCCGTCGGCGCTTCGACCTCTACCTCGACCTCTCCGACCCCGTCTCTGCTCCGACCCCGTCGGCGCTCCGACCTCTACCTCGACCAGGGGTCGAACGGACGACCCCCGGACGAGGGGCTCGATTAACCCAACTGCTCCCGGCATGGGTTAAAGTGAACCCACCTAACGACATGGGCGCCCGCGTCCGCTGTCAAATCCGCCAACTCCCCGTCAAGTCCCCGATTCCTGTCAACTATGCCGCCACTGTCGCCACTACGTGAGTACAGACTCCAGCAGTACCCCTCGGAAAGTGAACAGTGCGACCCTCGACGACGACTTCGGGAATGCGACAGAGCCACGCAGGGCTCGACCCCTCCCTCGACCGGGGGGCTCGACCCCTCCCTCCAACAACTCCAGTATGGGGGGCGTCCCATCCGCCCCGTCCCGCTTCAGCCGTGAGATTCGTGCCCGCCTGCGGACGCTGTGCTGCGGCGACTTCTGCTGCCGCCACGACCGGGGACGCCAGAAGGACGGGAAGGCCATGCCGCCACAGTACTCAACGTCTCTCCACCAACGCTGTGCCTCGGACGTGCCGCCCATACTTCTACAGTTAGGACCCTGTACCCTCGGACCTCCCCTTGGTCTATAAAAGGGGATGCCGAGGTAGAATAAAAGGAGAGATTCGGACGATTGGATCACTCATCGGACTTCAGCTCTGACCTCCACACTCCACACACCCCGCCACTCGATCGACCCCTCGGGTGGCCAACTCCGTGTAACACAGCTTGTACCCCCCCTGTACGAGCACGTTTTGGGTGCGAGATAATACAAGTCATCCTCCCCCCGCTGGACGTAGGGCCTTCTTTGCCCGAACCAGGATAAACCTTGTGTCCATCTTGCATCACGTCTGAGAGAGGGAGCACGCGATATACAAATTTACTCGTTGGTGGTCTTGACCCCCGGGTCATAACACCGACAGTTGGCGCGCCAGGTAGGGGGAATTGCGTGTCGATCAACTCCGAACTACTCTCTCAGATGGATTCCACCATCCCATCATTTCCATTCACCGCCGTCGTCTGGTTCGGTAGTCTAGGGTTCGTATCCACGGACCAGGGCGACTTCATAGTCTTTCCCTCCGCTCGTGGCCTGGACGCCGGCGGCACCGCTTCGCCGGGGACAGCAAGGGTCAGACGACGGCCCCTCCGCTTGCGTCTCTGGCCTGCGATCAGGAGGAGGCGCGAGCGGCTCCGACGCACTCGTCGTCGCGCGGATTCCGAGGTGCCGGACGCCGTTTCCCCGGCCCCAGCAGGTGATGCGGGCCCTTCCCCTAGGGGTCCGTTTGACCCATGCTTGTGGGCCGAGGGCGGGCGCCCCTCTGAGTGGGACTTTGGCTCTGCCACATCGTCATCACTGGAGGTCCCCGTGGACTCTCCGACACCCTCGACCTCGTCACCACCACGTGACCCGTTCCCGTACGGGCTCCACAATAGCGCCAGACTCTGCTCTGACCTCGCAGGTTTGCAGATACAAGCACGTAGCGGGTCTCCAGCGACTCCGCCGCGTGCGATGTCCAACCCCGTCACCACCTCTTCACCAGACGAGCCAGGACTACCCCGTACATGGGGCACGTTACGGCGGCGCCTGGCGGAGGAGCGCATGGGGTCCTTCCCCCACTTCTACCACGCCGACCCCGACTCGGACTCTCCCGACGAGAGTTACAACTCCACCCGGGAGTGTTTCCACCTCGACGACCAAGCCGACCCTCAGGACGACGTCGATGACACCGCGGCCACCGAAGAAGGAGGAGGGGCCAACGCTACACCGGCACGAGATGCAATCCCCCCAAGTCCTGATAGAGCTGATCCACCCCCCGACGTCCAGATTGCGCAGGTCCGAGAGCTTCTCAGCAAGCTCGAGGAGGAGCGCCTACGTCTTCAGCAGCTTGAGCACACCCTCGAGCGGGATCGAGGGCGTCCTCAGGGTGGAGGAGCTCGTGAGCAGGCCCGGGAAGTCCACCGGCAGATCGTCGAGGAGGGGGCCGTCGAACCCCGAGTCTTCAACCGCGCCAGTCAGAATGTCGTAGCGGCCGCGATGCTGCTCCGCAACATGTCGGCGCCATCGACCCCCCAGGCACGGCGTATCAGGGACGAAATCCAGGGGCTTCTCCAAACTGCGGCCGTGCAGTAGGCGGAGAGCTCAGCCTCGAGGCGTCGAGGGGCTGCCTCTGAGCGACAAGTAGCGCCCCCTCGACAAAATCGGGAGGTCTCCGTCCACCAGAACAAGGCGCCCCAGGGCCAGGTCGAGTGACGACCGGTTCAGGAATGCCTCGTCGATGACCTCCCCCCTCGGGTGAACAATCGACGTTGGTATAGCGACGCCGAGGCTCAAGGTTACAGCGCTCACCGAGGTGGGCGCTACGACAGCGACGAAGACCGATGTCGGTCTCCGGAGCCGCCGGGGCCCCGAGTCTTCGGTAGAACCATCCGGCGGGCCTCCCTCCTGGTCCGTTTCCGTCCGCCCACCAGCCTGGTCAAGTACAACGGTGAAACCAAGCCAGAGCTCTGGCTTGCCGACTTCAGGCTGGCGTGCCAACTGGGTGGAGCCGACAATGACCACATCATCATTCGACAACTCCCACTGTTCCTCTCCGACACCGCTCGAAGGTGGCTCGAGGAGCTACCCCCGGACTTGATCCAGGACTGGCCCGACCTTGTCCGGATCTTCGAGGGCAACTTCAAGGGCACCTACGAGCGGCCGGGCAACCCCTGGGACCTTCGCAGTTGCAAGCAGAAGCCAGGGGAGACCCTCCGCGCCTTCACCCGCCGATTCTCGAAGCAGCGCACCGCACTGACCCACATCTCCGACCACGAGGTCATCACGGCGTTCATCGCCAGGACAACCTGCAAGGAGTTGGTGCGGGAGCTGGGGCGAAACACCACCAAGACCGCCAACGAGCTCATGGACGTCATCGCCAACTACGCGGCTGGCGACGAGGCCGTTGGCGCGTTCTTCCAGAGTCCCCCAGGGAAGGGGAAAGGCAAGGCGGATGAGCCCGGAGGCTCGGACGACGGGCCCAAGAAGAACGGTGGGCCCAGAAGGAACAACGACGGCAACGGCGGCCGGAAGAAGAAGAAGAAGAAGAACCTGCCGGGCCGACGCAACGTCGAGCCCAACGTCGAGCACGACGACGAGCCCGACGACCTTGTCGCTGCTGCAGACAAGAAGAAGCCTCGAGGGCCCCCTCCCGACGGGGGCGTCTTCGATAAGATGCTGAAGGAGCCTTGCCCCTATCATATGGGGCCGGCCAACCACCGCCTCGAGGACTGTCGCATGCTCCGAAAGCACTTCGTCCCTCCTGGCTTCAGGAGAGATGACGGCAAGGAAGACCCGCCCTGTGATGCCCACGTCAGGGGCGACGTCAAAAAAGGAGGCTTCCCCGAAATCCACGACTGCTACATGATTTACGGGGGACCCTCGACCCGCCTCACCGCGCGCCAGCGCAAGAGGGAGCGTCGAGAAGTTTTTTCCGTTCGAGCCCAGGCTCCGCAGTACCTCGACTGGTCCCATACGCCGATCACCTTCGATCAGGACGACCACCCCGAGCACATCCCCAACGCAGGGGCTTACCCGCTCGTCGTCGCCCCGATCATCCTCAACACCCGCCTCACCAAGGTGCTCATGGATGGGGGGAGCAGCCTCAACATCATCTACGCCGAGACCCTCGACCTCCTAGGGATCCCGAGGACCATGCTCCTGCCCAGCGCAGGGGGGTTCCACGGGATCGTCCCGGGGAAGAAGGCGCTCTCGATCGGCCGCATCAAGCTACCGGTCTGTTTCGGCGTCCCCTCGAACTTCCGAAAGGAAGAGCTGACCTTCGAGGTGGTCGCGTGGCGAGGCACCTACCACGCCATCGTCGGTAGACCGGGATACGCCAAGTTCATGGCGGTCCCGAACTACACCTACCTCAAGCTCAAGATGTCGGGGCCCTCGGGGGTCATCACCGTCGACACCTCCTACGAGCACGCATACGACTGCGACATCGAGTGCGTGGAGAAAGCCGAGGCCTGCGAAGATTCGGCAATCCTCGCAGCCCTCGACGACTTGTCCGGAGAGATTCCCGACCCCAAGCGACACGCTGGCAACTTCAAGCCGGCGGAAGACACGAAGACCGTCCCGCTCGACCCCAGCCTCGCGGATGGGAAGGCGCTGACGATCAGCGCCACCCTCGAGCCCAAATAGGAAGCAGTGCTCGTTGACTTTCTCCGTGTGAATGCCGACGTGTTCGCATGGAGTCCCTCGGATATGCCGGGCATTCCGAGGGAGGTCGCCGAGCACTCCTTGGACATCCGAGCCGGGTCCAAACCGGTGAAGCAACGCCTGCGCCGCTTCGACGAGGAGAAGCACAGAATCATCGGGGAGGAGGTCGACAAGCTTTTGAAGGCCGGATTCATCAAGGAGGTGCATCATCCCGAGTGGTTAGCTAATCCCGTGCTTGTAAAGAAAAAGAATGGGAAGGATAGGATGTGTGTAGACTACACTAATCTAAATAAAGCGTGTCCCAAAGTTCCTTTTCCTTTACCACGTACCGATCAAATAGTAGATTCCACTTCGGGATGCGAAACCCTCTGCTTCCTTGATGCGTATTCTGGCTACCACCAAATAAAGATGAAGGAGTCCGATCAGCTCGCGACCTCCTTCATCACTCCCTTCGGCATGTTTTGCTACCTCACCATGCCCTTCGGCTTGCGAAACGCCGGGGCCACCTACCAACGATGCATGCTCCACGTCTTCGGAAAACACATAGGGCCGACCATCGAGGCCTACGTCGATGACATCGTGGTCAAGTCCAAAACAGTCGGAAACCTGGTCGGAGACCTCGAGATCGCATTTGGGTTCCTCAGGGCTAATCGCATAAAACTAAATCCTGAGAAGTGTGTCTTCGGGGTCCCTCGAGGCATGCTCTTAGGGTACATAGTTTCCCAGCGTGGGATCGAGGCCAATCCCGAGAAGGTAACCGCCATCACGAGGATGGGGCCGATCAACGACCTCAAGAGCGTGCAAAGGGTCACTGGGTGCCTCGCCGCCCTCAGTCGCTTTACCTCGAGGCTCGGAGAGAAGGCCCTACCCCTTTACCGCCTCCTGAAGAAGACGGAACACTTCGCGTGGACCGCCGAAGCCGAGGAGTCGCTCTCGAGGCTCAAGGCCTTGCTCACCTCGCCACCGGTCTTGGTACCCCCGAGTCCGGCCGAGCCCCTCCTGCTCTATGTCGCAGCAACTACCCAGATAGTCAGCGCGGTCATAGTGGTCGAAAGGGAAGAGGAAGGACACACCCTACCGGTTCAGTGGCCTGTCTACTTCGTGAGCGAGGTCCTTTTCGAGACCAAAACGAGGTACCCCCACATCCATAAGCTGCTGTACGCGGTCGTCCTCACTCGGCGTAAGCTCAAACACTATTTCCTGGGCCACCCGGTCACTGTGGTTTCATCTTTCCCCCTCGGAGAGATAGTCCAGAACCGGGAGGCGTCGGGAAGGATCGCCAAGTGGTCCGCCGAGCTCATGGGGGAGACCCTCTCCTACGCCCCTTGGAAGGCTATCAAGTCTTAGGTACTCGCAGATTTCGTTGCAGAATGGACCGACACCCAACTACCCCCAGCGCAGGTCCAGAGCGAGCTCTGGACCATGTACTTCGACGGATCGTTGATGAAGACAGGAGTAGGCGCCGGATTACTGTTCATATCACCCTCAGGGGTCCATATGCGCTATGTCATCCGCCTCCACTTCCCCGCCTCCAACAACGTCGCCGAATACGAGGCCCTCGTCAGCGGCCTGCGCATCGCCATCGAGCTCGGGGTTCGACGCCTCGACGTGCGAGGGGACTCTCAGTTGGTGATCGACCAAGTGATGAAAGACTCGAGCTGCCACGACCCTAAGATGGAAGCCTACTGCAAGGAGGTCCGAAGGCTCGAGGACAAGTTCTACGGCCTCAAGCTCAACCACGTAGCCCGTCGGTACAACGAAGCTACCGACGAGCTGGCCAAAATCGCGTCTACTCGAGGCACGGTCCCTCCCGACATCTTCTCGAGGGATCTGCACACGCCGTCCGTCGACCTGGACTCGGGGGCTCCCGCCCTCGAGCAAGGGGTCAACCCACCCCCCTCGACCAATCCCCCCTCGAGCGGGGGAGAGGTCATGGAGATCGACGAGGCCGTCGCAGCGCCAACCCCTCCGACGGATTGGCGCGCGCCTTACCTCGAGTACCTGACACGAGGCGAACTCCCGGAAGACCGCACGGAAGCCCGTCGTGTAGCTCGATGTGCCAAAACCTACGTCCTATATGGGGATGGCCGCGAACTATATCGACGAAGCCTGTCGGGTGTACTTCAACGTTGCCTCACCCTCGAGGAGGGGAGGGCATTGCTGAAGGATCTACACTCGGGGGCTTGTGGCCACCACGCGGCGCCGAGAACGCTGGTAGGAAGCGCCTTTCGACAGGGCTTCTACTGGCCGACGGCCGTCAATGACGCCACCAAACTCGTTCGATCTTGCAAGGGATGCCAATTCTACGCCAGGCAGACCCACCTACCCGCCCAAGCTCTTCAGATGATACCCATAACTTGGCCGTTCACAGTATGGGGGCTCGACATGGTCGGCCCCCTGAAAAGAACCAAGGGTGGCCACACTCACCTTCTTGTGGCTATCGACAAGTTCTCGAAGTGGATCGAGGCTCGACCCATCGCCAACATCCAGTCTCGACAAGCTGTGCTATTCTTCACCGACATCATCCACCGCTTCGGGGTCCCCAACGTTATCATCACCGACAACGGCACGCAATTCACCGGCCAAAAGTTCCTGGACTTCTGTGACCATCACCACATCAGGGTGAATTGGTCCGCAGTTGCCCACCCTCGAACTAACGGTCAGGTCGAGCGTGCCAATGGTATGGTTTTGCAGGGCCTCAAGCCAAGGATCTTCGACCGGCTGAACATACATGGAAGGAGATGGGTCGACGAGCTGCCCGCTGTGCTATGGAGTCTCCGAACGACACCGAGTCGAGCCACGGGGTTCTCCCCGTTCTTCTTGGTCTATGGGTTCGAGGCCGTCCTCCCCACTGACCTCGAGTACGGGTCCCCTCGACTAAAAGCCTACAGCGAGCAAGCCAACATGGTAGCCCAAGAGGACTCCCTCGACCAGCTCGAGGAAGCCCATGATGCGGCCCTCTTCAAGTCAGCACGGTACCAGCAGACGCTGCGGCGCTACCACGACAAAAACGTGCGCAAAAGGGACCTCAACGTCGGCGACCTCGTTCTGCGCCGTCGACAAAGCAACAAGGGGCGTCACAAGTTAACGCCACCTTGGGAGGGACCCTTCATCGTGGCAGAGGTGCTGAAGCCCGGCACTTACAAACTGAAGAACGAGAAGGGCGAGATCTTCACCAACGCGTGGAACATCGAACAGCTACGTCGCTTCTATCCCTGAGGCCCCAGGGCCTTGTACATTTTCGCATTTATGTACAAATCCTCGAATGAATAAAATGTTCCCGAAACACATTTCACATTCGTTCGCAGCTCAAAGGTAACCTCGACTTTGCCCCGACAAAGTCGAGCTCCCCTCAGGGGCTGACAGGAGGGCACCCCCCTCCTAAGTCCCCGAAAAACTCGAACGTTTTTTCGAAACTCGACTCTCCCTCTCGTTCTTTCCCTCGAGTACGCTTCATAACTAAGCAAAGGAGCCTCGAACTCCCTAAGGGTCGCGGGTGTCGTTGAGCCAGGGACTCACCTGCGCCCCAGGGCTACGGTATCCCCGCTCGCCACCCCGCTTCCAGGGATACGAGCGTGCGTCGAACACTTAGTTCACAAGCATCGACTCAGGCGAAGAAAAGCAGAGAGAGCTCGAGAAGTAGAAATAACGAGATGCACCCATCTACAGCACTAAGGTAGCCTCGACTTTGCCCCAGCAAAGTCGAGCCTCCCTCGGGGGCTAACAGGGGGGCACCCCCCTCCTAAGTCCCCGAAAAACTCGAACGTTTTTTCGAAACTCGACTCTCCCTCTCGTTCTTTCCCTCGAGTACGCTTCATAACTAAGCAAAGGAGCCTCGAACTCC
The DNA here is from genome assembly GCA_022036555.1 of Microstegium vimineum. Taxonomy (NCBI): domain Eukaryota; kingdom Viridiplantae; phylum Streptophyta; class Magnoliopsida; order Poales; family Poaceae; genus Microstegium; species Microstegium vimineum. Next base: position 33,707,285 of record CM039131.1, read on the forward strand.
CTAAGGATCGCGGGTGTCATCAAGCCAGGGACTCACCTGCGCCCCAGGGCTACGGTATCCCCGCTCGCCACCCCCCTTCCAGGGATACGAGCGTGCGTCCAACACTTAGTTCACAGGCATCGACTCAGGCAAAGAAAGGCAGAAAGAGCTCAAAAAAACAAAAACAACTGTGTATCTTGATCAAAATGCTTTATTCACAAAAAGCCCTCGGGGGCTTGGCATTGTATCAGTACAAGGGCCTAACTATTACATGGACCTTCTTGTCCAGATGTGGCTCGCAGGCCCAGGACTACTCTTCGAGGGGGTCGCCGTCCTCAAGAAGCAACACAGGAAGTTGGGCATCACCCATTGGCTCATCAACACCTTTCGAGGGCTACTCGGCGCCCTCTCCGTCCACCGAGGGGATCACCTCGGGCTCAAAGAGCTTCGCTAGCTGGCCTCCAGGCACCTCTGCGTGATTCATCAACTCCTGGCACTTCGCGTCGTTCTCCTCCTCGGTCAGCCTCGGGTCGGTGGCGAACCCGTCGACAACAAGGTTGAGGTCTACGTCGTAGAGCGAGTTGACGATCGTGAGGGCCCGCTTCACGCCCACATGCAGGGCGGCACAGACGTTCTCCGTCACCCCCGCGTCATGGAGTAGAAGCGACGCAGCAGGGAGTCCCCCCGAGCATCGCCCTCGACCTCCGGCTCCGACTTGACCGAGAGGTCGTTGCAGAAAGTGTTGATGGCGTCCGCGAGCTTCGGGTTGAGGTTCGCCTCAGTCCCGAGGAGGCCCTGAAGATTGTCCAGGTCCTTGTGGGCGCGGGCATTATCCGTCGCGAGCTCTGCCAAAACAAGCACGCAACAGTCAAAACCCAAAAGAGCAGAAAGAGGGTCGAGGTAGGACAGATTCTGCAACACTCTCGAAACACTCGCCTTGGGCATGCACGTCCAGGATGGAGTAGGCTTGCTCGGTCTCCTCGAGCTGGCGGCGGACGTCGACAAGGGCAGAGGACTGATCCCTGACCTTGGCCTCGAGACCCTCGATGGTTTTGCCTGCGTCATCGAGGGCCCTCTTCTGGTTCATCGCCACCACGCCCAGGGAGGTCGCGCGGGTCCGAGCCTTCTCCTCCGAGGTGGCTAGAGCATCGCGCTCGCGAGAGACGGCGTCGAGGTCTCTCCGGAGCCCTCGGATGCCCTCCGTCGCCCGGGCCAGCTCCTCCTTCAGCCGGGCGGCCTCCTCCTCGGCCTTGCGCTTGGCTTCGAGGGCAGCGTCCCGTTCCCGCCCGACCGTGACGGTCGACTGAAGGGCGTCGTCGAGCTTCCCCTGCGCCGTCTGCAAGGCCGCCCAGGCTTCCTTCTGCACGGACTCGTAGCCGGTCCTCGCGTGGGCGACCTTCGACTCGGCATCCTTCCGGACGGCCGCCGTCTCAGCCTTCGCGCGGGCGACCTCATCCTCCGCCCTATCCAGCGAGGCGTGGAGGGTCAGGAGTTGCTCCTGCACCCGGAGGATGTACTAGGACTTCTCGTAAGACCTCACCCGCAGCGACTGACGAGGATAAAAGCGAAGACCGTCAACAAACAGCAACCAGACAATTCGAGTACAATCTAAGGGAGAACAAAACCCACCTCCATCCCCTGGCGTATGTCCGTGGCGGCGACCTCCACAGCGCGACGTACCGAGTGCTCAAACCAGGCCCGATACTCCTTGACGTGCTCCCACCGTCGGAGCTCGGCCTGGTCGTCGAGCGTGAGGAAAAGCCGCTCGGGGTCTCGAGGGTCCGCCAACTCGAGAACCTCCTGGCCCCAGGCCACGCTGCGGGCAGCGATCCTCTCTTCGACCGTCCCCGTGACGCCCCCGCGCAGATCGCCCTCCCCTCGATAAGCGGAAAGGGGTGAGATTTCCTCTACCTGTCCTCTCCCATCCTCTGGGCCACCTCGCGAGGACGTCGACGGCCCCGCCAAGCCGTCGCCACCAGGAGAAGAAGACCCCGGCCAGTAGAACGGCCCTGCGCGATGAAGGACTCGAAAAAATTAACACCCAGCAAGGCAAACCCACTGCGTCTCGAGTGAGTCGAAGTATGGCTTACCTCGAGACAACGGCCCCCCAGCCTCGAGGGGAGGCCGAGCCACCTCCGGCTCCGCCCGAGGAGCCGCGACGGTGGTCGTCTCCGCCGAGCCCACCAGCTTGGCCACCATCTCGTCCACTTCGGCGGGGGTGGACTCCATCAACATCCCGCCCTGTGCCGGCGCGGGCGTTACCTCGGGCCGCTCGACCGGACCCCCCGCCTCGAGCTCCGGTGTCGTCGAGGGGCCCTCAGGCGCGGTGGCAGTCATGCCCTCGCGCTCGAGCCGGAGTCGAGCCTCAAGCGCAGCTAGGCCCTCGGGCCAACGCCCCGGTGTTGGGTGAGCCGGAGCCTCCTCCTCGTTCACGAGGGCCTGGGGCCCGACCACCTCCGCCACGTCGGCCGCAACCACCATCGACGAAGGCCCAGCACCCCCAGGGGCGCCGGGTGCGGCTCCTTCCGACGCCGCGCCGGGCGCGGCTCCTTCCGACGGCCGCGCAGGCGCCGCGACCGTCGCTCCGGCGACCGCCGCCGTATCGGTAGCCCTCGCGGGCGGAGCGGATGGGCCCGTCCCCTCTGCCAGGGGGGCAGAGGCCAAGGCGCCTGGTGCCGTCCCCCGCTCCACTGCCTCCCGGGCCTTGGCTGCCTGTGCTGCCTCGGGGGTGAGCGTCGAAGGGGGCGGGGCAGCGGGACCGGCCTCGACGGCCGCCCCGGCCGCGGCTCCCACCTTCAGCTTCTTGGCAGGGGCGAAGGAAACGGCTCCCTGCGGGCGCTTCGACCTGAAAAGAAACCCGTGTGCAACGTAAGCAGGTCATTATCAACAAAAGGAAAAACACAAACAACGCCCATGAAGGCGACTTACCACCTTGGGGCCCGGCGTTTCTGCCGGCTACCGTCGGGCTGGTCGAACTCTTGAGCACCGCCGCCCGGGGTGGGTCAGGGGCTCGGCACGTCTCCTGGCAGGGGCGGCGTCCACCGTCGCCCCTTGCCGGTCTCACCTGCGCTGAAGGCCGGCCCGCGCGCTCGACCGCAGCGTCGGGCTCGCTCGATCGACCCCGACGATATGCGAGTCCGGAGCGTCTGCCGCGACCTTCTTCCCGAAAGCCCGGGCGCTCCCGTCAGCCGACGTAGGGCCGCCTCGAGGTCGACCTCCCTCCCAGTAACGGCCGCCTGTTCAGGCGCCGTCTCCTCCTCCACATCGCTCCAGTTCACCTCCTCCTCCTCGTCCTCCTCTTCGAGGGGACAACTCCTCGTCAAGGCCTTCCCGCCTCTGACGGGCCCGGCGCTGCTCCCTCGCCTCTCTCCCCGCCCTTGACGTGCCTTCTTGGCTTTGTCCTTGTCGGCCTTCTGCTTCTCCGCATGGAGGGCCTGCCTGCTTCGCGGCCCGGTCCTCCTTCACCGGCGGGGGCGAGGGTCGGTAGGACACATTCCCCTGCGAACGCGAGGCAGTTAGAACATCGGGCAAAGAGGACGGAAAGGGGCGAGCGCGAGGACTCTAACCAGAGGAGAGGACCTTACCAGCTCAAAGAAGCCCTCGTCCGACTTCATGGGGATCTTCGCGACGTTCTTGGCGTCGAACGACCCCGGAAGAAGCGGCGGACGCGGCGGACCACCCTATCCGGGCCAGTTCATCTTCGGCGAAGGCGACAGCCCGAGAGATCGACCCCCGAAACCCATCTCGTCGATGCGGAGGGGTCGAGCCATCAGTGGCACGACCGCCGCCGGTGGAACGCCGACGCGGCGATCTCCGCCGTGAGCCCCTCCTCCTTCAGACGCCTGAGCGCGTCCAGCAAGCCGTTGAGGCGGTCCTGCTTGTTCGTCGGGACTGCCATATCCCCAGCAGTCAGGTGGGCATCGAGTGTACTCCCGGTGTACGCCGGGAGCAGGTCGTCGTCGTTCCTCAGGTAAAACCACCCGGAGTGCCATCCGGAGTGGCTCGAGGACAACTTCCCCGGGATCCAGCACCCCAACCTCTTGACGAAGATGTTTCAGCCCCCGCCCTGACCATCCGGCGGGTACCCTGTCGACCGAGGTGTGGAAATGCTGGCCTTGAAGATGTGGAGCCACAGCTCCCAGTGGGGCTCGATCCCGAGGTAGCCTTCGCACACCGCGGCGAAGACCGCCGCCTGGCAGACGCCATTGGGGTGAGGTGCTGGAGCTCCACGCCGTAATAGTGGAGGAAACGCGCGCAGAAGCGGCTGGGTGGGGCGCCTAGTCCCGCCCGGTGGAAAATCTCGAACGACACCACGTACCCCTCCGGCGGGTTGGGCTCGGCGTGGTCCGGGCGCCGGAAGCAGCCACTCCGGCCTCTCCGCCGTGGTAGCAGGCCGGAGAAGGCCACTCTCCACCAACCCCGTCAGGTGGAAGGCGGTCACCGAGGAAGCGGGCCAGTCATCGGGGCCAACGAGGTCGAACTTGGCCATGGGGACGGTGGTTTGCTCGGACTTAGGGGCGGACGGTACGTTCCCTATCCTTTTCTTCTCTCTCTCGCTTGCGCAGAGTTCCGCTCGCGGGATGCCTAAGGCAGTAGGGAGAAGGAGGAAGGAAGACGAAGGCAAGGAGGCGAGGAAGGCAAGTGTGCGGAAAGGACACCCGACTCCTCACCTTCGCTACTTATACGCGGGAGGCCAACGGACGGATCCGGCAGACAGGCAAGAGAATCTCCGCATTTAATTCGCCTGTACCCCCTTCCTCGTATTCCCCCTAGGATAAGGCGTTCCGTCCCATCGTCGGGCTCCGCGCCGCACTCCGCCCTGCAACCGCCATGTTGCGCCGAACGGACACCGCCTAAAAAGGCGCGCGGACCGGAAATGTCATCTTCGAGGGTAAGGAATCTTGAGGCAGCGAGAGCTGGCCCTCGAAAGAGGGTTCGACAGCTACCCTCGAGTACCCGAGGCCAGAAATGACCTCGGGTTAGGACCTCGGTCCACGCCCAAAATCTCGAGGGGACAAAGGCCGCCTACGAACGAGCTCGATAGCCCCCCTCGAGTACCCGAGGCCTGACGGGCCTCGGATCGTCAACTGCTAGTTCGTTCCACGGCCTCGAAGGGATAAAGGTGGCCCGTCCGGGGGTTCGACAGCCTCCTCGAGAGCTCCGCACAGGTATGTCCCAAGTTCAATACAACAACCACCTAGCTTTTCCCCTCGGCGGTCCACAAGGCAGGACTCCTCCTCCTGAGGATAGCGTCGGATGACGAACCATCGTCAAATCTTGAGGGAGCGAAAGGCTGGCCCTTACATAGGGTTCGACACCGCCCTCGAGTACCTGAGGTCAGGAAGGACCCATGGTTAACGGACTCCGGTCCACCCCCAAATCTTGAGGGAGCGAAGGCTGGCTCCACGAACGGAGTTCGACAGCCGCCCTCGAGTACGCGAGTCAGGGATGTCCCGAGGAGGCCAGGCGCGTGCCCCTAGCTCGAGAACGAACTCTTGAGGCTCCCTGGGACATATCCGAGGCATACCTAGGAACACCTAAGGATCCCTACGCTGGGAGGCATCGAGCCACCAACTCCTATCGAATGGGGTTGGCACCTTGGTGATCCACATGGTCGTGCTTAGTAAGCCGTACGGCTTGCTTAACAATGAGAACGCCTTCGGGCCACTAGTCGACCCCTATCGAATGGGGCACGAGTTCTCACTCGGATTTTTGCCCGTACTGGGCACCATTTCTAATGGACTCATGCCCGAGAACAGCTCACCGAGGACTTCGGGCTCGTCCTAACGAGGATAGCACGATGCTCTTCACCCCACAATCCGAACGCAAGGATCCGTGGGAAGGACGCTATGAGGTAGTGAAGGCCTAGCCATTCGAGGGCTCGAGGGCCCGACTGCGCACGGCACCCCTCGACGAAAGAGGGTCGAAAAACTCGTGACTTGGCAGACAGAGTCGACCTCTCGGGCGGGGTGCTCTGACTCCAGTGGTGCTCGAGGGAGCGAAGGTTGGCCCTCGGTAGGGTTCGACAGCCGCCCTCGAACACTTCTCTTTTCAGGGAAAGGAATGGAATCGACCCCTCGACAGGGTGCCACGCCTCCAAGTATCCTTAAAAAACCCCTTGATACAACATATTATAGCCCCCAGAGGAGTTCTAAATCACTCCTCTGGGGCCTCGGGGGCTACCCCCGCGGGGTGCGCTCGCGCGCACCCCACGGAGAATCGAACCTCCACTAACCCTGCAGGCCAAGGACAAAACCCCCGAGTAATCCTTACTCCCTCCGAGAAAACGTGTATCATAGCCCCCAGAGGAGTTCTAAATCACTCCTCTGGGGCCTCGGGGGCTACTGTCGGGTACGAAGGTAAGGGGTACCCTAAACCCTTCGATAAATTAACGCTAAACATAGCAACTATTTTTAAGGCAGGGACCAGCCCACTACTTAGTAAGGCACGACCCATCGCTCGAGGGGCCCCTCTACACCAGCTGTGGCGACAAGCCACGGGCCGGCCCACCTCGACGCCGAATGACGGACCGAGGGGCGAGCGAACGACCCCTCGGCTCCTACCTCGACGATAAATGACGGACCGAGGGGGCGAGCGAACGACCCCCCGGCTCCTACCTCGACGATAAATGACGGACCGAGGGGCGAGCGAATGACCCCCCGGCTCCTACCTCGACGGTAAATGACAGGCCGAGGGGGCGAGCGAACGACCCCCCCGGCTCCCACCTCGACGAACGAAGGAGCGACGAGGGGTCGAACGAACGACCCCTCGACCTCTACCTCGACCTCTCCGACCCCGTCTCTGCTCCGACCCCGTCGGCGCTTCGACCTCTACCTCGACCTCTCCGACCCCGTCTCTGCTCCGACCCCGTCGGCGCTCCGACCTCTACCTCGACCAGGGGTCGAACGGACGACCCCCGGACGAGGGGCTCGATTAACCCAACTGCTCCCGGCATGGGTTAAAGTGAACCCACCTAACGACATGGGCGCCCGCGTCCGCTGTCAAATCCGCCAACTCCCCGTCAAGTCCCCGATTCCTGTCAACTATGCCGCCACTGTCGCCACTACGTGAGTACAGACTCCAGCAGTACCCCTCGGAAAGTGAACAGTGCGACCCTCGACGACGACTTCGGGAATGCGACAGAGCCACGCAGGGCTCGACCCCTCCCTCGATCGGGGGGCTCGACACCTCCCTCCAACAACTCCAGTATGGGGGCCGTCCCATCCGCCCCGTCCCGCTTCAGCCGTGAGATTCGTGCCCGCCTGCGGACGCTGTGCTGCGGTGACTTTTGCTGCCGCCACGACCGGAGACGCCAGAAGGATGGGAAGGCCATGCCGCCACAGTACTCAACGTCTCTCCGCCAACGTTGTGCCTCGGACGTGCCGCCCATACTTCTACAGTTAGGACCCTGTACCCTCGGACCTCCCCTTGGTCTATAAAAGGGGATGCCGAGGTAGAATAAAAGGAGAGATTCGGACGATTGGATCACTCATCGGACTTCAGCTCTGACCTCTACACTCCACACACACCGCCACTCGATCGACCCCTCGGGTGGCCAACTCCATGTAACACAACTTGTACCCCCTGTACGAGCACGTTTTGGGTGCGAGATAATACAAGTCATCCTCCCCCCGCTGGACGTAGGGCCTTCTTTGCCCGAACCAGGATAAACCTTGTGTCCATCTTGCATCACGTCTGAGAGAGGGAGCACGCGATATACAAATTTACTCGTTGGTGGTCTTGACCCCCGGGTCATAACACCGACAGTTTCTAATAGAAAATAGTGGTCAAAACTATGTTTTGAGGACTATTTGAGTGTTGTCCAGACCAGAGTATTTGCAAACTAGAGGGAGTAGATTCTAGCTACTACAGGTAGGAAGCGCACGTACAAGCTCTGAACTATCTTTTTTCCCCCTCAAAAGATCAAAAGCCCTGTCTGCCCTGAACAATCATCACGCCATCATCTTTTTTCTAGTTCCTTGTTCAATGCAAATGCAAGGGCGCAATCATGCAAACGTGTGCTTGTCCATCAGTGGCGAGCAGCAGCGCGCAGGGCGCGGAACACCAGCCGGAAAACTGGCGCCATGCGCCCAACCGCCGGCCATTTGAATAACCCCGGTAGGTTCTCAGCCTACCCCGACCGCCCCTGCCCTGCCCCTAATCATCGTGCTCTTGCATGCATGGACGGATGCGCTTTTCCAACTCCCAACTCCCATGTGCTCGTCGCGTTGCGCACGCATGCAGAGCAATATTGTATCCAGGCATCCAGCCGCTAGTTTCACCCCCTCTTTACCCAGCAAGGCCCAAATGTGAAATGCCAAGCACATCTGACATCTCCTAGTAAGCATGAAGAACAATGTGAAATCGCGTGAGGACTGAGGAACGGTGGCTGATCTAAAGACGAGCCATGCATCTGTCTTTGAGCAAAACCATGCATGCATCTCTGTCTGAACTGGTTAAAGCTGCTGTGTCCTCACGCGAGCATGCCGCATGCGTTTCTGTCAGTAAAAGTACCTGGTTCGTTAAGATTCACATCGACGCATTCCATTGTTTTAGGAGCTCAATTTGTCTGCGTACTGCTACTGCTACCTACAGTGTTCGAGCAAAGACATGAAAGACCTGTGTGCAAATCGTACCCAAGTTGTTTGCGCCCTTGTGTTGTGAGCTAGCCCGCGCTAGCCGCTTTGGACTTTGGCACTTTGCGAGGGTCGATCGCGCCCTTTTTCTTTTAAACAAACGCACGCTTGTAAAGCTTGTCCTTTGCAGCAGGCCATGGCGAACCCCTCTCCTTCTCCTTCTATCCCTCTCCCCCTATATATGCAAAGCGGACTCTTCTTCTACGGCCACACCGGCATTCCAGCACCACACCACACGCACTCACTGCTGCAACTGCAAGAGCAGCACGTACCGAACTACCGTGAGCTCAGTTCGTTCCAAAGATGATGAAGCTGAGGTACCCCAAGAAGCTGTTCAGGAGGAGCTCCTCCAAGGGCAGCACTACCAGCAGCAGCAGCAGCGATGGCGATGCCGCCGCCGCCGGCAGTGTCCGCGGCGGCGGGGAGATAGAGTGGGAGGTACGGCCGGGCGGCATGCTGGTGCAGAAGAGGGACTGCAGGGCAGACGTGGAGGTCATCACCGTCAGGGTCGCCACCACCGGCTTCTCCTGGCACGACGTCTCCGTTGTGGCTACCTGCACTTTTGGTGAGTACTCGCGCGTGCTCTGCATTTTTGCTGCAACTGTATTCATCATCTGCTCGCCAAATTTCTCATAATTAAAGTTGTGTATCAGCATTGCTGTATGATTATGTGTCGAGTTCATTTGAAGAGGCTGTGCCTCCATTGTTCAGTTGTAGTTTGCTCCCTGATGCATACTGAATGTCTGAATACTGAAAGTAAGAAGAATCAGCTGTGACAACAACTAATAAACAGGTCAATACTACAAATTTACACAGCCTATAGTTTTGTTTACACAGCCAGATCCACGTACGCACTGTGTCGGCATTGTTGACCCTTCTGAGTTCCTTCCTCACTCCACGAGCGGGGTCACCTACTTCAGCAATAAAATGAGTAAAATGACTGACGAGTGTGTGACCCTCAACAACTCCACAAGTATATGGCACTATATCACTGGGTTGTTCATGCAGGAGTAATAGAAAACACAAACAATGACATGGGCGTGTCTGCAATCTGCACAATGATCAATGTCTGTTTGCATAGCTACCTGCAAGTGCACGATGACGATCCTGAGTGGGAACCTTCCTATCCTTTGTCAGTTTGCTACCTAAGTAGCATAGCATGAGACGAGATGTCACAATCGTGTTTGGTTTTTCAATAGACATAAGAAATATTTGTCGCTACATACTCCGGAATTGAATGCATGCAACAACCTAATAACTAACGCTTATGTCCGTGCAAATAAAATGATTGCAGGTGAGCTGAAGGTGGTTCTGTCCATGGTGACAGGGCTGGAGCCTCGGGAGCAGAGGCTGCTGTTCAGGGGAAAGGAGAGGGAGGACAGCGACCACCTCCACATGATTGGGGTGAGGGACATGGACAAGGTGCTGCTCCTCGAGGACCCTGCCCTCAAGGACATGAAGCTCCGGGCCAGGCTCGCGGCCCAGGCCGTGCAGAGCCCGTATCAGACTTTTATCAAGGTGTAGGCCAGCCCAGCCTGTCCCGCTCCGCCGCCCTAACTGATGATAGAGTAAAACCAGTATCATTCCGTCTGCCCTTGGTTGGTGATTGCCTGATGCTAATCAGTGTTGAGTACCACTCCATGCATGCATGGGCAATGGAAACAGCCCCCTTTCATGTGAGAGGTAGAGTACCACTACTGCTTGTTAGTTGTGTGTTTTCTCATTTGTAGGTAGAAATGCACTTGTAACTGCTGAGTGTGTCTGCCATCCGGCCTATATGCATACTAAGTTTTGTCTGCCAAGAAAATGCAAACTTGGATGAGTAGATGATGCAGGCCTACTGGCCTAGCAAGTTCCACGCATACTAGTTTCGACTTTGAATGGCCTGCAAAGCTCCAACTGATGATTTGGAGACAGACATTCTTCCGTTTGTTGGTTGATGCTCTATAGTCTTATTATTACAACCTCACCTCCTGGGTTGTACGGTTTCGTCGGCGATAAAAGAGTTTGATTTCCCTGTATCCTCTGAGACACTGGCAAATTGGTCGTCAGATGCTCGCTTCAAAATCTAAAGCGCCATGTCCCTACCATACCAACCAGTACCAGTCCACGAAATTGGGTGTCTGGATGCATGCTGATGACAAGAGGCTGCCAAATTTACTGACATCTCTGAATTTACCGACCAACAGTCAGGGACACTCAACTGATATCTCTGTAGATCAAAGGGCGTGAGCCTCCAAAGCAGCCCCTGCTAAGCCAGTGATTCCGTGGCGGAGTAGGCGGTTGGCGGCACAGCCCCTCTCTCGTATATCTGCTTCCAAGCGAGGTGAGGTGAGGTGCTGATCATGTAACGCATGGGCTTTACCAAGGGTCCGACAGCGCCATCTGCGTCAGAGTTGGAGGCCTTCGACAAGCTCTTTGGCGGCGACCTAACTGCGTCTGAGGCCGAAGCGCTAGACGAGCTCTTCCCGGCAGTTCGGCCCAGACAGCCGCGAAGACGCAAGGACACCTCTTAGGTCGCTCTGTTGTGTCACTATTGGTCGTTTTTTTTCATGTAATATCGAATCTTGATGTCTCTTGCTAGGATGGTCCAGCTATGGCTGTATTAGGTTGACCTCCTATGGCGCTTGATACAAGTGCGTTGTAAACTCTTCTTCTTAATACAATGATACGCAAATATTTTACGTATTTGAGAAAAAAAGTATTTGAGAAAAAAAAAAGTAGCATAAACATAGCGCTGTTTATCCTGGTGGCATCTTACAGGGTATACTCCACTGTTTGTATGCATATACTCCTACACTGTACTACCAAAAGCTTCCCCTCTCATTCATGTCGATCGCTGCAGCTGCACCTACACAAACTACACTGCTAGCCTAGCCTGGTACTTGTAACATTAATGCGGCGTGGCGTGACAGTTCATAGTCGGAACGCCATTTCCATGCATGGGATTATGGGAAGATCGTCGCCCAGTACGGCGGGGAATCCCGATCCACGCAAGCCGCAGATGGGTCTTCACCCTCGCGTGCCACGGCGACTGATGAGGGATGCTTTGGCTCGAAGAAAAACGGGGATTCCGAGGCGTAATAGAGCGTCCTTGTCAACTAGCATGTCCTGCACACGTTCAGCAATCAGCCTGTAGTACTAACCACATGCATGAGCCGCTGGTTGGTGAGCTTCTTGGAAGCCAATCGCAGTTCAGACGCTCGGCAATTGAACGCCTTGTGTCGGTGACGATCAGTTAGGCCTTATTTGGATGCGTATGTATCGGCCTCAAACTACATGGATTAGAGTGTATATTAGTTCAAATACACTTCAACATATGTGGTTTGAAGATGATACACGCACATCCAAACAAGGTCTTAGTTATTTATTTTCTATGGAGGATCTGGGCCGGTCTGCTTGCTAGTTGCTAGTGGCACATTTGGGATATCTCACCAGGTTGATCAACTCATGAGTATCATCAAGGTCTACTAAATAGTTGTCTGCTTCGTCTTCATCTATAAAACCAGATATTATACTGGTATCGAAAACTGTTTGAATAACTTTCTAAATCTGTTTTTACTAACGTGTCATGTTACGTGGGTGCCGACATAACAGTGAGTTAGCAAATTGTAGGAAAAAGCCTATATAAGTATAACCCTTATCATATCAAGGTTGAACTATCAAGCCCCATATATAAAACCTGATAATATAATGCCTTTAAAACGTACATTTAATGATGATATTCATATGACTGGCTATTTTAACCACCGCAGCAGAGCTTGTGGCAGAGCTTTTGGCCACCGCGGCTGTGGTGTGGCCAACACAAACTGAGAATCAAGTAGGCCCTAAATTTTTTGTGCGGCGAGATTTGTGCGGAGACCCTATCCCTTAAAGCAGCTGGGTTGAGCGGAATTTTCTCAAGCCTAATAGGCACCTATATTGCCTCTATCTTCCTACTCTTTTCAAGTTTGCCCAACTGTCCTACATCGATCGTGCTTCAACTCACATCATTTTTTATGGCATTGAGCTTATACACTACCAAAATCTAAACGTTTTTCTAGTAAGGCGAAGTTCTAGTGTTTTAATATTCAAAATTCAGTATAAATTTTTCTTACTAATGTGTTTTAATGAAAATTTCCACATGATATAACTTGTTATAGTGTTTACTATTACTTAAAACACTAGAAGAAGTCCACTATTCACACATGTGTCCTAGCCGTACTATCGCATTTTTCTCCAGATTCTTCTATGTTGTTGATTCTATGCTAGATTCTGAGTAAAAGAAATTAAACCAAAAGTTGATCAATCCGCGAATATACATTTGCTTATATACTTTCCGTTGAGTGCCAGCTAGGCGACCAGCACCTGCGTACAAAGTACATATATTACAGCGTAGAGCTAGAGTACATGCATGCATGCTGTCGTCATACAAAGCATCACAACTGTATTGTAAAGCATAAGCTTAATCTACTTCGGATGTTTAATGTTTCAGTCTCTAGCCCTAATAAAGGGAAAAAATATTAAACAATCTCCCCTAAAGGCTCATCAAACCCAAATAATATACTGCTGCTGCTCCTAAACCAAACGCTAATTAGCAATGCCAATGCTGCGATACACATCACTTCGATCATATAAATAAAATGTCTCTACAGCTAAGCTAGCACACGTAGCAGCTCTGAACAATCATAGTGTCATCATCCTTTTTCCCGGCCGGCCGGGCTAGTACGTGCGCGCATCAGTGGCGAGCACAAGGCGCGGGACACGAGCCGGAAAACTTGCGCCCACAACCGCCAGCAACTACAATAATCAAGGTAGGTCTACGACAACCATCGTGCTCTTGCATTGCGGCTCAGCTTTTTTTCTCCCATGTGTCACATTGTGCACGCTCTCTACTACTACTATTCTATCAGGCATGTTTACCCGACAAAACCAAAATGCAAATCATATTTCCTAGCTAGCCGGGAGCAGTACTAAAAAAGGTCATGTAACTAACGATACGATACATGATCGTCATCAAATTAAAGAATTGAAGGTCAGATAACTGTCTAAACTGCAAAAAGGATAGTCTAGCTAGTCTGTGTAGAGTAAACTGCATAAAGGATAGTCTAGCTAGTCTGTGTAGAGCTAGCCTGCATATCAGATCAGTGGCTGTTCCGAGTTTACAAGACATTTGTGTTAATATCCCAGTAATAGGTACGTGAGTGTCCAAGTCTGCATTTGTGTTAATAAGAAAATGTTCATTATCATAAAAAAAAACTTTCTCGATTGTATTGTGTTCGAGCAGACACGGAAAGCCAAACAGGCTGGGCAGTTGGCTCCACATGTCAGCCCCGGTTCGTGGAAGCCCCGCCAGCCGCGTGCTACAGCTACTATTGCAAATTGGAGCAGATCGATCGAGCCTGCTCCTCCGCATCTGTGAGTTAGCCGTTTTGGACTTTGCGAAGATCGCCTGTCCTATTGTCCCCTCTCAGTCTCTCACCACTCACCAGAGCCTTCATTTCTTGCTTCAACAAGTAACGAACGCACGTTTTTAAGAGCAAGTTCAATAACAAGGAGTCAAGTGCTTGGCTATAAGTCAAGCTATTAGAGTCAAGTTATACAATAACTTATCTCTTACTTAGCTATAAAAGGTTTCCTTTCCTATTTCTCCTCACAACATTTACTATTTGAACCCACTACTATCTAGGCTTCCGTGCCCAGCTTAATACTTGCATGAGAGCCAAGCTTCTCTCTCCTATTCTCTTTCCTCCACATCAACATTTACTTGACTATAAATATATTATTGTACTTGCTCTAAAACTTGTCCTGTGCACTGCCATGGCCTCGGCCTGGCCCAGCCTCTCTTTCGTGTTTCCTTTCCTCCCCTATATATACACAGTGACCTCTTGAGTTGTCCTACAGCCGCACCACCATTTCAGCGTGACTCACCGCTCCTCTTCCTCCTCGTTCTCCATTACTGCTGGAGCGAGCAGCCTCTTTGCCGGGCGGCGTTTGCCACAATGATCAAGCTGAGGTGCTCCAAGAAGCTGTTCAGGAGGAGCTCCTCCAGGGGCAGCACCGCCGGCAGCAGCAGCAGCAGCGACGGCGGGGACGTCGGCAGTGGTGTCCGTGGCCGTGGGGAGATTGAGTGGGAGGTGAGGCCCGGAGGGATGCTGGTGCAGAAGAGGGAGGGGCGCCCGGACGTGGAGGTGATCACCGTCAGGGTGGCCACTGGCTTCTCCTGGCATGATGTCTCTATCGGGGCTACCTGTACTTTTGGTTAGTGTATTGTGTATAGTAGCCTGAACATTTTTCCTTTTTTGAGTGTTCTCACTTGCTCGCCAGTTTTTAGGTAGACCTCTGCTCTGTCTGAGTTTGGTTGTGTTGTGTGTGTCCCCTAGAAACTTGTTTCTTCTTATGCTAATAAAAAGACGAATATTCCATAAAGCTCACCAGTAACAAACTATGAAGTCTTTGGAACGGTTAGCATGCAAGTATCCTTATGATTCTGCATATGTTGGGTACAACTACAATAAGCTGGTTGCAGAGTACAACTACGTACATAAGTTATTTACTTCTAGATGCAAGTATCCAGCACACACCAACAAAAAAAAACTGCTCAGCTGCAGTTTGGGCCCTGATGGATACTAGTAATACTGAAACTTAAAGTATTACTAAGAATCAACTTGGGCAAGGCCTAAATAGGCCAATGCCAGTTGACTCAACTGTCGCCCAGTTTACAGAGCCAAGATCCTGCCATCCAAGCACTGTTAGCACTTGCATTTCTACCCATTGGCATGTGTCCACTATAGCCAAGTCACCTACATCATCAGACATCAGCACTAAAATGACAGGTGAGTGTGTCGTCAGTCGTCACCCAAGTCACCCTCAAGTCCTCAACAACTCCACAAAACCACAAAACATATCGTTGACATGGGCATCCCTGCATACATGACCATTCAGAGTTTCAGACAAGGGATCTGAGATCTAACGCATGCATGTCCGTGCGAAATGATTTGCAGAGGAGCTGAAGGCGGTGCTTTCCATGGTGACAGGGCTTGAGCCACGGGAGCAGAGGCTGCTGTTCAGGGGCAAGGAGAGGGAGGACGGCGACCACCTCCACATGGTCGGGGTGAGGGACAGGGACAAGGTGCTCCTCCTGGAGGACCCTGCCCTCAAGGACCTGAAGCTACGGACCACGCTCGCGGCCCAGACCGCCCAGAGCCTATACCGGCCTTTCATCAAGGTGTAGGCCGGCCCGGCACGGCTTGCGGCGTCTGCCTCGCTAACTGCTTCCTTAGTGCTTAATCAATCGTGCCATCAGCTGGTCACGCTTCTCTTAATAACAGATACTAATCAGCTGATTAGTAGTATTTATTAATGTTGCTAAAAGCCTTATGATGGCGGCTTAATCAAGTAGGAGTATGTATGGTGTCATGTGATTTAGGCTTGTTTGGATCCTACTTCTAAATTTTTAAGCACTTTAGTTCACTTTTTATCTCTAAGGGCACTTCCAATGTAGACTCTATGTAGTGTTAGTTGATATATGGGCGTGATTGGTAGCCATGATGGAACCATCCAAAAGGACATTTTGTACCATATCAAAGCAAGTATTATAGAACAACCCACAAGTGGGTTGTAAGGTTTCTTACAGCCTTCTTCCAGCCCACCCATACAATAGTGCACTCTACTTCATTAATACATGACCCACATGTCTATCTCACAGAGTTTCTTGGTTTTTGTGCCCAAGTTGGCTGTAAGCTTACAACTCACCTCTTCTCTCTCCTCCACCTCAGCATCCAGCCTTCTTGCAGCCCACCATAATACTTGCTCTCATACACTATCGCTCTGTTTGGTATATCGCTCTGTTTGGTACGTTGTGCCGAACGAAATCAATGCACCAGACTGTGCATTTGAGGCCACTCGTCCAGGCTCACAGCTAGCGTACGGAGAACTTGGGCTTCCCATGTGAGCCGGGATGGCGTGGTGCGCCGTGTGGCCGCCGCGGGAGATGGCACCATCCTCCCAGATGAGGTGCGAGGATAAGGCTACCCTGCTCTGTTCTTCACCAAGCAAACCAAGCAGAGCAGCGTCGCCGCCGCGTGTTCGAACACCGGCAACCGCCCAACCCACTTCGATTCGTCACACAAGAACCTCGCCCACCACCATAGCTACCTCCTCGACCTATCTATTCTCTTCCCATGGACTACAACGATGGCATCTGAGGAGAACGAGGTGCCATGACCACCATCCGTAAAGCTTAACAGCACAATAACTATCATTTTTCCTCACCATCACAACCATGGAAGCCATCGGTAGTGGACACGACAGGATCCATCTGGGGCCAAGGAAGGTGGGGTGTGGTGTCCATGAGCCCGCGCCATCGGTCGGACCAGCTATCGCGGCCGCTGGACTAGCTGGTTAGTCCAGAGAAAATGAGAATTTTGCCATCTTCAAAGTTAGCCTTCGCTCGTTTGCCAACGTAGAAAGGGGATTCGCTATATTGCCATTATGAAACTGGATACACCAACTAGAATGCCATTGTGCTGATTTCTGATCAATTTTATCATTATTTTTATTACAACCAAACTTCCATTCCCGTTTCACCCCTACGCCTAAACTCTCTCTTTCATCCTGTTCATGAGTTCACCTTCCTCCTATGTGCCGCAACCTGATGATACGGCCGCCCCGAGACCGCACCTCACCGCCCGAGCCGGCCATTCACCACCACTACTCTTCCCCAGACCGCGCCGCCCCACCCCACCGCCCGCCCACCGCCCCACTGCTACCACCCCGCTGCCGTGGCCGACTAGCCGTTCGATGACAGTATGCCACGCCATCGCCGGCCAACGCCAGCTAGCCGTCGCGTCGCCGACTCGCTGCCTTCGCCAGCACGAGTAGGCACGCACCATCCATGACTGAGTAGACGCCCGCCCCCAGCTCGAGCCGTCCAATCACGGATCTCCACTGCACGACATCATGGACCTTCACCTGAGCACATCAAGGCATCAAGCGCAATCTAGGCGATACTTTGCGTGGAGTTGGCGTGCGGCCGCCCGTGCAAGAGCAGCGGTGGTGGGCTAGCGTGCGGGTGGTGCGGCGACTGGTCCCCGTGAGTTTAGTGCGGCTACTGGCCAACGTGCGTGCCTGCATGTGTTAGGCAAGAGGAGCAGGGGGAGATGTGCGTGTGAATCGTGAGGAAGAAGAATGTACGGATGGAAAGGTACTTGGGAAGGGGTAAAACTGGAATAAAAGTTTGGTTGGAATAAAAATAATGATAGAATTGGTCAGTAATCACTAATTAGCACAATGGCATTCTAGCTGGTGTACCTAATTTCATAATGACATTTTAGCGAATCCCCTTTCTACAATGATAAACGAGCGAAACCCAACTTTGACGATGGCAAAATTCCCATTTTCTTGTTAGTCCATGACCATGAGCTCGCGCCACTAGACCACCTCACCAGTTCATTCAACAAAATCATGCAAGGAGGCAACCAAACAAGATGATTGTGATCCAGTATGCTAGATTAAGTTGTAACCAAACACACTCAGGCCTTGTTTGGATGTGAATGTATCTAGCTGAAACCACATGGATTGAAGTGGATTGAAGTTCAAATACACTCCAACACATATGGTTTGAGGGAGATACATACACATCCAAACAAGGCCTCAAGTCTATAATATCATCCTGCCTAGAAAGAGCCTGTATGGCCTCCATCCCGGCTCACCCACCCAAACACAACCAATCAGGCTCATACAATACTCCCTCTATCCTAAAAGAATCAATTTCTAGAATCCGTGTCAATCATTTTTTTTTTAACTTTGACTAACTTTATATAAAAAATGTAACAACTATAATTTAAAATAAGCACTATATGAAAATATGTTCTATGGTAAATCTAATGATACTAATTTAATATCATAACTTTTAATGTTTTTTTCTAGAAAATGTAACAACTATACTATTTCTAGTGCTGACTATCTCATCAATAGACGACAACCCTCATCCAAGATGTTTGGCAAATGTCCTAGTGAAGTACTTTTTGGTACTCCTCCAGACTATGATCATCTTAGAGTCTTCGGATGTACATGCTATGTTTTGCTTCCGCCTCATGAGCGGACCAAGTTGACCGCTCAATCTGTTGAGTGTGTCTTTCTAGGGTATAGTCCTGAGCATAAGGGTTATCGGTGTTATGATCCTACCTCTCGTCGTATATGTATCTCCCGTGATGTGAATTTTGTTGAGGATCACCCTTTATTTTACATCCCATCCACTAAACCTTCATATTCCCCGACTGAGACCACCTCTTTTCTTTGCTTCCCTACTAATTCATGTGAAGGCGATGTTCCTGCATCATCCTCCTCCATTCCTCCTCATGTGATATCTACACATGAGAGTCCTCCACCTCCACATCCATTTGCATCTAAACCACCCATTACCAATGTCTTCATTCGTCGTCCCAAAGGTCCTACTGCTCCTTCATCTACCCCTACCATCCTGGCCAGTCCTGATGATCCCGTTGCTGATGTTTCTAATGTTGCTAATGAGTCACAAGTTTTATCTGATGAGTTACAGGTTGGTTCAATATATAATATTCGGGACCGCAGTACTATTGTACCTGCTAACAAGTATGGTTTTTCATCTGTGAATGATGTTGTTGATGAACCCTCCACGTATCAAGAAGCTTCCAGCATCCCTGAATGGCAGTTGGCAATGTGTGAGGAGCTTGCTGCCCTTGATCGTCAAGGGACATGGGATCTTGTTCCATTGCCCTCACATGCAGTGACAATCACATATAAGTGGGTGTTCAAAATTAAGCGAAAATTTGATGGTTCTATAGAGAGATATAAAGCTAGACTTGTTTCAAGAGGATTTCAATAGGCTCAAGGACGTGAATATGATGAAACATTTGCACTCGTTGCTCATATGACTATTGTATGTACTCTGATTGCAGTGGCTGCTACTTCTCATTGGGTGATCTCTGAGATGGATGTTAAGAATGCTTTTCTTCATGGTGACTTGAATGAAGAAGTTTACATGCAGCCACCTCCAGGTGTTGATGCCCCCTTAGTTTTTTTTGTCGTCTTCGTCGTTCCCTATATGGTCTCAAATAGGCTCCTCGTGCTTGGTTTAAGAGATTTGTTTCTGTGATATGAGTTGCTGGTTTTTCAGCTAGTGCTCATGATCCTGCTCTATTTATTCACCTTTCTCCACATGGGCGTACTTTGCTCCTTCTATATGTTGATTACATTTTAATTACTGGAGATGATGCGGAACATATTCCAATGTGAAGAAGCAACTTGGTATGCAATTTCAAATGTCTGATTTGGGTCCCCTTAGTTAATTATTTCTTAGGCATTGAGGTTTCACATTCAGCTAATGGCTATTACCTCTCTCAATCAAAATACATACATGATCTGATTGTTCGTTCGGGCATTACTGATAATCGCACAGCTGCCACACCTATGGATATGCACTTGCAACTTCGTGCTACTGATGGAACACCTCTTCAAGATCCTTCTCGCTATCGGCATCTTGTGGGCAGTCTTGTTTATCTTACTGTTACTTGACCTGACATTGCTCATGTTGTTTACATTCTAAGTCAGTTTGTAAGTGCTCCTACATCTGTTCATTTTGGTCATTTGCTGCGTGTGTTATGTTGCTTATTTTATGCTTGAAATAGTCCACTTTAGCTTCATGCTTATTCAGATTCCACTTGGGCAAGTGACCCCACGGATCGCCTCTCTATCATAGGAGAGTCAGATGCCTACCCAGAGTCCATGCGAAGTCGAATACGGTCCACTATTGTATTCTTCTTGGTTCTTCTCCTCTTGCATGGAAGTCCAAGAAACCAGTTGTTGTCTCTCGCTCTAGTACCGAAGCAGAACTTCGAGCACTAGCTACAACTGCAGAGATTGTATGGCTTCGATGGTTACTCGTTGATTTTGGTATCTCTTGTGATGCACCCACACCTCTTTTGTGCGATAACACTAGAGCCATACAAATTGCCAATGACCTTGTCAAACATGAGCTTACGAAGCATATTGGTGTTTATGCCTTTTTTCACTCGTTCTCACTGTCATCAGAAGACCATTGATCTTCAGTATGTACCCTCTGAGCTGCAGCTGGCCAATTTTTTCACGAAAGCTCAAACTTGGGAGCAACATCAGCTTCATTTGATCAAACTCAATGCTTCAGATCCTCCGCTTCCACCTTGAGTTTGAAGGGGGGTGTTAAGTGTATATCTAGGCCCATTCTATAGGCCCATATAGCCTATGTGGCTATCTATATATATACAATCATCTCCACTAATGGAGATATCCTTTGTCATTTGCAAGGTTAGTAAAATATCCAACAAGTTTGAAGTATAGAAGAAGTTTTGGGGTCTTGCTTTAAAATGGATATCTTGACTTTCAACTTGTAAATTGGCAACTCAAAACTGGCAAACTTGGAAAATATTTCCAAAGTACCCTTGTCTGGAAAGATCACCATAAACTCATTAGGAAACATCTTTCTTACTTGGAAATCCCATTTGTCATTAACCACCATTCTCAAATATTCATTTAGCTTCTCTTTAGTAGTCAATCCCTCTTGAACAGAAACCAACCCAACAGCTTGTGTATTAATGACTTGAACATCTGGTAGCTCCATAGCATAGAATCCTTGTCCATGATTACCAAAACCTAACATCTGCGCTGCCCCCGGGCGGGTGGAAACCTTTTGGCTGACTTGTCTCGCCATGTTCCTACTCATTTGTCTTATGCTTTCCCGGCCGGGGAAGGGGAGAGCACGTCGTCGTCTTGTCGAAGGGAATAGCCCTGCAGATTGTCCCTTTCCTCTTCGAAATAGGACTTGGCGTCAGACACGGTTAAGGGCGTCTCCAATAGGGATCTCGAACCCGGCTGATGTCGAATCCAAGCAGATCTCAACTGATTAAGGATCCACCTTGAATTTATTGGTATTTCTTTTTTCTTTGGACTCTTTTATCCTTCTGTATTTGGACGTTGATGGCATACGGGAATTTCATCGGTTCATCTACTCAGGCCACTGATGGATTCATCTCCCGGTATGGCACTCTCCTGTCCCTTGCGACGCCGCAGGCCGCCCGGCCACTGCCTCCTCCTTCCCCTCCGATCCGGTGCACCCTGCACCTCCTTCCCTCTCTTGTCGGGTGCCCGATGATGCCGCCGCCCCTCCTTCCCTTCCGATCTGGTGCATGCCGCCTCTGGAGAGCCTCCGACTGGTGCCCTGGACGCAGCTCCCAGTGGCAAGGGGCGGCGGCCGGGTGGCCTGCGGCATCGCTAGGGTGCGCTCTCACGACAAGAGAGACCGGGAGATGAATCGATCGGTCTCGGGTAGATGAACCGATGAAAGATTGGGGTAAAAGAGTCCAAAGAGAAGAGAAATACATGTATTTAAATGAGAAAAGAGACTTAATACATCAAATGTCATGAAAAATAAAGTGCAAACGTTTCGGATATCGTTTTAGCGATGTCAACGTTAGGAATCTTATTTTAGCAAAGTCATATGTTTGGGAGTCCTATAATAACAATTTTCTCCGATTTAAGGGATTTCAGCTATTTTTTCCTTTTTTTTCTTTTCATGTAAGAGCATCTCCAACAGATATGGTAAAATAAATAGCTAAATTACAAAATTTAGCTCTTTTGTAAAATATATAGAAGTTTTTAAAAAAGAAGAGTTTTCCAACAGACTTGTTATTTCTCATCACAAGATGACAAATCAGGTTCATTTGCTATTTATGCCCAACGAGATTTCAGTAATGCCATACTTGGTATTATTTATATCTCCCACAACTAAAAAGCACAAAAGGAAGACAATGTTGTGGTGCGGCATTTTTTCATCCTCAAAGGAGTTCGTTGTGCTACCTATGGAAAGAAGGAAAGAAAATGCGACCGAAGGAAAAAAAAACCGCCGCTTCGTCCGACGTTTTTTCTTTCGGTCCGCGAGCATTACGGCAATCAGACGAGATTATATATATATATATATATATATATATATATATATAGAAAACAATCTCTATATCAATCAAAACATTACGGCAATCAAAGAAAAAAGGAAACAATATTTTTTCGCCTGACTGGAAGCAGCCGCGTGCGATCCCTTTATAGACAGAAACAACGCAACAGTCAATCACCGATCCCATCCCAGCTGCACCCGCGCCGTGCGAAATCCTCGCTGCCCCGCGTCAGTCACCGCCTCCTCCCCGCTGCCCACGCGTCGCCCCGGCCCTCACCGCTGCCCAGGACGCCGACAGCCCTGCGTCGCCATCACCACGCCGCCGGACGCGCAGCCGCCTCCACGAGGCCAGACATGGCGTCCCTGCTTCGCGCCGCCACCGCACACCAGCAGCTCGCGAAGTGGACAATAGCACCGCATGCCCGCTCGCGAAGTGGCCCTCGGCGAAGCTTCAGGTTGCGTGCTGCAGAACGATGGCAGTGGCCATGGTGGCGTTGTCGACGAGGGAGACCTCGGATACATCGCCAGCGCCCACCGCCTCGGCAACGGCGGCGCGCGAGCGGAGGAGACCCTGCTGGAGGCCGTGGAAGTAGAAGGCGCCGGGCTACGCGAAGAAGAGACGCTGCCAGTGGGCCTGCGCGGCGAGGACCGAGGCCGTGCAGCAGCCGAAGTTGCCGTTGTTGACGCGCGACACGGCGGCGGCGTGGTGCGCGAACTCAGTGCGGATCTCGGCCGCCGCGATCACCGCCCGGGGGCGCTTCAACGGGGACGGGCCGTTACCGTTGCCGTGCCTCTTCTCTGTCGCGGCTGCGTCGTCAGGGGCCGGGTCCGACGCCATCGCCGCCGCGCTAGGGTGTGCGCGCGTGTGTGGATGATGGATTGGGGACGCCACACGCCACTCGAGACGGTCCAAGACGGGACGGACTTGGGCCACCCAGGTTCATCAGTCGTTCGCCTGCGTCGTCTTATGCAAATGCAAGATGGGATTTATTGTGATCTACATGTAACAGTTGATGTATGTTTGCTCTACTTTCTGCAGATGTTGAATATTAATATTTTGATTGTTGATTGACACAGTTGCCTGATTACCATGTAGTGATTAATATCCAATGGACTTCGGCACTGTCAGGAAGAAGTTTCCCAGTATTGCATATGCCTCGTTCGAGCAATTTGAGATTTTGAAGGAGGTTTTACAATTTGTCCAAGCAAATCAAACCAATTGCGGGATGATTAGTGTAGCAGATCAGCCATTTTGACTAAAGTGATGTACTTATATTTTTGTATTGTAGCAGATGAGTCATGGTAAGAATAATACAGTGTTACCTTACTTTTTCATTTAAGATTTATATTAAATATGGTTTAGGTTAGGGACGGAAGTAAATAATTAGTAGATTCTTTGTAGTAGATTTCCATGTATGAAGATAACCTCATTTGTCAGTTTAATTATTTGCATTTGTGATCATGTGTAGCACAAGATTTTTAGTACAGTAGTTGTTTCATGCCTGCATGGAAGGCCATCAGACATAGAATGCATCATTATTCAATATACATCAAACTCATAATGTAGCTCGTGGTTGCAGGTGTGGGCTGGTCCCCTGTCTGGAAAATATCCTCTTGTTATTGCTCTATGGAAGTTCAGAGAGTGCCAGCATTACAAGAAATTGCCAGCATGTTGGCCTTGAGATGCCTGTTTTGTTAGGGATCTATGGAAGGTAAGCCAAGAAGTTTCAATTGCTATTAGGTTGCTAACCTCCAGTTTTTGCATTGGATTATCTACTCACTTGAAATTTGTTTTAAGAAAACTCGCCATGGGGCAATGATATACAATGTTTGCTACATGGTACCACTGCTAATTTAATCCAATCTACCTTTTCATTCTGTGCTTTGATTAGTTTTTTTACATAAGGACAGGGACCCTACAATTTTATTTATTCTTTAGTAGAGAAAAAACAATTACCAGTTTTTGTCATTGTAGGAGAAACCCTAATGCAGAAGTGAACCAATTTTCAACTATGGTCCGAGATTTATGACTGTCCTTGAAAACTGTAATTTTCCTAGCTCCCTTGATGTGTCAACAAGTTTCTATGCTTCACAAACCATAATGATAACACCAGTATATTGGTTCAAGCGCCTACCTTCTACTGATGCTCGTGACTATCATGCGTTCCCGTTGCTCTGTTCGCCAATAGTCAACAGAAAGATTTCCTGGCATGTTTGCCTGCTTTAGCTTGTAGGATTTCCCCTTCAGATTGTGTTAGTTCAGGTAGTTATATTTTTGAGCTAATAACTTGTTACTAAATTTTAACTTGTGGATTGTAGAAGATTTTAAAATTTAGTATATGTCATTAAGATTGTTACTATATGAAAGCTATTATCTCTTCTTTTGTTGCTAATATAATCTTTGTTGGTGATGAAGACTAAGACAGATTCTCCGATGATGGTAAGAGGATGAGGCAAGCTGCACTATCAAGTGTAAACATACTTCAATCACAAGTTGTGCAACTGTGGTTTGATGTGTGAGATGGGGATATTAGCTCATAACTGATAAATAAATGTTTATGTACTTCATGCATCAGGCGTTTGTAATGTAGCCTACTGTATAGGAGCTTGGTGTTTATTCTAAATCAGGATAGTGTCCTATTGTTTCACAGTATTCACAGTTGTATAGCCAGATGCGATTTCCAATTTGGCACCGACAACTGAGTAGTGGAATTTTCCAATTTAAAAAACCAGAATTTTACTGCAGATTGCAATTCCTCTTTTATGAATTGAGTTTTCATTTGATGTCCACTCTAGGAATGCCCGGCCAACAGGCACCTCGCTCGGCTAATGTTCTCCAAAAAAAAAAGAGGAGCTCAAATGTAGGGCTTGCCATTTCTATTGCTCGGTAAAGCAAAGATTGCAAAGTAAGGGCTTGTTTATAATATAAATAAATAGAGTATAAAAAACAAAGAAATAAGAAAAAACACATAAACGAGAATGAAGGAGTACAAAATAAAAACCCTACATGACTTTAAAACAATAACATTGAAAGAATTATTTTGTTTGGGTGAAAGGAAAATTGGTACCGGAAGCAGTATTAGAGCAATCAGCAGAGCATTTTATTCTCTTGGACTGGCCCGATGAGATCAACAGTAACCCTTTTACGCCATGCTATCCGTGACTACACTATGATATCTATGACATTAATAATTCTACGAATTTAATTTGCTTTTGAGATTTGTCACTTTAACATTAGTATTTAATTTCATAATATTATTATCTTGTCGTGTGATTGTGTTTTTAGAACAAAAGTTTAGTTGTTGTGTAGCAACACATAGATAGTATACCAAAACAATTTGTGAGCCTACTCTTCATGTCCGTGTTAACTTCACAAACTTTAATTTTTGAATTAAATGTCATTTTAATGTTGATATTTAATTTCGTAGTATTATTATTTTATCGTGCGATCAGTATGTTTTTAGTATAAGTATTTTGTTGTCCCGTAGCAACGCACGGACACGATACTATCCCGAACGTCGGTGTGTACCTGCCCGCGCCGGTGTTCTCTCATGGACAGTTGTATGTTGCAATGTCTAGAGCCACGACAAAAACAAATATCAAAGTCCTTGCCTTACCTCCTGATGTGGAGGCAGTGGAGGAGGAGGCGAACAAGAAGGCAACGAAAAAGGCTCAAAAGAATGCTAAAAAAAATACATCAAATAAAATAGTGAATGATAAGAAGACCCAAATGATGCTTGAAACTTTCACGAAGAATATTATATTTAAGGAGGTTCTAACGCTATAGACGAGATAATATAACATTTCACTAATACAATGTATTTTTTCATTCCATTTGTATTGTATAATAAATATTATTTATGTAACGCTATACTTGTTACCATTTCTAGATATTTTAATGTATTTTATCGGGCTCTACATGAAGATGATGTATACACACTACATGCCTACTGGAAAACCATTTGTACATGTTTGATCCTAATGTCAACAATTGACATGTAACACGTTTACATTTACACGAATCAATGATGCCTACTCTCATGGAAAACATTGTTTGCGATCTATGTCTTTTTATTTTAATACAAATGTTTTGTTTGATTCTAATGTCAACAATTGACATGTAACACGTTTACATTTACACGAATCAATGATGCGGTCTCATGGAAAATATTGTTTGCGATCTATGTCTTTTTATTTTAATACAAATGTTTTGTTATCCCGTAGCAACGCACGGGCATTCAACTATTCTATAACTAATAATAAAGAGACAAAATCTCAACCTATTTTTTTTGTCTGGAATTTTTTTTCGTCTTCCCGGCCGAATAATTTGCTATATTTGCGGCCTAATTTGTTGCAAAGAAACAACCCAATCATCCAAAGAAACCATGGAAGGCCACTCAGCCGGTGGCCCAATCAACCACAGAAACCACGCCAGCCTACTCAGCCGGCGGCCCAACCCACCAGGCGCCCAAGTCAACGCACCAGGCCGGCGGCCCAAACCACCAGACGGCCCAATAATTGAGAACGAACCGATCAGTATAGGGAAAAACCAAAAACTAATTTGATTTGCCTAAGATTCAAACAGTGCTCGTTAGAGAGAGGAGCTTTGAGACTTACCACCACACCACAACAACTTATATGACAAATAGTGAGCTTTCCATTATTTATCGTTTTAACACCTTCAAGCTTTTAAATAGTATTCAAGGTTGACAAGACAAATAAAAAAATAAATTTATATTCCTTTAATTAGCGGACATTGAACAATGTCTTTCGTTCGGATTGTAGGATTTATACAAGTTAGAATGTTATGTCTAATTTGATACGTAGTTCAATTTCAAAACATATTAGGTCGTTTATCTGACTCGGACTAAAAAACTTAAAAGTTTGAATAACGCTTGTCTAACATGATACAAATTAAGTTTCACTAATGTCCACATAATTTCATTAACGTTCGATTTTTTTTTCGTTGTAACGCACGGGCATTTTTGCTAGTACAAAACTAAATAGAAGATCTATTGGAGTTCAATTTTCTCTATAAAAGTCTATATACGATACTCCCTCTGTTTCAATTTATAATTCGTTTGACTTTTTTGACCCTAACTTTGACCACTCGTCTTATTCAGAAAATTTGTGCAAACATAGTCAAATTTAAGTCATTCATGTAGACTATTTATTAAATAAATAAGTCACACCAAAAAAAAATGTTATTTTGCACAAAAATTTAAATAAAACGAATGATCAAACTTAGGGTTTAAAAAGTCAAACGAACTATAATTTGGAACGGATTAAGTACAAAACAAGGATAGCTTATCTCTTGATATGCTCTAATGTTTTCACCTGAAAGGACTAAACTACCCTTGGCCTCCTTAGCACAGACGTGAGCACTGGATGCTTGGCTCCTGTGTGTGGGCATCACCCAGGCCATCGTGAGACCAGATACGGCTCCTCTGCGCAGGGCACTAGAGCTAGGCTGCTTGTCAAGCCCGGTCCTAGGTGGTGACGGTGGACATCGCCGCAGCAGGCCAGCTTCGTGCGCCGCGACATGCCCGTGAGGGAGGACGTCAGGCGCGCCGTGGACCCGACGCTATCGCGGCACACCGGCCAGCTCAACGTCTACTGAACCAAGGCCAAGGTGCTGGGCCGCCAGGTCAGCATGGGCATTCGGTTCTCGGTTCGGTTTCGGTTCGGTTCTTCGGTTTTACAAAAATTCGGTTCCAAGAAAATACGAAACCGATCGGTTCCCAAAAATTCTCGGAACCGACCAATTCGGTTCTCGGTTATTTCGGTTCGGTTTCGGTTCTAACCGAACTAACCGAAATTTTCAGAAAAAGTCAAAACAACAATAAATATATACGTTCTAAAGCAAATTTTATCTATTTTTAATAATGATAATTCATTAAGGAACGTTAGCAATATATTAACACAAATATATAACAGTTCAAATATGAAACACCCCCATAAAGCAAACATAATTCTTACAAAATACAATTAAGTGAAGTATAATTCATGTAATTCGGTTAATTCGGTTAACCGAGGGTAGGAACCGAATTTCCTTCGGTTATTTCGGTTCCCTAAAATCTGGAACCGAATAAGGAACCGAAATTTTCGATTTTGGTTCTTTCGGTTTCGGTTTCGGTTATTTTGGTTCGGTTTTACGGTTTCAGTTAATTTTGTCCAGGCCGACCGCCAGGTGTGCGCCGCCACCTTGGGGATGAAGCACGCGACCCTCGCCATGGCGCTGTGACGGCGTGCATTCTTCCTGAGGCCTAGCTTCACGGTAGCCTGTCTGGCAGTAGAGACTGGTCTGGGAGGCAAGGTGGGAGGGCGCGGAGGGTGGAGGGACAGGCGGCCGCCGTCCGTCTCGCGCTCACGCGCGTGTCCGAGTTTCGACATAAGGAAATCAGAGAGAAATAGTATGTTTGAGTAGGCAGGGTAGTTTAGTCTTTCTAGCTGGCAGGAGAGGTGCAAGGATTAAAGAAAATAAGAAAATGACTCAAATCCATTGAATCGAAACAATTTGACAAGCGGTTGGGTCACCAATAACCTGCCGAAGCAGCGAAGCGTCGAAGGCCCCACTTTTGCGTTGTAAAAAAATGCATTTGCGTATAAGATTCATAGAGAAGATTAGGGGGCAAACTGCGGCTGAATATTTTTTTTTTCTCGTGCTAAACAACTTTTAAATCACAATTTAAGCAAAGAATTAAGTTAAAATAGTCACGAATATCCTTACATACTGTTGGCTACGTGGGTAAAGGAACTTAGTACGAGGGTCTAAGAAATCAATTTCTATCTCTAATGCTATTCTGATAATTTTTTTTGACAAAATCTGATATAGTTTTCAAGTTTCACGCCTGGATTTCCGTGGCTACCTACAAAATGATATGACAGCGCACAAACTTTTGCCATGCACCCCCTTTAATAAGTCTTACACATAATCTAATCTTTGTATATTTCCCCATAAGAGCAACCCCAAGAGTATAGATGGTCATCGGGTCGTGTCGTGCCAGCCCGTGTCGTGCCTCCTCGGGCCATCGTGCCTGATCGTGCTTTGTGCCTGGCTGCCGGCCCAAGGCACGGTCCGCGGGCCATTTTGTCATGCATCGTGCCGGTCCATAGCTCGTGGGCGAGAAACACTTCAAAATTTTCACAAGTGTTTATCATTTTTAGTTTTTCACTAGTGTTTATCATTTTTAACATGTCACAACTCAATTATTAGTTATTCTAAGTCATTTTAACCGCTCATTTTAACTGAATAAGTAGTTGGAATCACAATCATCGGGCCGCTCCCGTGCCGTCTTTTAGATCGGGTCGTGCCACGTGCCTAGGTGCGTGGCCTAGACACGGCCCACCGACCGGGCCGGGCCGTGCTCGGGCCGGGCCAAAATGTCGTGCCATGGGTCGTGCCGTCGGGCCTCGTGCCTCATGGACAAGTATACCCAATAGACTTGGTAAAATTAATGTTAAATTGTGAGATTTAACCATTATGTAAAATAGAAAGCTCATCTACAATGTTGAATTTTACAACAGTCTAGTTAAATTGAAAACACATATAGCAAACATGACTCGCTAGGGAAATATGGCCAGCGAAAATGGTGGGATAGCCAGCTGGGTAAAATAGAAAACATTATACAGAGCTGTTAGAGTGATTTTCTAGAGCACAATAGCTATAAATAGGTTTACGAATACATTTATACAAGCTGTTGGAGTTGCTCTAAGGGTATTCACAATGGAGACACTACCATAGAGTCTAAGTCTATTTATTATTCTTTTATTTATGATATTTTGCTCATGTGACAGTATATTTATTAAAGAGAGAGAAAAAACAACACTCTCAAAAAAAGAGGGAGAAAAAACAAGACTGAGGTGTGTTTGGTTCCGTAGGTTATTTGTCGTGTCACATCGAATCTTCCGATACCAGTTTAGTCTATTAAAAACAGACTAATTAAACTAATTACATTACCATGCGGAAATTAACAAATATTTACCAACATTATCAAAACATAAACTAATTTCTTCTCGCGAATTTGCAACTCGCGCATCCGACTATTGTCCATTCACCTTTTCTCGGCCTCTCCAACTCGCGCATTTCCCAGCGGTTTGTTTAAAATAAAATAAAAAGCGTCCGATTCGACCTGATCCCGTCTCGTCCTCGTCTTGTGCTGTACCGGCGGCGGTGCTGTGCACTGAAGGCTACCTGCTCCCGGCCGGCCCTCCACGTACGTATGGACCATGCATGCACGGGCATCGTCCACTCAAGTGGCGCGCTGAGGGTCAGTGCCAGAGCTAGAGCAAATTTAAACGGGAGCAAATTTGAACGGGTGCGCTTGACTTATATGTGCGAGGCAGCCGCACCCACACTAATGACCCATAGCTCCGCGCCTCCGCCCCTACGGAGACTGTCCGCACTGCAACCTTGGCATGCAACTGCAGTAGACTTTTTCAGTAAAATTTCGCGCAGCGCATACTCTATAGCTGAGCTCTATGCGCGGTCGGGCGCTACTGTCAGCGTTTGCCGGGGAGATGTCGTATGCACTGTTTGGCCTGCGCAGCCTCGATTCTTGTGCCGCCACTTTTTTCACCAAATAAAAAATACTATAAATCATAAACCAAAAAGTCAAATAAAATTCCGTTTACACAATTAAATTCGTTTTAATAAATACTTTAAAATAAGATCTTACATGAATATATTTAGATAAAGTGATAAGTGGACCCTATTATTGGTAGTTGGTATAGTGTATGAGATATAGAGGATAATGAGTGTGAAAGAAATGTGTATAGATGAGAGAATCTTGATGACTAAGACGAATAGAGGATAGATTTGGAGAAATAGGAATGCGGACAGATCGGGGAATCGAGGAGTGCTGTGTGCAAAAGGAAAAGGAAGAGAGCTGACTGAGACAAAGCAACACGGCAGGATATATACAAGGAAAGCCTCGCTCGGTCGGCAGTCGTGTCGGTCGGGACGCGCACGGATGATGCTTTCCTTGTCGATGCCACATGGACATGGGCAGGCAGTGAGGCAGGTATGATAGAATGGAATGATGATGCGACGCGATGGGTACAGTAAACTACGTACTCCGTTTGTGTCATTTTGAAAAGCGTGTCTAAGTGGAAAATACGGGTTTTTAGTGATATTTTTAATGGGACAGCAGGGTACGTACGTACAGTACTTGTTGCTAGCTCTATGGTGGTGTCCACTCCACTCGGGCATGCACTCGCGGCAGCTTTATTTGCCGAGAGAGCGTACGCTCGTGCGCCGTGCCGTGCCGGCGGTGTTGGACCTCCACCCCCGTCACCGCCCTTTTCCTTTCTCCAGGTACGCTGGATTGCCATACACACGTGGCATGCCTAGGGTGGAGTGGGTGAACGAACACTGAACAACAACAGAACTTTACTTTCCCAACAACAGACTCACCAAAGGTGACAAGGTAGGTAGAGACAATATATGGCACACGTTAACGGCTGTCATCACGACCCTTGGCGACCTCATGTTGTCGTATAATATACGTAGTATTATTTACGCTAGCTGACACTGCTAGTACGTGTGTCTTTCCTTCCTCGTACAGCACAGTATCCGTTTGTGGTGTAGTGCATGCAGGAGCATAAAATCTGGGCACACAGTCCACGCGACATATTGATATGATGATGCATGTGGACACGTACTCCTTTCGTCCTATATTAAACACACGTCTACGATTCAATTTTTTCCCAAAATAACGTGCACTCATAGGAGACAGCATCTGCCGCTCCGTATGGGTAGCGGTGCTGCGGCATTCTCCAGCCACAAGCTTACTAGCGTGTGGGGCCAAGATAACAGAAACTTGTGAGAAAAAAGGGAAAGAAAAATGACGAATTGAAGGCTCCCGAAGGTCCTCATGCACTCGTTCTGCTCTTTCACGCGTTCTGCACCGATACTCCCTAATCCAATCTTACAAGGGCAATTTCGTCATTTTACTTTGTTCTTGGTTTCTGTGCCAGATCCTAGAAGTGCAAAAAAATTTAGACGGAGGGAGTAAGAGAGATTACTAAATTCATGAAGTTCCATCGAAATTTTGGACCTTTGGTCTCGACTAGCTTTAGCTTTGGTTCCATTGCTCCGCGTGGAGGACACCAGTAGTGATGTGTAGATCTATCGTCCTCTTTATCATCATCTCACACATTGCATTGTTTGTTGTACCATTTCTCAACATTTTTATTTTGAATTAAATTTGCAGCTATTCATGTCAAATTGAAGAGTACTCAATCCTCACTGGAGCATTCAGTGACACCAGCGTTCTTCTTCGTCATGGTCTCACACATTTACATTAATTATCGTACCATTTCTCAACATTTCCCTTTTGAATTAATTTTGCAGCTATCCATGTTTTTTTATGGTAACGAGGAGAGTCCTCACCTTATATTGCAAAGGAGCAGCAAAAAACTTACGGTTCAATATATAGTTGGTAGATTGCAGCTTAAAGAGAAAGAGAAATATAAATATAGTTCTTAAAGGTTTTCATTACGGTGAAAACAATTGGCACCACTAAAAGACTCAATCACCGGAGCATCCAGAGTTATTAAGAAGGCAACAGATGTGTACTACATCATATGGTCAACGTCATTAGAGCGATGTTGACACAAATCTAATTCTACATTCAAAGAGTTAGAACACTCCGATCGCACAAAGATCACCTTCCCGCAACCTCAGCCTAACGAGTTTTATAATCCGGCTTCCACCTTAAGCCTGTCTAGTGGTCACCCAAAGCGTACCAGCTCTTATTTCTCTGTTTCATTTCCTATCAGCTCCATGAACAGTTGTACCTATCAAGTTCGAACTGTTTTGAACAGAAAACGTTTAAAAACAACTTTTCATAATAGATCTCGAAGAGAGACCTAGAAAAGGCTAATATCTTTAGCTCTATCATCTAGCATTTACGTTTTGTGATATCGGATTTTAAGAGCTTCATTTGAAGAACTATTTCATCTATAACTCGTTTGACCTAAAAAAAAAACAACTCCAATTGACTTCTGAAGGTGTTAAGGAAAAGAAAATCCGGTCGAGCGATTCTGCTAGCTGCTTGAGAGCTGGTTCAATTCGGCCGACAGCTTTTGCGACCGATGAATCGACTTATACTGTTTTTAAACGTTTGTTGAACTGATATAAGCTTTGCTTATTCTGTGACCAACAAACAGAGGAAGAATATACCGTTGCAGACAATTCTCAGAGCTAGCACACGTATTCCGCTGACCGATGCCGTGTGCTGTCTTGCGGCGGCGGAATATACGTGAACTCGGGCATATGGTCGATCGATAATGACGTGAGATCATGGGATCCATTTGGATGGCACTGAAGAAACATCTAGCTAGACTACTGTACTACGATTGTTCAGCTGCCTCTGATAGATCATAGATGCATTGCGTTGCATGCGAAAACGACGGTAATCGACCGGTGCCCAACACGTACACACACGCGGGCCGCGCATAGCATAGGGAAAAGGCGCGACTAGACGAGACGACGACCGCTCGACGCGGATTCCGCCTCTTGTGTTCCTGCGGCCTGCGGGAAACGAAAAACAGTCGTGTACGGTTCCTCTTCAGCGTAGCGCGTAGTACGTACGAGCGACTACAGTGGTGAACTGGTGGGTGTTTCTTCCGTCTCGTCCCTCCTTTTGAGATCACAAAAGACTGGCTCTGCTCATTCGTTCTTTTAAATCAAGGAAAACGCTCAAGATTTACAGCATCCGAGATAGTAGTACGTAGATGATTATGCAGCAAGGAACACGTACGTTGCCGGAAGAACGGGAGAGCAACCCACTCTAGCTCGACCCAACAAACTCAAATTTCAAAACAGAGAACTTAAAAAATGTAAATTTGGGCCCTTGATCAAACTCAAATAAAAAAACTGGCAACTACAAAGTTTTAGATAATCGAGCTTTATAGTTTCTACGTAAAGTTTGTATTCATCCAACTATATTTGAAGAAAATATGAATCTATTTGTTCATTAGCTTTTTCCAAGGGTGGTACGGTGACATAAGAAACCATTGCTACCTAAATACTACTTTGAAAAAAAAAATACTAGTATTGAATGACACCGAATGAAATCATTTCAAGTTCTATGAAATTCACCCAAGAATATTATCTGTGTAGGTCATGAGCACATTATTTGTTAATAAACTTGATAAAAACATGTTTCTAAAAATTTGTATGATGTATCTATAAGTACAAATAATATGACAATTTAAGACACATTTGTAAACAGAAACGTAAGTAGTATCTTGGTACAAATCATTGTTATTAGATATGTCATGAAATATATTTTTATAATATACCTATATAGTGTCATAAATATTAATAGTATTTTTATAAATTTAATTAACCTTTGACAGTTCGACTATTTATTGGTATATACGTACTACACCACATCGACCTGTTCCTTCCTCCTTGGATACACTACCTCGAAGTTCTGAACGAACCAATTTGTCGCAAACATTCTTTGGTGGTAAATTGTAATTACAAAGAGAGCTGAGCCTATGCCCAACCATTAAGAATAAATTAAAGCTATATTTGACATGACTTGTTAAGGCCAAGTCTGATTTATAAGATCGATTCGTTGTGAGATAAAAGTATTATTTCATAGATAAAAATAAGGCTGATTTTAGCTTATAAACTCAAGCCGACCCAGCCTAAATCCCACCGCTTACTTTCTGGTACGATAAATTATCGTCTATGCCGTTACTACTACTTACGTTTCTGTTTACAATTATGACACTAAATCCCAACCATTTCAAATTTTATCAAGATACTATTTAGTGTCATAAGTATTAATACTATTTTTATAGATTTAGTTAACCTTTGATAGTTCGACTAAGGACCCACCTAGAATTTTATTGGTATATAGTATATACTACACCACATCGATCTGTCCCTTCTCCTTAGGTCTGAAGGTACGTACAGTGCAGGAGTTGAGATACATGCTCCGCTCCATGGACCATTGAGAGATCTCTAGTGTTTTGGATAATTGATTAAACCTAAGGTACTAACCTAGCTCTAAGTGTTTGAGTAGGTTTAGTACACTCATTGAAGATGATGACAAGTGGTAGAGCAAGCAAAGGTGGTGGAGACATAGAGCTCACTGTTGAAGAAGAAGGAAAGTGAAAAGACCCTAAGCTAAACAAGGCAAAGGTATATGCTAGGGCTTTTCTTTTGGTGGTCAAGACACCAAGTGGGTGTGATCACTTTTAGGATAGATAACCGTACTATTAACAGGGAAAATTCAAAAATGAGTGTGGTTTGTCGAGTGTCACTAGGTGTTATCTATATTGCATGTGCATTTAGGACCTAGTGACATACACCATGCTAATTGACAAGTGAAACATGCCAAGACAAGCTCACCTAAGTGGATACTTAGTACTTGGCACAATGGAGCAAAGGTGGAAAAAGAAGAAGTGAATTTGGTCAAGTCAGAGGGCGTCGGACGCTGCAGCTGAAGGCGTCAGACGATAGCGTTGGACGCTGGGACTTTGACTCCAGAGCGTCCGTCGGCCCTAGAGAAGCTCCAGAGGAAAACTCAAGTTGCGTCGGACGCTGAGGCGCAGCGTCCGTCGGTTTGGCGACAGAGCGTCCAGAAATATTTTCTGGGAATTTTTTAGAAACCCGAGAGCAAGGAGTTCGCGCCGGACGCTGAGGCGCAGCGTCCGACGCAAAACAACGGAGCGTCCGTCAGGCTTCCAGAGAGCTCTGCAAGCGAGCAGTTTGAAGACAGGCGCTGGACGCTGGAGGACCGAGCGTCGGACGCTGGCGACGGAACGTCCGTCGCCCGTGAAGCAGCCCAACGGCTAGTTCTGACAGGGCGTCGGACGTTGGCGACGGAGCGTCCGTCGCCCCCGTGAAGAGCGTTCGTCGCCAACTTAACAGGGCAACGACTAGTAGACTTTGAGGGGGGTTATAAATATGTGTTGGCCGGCTCTAGAGTTTCTCTCGCGCACATTTTGAACATCTTGAGACTCCTTTGAGCTGAGCAAACTCCCTCTCACTCATCTCCATGCTTGATTAGTGAAAACCCAAAAGAGATTGAGTAATCCAAGTGCATTTCGCATATAACTTGCATCTAGTGGCATTTAGGAGGCGTTCTCGCTGCGGATTTCTTGTTGCTCTTGGTGATTGTCATCACCTAGACGGTTTGGAGCAGCGGTGGTAGATAGAGAAGCTTGGTGATTGTGCTTCGTCGACTACAAGTTGATTGTGAGGGGTTCTTGTGCCTTCCCCGCGGGAGATCGCAAAGGTAACTCTAGTGGATTGCTCGTGGCGTTTCAATAGCCTCATCTTGTGTTGGTTGAGTGGCACCCGGTGACGGGTTTGGCATGTGATTCCAATTAGCACGTGAACCTCCAAGTGAGTGTCTTGCCACAACGGGGACTAGTTAGTTGGCAAACTAGTGAACCTCGGAAGAAAATCAAGTGTCAACCATTATCTCTTGTGATTGTGTGATCTTATTGGTATTCACTTGATTGGTTCATCCCCTATAACTCCATGGTGGTATAATCTTTCTTCTCATCTTTGCATTACCTTATTCATACTTGTCTTAGTATATTAGGGTGTGCTTAGAGGGCTACTAGAATTGAGTAGGCATTGAGTGATCTTAGAGCTTATTAGGATAGAAATTGTGGTTAGGTGACTTTGCATCCCCTAGTAGGCTAGTGCAAGTCAAGCTTCGCTTCATAGTTATCTAACTTATTGTTGAGATTGTTTTTAGTTTTCAAATTAGGCTATTCACCCCCCCTCTAGCCATCACTTAGGACCTTTCAAATTAGGCTATTCACCCCCCCCCTCTAGCCATCAAATTAGGCTATTCACCCCCCCTCTAGCTAGCTCATCCTCCACTCACGAGTCACGTCGCGTGCTGAGGGAGGTGTATACGCGTGGGAGAGTTCCTATGTGATTTTAGTAATTGAGTGACAACCTAGGTGAACTAATATGTGTTTAAGTGATATATACACAGGAGATTAGTTCACATATGATTGTGTGATGAATGAGCTTATTGCACATGAGATATGACATGGAGTCATGTGACCAAGGTGGAGAAGATCAAGATGAGGCTTGGCTTGATGGACCGGTTGCAAGTGTGAAGGGCAAGTGAGTGATACTTGGAGCCGATGGACCGATGCAACGGTGAAGAGCAAGTGAGGTCAAGGTCGATGAACCAATACTGTCATGTGATGATATGAAGTGGATCATATCATTTGACAACTGGTTGGTGCATGTGTTGCATCAACATTGGAGAAGGAGATGGAATGGAATACGCAAGGCAAAGGTATAACCTATAGGGCATTTCATTTCACACGGTCATAGGTGTGTAGAGAAGTTTATGACCGGGTTTAGGATAGATAGCCGTACTATCAAGAGCAACAAAGTTGTTTGCATATCGGTTATCTAGTGCCACTTCAGCGATCTAACATTGCGATGCATTAGGATCGAGTGGCGTGGTGAGAAGAAATTGAAAATTTCTTTGAAAATATTTGTGAAAATGCTAACACACTTGCACAAGGTAAAGAACACATTTGTGTTAGCACATAAGAAGCAGGAGAAAGAGGCAGCTCGGTTTGGCTCGGGTATGAGCTCCGGATGCAAGGGCGCTGCTGGTCCGGACCATCGCGGATGCGTCCGGAAGCTAACCCTAGTGTGTCTGTTCTGACTCAGAGGATCCGGACGCAGTTGTTAGTCCGGACGGTGAACTCCGGGCCCTGCGTCCGGAGGTTGGAGCTCTCTCTTGTCGCTCAGAGGAGTGGACCGGACGTTGTTCGCAGTCCGGTCGGTGGACTCCGGACCTGAGTCCAGAAGATTTGAGCTCTCGGGGAGCTCTCTGCTCAGGTCCGGACGCGCGGTGCATTAGTCCGGAGGTGGACTGTTGCACGCGTCCAAAGGCACGTGGCAGAGATCGGCAAGCGCGCCAAAGAGAATATCTTGGAATGAAATACTGCTTTGATTCATTGTGATATGGATCAAATGGAGTTGAGGGGTGTGTAGGTCTCTGAGTTAGCTTTCCAAAAAGTCCAAGATCATCAAAATCGGAGTTCGGAGCTAAGAGATACGGATGTTTCCGTGTGGGCTGCGCTGATCCGGACGCAGCAGTCCGGACGCATTATGCACTCCGAACGCAGCGTCTCTATAGGTCCAGACGTGTCTGTAATTGTCACACCCGGTCTTAAGAACAAAACCAGGATCATCATATGTGTGTCCAGGAAGTCCACACATACAACAACAGAATAGGAAGATATCAGAAACAATATTATATAGCGAAAACATATTTATATTAACACTTACATCAGAGTATAGCGGAACGATTACTAAACTTTTCTTCATACTTCAACTTCAGCTTCACAGGGACTCGTTGACTGGGGGTTGCATACACCTAGCACTCCTTAAAAACTCACTAGATCCACCTTCTGTTACCCATCTAGGATTTTTATCCAAAGTGTAAAAGTAAAACAAAAGTAAGTACATATCGTACTCAACAAGATAACATGGGGTTCATGAGGCTCAAAAGGGTATGCAGGGATCATAGCGGTAAGCATTTTAAGTAGATCAAATTCATATTAATATCAACAATTTTCAAGGTAATTTGCATAAGCTCAAATATCCATGATCATAAAGTAAATGACAATGATACAATAAATAAATAACACATGCATAAGCCACATAGAAATAAGAACCCAATAATTCTGTGAGTTTTTCGAGCCGCTCGTGTCCGTGAGCACGGCTATCATAATAGTTTTTAACTCTGATCAGAGGTGTACAACTTTACCCACGAGTCGTGTTTGCCCATTTGCCCGGGTTAATTACTCCCAAAACACTGCCAAGGTGAGCGGACAGGGTACACTATAAAGCCTTTCAAGGGTTCGTCTAACAAGTTAGGGCTGCAAGGTTTTCACGGCAAGGAGATATAGAGCCAACCTGTCCACGGTCACACTCCTTCGCGGCTGGCCCGTAGATTAGGAACCACACTATACCCGTCTCGGCACACCCCTTTCGCGCCATAAAGGTAACCACTGAACAAGCTAGAAAAGGTCCCCATACTGAGCTAAAGCCAGAGCCATATAGCCCTCGTTGTTGTACTGTATATCCCAGATTTTGCCGACAGATAAGCTCCTATAATCCATGTTGCTAAAAAACAAGTTTTACCATTATTGTATATAGTCATTAACAATTAAGATCATATACATCTGGTATGAGCACTAGCAATGCTAATCATATATGGTGGATCAAATCATAGGTGTCAAAGTAATCAGGATAACAATCTCTAGGATAAAACTATGGTAAAACAAGGAATCATGCATATGAATTATATTATTCATGAATAGGACAACAAGGATAATCCCATGTTATACTTGCCTTAAACACTTGCTCAACTCTCACGTCATTAGCTTCGGGTCATCACCTTCCGATCTTCAACGCTCACAAACGACTCTCATTCTACTCGTAGCAAGCACCACACAAAGACAAACAAATAAAAGAGACAACTAAGAACAATACACCACACCATACAAAAGAAAACAGTCTATTAAAAGAGAGCTCAAAGCTACAACCGAGAGAACACAAGAAACACTGATAACAGAACTATCGTTGAAAAGAAACAACTACCTTAAGTTAACTATATTATAACAGAAGAACATGCATGCTTGATTGCATTTTTAATTGATTAAAACTATGTGAAACATATTAATTCAGATTTCATAAAAGCATATTTAAATTCTAGAAGCCAAGTTAAACAAATCATATTTTATTTATAAACATGATCACATAATCTATTAAACAAGTTAAGCTTTATCGTTGCAAAGCAAATTAGACATGTGAGAGCATCTAAGTATATGGTGCATGTTTAAACTAAGCAACTTATATCCTAAAAGCATATTAAGGTTAGCAAGTACTCATATTAATATTTGTAGATAAAACCTAAAAGTATAAACCTATATTAATTGTAATTATTAAACTAATTGCAAACATATTTAATCAACATAATATATAACTATACATGAAAAATCATATGAAATGAAAAACATCGGCACTAACATAAAGATCATACCAACATGAGACAAACACAAATTATGCGATGCAAAAAGATATTGAACTCAAATTAATTTTAATTAATTAATTAACTATTGATGAATATTAATTAAATGAAAATTCATAACTAAGTTATCTGAAAACCATTAACATCATGACGTAGAGCGCATCGCTACGAATCTAACGCAACTTGAACGAACTAAAACGGAGCTAAAATGAAGAAACGGCGGAGATTGGAAGAGCAGTGACAAACTTATAAATATACCTTCTCCTTCCTTGATCCAAGTTCTTTCTCACGTACCTAACCATGGTGGTCGGATGTTTCTGCTCTCTTGCAGGGGAAGGAGAAGCCTCGGCCAGGGGATGTCGATCGGAGAGCATCACCACGGTTGGAGTAGACTGTACGATAACGGCAGAGTAGGAAAAAAGATATGATTGTCTACCATTAGGTATTCCCAAACTAGGAGCACCCTTTGTGGTAGACGTGGTGTGCTTTGGTCAAGGGGGTGGGTACATATTTATAGGGAGAAAGACTCTCCACCTCAACATCAACTAGCGATATGGTACTAATTGACGTTGTACCTCCACCTTTACTAACGGGCCAAATTAACCATCAAAGCCCATTAGTAAATAAATATTTGGGCTTTTGTGATATATGAGGATTATTGCACATGGGCTTTGTGGGCTGGTGAGAAATTGAGATGCTTATTATTTATTTTCGAAATAAATTATTTTCGTGAATAAAATAATTCTAGAAAAGTCTAGAATTAGTATTTAAGCCACGAAAAATACTTCGAATGCTCCAAAAAATCAGGGAAAATTCTCGGAGATAGTTTGGAACATGATGAACCCAAATAAAGTATTTGGAGCTCATGAAAAGATATTTTGGAGCATCTAA
The DNA here is from genome assembly GCA_022036555.1 of Microstegium vimineum. Classification (NCBI taxonomy): domain Eukaryota; kingdom Viridiplantae; phylum Streptophyta; class Magnoliopsida; order Poales; family Poaceae; genus Microstegium; species Microstegium vimineum. The sequence goes on from CM039131.1 coordinate 33,748,780, forward strand.
AAATTAGAATTTGCTCATAGATAAATAGGAAAAAGGTCCGGAAAAATTCAGAAAAATTCCCGGAAAGGACTTAGAGGCATCTTGATGAATGATGAACTCAAGGGAATGTTTTGGATCAAGAGACAAAGGATCTTATGAATGTTCAAAAGAAAGATTAAGATCGAGAGAGCGAGAATTTGATTAAAGAAAAAGATAGAGACTGTCGAAGACCGAAAAAACGACTTGCTAACACATTTTAAAAACTTTACACACTCACATGCACCAAGACAAGCAACAAACAACCACCACAACAATCAAATCCTGTCAAATTAATTGAGGAAAAATTTATAAATTCATTTTTCCTATACTAAATTTGTGCAAACTCAAACTACTCTTGGAAACTTTTATATCAACATTGAAATCATTTATTTATTTAGTTGTTTTCCAAGCACAATCCAAAATCATAAATTTTGGAGTGTGACAGTAATGGTCCGGAGCTGCACTGTTCATTGCGTCCGGAGCCGTCCAGAGAGCCGTTAGAGAGGGGGAAGCGGCTAGTTTCGATGGGGTGACTATTTAGAGCCCTTGGCCGGCCCTTGGGGCTGGTTGAGCACCTTGGGGTTGTGTTACCCTTAGTTGTGCTTGGTTGGGAGCCCTCTAACTCACACACACTTGCTAGAGTTCATCCAATTGTGTGAGAGAACGATTACTAGTGCGTTGCTTTGAGAGATAGCTTCGTGTGGCATTAGGTGATCGACTTGCAAGCTCGTGGTGCTTGTTACTCTTGGAGGTTGCCACCTCCTAGACGGCTTGGTGGCTTGTGGCTCCATCGAAGCACGCAAGAAGCTTGTGTGTGGCTCCGGAGAAGAGATTTGTGAGGGGTGTTGTGCTCGCCCCGCGGGAGATCGCGAAGAGCAACTCTAGTTGAAGGTATCGTTGAGTGCCCTCATCTTGTGTTGGTTAGGCGGCAACCCTTGAGGGGGTTAGGCAGTGAGGCCTGTAAAAAGTCGTAAATCTCCAAGTGAGTGAGCTGATACAACGGGGACTAGCTTGGTGGCGACCAAGTGAACCTCGGGAGAAAAATCACCGTGTCAACCTTGTGTACATCTCCTCGGTGGTTTGCATTCTCCAAATCACTAGCTTGTATTTACTTATTCATACTTGTGCTAGTGATTAGTTGTTGCTCTTGTAACTAGTTTGGCTTGTGTAGCTTTCCTAGTTACCTTCTAGCTTGTGTAGCTTAGAAGTAGCTCTTGAGTGGCTAATTGGCTTGAGTAGCCTTGTTAGTCACATTGTTTAGTTTGTGTAGCTAAGTAAGTTGAGCTCTCTAGTTGACTTGTGTAGTCTTGCTAGAGAGCATTGCTAGTGAGCTTAGGTGCTTTGTGTTTTGCTTACTAGTATGTGTAGGAGCTCCCCGGTTTGCTTAGAGTACTAGTTGCTTAGGCTTGTGTAACCTTTCAACCTAGACTTGTTTAGGTGAGCCTCCTAGTTTGGCACCTTAAGTAGCATAATAGACATCTTTGCTAGGTGCTAAAGTAATAGATAGAGGGGTGTAGTCTTGGCTAGACCGATAGTTTTAATTCCATAATAGTTTCGGTTAGCCAAAGCGATTAAGTTTTAGAAAAGACTATTCACCCCCCCCCCCCCTCTAGTCCGCCATCTCGACCCTACAACGTGTAAAAGGGAAAAAGGAAGAGAGGCAAAGCAACACGATACAATATGCGCATCGCAGCAGTGCCGTGTAATGTAATCGGCCTAGCTCGGTCTGGACGCGGATGCGATATCATCATCGTCATATGATGTTGCCATTGGCATGATTGAATGGAACGATGAGGCGGCCGGCGGCGCGAACGTGATGGGTACAGTAAACTTAAGTACTTGTCGCTTTGGTGGTGTCCACTCCACTCGGCACTGGGCAGGTGTCAGGCACATCAGGTTTAGTACCACCTTGCCAAGGCTAGGGGGGCCATGACCACCTTATAAGGGAGAGAATCCCTCTCCCACCAGTCCGGGCTTTTGGAAGGAATTAAGCCTCTTGTCTTATAAGTGGGCCATGAGCGCATGAACATCCGAACCTATGGTGGAGTGTTGGGCTGGGCCTGAGTGATTGCTAACAACGCGGTGCCCTGCTCTAAATTAGGGATAATTCTGTGTCGTTTTGCCCTCGATCTGACGTCACGCCGGCCCACACCCTGCCACCCAACTACTTTTAGATAGTCAATAATATGGCACACGTTAACGTCTGTCACCACGACCCTTTGCCCCCTGCCGGAGTATACTGTTTTTTTTCTCGATCGGTGATCAACCCGTTTTTCATTAAGAGGTAGAGTAAACAAGGGTTACAAAAGTTCAAACAACTGACGAGCAGTCAGCACAGACGCCAACTAGGAAGCAAAAGCAAAGCAACAACAGGATTACAAGGGTCCAGGCGACGGCGACCAAATAGCTGACGCCGCAGAGAGTGATGAGAAACCAGCTGCCACCCAGTCATCTGCCTCGTTGATGATGGCTTGCCACTGAGACCGGACATCCGCGGCAGGTCTGCCGAAAGTTCTATTGTTTCTTTCCTTCCCGATACACCATGAGGAGAGGAGGAGCAGAGAGTCCAGGACCTTGCGAGCCGGACGGTCGAGACGCAGACGTTGCCGCAACCACCAAGTCCCAACATTTTCCTCCTCAACCGGCATCAGCTCAGCAAGGACGATCGGCGACAACATTGCGAACCACAGTTGTCGAGCATAAACACATCCAAGGAAGAGATGGCCTTCGGATTCTGCAGCCTGTGCACAAAGGGCACAGGCGTTGTCCGACTGCAGTCCATGCCTCCAACGTCTCTCCGCAGTCTAGAGACGATTGTAGAGCGCTAGCTAGAAGAAAAACTTCACATCTAGTAGTGCAGCTAACGTATACTGTTTTTGTTTACGCTAGCTGCTGACACTGCTAGTATGTACTAGTACTGGTAGTGTCTTTCCTCGTATCCGTTTGTTGCAGCAGTATAAGGGGGGTGTTTAGTTCCTGATAAAATCCAAAATATTTTGGGTTTTGCCTCTTCATTTTGCAAAATGGAACTAAACACTACCCAAAATATTTGGTAAAAAGTGGTTCATTTCCTATTTTGGATTTTGGACTCAAGATGTTAAAATAACTCAAACTTTGCATTGGTTTGTGTACCATCCTCACAATCCTCATCATTAGAATCCAAAATAAGTCAAACTTTGGTTGGAACTAAACACCCACATAAAATATTTTGCATTCTGGATTTTGGAATAAAAAATAGTTGGGATTTTGGATTTTGAATTTGGTATGAAACTAAACATGCCCTAAATCTGGACACGATCCACAGTCCACACGACAATATGATTGCGTCTGGACAGAACCGGAGCGTTGTTCAACTGCGCCTGCCTAGCTAACTTAGGGCCGGTTACACGAAGAAAGCGACCATCATCACACCATGCATGGAGGCGACGGATTGGTGCGCCCGTTTGCCCCCACCACACGTGTGTGTGTTCTATATTAGTTGCAGTTGTTTCTTCTTGTCGAGCTAAAACCCAAAAACTGGCACCAGACCACCAGTACGTACCTCCGCGGCGATATTGCTCGATCGTCCAATGCCGCAACAATATACCACCATGACAAGTTGCGCGCGTAAGACAGCCCCATATAGTACAGCTATCCATGTTGAATTGAAGAGACTGGAGCATCCCGTGACACTACTAGTGTTCCTCTTCATCATGATCTCAAACATTACATTATTGTAGCTCCATTTCTCAACATTCTCCTTTTGAATTAAATTTTCCAGCTATCGATCGATGTTGAATGTAAGAGTAATCAATCATTAGAACATCCATAGTTATCAAGAAGGAAACACACGTACCACGTCATATGGTCCACATCATTAGGCGATGTTGACACAAATCTAATTCTACATCCAAAGAGTTAGAACACTCTGATCGCACAAAGATCACCTTCCCGTAACCTCGGCCCAACCAATTTTAGAATCCGGCTTCCGCATTAACCTAATAAAAAAACTATAACAATGAAAAGGGACATAACTGACATATCTAGTGGCCACCCGAACATATACTAGCTCTTATTTTCTCTGTTTCATTTCCTATCAGCTCCACGAGCAGCTGTACGTACGAATGAAATTGTAACTGTTTTGAGAAGAAAAAAAAACGTGTAGTAAAACAACTTTTTATAATCTCTATATCTATAAGAGAGAGCTAGAAAAACTAATATTTTTAGCTCTATCTGGCATTTACTTTTTGGGAGATCGGATTTTAAGAGCTTCATTTGAAGAACTGATTCATTTGTAACTCGTTTGACAAAAAAAACTCTAATTCACTTCTAAAGCCGTTAGAGAAACATCTAGACTTAAGACTACTGTACGGTTGTTCAGCTGCCTCTGATAGATGCGTTGCATACGAAAATGACGGTAATCGGACGGTGCCCAACACGTACACACGCATAGGAAAAGCAAAAAAGGCGCGGGCCGGGAGGAGACGAGACGACGACCACTCGACGCGGATAGGTAGGCCGCGTTTCCGCCTCTTGTGTTCCTGCGGGAAATGAAAAAAAAAACAGTTGTGTACCGGTGGATGTTTCCGTCTCGTCCCTCTTTTGAGATCAAGGCTGGTTCGGCTCATTCGTTCGTTTAAAACAAACGCTCAAATTTTACAGCATCCGATTCCGACCATACGAGATAGTAGTAGTAGATGCAATAACAAGGAACACGTTGCATGAAGAACGGAGAGGCGAGATTAAAACAAAAAAAAAAAAGAACAGGAGAGCAACCCACACTCTAGCTCGAGCCACCTCACTAGGCCAATACCACTACGACTTTAGTACATAAAAAACGAAAATAAAATAATAGCACCATTAAATCATAAAATAAATCTAAAAATATAAGCACATATGAAGCCGTACGTTTCCAGTTAGCATGCATGATACTGTACTACATAACATCGTCTCCTTCTTCATTTTTTTCCCAAAAAAAACTGCTAATATACTAAACCAGGGGCGTTGGCTTAATAAAATTGCTAAAATGGCCAAGCCAATATAGCATTGGCTTAATAAAATTGCTCCTAGAAATCTACCGATTTAGATTTCCAAAGGTGGTTGACATAAAAACCAACCTGTACAAATATTTACTTTTTATGTTAACCGCCTCTGAAAATAAGTGTGTTTATTTTTACAAATACTCTATGCCATTTTTAAACAAAAAAACAAAAAATTTAATTGAGTTTTAGCAAGGTGTCTCACTGTCGATGAACATATCGCCTAGCATTAATAATACACACAAGACGATTTTTAGAGTCAGTAAAAAAGGATTTTTCATTGGTGCTTTTCAAAACCTCTACTACCAGAACACTAAACATAGAAATAAATATATTTTCACGATCGGTTTGGTAACCACCTCTAAAAATTGAGGCCAAAATAGTTAAATTGAGATGTAAAGAATATTTTTTAACAAGACGAGTGATTAAATTTAAGATAAAAAAGTTAAGTGAAAGAAATACTGTGTATGCCTGTTTTTTAGATCAAAGGATCTCTCCCTACTTTATTAGAAAGCATAACGAGTTCCCACAATCCACAACACTGGGGTTACCAGTTTTACAGGATTAAAGATCAACAAAGGGACACCCACTCAACATCTAGACAAAACCCACTCGACTGAGACACAACACCGAAAACTTAAAGAGCCAGGGTACAAAAGGTTCACCACCTCTAAACGAGAAAACAATGCAAACAACGATCAACAAACGGCCGGATTACAACTAATAGGATTGCGCATTCGCTGTCAGCATGTTAAACATCCCCTCAGCAGTTGGCTCCAGTTTCGCCTTCATCAGAGGCCTCCAAGTCTTGATCAGCATCAACGTCTTGAAGATTATCGCCTTGGGTGAGCTGAGAATCTTCTTGCTGATCGCCATATCATTCCTTGTCTTCCATATAGTCCACATCGCTCCTGCACATATACATAGTAAAACCTTGCGCTTTGCACCTCGACAATCATCCATAAACTCTAACAGGAAATCAGCACCGCAAGTTGGGGATTGAGGTCATCCAAGGGATGTCCTCAGAAAGGACCAAAGAAACACTGTAAATGGACATTGAAACAGAATGTGGTATGCGGATTCCAATGTCTCACATACACAACTCAGATCCCGACCACCGTTTTTTCTTCAACTGTTCACCTGACTGTATTTTATCGTGCATAGCCATCCATATGAAGATTTTTGTGTATGCCTGTTGGACGAGGAAACCCATGAATTGGCTACTGCCGTTGTCGAATAACCCAAAACAAAAAGGTGAGGCTACTACCAGCGGCACGTCTGCCAAATTTGGCAAAATTTGATTCAGGTGTAGGGTCGCCTTCCCTGCCTCTCCAACTCACGCATTTCCCAGCAGTTGGTTTAAAAAGCGTGCGATTCGCGTCGCCAGCGCCGCCGCGCCGTGGGTACTCCGATCCGGCCCCCCATCCGCAGCAACCGCCCGCGCAAACGCAAAAAGGGTAGTCAAAGGCCCTCGCCGATAAGCAAAGCAAAGGCAAGCAAACCTGCCCAGGCCAGCGCGCTGCGCTGCGCAATCGCCGCCCTCCTTCCCTCGCCCAACGGCAACGAATCTGCCTGCCGCCTTCATCACAGGGATGGCCGCCAGCATCAGATTCCCTACTAAACCCCCCTGTTGCGGTTTTCTATCCAGTCCAGATAATCACTCGCATTACTTTTCCACTACTCGGAGGCCCGACCCGACCGCCGCAGTCCCATTCATCTTTCCTCCCCCACCACCACCAGCGAATGATTTTGATGGAGTTGCAGTTTTCTGGACGGTGGTGGTAACTACTCCTACTCTTTTCCCACCAGCACCACCAGCAGCTTCTCTGCAATTTTTATTTTACCCTCACAAGGAGTCCCCGAAGTCATCTCCCCTCCAACCTCCTGCCAACGGCACGCCTGTGTGTCACCGGGAGGCGGGCGGTCCTACTTCCCCTGTCTTCTTGCTCACGCCGCTTGCGGTTCTCCTTCTCACGGTTCCATCTCCGGATCCTTGAGTTTGTATGGAACTAGAGACACGGTAGAGGAGCGCACAGTTTCCCTTGGGTTTCCCCTCCCAACAAGGTATTCCTCCTGGGGTTCTCGCCTGTGAGCTCTCTGCGGAATCGAGAATTCTGACAGGAACCGGCTTGGAGGAAGGAATGATCGAGAGGATTCTGGTTATCTACAAATCTTTCAGTGGTTATTAAGAATCGGGAAGCTTTGGATTGGAGGAAAATTCGAGTCTTTGGGCTCTAGGTTGGTCTGGACGAGGCCGAGGGAGTTGCCAATGGAGCCGCCGACTGGGTTCTGGGCCTCGCTCTTGAGCTTCCTCAAGTTCTTGCCCTACTTCTCCGGCCTCCTCATCCTTGGCTTCATCAAAGGTGACTTGCTGTTCTGTCTCTTTTCTCTCTCTGCTCATTTCAATCCGCGCATTTAGTTCGATTGGTTGTAAAATGGGAGGGCTGTCGGCTGTGAGCAACCATCGTGCAACCTCTGCCTTTAACAGGTTGCCTCTCTTGATTTCCCGTTTTGCTCCTACAGGGCTGCTTGATTCAGAGTTTCCTCCCTGTTCTTGGAGAGATTTGTTAGGACCATTTAATGATTGGTGGCTGTCCTAATTTCTGTTAGGCTCTTCTTTGACTTGAACTAAACGTTCACAGTCCGGAAGGATAAGTTTAAATAATTGGAAATTCCCAGAGAACTAGAACCTATTGAGGGCTACACTCTGAAAATGTCCCTTTACCTGTTTTGTGTAAGATATATCGAATTCGTCATGCTTAGGTTTCAGTCCAATGTCTTTGGCCCCTTGACTGCTTGTTGATGAATGCAAATTCAGTTATTTACTCATGTACTGCTGTCAGAATTGCAAGTATCTGTAATCGAAAAAGTTAATGCAATTTGTGAGGTGAAGCAATGAAATTGACATATTACTACAAAAACAATGATGGAATGACACACGGCACGATATGCAATCCTCATTTCACACTATTTGATTGATTTGTCAGGTGTTTTGTTGTGCCCTTGGGCATGTCTGATTATGGCAATTGGAATATCTGCACTAATCCTGGGCTTATGGCCTATGCATCTGATTTGGACATACTACTGCATTATCAGGTACATGTCCTGCAGTTCCATTTTTGGCAACTTCACATTAAATTACTAACTGAAAGTGCTCACATTCTGTTTCCTCTATTTTCTTGAGGCAGAACCAAGCTGGTGGGACCTGTAGTAAGGCTTCTGCTTCTTATTGCTGCTACTGCAGTCTTGATCGTATGGTTGATAATTGGCATCCCGGGAAGTGTACTTGCTGGACTAGTATATGGTTTTCTAGCACCCATAATGGCTACATTTGATGCAGTTGGAGAAGGCAAAGAAAAACCATTTGTTCACTGCTTTGTTGTAAGTTTTTCTTTGTATGAGTTGTTTATGCTTTATCTATGTGGTTGTTTGTTAGCATATTTGTTAGACATAGCTTAGCTTACTATTCTGAACTTCAGGATGGAACGTGGAGTACTATCACTGGAAGCTGTACAGTAGTCAGGGACGTGAAAGATTTGCTTTTCCACTCCTATTTTTCAATTATGGATGACCTTCGTCTTCAGAAACCTCCTGATGGGGAGCCATATGAGATAAGGTATGCATCCTGTTCACTGTTCGCTGTTTATATCTTTCACCTTTACACCTCAAGACCATAGACTTTTGTTGTTACTTTTTCCTCTTTTCTCCTTTTAGCATTAGGCCTTTAGCTTTAATGTGCAAGAGTCACCCTTTATGATCCAGAAATTTGCGAGAAAGCATGCATTCAGACATTCATTTTGGATAATATGATCCACCATTCCAGTACTTTGCATTCAGACATTCATCTGAAGAACAATGTAAAATAAACTAACATACATGGTTTTCTTTTTCCCAGATTGCTTGATATTCCTGGTGCACTGATAGCGGCCGCGATTGGGCTTCTACTTGATGGAATAATGTTCACATTAATTGCCTTCTATAAGTGCCCTGTGATGCTTTTCAAAGGATGGAAACGGTTGATCCAGGATATGATTGGGAGAGAAGGGCCTTTCCTGGAAACGGCTTGTGTGCCATTTGCTGGTCTTGCTATTCTTCTTTGGCCATTTGCTGTAGTAGGAGCCGTTCTGGCATCCATACTCTCCAGTGTCCCTTTAGGTGCTTATGGTGCAGTTGTAGCTTATCAGGTATGGTAAAATTTCTCCTCCTTTCAGTGCACTGATGACAATGCATACTTTCATCACATTGTTCGTTGAGCAAGCATTGCCACCTTATGATAAAGTATTAGTTCATGTAACCTGTTGTTGTTGAAGTCATGGAGCTTGATCTTGTTCATGTCACAGGAATCCTCCTTTATCATGGGACTTGCCTATGTGTTCTCGTCAGTTGCTATATTTGATGAATACACGAACGATGTTCTCGACATGGCACCTGGGTCTTGTTTTCCAAGGTAAATTAATACTGAATGCCTTTGGTTGCTATGGTAAACAATTCAAAATGCCTGGTGCTGACTTTTGAAATCTCTAGATTTAAATATCGGAAGGGCAAAGATGAGTCTTCACACGGACACAGTGCTCCGTTATCCAGACCAGCCTCATTCAACAGGGAGAAGCAAGAAGGGAAAAGACCTCCATCTCGCGTTACTTCATTTAAGAACAGCATTGATGAGTTCAATCCATTCAAGGTGATTCTTTCTCCTAAAATAGTCAGGCCGCAATGCCATTGCTTATTGGCACTCCAAATTCTGTAGACCTTCACTTTCTGTATCTACAGTCCAATCGGCATAGTACATGCTTAGAATAGGTTATTCGTTATGCAAACAAATTTTCAATAAAATGTTTTGTACTGCTAGTAATATGTAAACTTAAGAAGTCAGGGCATTATATAACTGAACGATACCGCTATGCAGTTGCTGGACCACCTATTTGCCGAATGTGGGAACCAGGGGGAGGCTTTGGTTAGCAAAGGAGTGATAACAATGAAAGACATTGAAGAAACGAAGTCTGGCAAAGTTGGCAGTGGTGTTCTCAATGTTGGTCTACCAGCATATGTCATCCTTAATGCACTCCTTCGGTCTGCAAAAGCTGATTCTGTCGGGCTAATCTTAAGTACGTGCACAACAAAATTAGGCCATCTACCATTTTAACTATTGTTACGGCTCTAGCTTGACTTGTTTTGGAAAAATATGCAGGTGATGGCTCTGAGATTACATCTGACAATAGACCTAAAAATACCATCTTTGATTGGTTCTTTGACCCGCTTATGGTTATAAAGAACAAATCAAAGCTGAGAACTTGACTGAAGAAGAGGAAGAATATCTGAAAATGCGAGTACTGTTGGCTGGTGATCCCAGTCGCCTGAAAGGTTCTCTACCTCATGTTCCATCCTTGACTGAGCGTAAAAAGGCAGATATCGACGCATTCGCTCGCAGGTATCTCCGTCCTCCCAGCCTTTATTTTGATTGAATGCAAACATGGACGTTTACTAATCTATCTTTTCACCCTGCTGCTGCTGCAAGATTGCAAGGAATCACAAAGTCGATATCTAGATATCCTACAGCAAAGCGCCGCTTCGACGTCCTTGTGAAGGCGCTCATGTCAGAGCTCGAGAGGACGATGGGTGGCAGCCAATCTGCCAATGGCTCCCAGTCCCAGGCGCAGAGGCTGCGAAACTCGGTGGCCCGGATGCTCAGCCAGAAATCCATGGGCAAGACGGCCGTCATCAGGGATGAAGACCCAGAAGCGCAGATGACGAGGTTGTCTCGCACCCCGTGACGATGCGGTAGTATGGCGTGTGGAACGTAGCTTTCACATGCCCTTCCAGCGGCTTTTGTACAAATGAGTTATGAGTAGATGCTGCGGCTTCAACTGATTCTAACCATTGTCCTCAGCTCATGTATGAGGTGTACACTTTAGGTACTTAGTGGTAGTATATATATATATATATATGTATCGGGTATGGAATGTTTTTTTTAAGAGAATATATGTATCACATGGAGTCGTTGAATATATCACAGAAGAAGTTAAAAAAACATCTGAAAATACAAAATCCACAAGGGCGAAGCACCGGCTAGATGACGTAGATGTGGTGGGAAGGATGCAAGTCCCGTTTCAGACGAATCATTTGTCCCGCAAGATCTGATCAGTCAGGGCTCCGCAGGATTTTAGGGAGGGTTTGGTTCGTCTTGACACTCATTTGAAATATTAAACATAAACTAATTACAAACACATTGCACAAATTGAGACTAACTTGTGACGAATTAGTCACGGCTTCTTTGTGACACCACTAAACTTTAGTCTGTGGATCAAACACCCCCTTCAACTTATTGCGGGGACATTACTACCATAAATTTACTATAAATAAATGGAAAGGGCCAATGGCTCATGGACGAGAAACTAAGGATGTATTGTTCTTACATGTATAGCTAGTACAAGAGCATCATCGATTCATCATCAGGCAGAACACAATTTAAGCCCGACAAAAGAAGGAACTGCGTGTGGCGTATGGCCATAACAACCGACAAAAATGCCATCAACGACATCACGCAGTTGGGCATGTGTTTTATAGACAACTTATGGGAGGTTCGGCTACAACTCTTAGCTTTGGGCTCGCCTGAAACCTGCACAGTATCAGGTGGTCAGGTGGATAATAGCAAAAGGTTGAAGCAGGGTCAGTGCTTCTCTTCATTATTTACCATGTTCAGCCCCAATGGCCATCCGGGGGCTGGCTATCAGGCACAATGGTGTCATCATCTAACAGCTCCGCCTGCTTCTTTCTTGCCTTCTTATAGCTACGGGAACCACGGAGGATGGAGCCAATATGCAGACCACGTCTGAGACTCTTCTGAGATCTGAACAAGTGGGAGGAAAGCAACTCAGGTGTCAGTAAGCTTCGTCTGACGACAAGGAAACAATCATGACTAACTCAGTTCCAAAATAAGGGATTCTGAACCTGGACAACAGGGGTAATAAGTACAGTAGTAGACATACAATTTTATCAAACAAGTAACTGTATGGTTGTTTCAACCAGCTAAGGTTATTCTACAGGCAGCTACTCTACAGCACTATGCTGTATTTGGTGAAACACTGTTGTCCTCTACCCACAGTGTATATTAGGTCAGTATCAGAGCACCTTTTCCCCTAGACACAGTAAGTATTAGGTTTAGATTACTATAATGCCTACCATGCAACATTTATACCTTGATTGTCCACATTGTCGCAAGCTGATACAAGAAAATTGGCATTTCTCTAATAACTATTTTCTCAGTTTGCAGGTCAGAGAACTTACAGTGATACAATGCCATCATCAGGAACCTCACTTTCATCATAGGCTGCAGCTGAAATACCTGCCAAAGGCAAATTGATTAGACGCATGTGGACCAGGATATCTGATGCCACACCTAAAATAATCCATAAGCAGTTTAGATGAATAATGAACCTGTAAAACATGTTCTGAACAGACTAGATTGCTACCAACATTCATGTCCTAAGTTAACTAGAACTGATGAACCTTTTACCAATTAGAGTACATCAGCACCAGAGATATTAATGCAACATTCCAGAATGGTAAATCTAGCATTTTCATGCATGGCACTTATAGAGGAGAAGAAAAAGAAACTTATCACTGCAGGAACTTCCAATGAACATGTGAATATGACCATCCCTACTAGATGTGGACTGATCCGCATTCTAAAGGAGGCAGCAATTTTTCATCAATTTTGACTGCAGAAAAGTATCCACCCCCAAGAAGCATAGATAGATAAACAACCAAAGGGAAGTGATGTTACAAATCCTAAAGAATAAATTAATGCATAACCAAGTGCAAATGCGATCCTATTCCATGTGATACTATCTCATTAAGGTTCCCACCTGAGTCAGCAGATGTAGATGAACTATCAGGTGATCCTTTCATGACAGTCTTGGTTTCCAATTCATCACCAGAACCATCGCTGATAGAGTCTTTGAATATCGCACCAGAGCCTACTTTCCTACTCGCCTTTTTGGAGTTTCCACTGGTCTCTTCATACCTTTTGCTTGGGACTTTCCGGACTGCAACTCTATATCGGTTAGGGTTAGCACTTTGTGGCGTGCCCTCTGTGCTGTTACTTGATGCTTGTGGGATTATGGAAAAATCCTTCACAAGGTTGCTTACAGGCTCAGGATTTGGAGCCACCTTTCCCTTGATAGTAGACCCATCAGGCTTTCTAATCTTAGCATGGGGCTTTATCTGAGAAGTGGATTTTCTCACTTCTTTACTTATATGTGCATGATCCTTTTCAGTGAGCAACTTGCTCTGATCATCATCAGCACTCTGGTGGAGATTCTTCTCAGGAGTATGATTCCAAGTGGCATCTTCAGGTTCATGTTGCATTATACTGGCATTCTGAGTAAATTTACTGTTGCTCTCTTTTCCATTGTCCTGACCTGTCCTTTCTTTTTGTACAATAGAAATAAGTGGTTCTTGGGTACCAATATCAATGCCTTGATTATCACAATTAGGATTGTCCTTTTCAGCAATAGGTACTTCCATATTAGCTTTGCCCTCTCTTCTTCTCCTTGCCGTTATTCACATTCTCATTTCCTCTGTTCATATTTTCTGTTGCAACAAATGGCACAATAGCTTTGCTGCTATCAAAATGACCAGTTAAGCTAGCTTTCTCTGAGGGAAGAGATTCTAGAACGTCATTTGGTTCAATGCTACCAGTACGTTGCTTTCGTTTTTTCTTCTTCTTATGCACTTCCCTTAAAGATCCATCTTCATTGTTTTGCTTACTTTCTGCAGCAATTGATGGATCATCATTTAGATTGCTACAACTAAAATGATCAAGGAAATTGATTCGATCATTAGCAGGATGAAACACGGTCTGGCAATCAGGTTTAACAGCAGTAGCAGAACTTGTAGTGCTGACTCCCTTTTCAGTCCTGGAGTTCACCAAATCTGCACTCCAACCATGTTCCAGGGCACAATCCTGATTTTGAAGTTCAGAGTTCGAAGATGTTTTCCTTTCCTTTTGAGAATTAGGGTTGGCAGATTTGAGAGCCATGGCATGTTTCTGAACTATATGCAAGGTTGGAGTTCCTGCAGCATTTTCATTATCATGGGTCCCAATGGTGTCAGTTACATACTCATCCTGGCTGTCCTTAGCTGCATGACTATCCAGCCCATGAGTAGAACAGTTAGTTTCACGTATTTTAGGAGTCAGAATCTCAGAAGACCTGTGTTTCCGCTCTACTTTCTCAACAGTGCTTAAAGGAGTCTCAACTACAGAACCTCCCTGAACCAAATTTTCTTCTGTATCATTAGCTTCCTTCAAGTCCAATGTATCGAGTACCTGCTTTACGGAACCCTTCTTTCTTTGACGCTTAGTGGCTTTGTGTTTGTCATCAGCTTGCACAACCACATTTCCAGTTACTATATCCTCCGGATCACTTGTTTTATCAGCAATCCTCAAAGAATCAGACTCTTTTAATTCTCTATTAGCATCTTCTTCGGGTACACCACTTGATTGATAAGAGTCAGTCTCAGCTTGCACAACCACATTTCCAGTTACTATATCCTCCGGATCACTTGTTTTATCAGCAATCCTCAAAGAATCAGACTCTTTTAATTCTCTATTAGCATCTTCTTCGGGTACACCACTTGATTGATAAGAGTCAGTCATGGCTGATAACATTTTCGATTTTTTCCCCTTAGACTTCTTTTGCCCAGGTGAGCTAACAGGAGCAGAGTGAACCGCTGCAGGATATTTCGGAGGTAATGCTGCAGTAACGCTACCAACTTTAACAGCAATGGATTCAGGAACATCTAGTCCACTCTGATTGCTGCCTAGGTGAGTTTGTCCTGGTAAAAGATCTTCATCCAGATCCTTACTTAAGCTGTCTTTAGATTTTAGATCTGCCAATACCTCATCAATAACATTTGTTGCTGCTACATCTAGACTTTCACTAAGCTTCTTGTGCTCAGTAACTGTTTCTCCTTCTACAATGCCCTGGGTTGTGGGCTTTCCATTTATTGGAGCAGCATCTGTGCATTGTATCGAGCTTTCGTTTGTTACAAATCCAGAAGATTTTGTCAGATCTTCACTAGGATTCATACCCTTTAAGGATTCTGAGCGTCGTTTTCTTTTTTTCATTTTCTTTCCATCACCACTTGGATTTTCTATTACATTTGAATCCCCTTGATACACAATGTTTGATGTCTGTTGCATAGAAGGTTCATGGACAATCGCCCGTTTAGTAGAAAGGGTATCTTGTTTGGCAGCATTTTCACTATACCCATGATCTTTTTCACCAGTATCATCCACGGAAGGCATGTCAGCAGGACCAACCTTTGGTTTCTTGCGCTTCTTCACTTGAGACGTATTTTGATTTGTTTGCCTCGTGTCAGAGATATCTGTACTTTTGCCATCTTTCTCCATGTTGCTTGTTTCAGGTTCACCTTCATTATGACATCCCTCATTGTGTTGTTTTATTTCTTCATGCTTGTCGCCTCCATCCAAAGGGATGCAGCTTCCTTTTGTATTTTTTCCTTCAATAGCTACATTTTCACCTGTATAATAAATGGCATCTGCAACTGAAGGATCCCTACATCCTGTGAGAGCATGATCAAACTTCCCTTGTTCAGAGATTAGATCTGTAGATGCCTGAGCATCTGTCACAAACTGAACACTTTTGCCCCCCTGGTTTCCACCATTAAGTTCTGATGATGAAAGAGGCAGACCAGATTCTTTGACTATAGTTTCGTCTTTGCCAGTCAATTCAACATTATATGCTTTGTCACCTGGATGATAAGAAAAATAAAAGGACATCAGGTACCCCCTACATTTAACAATTAATTAAAATACTCTCGATAATTGTCATAAAGAATATAAATAAGGTGGATTTATAGTTCTATATATGACATTTAAGGCAACTATAGAGCATGCTGGGAGTTTTGGCCAGAAAAAAACGTATAGACAAATTTTCCATTAGTTGTTCAGTTCAAGTATCAAAGCCATGCAGTTAACACCAAGTTGCATGATGAAATATATCAAGCTCATGATAAATATATTTGCAATTGAATTCAAGCATAAAGAATGTCATATGGTACATTATAGTATCCCATGCTAGACTACAAACAATTTTCAGTAATGTAATACAATATATGTATATTATTTCTCTGTAGCCCTAGGCTGTTATGAAGCAGAACTTCACCTGTGGATTTTGATAAACCCGCTGAGGCTGCCCCAGATGATGGTTCTGTCATTATTTGAGCAGAAGCAGATTTTGAAGGGGGCAATTGACGCTTTTTCTTTTTCTTCTTTCCAGCAGCAATTGGGTTTTCTAGCTGGATGGACTCCTGATGTAAAGTGTCATTGACTTGATGATTTGAAGTGTTTAAAGGTTCCCTAAGAGAAGTAGGGTCTGTTTCCAGTAGATGCCTACTTGATGTGTCAGGAGAACTAGTCCTAGATTTTTTGTGCTCCTTTCCTTGTGAAAGATTATCCATTGGATGTATATTACGGATCTGTATCCCTGGGCTGTTATGAGGCAGAACTTCACCTATGGGTTTTAACAAATCTACTGCTGTAGCTGATGGTTGTGTTGTCTCTTGAGCAGAGGCAGATTTTGAAGGGGACAATTGACGCCTTCTCCTTTTTCCTTTTCTTCTTCTTTCCAACAGTGCTTGGATTTTCTAGCTGGATGGACTCCTCATTGAAGGTGTCATAGACTTCTTGATGATTAGAAATGTTTAAAGATTCCACAAGAGAAGTAGTGCATGTTTCCTGTAGGGCAGTACATGATGTGTCAAAAGAACCAGTCCTAGATTTTTTATGCTCCTTTGCTTGTGAAAGAGTATCCTTTGCTTGTATCTCTTCCAGCAGTTGCTCCTCTACCCTGACTTGCTTTTTGCCAGAAACATCATCACCAACTTCATGGTCTCGACTTGCATGTAGCTCCTCCACAGCATGTGACATATTACTCTCATTTGAAGATTTGTCAACACATGCCATTGATGTGGAACTAACATAAGCACCTTCAGTTTGATTATCGTGTTTTATCTGGCCACTGCAACTCTTTGCTTTGTCAATAAATTGATCAATTACTGCTTCTGTATCACTGGGCAGACCCACTGCTTTGTTCTTCAGTATTTCAGTATTTAGCTGTGATGAGGATGGCACCAAGGTACAATTTGGCAATGCATCATGTGCTTGAACATTATTCAGCGCGCCATCATCATTACCACCTTCAAAAGAAGAGATAATTCGATTACAACAGCTAGAGGTAAAGGACAAAAGAAGAACTGATATTATAAGCTATGAAAAAGCAGCTTCAACCTCACACGTCAAGGGTCAAGACTTAGGACAACTACTAACCACATGTTGTTTTCTACAATAAGTTGCATATGCATCAAAGAGAGATTTAAACATGAAGGAGAACCTCTTCAGTGGAATAGGATGGCTATGTAGTTTTAGCATCTGCTGGGTGACAAACACCTTTAGATTGATCTTGATGCAAGAGACATGCATAAAAATTCTTTTTTTTAAATACGCAGACTTGAATATCCAGTTGAACTGAATTATGCAATCAACCAAGTATATAAATAACAAGCAAATTAGGAAGAAGGAATGTTAATTTGATACGGAGTATGTTTCATTGGCCAGAGATAATTCCTAGGGTGTGCAGTTTACCTTCAAGGCCTCTAGAGAGCATATCACAAGCAACATCTGGTGCCATCACAGGTAGCTCCTCAACATGGTTCTTTACAAGAATTCCAACACAAACATCGCTCAATCTTCTATCGTCAGTTACTGGAGCATCTTGGCAGCAGTGTGTGGCTGCTGTAGCCTCTGCCATCTTGACGTGAAGAAAGCACCCACCTTTGATTTTGGTGAAGACACTCATCACTGTCATTGAATCAGTGAGGTGATACAGTACACCCTTCCGACGGACCTGGTGAATAACAAACACTTATATAAGCTAAAAATACCCTTTTGCAAGTTTTTGTACAATTAGATAGAAATGCTAAATTTCTGATTATTCCCTCAAATATCAATAAGTGACTTCGACCATATGCCTTTGATTTACATAATAATTTCATAATTTTACATATATCTTACGAATCATGTCCGTCCGACATGACCTTCCAAATTTTGCATGCACAGCTAAGCCAGGTTATGAAACTGCAATAAGATCACAAACCATTTTATTTAGTTACAGACTTCCAAAGTTACACCTGATGACTTAGCCTGCAGTGTATTATGTACAAATGAAACAAAAGCTTGCACACATGCAGTGCAGTAGATAGTAATTCCACAGCATTGTACTAAAAGATGCTCTTCTCTCTTGAATTTCAGTATTCACATTAATGGGGGTCAAAATACAACAAAGCAGATGGCAGATTACATGCAAGAACCACCCATACATTACTTAAAGCTACAGCACTATTGATGTTTATGGACAAAATCACATTCATAGGCTCATAGGGTCACTAGGCGTGACAACTAATTCAGCACCAACTGAGGAGTCCACTAAATCACCTTCTCACCCAAAGAAGCAATCGACAAAACCTTAGAAACAATAATCAACACTGAAATATAACTATAATCTACCGCCAAACTAAAATGAGTCTATGCGATCTTCATGGGATGATTGCAATCACAACACTTCACTAAAAAACGAACACCAATCAGAGCTACGAAACAGGACCTGGAAGGACTTGAAGGTGACAGGGCCGATGTCGGGGAAGGCGGCAACGTGCTCCGCGGCCACCTGCGCTGCGCATAGACCAACACAGGAATCAGTTCCGAAGGGCACCTGCCGTACGAAGAGACAGGAAGAAGAAGCGCGAGTGGAGTATTACACTTTAGGCTACGGATGGCTGTGTCCGGGGCGACGAGAAGAGCGAGATGGGTGCCGAGATCGGTGTCAAAAAAGAGGGAGACGGGGGCGTCTCGGCCTTCGCGGGGTGCCATTAGCGGCCGCGGCGGCGGCAGGGAGGCGGCCATAGCGGGGCAGGCGGCCGCCACTGGCAGCGAGACGAGAGGGCAGGGGGCGAGGGGGGCGGCGCCGGTCGTGTGGGTCTTATGGTGCGTTTTTAGGGCTGCAAAGGCGTATTTCCTTTTTTTTATCAGCAAAGGCATATTTCTTTTTTTTTATCAGCAAAAGGAGTATTTATTGGGGCACCTTTCAGAATTTTACTGCAAATTCAGAAATTCAATTTTAGTTTAGATCATTTAGATGGAGCCCTCATCGAACCCCAAATAATTAGAAATAAACACCTAAAATAATATATAATTTTTTTAGAAAAACGACAAAAACTTTGTCGCAGGTTTTATTAAGGGTTTGTTTGTGAGCTATTTTTTTTTCAAACACCTCTTTTCAAAACAGTTTCACACATGAAATTGTTTTTCTTCTCCTCTCACAAAGTAATGAAGTGGGATAAAGTTGAAATTAGTAGCTTATCACAACTCTCTTCCCACTTTCTTTTTCACATGCATGCATAAAGTTGTTGGCGAAGCTGTTTTGTCAAACATTTTTTCCAAAATAGCTCAGCTTCACCTAGAGAGTTGCTTATAAAGCTATTTTCTAGAAAAACAACTTCACTAGTGAAGCTAAGTTGTACCAAACAGACCCTAAGATAAGAAATATATCGTACGATTTTCTTATGTTTGCTTTGGGACAACTTTTCACTGTCCGAAGTCACCAATCGGCCACCCTCTACTTGTCATTGAAGTTCTAATTTATAGTACAACATGAGTATTTTATGTTAGGTTAGAGACATCATGTACTTAACTTTTAAAAGAAAATGGTCGGTTTACATTCAAGTCACTACATAAGAAAGATGCATTTGAGTAAAACCAGAGGCCCAAATAACATTTTTATCTTCGGTCCATAACATTGATGATTGTCTAGTCTAATATGTCAAAACTTAGTGACCTAAATTACCACCATCTGAGCATCACCTCCAATCGTCCACACCGACATATCCAAAACTTTGGAATGCCACACGATCTAATACCACAACAACTTTATTTAATTGTTTTGTTATTTGATCATCAAAACCCACTAGCTAGGGCGGGGATGAGCTTTTAGTTGGTCATGCTTTTGCCTTAACTTTGCATTGGAGCAAGAGGTTTTTTTAGCAGTGTTGATGGTAGCTTTGGATTACTTTACACGCTCGAGTTGTTGCTGGAGGATAGATGGGTAAGACATTGCTTATATAGTGGAGAATCTATGCTATTTTTGAGAAATGGGCTAGGTCAGAAGATAAAGTATTTACATGTACATAAGCATGATTAGACTAGAAACAATAGAGAAGTGTTGTGAAATGTTCATGTTTACCCATGTCAATAGTCTTGCGGATACACTTTGATGATCTACCAAGTCGAATACAAGACGAAAGATTACCATATGGTTTGTACTTGGATTATTTCTTCTATGGCACAAGGTGGAATAACATTCTAACATCAACATTTTATAATGTACATGTATATGAAAGAAGCCATTGATTATAGAGGCTTAATAAAGGCATCAATTCCAGGACTTGCTAAACTATGTGACCAATATTGAGGTCCCCGTTACTACCACCGTGGACATGCTATAGATGGTATGACTAATCTTGAGGCCCTCATTGTTGCTAATGTGTCTTCCTCTTGGCGTCTTTGGCATGCCCCTTGGTGCGAACATCTAGTGCTACGTTGAGGATCATCTTGTTAGCAACGGGCTCAGGCACAAGGGAGAAGATGAGCCACAGTAGTGCATGTGTCCAGTATGGTGTGCACCGCGGTTCGTACCCAATGTAGCGAATAGCCGCATGGGCATATGTATCAGGGGATGGCACAAAGAAGGAGGAAGTTTTGATGGATGCCATCTTCGTGGCCACTAACATTGGTACCTGTACATTGTACGTCAGATGCATATCATAGAACATCAAATCAATACACTCTTAGTAGTTACTCGTGCATGGAAACAAAGTTCAAAAGTCTGGAATTGAATTTGTGTTGCAGAAGTCATGTAACACTCTAGCTAGCGAGACAGTCAATGGTTGTATGAGCCATTGATGTCATGGTAGGGGCATTGCATGGCAATATGCCTGTGGAGATGGTAAACCGGTAGTAATGGTGACTATCGATGTAGGTGAGTATGGAGCAATATGCTATGCATGTTGTGGTGTTTGGTGAAGAATGGTCTACTTACAATGGTGAAGACTGGTCTACTTACAAACGTTGGATATCGCTACGACAACAATTAGCTTTGGAAGGTGGTTGGTATGACGACGACAACAACAACAACTAGCCAGAGATGCTCTCTCAAGGTATTGTCTAGTTCGTTGTGGCAATAACACCTTTTTTCCTAGTGGGGCTAAGTGGCGACAATGATGATGAGTATGAAAGATGGTTCAGCGAGTGCAAGCATTTTTTGGTGTTATAGTATTTCCGTCAACTATGTCTATGGTGGGCTAGCGCCTACTGGTTTGGCTTTCATCCATGCACACTAGAGCGACAATGACTCGGGCTCATTTGAATGGCCATGTGTTATGGCAAAGGTGACACTATTCGTTTGGTGCGACATCAAGGTTTGGTGATCCGCTATGGTTGGCGTCTCGTGGGCGGGTAGCGGACCCTATGGTACGGTGTTGTGGCATCATGTCATGCATGTTTGTGGCTTGGTTCATGTAATAACTTCCTCCTATTGGCAACAGTTTGTTGCAACTATTTATTCGACGACTTTATCTCACTATCCAATGACATGTTTGGTGTGCCAACGGTAGCCCTTAACATGGATGGGTGTGAGGGTTTTTATGTGAAATGGTGCTTTTTGGGCAAAGACTACTTCTTATTGAGGTTGACAATGCTGACATATTTTGCTCCATGTACCTTGTTGGAAGCTTTGCCATGAGGTCACTCTCCTCCACTTATGTGCGGGTGCTTGATTCTTCATTTGGTTTTGGCGGTACTTGTGGATAACATTTTCCTCTTTGAATACATGACCACCAAACACCCATCTCCTACGAGCTTACCGTTGTGGCATGTGGGCTGATGTGTTGCTATCGAGGTGTTTTGGTAGATACGTAGGTAAATTGTGTTTAGTTGTTGTCTTGGTGTCACTTCTTTCATGTGGGTGCCTTAATTTTTTATTTTTTATATATTGTTATTGTTGCAATTCTCCTTTCCATATTAATATACACCCAAGTGATTTCTTATTTGTTGATTTTCGAAAGAAACATAATAAAAGATCTTCAGAGAAACCATATACAATTTTTTAGGATGATTTTCTCAAGACAACATATACAACACTTTAAAATCGATTTTTAAAGTCGACTGACTTAGTCAACCATCCTTAAAAGCAATTTTTATTTAAAAAACATTTAAAAGTCATAAAAATAAGAAAAATATGACAAAAGGACTACCACCCCACTCACTCGATTTAATATACCTCACGCATTAGGCCTCTTACCACTACACAGTTACTTGTGACTATGCTTATTATGTTGTCTATTTGTACTAATATGTGAGTCATGTAATCAATATTTTGACTTGTAAATAATATCAAGTGGGAATTTCTTTAACTGCAAAGTTTTATATCTCATCGAGCACTGCAACTTAATTTCGTATATGACATGTCTCCATCCAAGGCCATTTACAAATTTTAAAAAAATAATTTTTGAAATTTGAGAACTTATATTTATATATGTGGGTGCCTAAACAATCTCAAATAAAAAATTCATCAACTATAAAGTTATAGATTTTACCGAGCTCTATAATTTTGAAATAAATTTTGTCTTCATCCAACTTCATTTCAAAAAGTTATGAATTTATTTATGCTATAAATATTTTTTAAGGACATTTGACTTACAATCACCTTTACAATTGTTTTTCAGGTACGGTTGATTTAAGTCATTCGTTCTTAGAAATCATATATTTTCAAAGGCGGTTGACATAAGTAATAACCGTCCTTGAAAATCATATTTTTAGAAATAGCTCTCAACACGGCAGTCTTTAAAAATTAAAATTATATCTATTTATCGTACAATTTATTTAACATAACCACTCCTAAATATTTATTTCTGAAGACACTTTATTTATAAGCTACATTGCTCCTGAAGCAATTACAAATGGCTTGCTAAGTAAACCGTTTCCATTAGAAACAAGAGGGGTCTCGTAAAATCTTGTCTGCACTAGTGGCGTGTGTTTTTTTTTGGTGCAATTGAAAGGTTTTCGATAAGTTGTAATAAATAAAGGGTTTAATCTCTAACTAAACATGCATATCAAGAACGGCTGCAAGTTAGAACCATCAGCTGAAACATGCGTTGCATGAAGAATAGTGTAAGACTCTAAGTGATGTTCATATATACCCGGACCCATCGCACTCCAGTATAGTTTCACTCAGTCAATCAGGACAACATGAGAAAAATCACGTTCTAATTCTACAGGAGGCTTCTTACTACTCCCTCCATCTCAAATTATAAGATATTTTCAAGAATCTTAAAGAGTTAAAGTACCTCAAATTGGACCGAACTTACATAACAATATAATAACATTTATGATGTCAATTAAATATAATTAGGTTCTTTATCAATTATATTATGTCTATTTGATGTCAGAAATCTTTATAGTTTTCTCTATATTAACTTAAAATATTTTAACTCTCCAAGATTCTTGTAATATCTTATAATTTAGGATAAAGAGAGTACTAAATACAGTTAATTAGGATAAATGTTTTTCACAATAAAAAGGAATATATAGTTAATACCTGGCATTGCACGTCAATGCCTTTGCTCATGTACTCGACATAGAGGCATCTTGAAAATTGGTCGATATAGCTGGTAAATCAAAGCAAAATAGTCACAAAACATTTATTTAATATTAATAATCAGTTAGAAAATCACAATTGTTTAAAACATGAAACTTTTTGTCGGCTCGTATTTGTGCATGAAGCAACACACATATATCAACTATTTGGAGAGCCATAACACATAAATATTCTCTCCATATAGCTTTTGTGTCTTCAACGAACTCAATTTTGTTCTCTAAGCTCCAATGATTTGTCATGTTTTTTCTTGTATAAAAAGATTTATGAGAAAACTCTCTTATATATTGAACTTAAAGGGTGATACGTAGACTATTTGCATAATAAAAGACTAAAAGAGCGAGGTGAGTAATTTTGGAAAGCGGAAGCTAGGGAGAATAGTTTAGACTTTATAGTATACTAGCAAATAATGCCCCTGCGTTGCAACAGGTGAAAATGAGAAAATTATTGTATTGTATTTCGGTCGGAGTCACGAGAGAAAACAAAAGGATTAATGTATTGTATTTCGGTCGAAGTCCTAATACTTTCTGAATTAGTTAAAAGTAACATGTTATACTTTCGTCAGAGTTCTATTACATTTCGGATTAGTTAAAAGTGGATTGGTAACAATATGATTTTTTTGAGAACTTATTATTGCTACAATATGCGATAATATATATAAGACATAAGATGAGCTCAGCTTGATTCGAGGATTCACAAACAAATTGGTGTCCTAGACACGTTTCCTAGTATGATAGGGCTCTTTGGATTTATTATTATTATTTATAAATATAATGTATTGAATAAAACATGTATCGAGTTGTATTCATGCTAGAGTTAATAGTTTAAATACACTTTGTCTAATAGACACGTATCTGATTTGTATTCATGCTGAGTTATAAATTGAAATATTCTGTGTTTAATAGAACACGAAATTGAATTGTATTTATGTCATGGATTCATTGCTTAGAGCAACTCCAACGGTTAGAGAAATTTTGCTTCCCAAAATAAAGATTTTGACAAGTCCTAAATTATTATGAGAAAGGTTAAAAAACGCATTTCCAATAGTTTTCCATAATTCATTTGCCATAGAAAGAAATTTGTGGGCTCACTCATTTTTTTTTCCATTATATTCCGGGCTCGTCTCCCAAGACCGCCGTCGCCCGTGGCTTCGTCGTCTCGACGCGCTCGCCGGCCGTGGCTTCGTTGTCGCACGGGCAGTGGGCCGTGGCCTGATCGCATGGTCCCCAACTTCTATAGTTTGATAAAAAGCGAACCATATATTAGAATACAGAAGAATACTTCTGTGCCTAATCCTAGGCCGCGAGCTTGCCGGAGCAGCACGCGGCAGCGTCGGTGATCTTTCCCTCGCTCTCTTCCCTCGACGACGCGGCTCTTTGATGCCGATAAGGCAGTCGAGAAGGCGTTTAAGCGGTTGCAGCGGGATGAGGATGGCGTCGGCGAGGCGCTGTGCGCGGCGCGTAGGCGTTCCAGCATGCGCGGCGTCGAGTGGACGACGACAGCAACGGGCGCTCTCGATCTCTTACTAATTCATCCAAGTTTCTTCATCCAAGCATATTCAACGTGATTGGACCGGGAGATCGCGCGGCAGCATGCAGGACGTCCGTCGCGAGGCAGCTGGACGTCGACCAGACCGGGAGATCGCGAGACATCAGGAAGTCGTCGCGCGGCACCAGGATACATCGTCCAGCTGCACTTATTAACGCGGGAGAAAAGCGCGAGGAAAGAAGACGGCGGCAAAAAAAAAAAAAATCGCCTCAAGGAAAGAAGATGCAAAAAAAAAAAAAATCGCCTCAAAAGATCGGCGTGGGAGCGAGAAGTCTCGCGACAATTTTCGGTGATGCACGCCGACGGCTCGCGCCGATATATATATTCCCCAAACAAACTATTCAATATGTATTGGAAACGGACTCATGTATATCATGCTAGACAAGGATTATTCTAACTCATATGAGCATGCGAGTTATATATATAAATCCCTCCATTATTCGGTAGTTAGAGGGAGATCAACCTAAAAAAAATGAATGAACCGATTATTATTATGTATAAATAGATATCGATTTATTATTAAGGTATAGATATTGGAGTTTGATTTTTTAATTTATTTTCTAAATTTTGAAATAAAAAGTTATACATAGTGTCTCTTGGAGATGTTCTTAGAGACAATACTATAGAAACACACGTAAATGAGCACCTACGGACTACGAGTACGTACGATGTAATAACTGGTGTAAATTACTGACCATGTATCAGCAATATCATTGAAAGATCCTATATTGGTTTCATCTTTCATGCATCTACTTGTGTCACTCCGTAGCTTATTTCAAAACCAACGATGTATATAACAAGAGCTTTAACTTACTATACGAAGTAATAGTTTTACCACTTTGAGTGACTAGAATTGATCAGCTATACAAATTTGTAGACTTGCGCTGTGTATTTCTAGTCATTAATTATAACATTTTTTTCTTTCCTTTTTCCTATTACCTTGTCCGTGATTATCCATGCATTTTTGAAGTGATTTTTTTTTGCCTGATCTATGTTCAGAAGCAAGTTCAGCCTCTAGATTTCTCCTTACGAAGAAAAAAAAACTACATTTCTCCACAAGAATTAACTATTTGATTTGAAGGTGCAAAGATACGACTCAAAATTTGAAACAACTGGTGAAGAATTGAAGAGTTGAAAGAGGCACTCACGCCTTGGTGGCGGCGTAGACTGCATAGAGCGGGTCGGACGGCAGAATGGCGGAGGCGCCGGAGCCGATGTTCACCACGGCGCCCTGCTCGCGTCGCACCATGCCGGGGAGCACGGCATGCGTCACCCGCGTGACAGCTTCGACGTTGAGCCGTATCAGGTTCCGGACGAGCGCCTCGTCCACCTCGTGGAAGTAGTGCGCGTACGGGTAGCACGCGCCGGCGCTGTTCACGAGAACGCCGACGTCAAGCTCCCCGAGGAGCTCCCCGAGCGCGTCCACCTTCGCGGCAAGGCCGTCGGCGGCGAAGTCAAGCACGAAGGTGCGGACCTGGGCGCCGGGCTGCCTGGCTTTCACCTCGGCCGAGACGGCGGCCAGCTTGTCCGGGCTGCGGCCCACGAGGACGAGCCCGAGGTCCGCCGCGGCCAGGCGGAACGCGAGCGCGCGGCCGATGCCGTCGGTGGCGCCCGTGACGACGGCCCACGTGCCGTAGCGGCGCCGCAGCGGCCTCGCGGGGCGCAGGAACGCCGCGTACAGCCACAGCGCCAGGCGCGCCGCGGCGCGCGCGCACAGCACGAGCCCCAGCGCCGCGAGCGGCTGCGCGTGCGCGCTCCACGCCGCTAGTCCGGCCATGGAAATGGCTAGCGATGGCGAGGTGGCCTGGCTGTGGCTGGTGCTTCCAGCAGCCCGCGGGCGCGTGGTTTCGCGGCGCCGCGGCGGGACCTGGCTCTGGCCCGCAGATGGGTACTGGTGTGAGCTCGTCGTTTGCCTGTTTGCAGTTGCAGGGCTTGTAGCTGGTAGATATATAGCGCGCGAGTGAGGGTATCTGCTCTCATGCTCTCTATCGCTGGGCGTTGGTGGTGCGCGGTTGCCGGGTGGGGTTATGTTTGCTGTTTGGCGTGCCACCGGCCGGCATCACGCGTACGCGCACGGCGCACGCCATCGTGGCCTACTTCACGCCTTCTTTCAATTCAATTGCCTGAAAACTCGAGGGATTTCAGTTCAGTTGAGGAGCAAATTGACAAGGTTGAGAGGGCCAGGGCAGCGAGCAACTGCAGTGGCCGATGCCACATGTTACAGGAGGACGGTGGGGGTATAGGCAGCGAGAAGACAAGTGTACTAGCCCAGACAGGTCCATGATCCATCGGATGCAGTGTTTGCATGTTTGGTTAATACTCGTTTCAATTATTTTGGAGAGTCAAACCATCTCAAATTTAACCAAATTTATATGATAAGATAATTATATTTACAATGCCAACTAAATATCATTAGATTTTAATCAATTATATTTTTATAATATTTTTATTCAATATAAAAAATCTTTGTAATCCTCTCTATAATTTTGGTCAAACTTGAGATACTTAATCTTTTGAAATGCCTTTTAATTTAGAATAGAGTGAGTATATCATAACTAGCAATACTGCAGTAGTTTTGGTCTATCCCTATAGATTATAGATGATCTAATCTACAGTAGTACATTATGTGATTCAAAATTTTTTAAAAAAGTTAAAACAAAAAAAGAAGAAAACCGATTGTCACGGCAAAAAAGAGAGAGAAAAAGAAAGGAAAAAGGGAACCAGTTTCATGGGCCGCTCTCCCTAACGCACCGCACCGGTGAACCTGTTGAAAAAGAAAAAGTAAAGAAAAAGAAACCCGGCCCAGTAGTGCGCGGAGAAGCTATCTGTAAACAGGCCCGGAACAACTGTTCTCCTGCGCTCGCACCTGTTTGCCGTTTTTCTTCTCCCGTTCACCTCGCGCCGCCGCCGCCATACGCTCAGTTGCGCAGGTATTCGTCGGTCCCTTCCCGGCGACGAGCACCCACGAGGTATGCCTGCCCCTTCTCTTCCCTTCTTGCTGTGCAAAACTCAGCTCGAGCCCATTTTTTAATTGGGTCCACCTCTGCAGGGAGGGGATGGGGAAGAAGCAGAAGAAGCCCGGGAAGGGGAAGGATAAGACGGAGCGGAAGACGGCCAAGGGTGAGGAGAAGCGCGCCCGCCGGGAGGCCCGCAAGGTCGGCGAGGAGGACGACATCGAAGCCATCCTTGTCGGTGTTTTCTCTCCTTCTCGCTTCTTTCCATTTGCTCCAAGTTGGGTCACGCATGGTGCAGTCGCGGCTGCTCGTTTTGCAGTGCTCAGCGTGTCCCTGGGCTGGCCGCGGCTGAAATCACCTACGCTGCTACACATGCGATGCTTGCGTTAATTTGCGGGGTTTCGACCCCTTCCGCGTTGTTTTTAGCTGCGGATCAGCTAGTCAGCTTTGTCTGTGCTAGCTGCCCGTGCATTTAGTGGCATTGCTGCTTTACATCTGATAACTTGCAAGTTGCAACCGTTGTATTTTCCCCCATTTGACACACTTCTGGTGCTTATATACAGAAGAGCATACAGAAGGAAGAGGCGAAAAAAAAGGAGGTTCATGTGGAGGAGAATGTTCCTGCACCATCTCCTCGGTCCAATTGCTCGGTAAGTCACTGCGAAGCTTCAAATGACAATGAATTAAATTAGCATACTTCTGCACTTTACTTGTCTTATGGTACTTCTGTAATTCAACTCGTTTTGTTTGGTTCTTAGAATTTATTGTCACTGCAGGAGCAAATCTAAGCTAGATAACCATCGGGGTCTTCTCTGAAAATGGTTTGGTTGTTAGGAACTGATTAGCACCTTATAAAGGAAATGTTTCATTAGAATTTTAAAAACTATCAGGGTCGGCAGACCAGATGGCAAGCTGTAGCTGCACCCCTGTATCTCTGGATTTATCACAAATGAGTCAGACCGATAAGTTTCTATAAGACAAGATAGCATTTTTTTTTAAAAAAAATATTGAAGCAAGCTATTGATGAAATCTAGTGATCTTTCGGGTTACATAACTGAACCTTTCGTTTGTGCCAAATCTCAGTTGAGCTTGTGACCTTCACTTGATTAAGTGCTTTTTACAGGGTAATTGTTTACAGTACTATGCATCTTTTCGCCATCTAATTATTAACTCATACACTTGCATATAAAATTCTAGCTGGCCAAGTAAATCTGGAAGATTTTGTTTGAAAATCTAACATTCCATTTTGCAGCTTACCGTTAACCCACTGAAAGAGACAGAATTGATCCTGTACGGGGGAGAGTTCTACAATGGTAGCAAGGTGCATATCTTTTGTGATTTAGTGATGTCTAATACATCTCAGTGGCTTTATTATGATCCTTTCATAGTTTATTTTGAAAATTTTCTTTCAATTTATAATTTATATTTTGCAGACTCAGTGGTTCTCATTCTAATGCAATGGGTTCCTTAGCTTTTATCATTTGATTTTTATCATATTCTTTTTTACATATACTCCCTCTGTCCTAAATTATAGTTCACTATGGTTGTGTCCAATCCGAAGTCAAACTTCTTTAACTTTGACCAAGTTTATATAAAAATGCACCAACATCTAGAACATCAAAGTTTCATTGAGTTCTCCATGAAATGTCTTGGTAGAGCATTTATTTGAATTTATCGATGCCAGTACATTTTTGTAAAGCTTGGTCAAAATTATAGAAGTTTGACTTTGGACAAAACTAAAGTGAATTATATATAATTTGGAACAGCTGGAGTAGTATGTTTGTTGATGAATAATATTGTGATCCTATCTGTGCAGACCTTTGTTTATGGTGATCTTTATCGCTATGATGTAGAGAAAAATGAATGGAAATTGGTATCTAGCCCTAACAGTCCACCTCCACGAAGTGCTCACCAGACAGTAGCCTGGAAGAATAATATATACATGTTTGGTAATAGAACTTCACTCTGGGTAACATGCTATTTTAGTGTACTGTATATGTTATTAACACTTTTTCCTTTGTTGATATTTTAGGTGGGGAATTTACTTCACCAAACCAAGAACGTTTTCATCATTACAAGGTAGAAAACTAAGTATGATAGTTTAATTTCTCATTGTCATTTTGGGAATGTTTTCTTGGCATCAGGTATACACCTGAGGAAAATATTTATATAATTGACTTGCATTTTCAATTTTGAACCTAGATAGGAGTAGAGTAATGGCACTCATTTGTATACATGATTATATATTTTTTTGAGAAAGTTACATTATTTTAATTTTAATTTCTCTTTAGACACTAATCTTTGAACTCTTTCTCCCATTTATAACTTGAGAAGTAGAAAAAATTCTTTAGCATTGAGGGATCAATGTCAAACTGCACTACATATCTTGATGCAACAATCATAAAAGGTGGTGCCTTTTCTTATTCTTGACATTTTTCGTAGGACTTTTGGACATTGGATCTGAAAACAAATCAATGGGAGCAAATTCTTGCAAAGGGCTGTCCAAGTGCACGTTCAGGACACAGGATGGTTAGTGTATTTTTGTCGAAATCATCTATTCACTCTGTAGTTCCATTCTCCTAATCTTTTATGCATTAATGTATTATATGAGCATGGGCAAAGTATAATTTTCCTGTAGTACTAGAATTGTACAAAACATGAGTTTGTGTTTCTAGTTGAAGGTAATGTTTGGTAGTTCTTTACTGTTTGCAATATGTATTTGAAAAGCTAAGGCACTTAAATATGAGAAATGACATGGTTACTAAGGCGTCGCTTAAGCTTCAGAGTGGTCCAGGGTTGCCTCTATGCGCATGCTGACGTGGTGATGCCCCCTCTCGATTCCGCCGTCTCCTCGTCGATTCTGCTGCTGGCCCGCTTGATTTTGCTTCTGGTGGCTTGATTTCCTCCATCTCCTGCCCCCAATTGCTTGATCTGGTAGGGGGTGGTAGTGGCTGTCGATCTGAGAGCGCTAAACCGTGGAGGCAGCATGTCAGGGAGGGAGGAGCACATGGTCTGCCTGGTGGGCTGTGCCAGCCCACTTCTTTTTTTCTCTCCACCATTTACTGCTCTAAGCTGCTATTTTTTAGTTTTCTTAAATCTTATGGTGTCGCCTTGCCTCACACTTTAGTCGCTTAAGCTGTTTATAAGCGTAAGGCCGTAGTCAGTTGCCACGCCTTGCCTTATTTCCTTGATAACCATGAGAAATAGGAAAAATTGCATTCAATCTGTGGAGTTCCTTAAGTGCATGGTCGAGTTAGCATAACTGATATGTATTATAGATATACATTCCATTTCTCAATATTGTTCTGACAATTTTAAAAGGACATACATGTATATTCATTTGTTTCCCATGCTTATCCCATACTATACTTATATATTGCCATCTAACCAGTTTAAGAAATTCTTTGTTTACCTTTTTTTCAGGTTCTTTACAAGCACAAGATTGTTCTATTTGGTGGCTTTTATGACACTCTTAGGGAAGTCAGGTCAGTAGAGTTAATTTATATGTAACTCTCATTTCTGACGTGGTGATGTGATTGCTCAATTAATATTTATTTTTGGATCTTGTTCGAGAGGGAATGTGAATTACCAGAAAGTTATGAGTTATGGATTCTTACAGTTGATAATCCACAAAGTGACAGAAAATAAACTGATAGTCCTCTGAATATATCCTTCCACAGGTACTACAATGATCTGCATGTTTTTGATTTGGACCATTTCAAGGTGAGTAAACGTTGTTTATCTTCATTCAGTACTGATAACTGCATAATCTCTCTTAGTAACACATAAGCCCTTAATTTGAATGTTCTTATTGACCACTTTGATATTTTAGTGGATTTGAATGTTCTTATTGAGCACTTTGATATTTTAGTGGGAGGAAATCAAGCCTCGACCTGGGTGCCTGTGGCCAAGTCCAAGAAGTGGCTTTCAGCTTGCTGTTTACCAAGATCAGGCAAGCATGTATTTTCTGTCTTAGATATTTACGGACAGTGCATGATATTTGTTTTAACACTACCTAAACTTTTCAACTGTTTATGTGCCACAAGTTTTTGTGAGAGCTCTTATTGTTGGACATTGAACTTCTTATGTGAGAGTTGGTTCCCTTTTGAATCATCTGTAGTAGCATGTTATGTCAATATGTCATGCTGACACAATCATGCACACATCTTTGTTAGGACGACACAATCATCTGCACATCTTTGTTCAATCAAATGATGACACAATCATGTGTTGTTCAATCAACTGATGTTTTTTAATGACTCAACAAGTCATAACACCTGTTGTGGCGCTGGGTTAATATCAAATTAGTTGTGTGACAAATTATGGTCTTATTATGGCATATTAGATGCCAAGAACTATTGGTTATGCCTTGTTTTCTTACTAGTTTTATTTGCAAATGTCTTTATGTTGTTTTTGCAGATATATCTATATGGTGGATATTTTAAAGAAGTTTCTTCTGACAAAGAAAAAGGAACAGTTCATGCAGATATGTGGTCTCTTGATCCTCGTACTTGGGAGTGGAATAAGGTCGACACTTACATTTATATAATCATATTAGATGTTATATCTATTGATTTTTGTCTTTCCATGTACTTAAGTCCAGAAATTTTATATTGACAATATTTTGAGTTTTGCTTCAAAAGCTACAGGTCCCCATCCAGTGTTTTTTTTAATATTTACTTCGTTAATTTGAATTGTTAATAGGTTAAGAAGGCTGGGATGCCGCCTGGTCCCAGAGCTGGCTTTTCAATGTGTGTGCACAAGAAAAGGGCTGTTCTTTTTGGTGGTGTGGTAGATATGGAAGTTGAAGGTTACTCATAACCAAGCTCTCTGCACCTGTGCTACATGCTTAACAATATATTGAAAATGCATGTTTATTCTGTTCTTTTATTTGGTCATTAAATGATTAAAAGTTCATCTATTTTGATAATTCGGGTGTTCTGTTGTTCACCTGAATATTTCTAGCTCATAGTTTAAGACCTTATGGTCTAAAGGACAAAAAGAATAAAAACTGACAAAAGCCACCTAATTTCATGATACGTGTTGAATCGAAGACTGAAAAGTTAGACCAAAACCAAAGCATAATGAGCAGATCAACACAGTGCTCTGAATGTTTAGGCAATAACAGAATTTATGATATGCTTTGATTCTTGGACTATGTTATTTTTACGTTAGCAGATAATTAAATGATTTAATATTTTGTTTTCCCCTCATATCGGTGTTTCCTGTTGCAAACAAAGTAGACACTAGATAATAGCAACTATGATACTTACATTGTGAATGTTAATATTGAACTGAGTTGATTACCGTTGAACTTTAATGTTCTGTAGAGGTACGCCGTGCAATAAGAAGTTAAGTTATTGAACTCACGCTCATCATGCTAGGAAAAACTGGCTTGGAAAATGAGAAGTAGCCTCATATTTTTATTTTGTAGTCAATTGCTACCTATATATCTTTTTCAAACTGTGCTTACCATTCTCCTGTCTTGGTTTGTAGGTGACGTCATTATGAGCATGTTCATGAATGAGCTGTATGGTTTCCAATTGGATAACCACCGTTGGTGCGATCCTCTTAGCATCTTCAATGCAGCTTTGTGCAATTTGATTTTCGTTAAAGTAAATATAATTAATGTAGTTATACGCCAACTTTTTTTTTTTCTGTTTTTGAGGCCATTCCTTCTATGGTTGTATATGACCACTACAGTACTACTGCTACTTTTTAGCTCATACCAACACTAATATATGGCTGGACATTTTGATCAACTTGGAGCGTTGTTAAATCAAAACACACGAACTGTTATAGTTCTACTATTTGAAAATAGTAATCTTTTGCAACTGATTTGTATATTTTTTATTCATTCAGCACCTTGGGTTGAACATCCCTTGTGATATTGTAGTTCTCTAGACAACTTAGCTATTTTTGGAAATATGTAAAATACTTGACTCCCTTGCTCCAAGACACATGCTTTAATCTCTGGTGGGATTATATAATAATGACATTTGATTTGGTTGGCACCGATTACTTTTCTCTGGTCCACAATTTAAATGTGATTGGAGCCTAGACCTGAAAGGTTATGCTTCCTTGTTTAGTTTCTGTATTCTGTTTGTATGCTGAATCAATATTCCCCTTGAATATCTCAGGTATCCGCTAGAGCTCAGGAAAGACAAGCCTGCTAAAACCAAGGTGATTCCTAGCCATCCATTAGTCATGGTTTGTGAATCATTGTATCAGATATTTTACAGAACTTTATTCTGGTATTTGAAAAAGCAAGACTAACTTTATTCATGGTTGAAAATGTGCATATGTTTTATATTTTGAACTTAAAATACCCTAAAACCCATAGGTCTTTGTCTCTTTGCTTACAGCACATGCTAAGTTTATTGCTGTTGAAAATGTGCATATTTAATACTGGTTTCCATGCACAGGCAAGGAATATCAAAAGAAAAGAATCAACGAATGATGTAGAAGCTAACGTTATTGATAATGAGGGTGATGAGGTCATGGAGGACTTAGAACAAGCTATTGAAGGACAACCTGAAGTCAATGGAGTTTCAGATCAGTTGATCAAGAATCTGAATATCACTAAAGATGGCTCAAGCAGAAGTATTGATGTTCTCTCTGATTCAACAGCACAAGAAGCATTGTTGGAGGTTATTTCGATCTTTGCATTTCCATTTCAGTGACACTTCAGTCGCTCATTGACTTTTGGTACGGACAGGCGGTGAAGCCCATTGGTCGTATCAATGCATGCATGGCCATAGGGAAAGATATGCTCTACTTGTATGGAGGAATGATGGAAGTGAAAGACAGAGAAATTACTCTTGATGATCTATATTCACTTAACCTTAGTAAACTTGATGAGTGGAAGTGTATCATACCGGTCAGTGACAAACTGGATCTCTTTTTGCCATTTTAGTGTTAATTAACATTATTATTTATTTCGATTGAAATACCAGACAAACTAATTAACTTGTAGTTTATATTACAACCATTTACTGTTTGTGGGGAAGTCATCATTACTATCCTTTTTATTCAGGCCTCAGAATCTGAATGGTTAGAAATTTCTGAGGAAGAGGATGATGATGATGAGGATGATGATGATGATGAAAATGAAGAGGGGGATGGTAGCCAGACAGATGAAGATGAAGAAGAGGTATGTAGTACTTATAGTTCTCGTTCCCTGCTTCTGTGGATCCCAATTTGATCCTGGATTAGCTTGTACTGGACAAAATATTGCTGTGATAATCTGGGTTACAAATTATTATCAATCAGTCAGGTCTAGATTTAACATCTTATAGAACATATTTTGTCAGAATATTATTTGAAAGCAAAGGGATCTTACTTTCCATGTTCCGGCAATTTTGTCTGAAATCAAAACATCTGGTACTTTCCGCCCCGCTGTATTAGATTGAGTTTAGGTGTCTGTGCCTTGCTAAGATTGCATAGCTAAATACCAATTCATCTACAGTATCTAACTGGACTTAAAAGTGTTGCATTAATGCATTTTGTCCATATGTCAAAACTAACAGTAACTTTAAAAAAAAATGGATAGGAGGGGTGGCTGTTGGTAGCAGAAATATTTGTGGTTAGGAATGCTCCTGACCTAGTTGACTTCTTATGAGTTAGTCCAGCTGGATACTTGAACATTCCTTTCCTTAGGTGTGTCCTTTTCCATTAGTGGCTACAGTTAGCATATGGTTATTTATATGTGATCCTCGACATGCCTGTGTAGTCTGATGAAGATGCTGCAAAGAACGTGTCTAGTGCTGTGTCTCTGCTGAAGGGTGAAAGTAAGACCATGCGTAGAAAAGAGAAGCGTGCTCGGATAGAACAAATCAGGGTCATCCTTGGCCTTTCTGATTCGCAAAGGACTCCAGTGGTAATGTTGTACTTACTTAGTTTTGCTTATTTTCTGTCACTTTTAGATTTATCGCTTTCATGTTGTACTTGCTTAGTTTTGCTTATTTTCTGTCACTTTTAGATTTATCGCTTTCCTTTTTGTTAGCTGGCTCTTGTACTTCATATCATATGTTTGTTCTCGAGGACATCATTGCCAACCATTCATTACCTGCAGTTAACAAAACCAAAATATTGTTTTACTTATATTTTCTTTTGTCTATTCTGAAAGCCTGGAGAATCACTGAGAGATTTCTACAAGAGGACAAATATGTACTGGCAAATGGCTGCCCATGAGCATACTCAACACACGGGAAAGGTTAATTTCAGTCTCTTGAATTTCCATCATTAGTCCGTTAATATATCATCCTTAAGAAAATGTGTTGTATGCAATCATGTGCATCCAATGGCAGGAGCTCCGCAAAGATGGATTTGATCTTGCCGAAACTCGATACAAGGAACTGAAGCCGATACTTGACGAGGTGTGTTGTGCTATTTTCTCTGGTATGAAGCAAAAAATATTTGGAGCTGTAGTATATTGGCTCACTTGTGCATTATGTTCAGCTGGTTGTGCTGGAGGCTGAGCAGAAGGCTGAGGAAGAGGCCAGTGCGTCAACTAGTTCCAAGAGGGACACCAAGAAACCTAAGCAGAAGAGCGCAGGAAGGTAGTTTTGGTTCTCAACGAGTGTGTAATAAGCAGAAGCCAGCTTTAAACTAGTGTTGCAAGAAGAGTCCAGTGCGTCAGCGGAAGCCAGCTTTTAAACGAGTGTTACAGGAGGAGGCCTGTGCATCAGTTATTACTTCCAAGAGCAAGAGGTGAAGAGGGACATCAAGAAACCCAAGCAGAATAGTGCAGGAAGATAGTTTTTGCTCTGAACGAGTGTTTAAGCATAAGACGGGTTTAAACGATTGTTCCAAATGCTCAAGTTCCTTTGAGGGTATTTCTATTTTCTTTTTGAACCCAAGCAGATAAAAAATTATATCTGTCTCTTAATAGTATGTATACTTACGTCGAAATTTGAAGTTGTGTGCAATCTGGACCGTCTCTTCTCTTACTGGTCAACTGAACGGTCTTCTTCCTCCACACAACATAGAGCTCCATGATAGATTCTAGGATCGTCTAGGAGCGGATCCAGTAGGAATAAGTGGTTCAAGTAGATAAACAGTGTGCGGTTCATGATGCAAAGAGAGAGAGAGAGGAGAGGTATATCACCGACCAGGGGAGTCGGCGGGAGGTGCAGTGACGGCGGTGGTGTTGGGGTTGGAGCCGCCGTCTGCCATGGGCGTTGGTGTCGCGTTGATGGTCGCCTCTGTAGTCATCTAGTGCACTGGGTGCTCGTCGGCGTCGGTGGCATTTCCCGTTGCTGGCATTGCCCCTCTAGATCGGGTTAGGGTTAGATGTCGGTGGGGTGTTGGCGGCGCAGGTGAACATCGTGTCTTGCGCCCCGCCCCCCACCTTATCTTTATAACACTGTGCGACGGGGCCCACCAACCACAAGGTTGGACGCCCCCGATCAGGGCGCAGACCTAGGCCTGTTAGTCCGTTAGGCATAACAGTAGGAGATCTAATTCCAACATTCTCCACCTAGATCTCACATAATTCTTTTTCATTCTTCAATTCTCATTCTAGTTTAATATTTCAATTCTTTCTATTCCATAATAAATTAGTGGATAGAGCATGCTTCATCGTCACAACAGTTCATGTCATTAGACTGACAGCTACTACACACCTTTCTATTTTGAAAATAAACTTTTCATCATTCTGGGCCCTTCTTGGTGTCCGGGAATCATAGGCTCTCCCTTAAACCCATGCCGGCTATGTGTCATCTGAACACACTGGGTGGAAGACCTTTTGTGAGCGGATCCGCTAGCATCTTTTCTGTTTGTATATGCTCAAGATTTATGATATGATTCCAAAGTTTATCTTTCACAACATAGTACTTTATGTCAATGTGTTTGACATCACCACTTGACCTATTGTTGTGAGCATATTCTACCGCTGGGTTGTTATCACAATACAACCGCATCGGTCTTTCTATACTTTCAATTATTTTTAATCCGGGTATAAATTTCTTCAACCAATTTACCTGCCCCGAGGCCTCATAACAAGCTACAAACTCGGCGTACATTGTCGAGGATGTAGTCACTGTTTGTTTTGAACTTTTTCATGATATCACTCCTTTAGCAAGAGTAAAGATATATCCCGATATGGATTTTCTTTCATCTCCAGCATAATCAGAATCTGAATACCCCTCTATGTGCAGGGAATCAGATTTTTCATATGTCAACATGAGACCTTTCGTACCTTGCAAATAACGCAAGACTTTCTTCACTAATTTCCAATGTTCAATTCCTGGATTCTTTTGATATCTGCCAAGTAACCCGGTAACAAAAGCTATGTCAGGGCGCGTACACGAGCATATTGCAAACTTCCAATTGCCGAAGCATACGGTACCGCTTTCATTTGATCAATTTCATATTTGTTCTTGGGACACTGATGTTCTCCATATTTATCGCCCTTGACAATCGGAGCAGGAGATAGACTACACGCATGCATACTAAATTTCTTCAGAACCTTTTCTATGTATGCCTTCTGCGACAATCCCAATACCCCTTTTCTTCTATCTCGATGAATCTCAATTCCCAAGACGAATGAAGCTTCACCGAGATCTTTCATATCAAAGTTTGAGGACAAGAATTTCTTCGTCTCCAATAGTAGGTTGGCATCACTACTAGCAAGTAAGATGTCATCTACATATAGGATCAGGAATATGTATTTCTTATTCTTAAATTTTACATAGACACAATTGTCCTCGACATTTTCTGTAAACCCAAAACCCTTTATAGTTTTATCAAACTTTAAGTACCACTGTCTCGAAGCTTGTTTCAAACCATAAATTGATCTTTTCAGACGACATCCCATATTTTCTTTTCCTTTTACGACAAAGCCTTTCGGTTGTGCCATATAGACATTTTCATCCAAATCCCCATTTAGGAATGCGTCTTTACATCTATCTGATGTAATTCTAGATCATAGTGAGCCACAAGTGCCATAATAATTCGGAAAGAATCTTTACAAGAAACCGGGGAAAAGGTTTCATTGTAATCAACCCCTTCTCTTTGGGTAAAACCCTTAGCCACAAGTCGCGCTTTGTGTCTTTCAATATTCCCTTGGGAGTCATATTTCGTCTTATATACCCATTTGGAGCCTACTTTCTTAGCTCCTTTAGGAATATTTTCTAGAACCCAAACTGTCGGTGTTATGACCCGGGGGTCAAGACCACCAACGAGTAAATTTGTATATCGCGTGCTCCCTCTCTCAGACGTGATGCAAGATGGACACAAGATTTATCCTGGTTCGGGCGAAGAAGGCCCTACGTCCAGCGGGGGAGGATGACTTGTATTATCTCGCACCCAAAGCGTGCTCGTACAGGGGGGGTACAAGCAGTGTTACACGGAGTCGGCCTCCCGAGGGGTCGATCGAGCGTATGTGTGTGTGGTGTGGTCTAGGGTCCTTGAGAACCATGGTCGGATTGGAGTCCTCAAAGAGAAACCTGGAAAAAGAAGTCTCTGACGAGAGCCCCCCCTTTCATCTACCTCGGCGTCCCCCTTTTATAGACCAAGGGGAGACTCGAGGGTACAGGGCCCTAATAGTAGAAGTATGGGCGGCGCATCCACGGCACAGTGTCGGCGAAGAGACATCGAGCACTGTGGCGGCGTGGTCTTCCCGTCCTTCAGGCGTCCCCGGTCGTGGCATCAGTAGAAGTCGTCGCAGTACAGTATTCGCAGGCGGGCACGAGTCCCATGGCCGAAGTGGGATGGGGCGGATGGGACGTCTTCCGTACCGGAGTTGTTGAAGAGGAGGGGGTCGAGCCCTCGGTCGAGGGGGGGGGCCGTCGTCGAGGGTCGCACTATTCACTTTCCGAGGGGTACTGTAGAAGTCCGTACTTGCGTAGTGGCGGCAGTGGCGGCACAGTCGACGGGAGTCGGGGACTGGACGGGGAGTTGGCGGATTTGACAGCGGACGCAGGCGCCCATGTCGTCAGGTGGGTTTACTTTTACCCATGACGGAGTGGTTGGGTTACTCGAGCCCTCGTCCGCCGACGGTGCCTGGAAGGTCGAGGCGTCGACGGGTTGAGGGGGTCGATGTCGAGGTAGAGGCCGGGGGGTCGTTCGTCCGACCCCTCGTCCGTCGTCGAGGTAGAGCCGGGGGGTCGTTCGTCCGACCCCTCGTCCGTCGTCGAGGTAGAGCCGGGGGGTCGTTCGTCCGACCCCTCGTCCGTCGTCGAGGTGAAGCCGGGGGGTCGTTCGTCCGACCCCTCGTCCGTCGTCGAGGTGAAGCCGGGGGGTCGTTCGTCCAACCCCTCGTCCGTCGTCGAGGTAGAGCCGGGGCAGTGGTTGGTTTCCGCAGTCAGTGTAGCGGGGGCCCTCGATTGATGGGCCACGTCTCACCGAACAATAGGCTGATCCTTGCCTTAAAAATGGTTGCTATGTTTAGCGTTAATTTATTGAAGGGTTTAGGGTACCCCTTACCTTCGTACCCGACAGTAGCCCCCGAGGCCCCAGAGGAGTGACTTAGAACTCCTCTGGGGGCTATGATACGCGTTTCTCGGGGGGAGCAAGAATTGTCCGGAGGGTTTATCCTTGGCCTGCAGGGTTAGTGAGAAATCCGATTCTCCGGGGGGTGTGCGCGAGCGCACCCCGCGGGGGTAGCCCCCGAGGCCCCAGAGGAGTGATTTAGAACTCCTCTGGGGGCTAAAATACGTTATGTAGTGGGGTCTTTAAAGGATACCTGGAGACGCGGCACCCTGTCGAGGGGTCGATCCCGTTCCTTTTCCTGCAAAGAGAAGTGTTCGAGGGCGGCCGTCGAACCCTACCGAGGGCCAGCCTTCGCTCCCTCGAGCACCGCTGGAGTCAGAGCGCCCCGCCCGAGAGGTCGACTCTGTCTGCCAGGTTACGAGTTTTCGACCCTCTTTCGTCGAGGGGTGCCGTGCGTAGTCGGGCCCTCGAGCCCTCGAATGGCTAGGCCTTCACTACCTCGTAGCGTCCTTCCCACGGATCCTTTCGCTCGGATCGTGGGGTGAAGAGCATCGAGCTATCCTCGTTAGGACGACGAGCCCGAAGTCCTCGGTGAGCTGTTCTCGGGCATGAGTCCATTAGAAATGGCGCCCTGTACGGGTAAAAATCCGAGTGAGAACTCGACCCCGTTCGATAGGGATCGACTAGTGGCCCGGAGGCGTTCTCATTTTAAGCAAGCCGTACGGCTTGCTAAGCACGACCATATGGACCACCAAGGTGCCAACCCCGTTCGATAGGAGTTGGTGGCTCGATGCCTCCCAGC
Source organism: Microstegium vimineum (assembly GCA_022036555.1). Lineage (NCBI taxonomy): Eukaryota > Viridiplantae > Streptophyta > Magnoliopsida > Poales > Poaceae > Microstegium > Microstegium vimineum. The sequence goes on from CM039131.1 coordinate 33,790,343, forward strand.
GTAGGGATCCTTAGGTGTTCCTAGGTATGCCTCGGATATGTCCCAGGGAGTCTCGAGAGTTCGTTCCCAAGCCTCCGGGGGCATCCCTGACTCGTGTACTCGAGGGCGGCTGTCGAACTCCGTTCGTGGAGCCAGCCTTCGCTCCCTCAAGATTTGGGGGTGGACCGGAGTCCGACAACCATGGGTCCTTCCTGACCTCAGGTACTCGAGGGCGGCTGTCGAACCCTATGTAAGGGCCAGCCTTCGCTCCCTCAAGATTTGACGGATGGTTCGTCATCCGACGCTATCCTCAGGAGGAGGAGTCCGACCTTGTGGACCGCCGAGGGAAAAGCAGGTGGTTGTTGTATTGAACTTGGGGACATACCTGTGTCGGAACTCTCGAGGGAGGCTGTCGAACCCCCGGACGGGCCAGCCTTTATCCCTTCGAGGCCATGTATGATTTGCAGTTGACGACCCGAGGCCCTTATCAGGCCTCGAGTACTCGAGGGGGGCTATCGAGCCCGTTCGTAGGCCAGCCTTTGTCCCCTCGAGATTTTTGGGGGTGGACCGAGGTCCTAACCCGAGGTCATTTCTGGCCTCGGGCACTCGAGGGTAGCTGTCGAACCCTCTCTCGAGGGCCAGCTCTCGCTGCCTCAAGATTCCTTACCCTCGAAGACGGTGTTTCCGGCCGCGCGCCTTTTTAGGCGGTGTCCGTTCGGCGCAACAGTGCGGTTACAGCGCGGAGTACGGCGCGGAACCCGATGATAGGATGTTATGCCTTATCCTGGAGGAAATACGAGGAAGGAAGTACAGGCGAATTAAATGCGGAGATTCTCTTGCCTGTGCCGGATCCGTCCGTTGGCCTCCCGCGCATAAATAATGAGGGCGAGGCGTCCGGTGCCCTTTACGCGCATTAGCCTTCCCCGCCTCCTTGCCTTCCGTCTTCCTCGCCTTCCTCTCTCTGCCTCTGCCTTAGGCGTCCCGCGGGCAGGAAATCTGCGCGAGTGAGAGAGAAAGAGAAAAAATAGGGAACGTACCCTCCGCCTCCAAATCCGAGCAAACCACCGCTCCCATGGCCGCTTTCCAGCTCTTCGGCGCCGGCGCCTGGCCTGCTTCCTCGGTCCGCCAGTCGTATCTGGAGGGGTTGGTGGAGAGCGGGCTTCTCCGGCCCGTCACCTCGACGGAGAGGCCGGAGTGGATAGCTCCGCCACCGGACCACGCCGAGCCCAACCCGCCGGAGGGGTATGTGGTGTCGCTCGAGGCCTTCCACCGGGCAGGACTGGGGGTTCCACCCAGCCGCTTCCTGCGCGCGCTCCTCCACCATTATGAAGTGGAGCTCCAGCACCTCACTCCTAACGGCGTCAGCCAGGCGGCGGTCTTCGCCGCGGTGTGCGAGGGCTATCTGGGGATCGAGCCCCATTGGGATCTGTGGCTCCACATCTTCAAGGCCAACCTCTTCACCACCTCGGTCAGCAAGGGCGTCCGTCGGGAGGTCAGGGCCGGAGGCTGCAGCATCTACGCCAGGCGGCCTGAGCTCTGGCTCTCTGCGAACCCATCCTCGAGCCATTCCGGGTGGCATTCAGGATGGTTCTACCTGAGGAACGACGACGGTCTGCTCCCAGCGTACACCGGGAGGACACTCAACGCCGAGCCCGGGCGCTGGAGGTACGGCGTTCCGACGGACAAGCAAAAACACCTCAAGGGCTTGCTGGACGCGCTCAGGCGTCTGAAGGGGAAGGGCCTTACCGCGGAGATCGCTGCATCAGCGTTCCATCGACGGGGGGTTCTGCCGCTGATGGCTCGGTCCCTCCGTCTCGACGAGATGGGTCCGGGGGTCGATGTGTCGGGGTGCCGCTTCGTCAAGGAGGAGTTGACCCCAGACCGCGTGGCCAGCCGCGTCCACCGCTTTTTTCGCGGGGGGGTTCGCCCTCAAGGATGTCGCGAAGGTCCCCATGAAGCCGGACGAGGGCTTCTACGAGCTGGTAAGATCCTTCCTTTTACTTTAAGTCCTCGCGCCCGCCCCTCCCGTCCTTTCTGCTTGTTCTCTGACCACCTTGCGTCCCGCAGGGGAATGTGTCCTACAAGCGCTCGCTACCGCCGGTGCCGGAGGACCGGGCCACGAGGGATGCGAACCGCCTCCGCGCGGAGAAGCAGAAGGCCGACAAGGACAAGAAGAAGGAGAGGAAGACCAAGAAGGCTCTAGAGAAAGAGCAGAGGAAGCAGCGTCGGGCCCAACAGAGGCGGTTGGGCCTCGATGAGGAGCTGTCGCCCTCGGAGGAGGAGGACGAGGAGGAGGATGAGGAAGACGAAGAGGAGGAGGGCGAGGAGACGGCGCCTGAGCAGGCGGCCGCTGCTACCGGTGGGGAGGGGGGGTCGACCTCGAAGTCGGCCCCTCCTGTTGAAGTTGGGCCACGGGCGGAGCGCCCCGTGGCCTCGCAAGAAGTCGCGCCGCGGCGGACGCGGTCGCAGACGCCGCGGCCCTCGTCGGGGGGTCGATCGAGCGAGCCCCCGACGCCCGCTGCGTCGACCGCCCGGGTGCCGGGCCCGCCGGCGCAGGCGGAGACCGGCGAGAGGGCGAGGGTGGCGTCGCCGTCGAGGAGTCGATCGAGCGAGCCCCCGAAGCCCACCGCGTGAAGCGCGCGGGCATCGGACCCGTCGGCGGGGGTGGGGGCCAGCAAGAAGCCGACGGTGGCGCCGCCGGCCCCTGCTTGGGAGAAGGTGGCAAGTACCGCCTCGACCCCTGCCCCCCAGGCAGTGGCATCCCAGAGCTCGACCAGCCCGGCGAGCGCCGAGCCGAAGCGTCGGGCTCCGAGAGGGTAAGTCGAGCTCGTAGTTGTCGTACGTTTTTTCTTTTTTCGTCGGTGAGGACTCGTGCTTATTATCGCGCACGTGCTCCTTTTTCAGGTCGAAGCGCCGGCTGGGGGTTGCGCTCCCCTCCCCTGCTAAGAAGCTAAAGACGGGGGCTGTGGTGCAAGCCGTCGTCGAGGTTGGTCCGGCAGCCCCGCCCCCATCGACGGTCGCCCCTGAGGCGGCACCGGCAGCCACGACCCCGGAGGTGGCGGCGCGGGGGGAGGCACAGGGGGCCTCGGCGCCTACCCAAACGGCGGAGGAGGCGGACCCGCCGGCGGTGGTAGCCGTCGAAGCGACGGTCGCGGAGCCTGCGCGGCCGTCGGAAGGGGTCGCGTCCGGCGCCCCGGGGGGCGTGGAGCTCCTACCGACGACGGGCGCGGCCCAGGAGGTGGAGGTGGTCGAGGCCCAGGTTCCTGCGGCCGAGCGGGAGGCCCCGGCTCACCCGACGCCGGGGCGCTGGCCCGAGGGTCTGGCGGCGTTGGAGGCTCGACTCCAGCTCGAGCGCGTCGAGGGCCCATCCGCGCCGGCTCAGGGTGGGATGCTCATGGAATCCACCCCCGCCCAAGTGGACGAGATGGTGGCCGAGTTGGTGGACCCGGCGGAACTGGCCATCATCACGGCTCCTCGGGCGGAGCCGGAGGTGGCTCGACCTCCCCTCGAGGTTGGGGGGTCGATATCTCAAGGTAAGTCGCACTTTGATTCACTCGAGACGCGGTGGGTTTGTCTCGCTAGGTATTAACCTTTCGGAGCCCTTCATCGCGCAGGACCGTCGACGTCCTCGCGAGGTGGCGCCGAGGAGGAAGCCTCGCCCCTCTCCGATTACCAAGGAGGGGGGGACCTGCGCATTGGCGTCACCGGGCAGATGGAGCAGAGGATCGCCGCCCGCCAGCGCGGCGTGGGGCCAGGAGGTTCTCGAGGTGGCGGACCCTCGAGACCCCGAGCGACTCTTCCTCACGCTTGACGACCAGTCCGAGCTTCGACGGTGGGAGAACGTCGAGGAGCACCGGGCTTTATTCGAACACTCGGTACGTCGCGCTGCGGAGGTCGCCGCCGCGGACCTACGCGAGGGAATGGAGGTAGGTTCCGTTCTACCTTAGATTGTACTTTGCACTGCATGGCTGCCATTTGTTGACCGTCTTCGTCTTTATCCCTGTCAGTCGCTGCGGGTGAGGTCGTACGAGAAGTCCCAGTACATTCTCCGGGTACAGGGGCAGCTCTCGACCCTCCACGCCTCTCTGGAGAAGGCGAGGGGTGAGGCCGCTCGTGCGAAGGTGGAGGCGGCGACTATCCAGAAGGATGCCGAGTCGAGGGTCGCCTACGCGAAGGCCGGCTACGAGGCTGTCCAGAAGGAAGCCCGGGAGGCCTTGTCGTCGGCGCAGGCGAAGCTCGATGATGCCCTTCGGTCGACCATCGCCGTTGGGCAGGAGCGGGATGCCGCCGTCGAGGCCCAGCGCAAGGCCACGGAGGAGGCCGCCCGGCTGAGGGGAGACCTTGACGTCCTTTCCCGCGAGCGCGACGCTCTGGCCGCCTCGGAGGAGAAGGCGCGGACCCGCGCGACCTCCTTGGGCATGGTGGCGATGAAGCAGAAGGAGGCCCTCGGGGAGGCATACAAGACCATCGAGGGTCTCGAGGCCCAAGTCAGGGACCAGTCCTCTGATTTTGACGCCGTCCGCCATCAGCTCGAGGAGGCCGAGCAGGCCTACTCCGCCTTGGATGTGCAGGCCCAAGGTGAGTGTTTCGGGTGTTTGCGGGGTCTGTCCTGTCTCGACCCTTTTTCTGCTTTCGGGTTTTGATCGTTATGTGCTTGTTTCGGCAGAGCTTGCGGAGGAGAACGCCCGCGCCCAAAAGGACCTGGACAATCTTCAGGGCCTGCTGAGCACCGAGGTGAACCTCAACGCGTCGCTCTCGGCCGCCATCAACACCTTCTGCGACGACCTCTCGGTCAAGCCGGAGCCGGAGCTCGAGGGGGACACTCGGGGGAATCCCTGCTGCGCCGCTTCTACGCCATGACGCGGGGGGTGACGGAGAACGTCCGAGCCGCCCTGCATGTGGGGGTGAAGCGGGCCCTCGCGGTCGTCAACTCCTTCTACGACGTGGATCTCAACCTCGTTGTCGACGGGTTCGCCACCGACCCGGATCTGACCGAGGAGCAGAACGACGCGAGGTGTCAGGAGCTGATGGACCACGCGGAGGTGCCCGGAGGCCAGCTGGCGAAACTCTTCGAGCCCGACGTGATCCCCTCGGCGGATGAGTAGTCGTTGGGAGATGTCGACGGGTGGTCGCGGGCCTGCGAGCCATATCTGGACAAAAAGGTCCATGTAATAGTTAGGCCTCTGTACCGATACAATGCCAAGCCCCCGAGGGCTTTTTTGTATATGATGCATTTTGATCGATGTGTACAGAGTTAATTTTATTCTTTCGAGCTTTCCCTGCTTTTCTTTGCCTGAGTCGACGCCTATGAACTAAGTGTTCGACGCACGCTCTTATCCTTGGAAGGGGGGTGGCGAGTAGGGATACCGTAGCCCTGGGGCGTAGGTGAGTCCCTGACTCGACGGCACTCTCGACCCTTAGGGAACTCGAGGCGTCTTTACTTAGTTCAGAAGCGTACTCGAGGGAAAGAACGAGAGGGAGAGTCGAGTTTCGAAAAAACGTTCCGAGTTTTTCGGAGACCTAGGAGGGGGGTGCCCCCCCTGTTAGCCCCCGAGGGAGGCTCGACTTTGCTGAGGCAAAGTCGAGGCTACCTTAGTGCTGTGGGTGGGTTCGTCTCGTTATTTCTATTTCTCGGGCTCTCCCTGCTTTTCTTTGCCTGAGTCGACGCTCGTGAACTTAAGTATTAGACGCACGCTCTTATCCTAGGAAGGGGGGTGGCGAGTAGGGATACCGTAGCCCTGGGGCGTAGGTGAGTCCCTGACTCGACGACACCCTCGACCCCTAGGGGGTTCGAGGCGCCTTTACCTAGTTACGAAGCGTGCCCGAGGCGAAGAAACGAGAGGGGGTCGAGTTTCGAGAGAAAGCGTACGGGTTTTTTCGGGGACTTAGGGGGGGGGTGCCCTTCTTCCAGCCCCCGAGGGGAGCTCGACTTTGTCCGGGCAAAGTCGAGGCTACCTTCGGGCTACGAACGGACGTGAAAGTGTTTCGAGCACATTTTATTCATTCGAAAATTTGTACATAAATGCGAAAATGTACAAGGCCCTGGGGCCTCAGGGATAGAAGCGACGTAGCTGTTCGATGTTCCACGCGTTGGTGAAGAGCTCTCCCTTCTCGTTCTTCAGTTTGTAAGTGCCGGGCTTCAGCACCTCTGCCACGATGAAGGGTCCCTCCCAAGGTGGTGTCAGCTTGTGACGCCCCTTGCTGTTCTGTCGACGGCGCAGAACGAGGTCGCCGACGTTGAGGTCCCTTTTGCGCACGTTCTTATCGTGGTAGCGTCGTAGCGTCTGCTGGTACTGGGCCGACTTGAACAGGGCCATGTCACGAGCTTCCTCGAGCTGGTCGAGGGAGTCCTCTCGGGCTACTGTGTTGGCTTGCTCGCTGTAGGCTTTCAGTCGAGGGGACCCGTACTCGAGGTCGGTGGGGAGGACGGCCTCGGACCCATAGACCAAGAAGAACGGGGAGAACCCCGTAGCTCGACTCGGTGTCGTTCGGAGACTCCATAGCACAGCGGGCAGCTCTTCGACCCATCTCTTTCCATGTCTGTTCAGCCGGTCGAAGATCCTTGGCTTGAGGCCCTGCAAAACCATGCCGTTGGCACGCTCGACCTGACCGTTAGTTCGAGGGTGGGCAACTGCAGACCAATTCACCCTGATGTGGTGATCGTCACAGAAGTCCAGGAACTTTTGGCCGGTGAACTGCGTGCCATTGTCGGTAATGATGACGTTGGGGACCCCGAAGCGGTGGATGATATCGGTGAAGAATAGCACGGCTTGCCGAGACTGGATGTTGGCGATGGGCCGAGCCTCGATCCACTTCGAGAACTTGTCGACAGCCACGAGAAGGTGAGTGTGCCCGCCCTTGGTTCTTTTCAGGGGACCGACCATGTCGAGCCCCCATACTGCGAACGGCCAAGTTATGGGTATCATCTGAAGAGCTTGGGCGGGTAGGTGAGTCTGCCTGGCATAGAATTGGCATCCCCGACAGGATCGGACGAGTTTGGTGGCGTCGTTGACTGCCGTGGGCCAGTAGAAGCCCTGTCGAAAGGCCTTCCTACCAGGGTTCTCGGCGCCGCGTGGTGGCCGCAAGCCCCCGAGTGTAGGTCCCTCAGCAGTGCCCTCCCCTCTTCGAGGGTGAGGCAGCGTTGGAGTACACCCGACGGGCTGCGTCGATATAGCTCGCGGCTGTCCCCGTACAAGACGTAGGTTTTGGCACGCCGAGCTACTCGACGGGCTTCCGTGCGGTCTTCCGGGAGTTCGCCTCGCGTCAGGTACTCGAGGTAAGGCGTGCGCCAATCCGTCGGAGGGGTTGGCACTGCGACGGCCCCGTCGATCTCCATGACCTCTCCCCCGCCCGAGGGGGGATCGGTCGAGGGGGGTGGGTCGACCCCTTGCTCGAGGGCAGGAGCCCCCGAGCCTAGGTCGACGGACGGTGTGTGCAGATCCCTCGAGAAGATGTCGGGGGGGACCGTCCCTCGAGTAGACGCAATTTTGGCCAGCTCGTCGGCAGCCTCGTTGTACCGACGGGCTACGTGGTTGAGCTCGAGGCCATAGAACTTGTCCTCGAGCCTTCGAACCTCCTTGCAGTAGGCTTCCATCTTAGGATCGTGGCAGCTCGAGTCTTTCATCACTTGGTCGATTACCAACTGAGAGTCCCCTCGCACGTCGAGGCGTCGGACCTCGAGCTCGATGGCGATGCGCAGGCCGTTGACGAGGGCCTCGTACTCGGCGACGTTGTTGGAGGCGGGGAAGTGGAGGCGGATGACATATCGCATATGGACCCCTGAGGGTGATACGAATAGCAATCCTGCGCCTGCTCCCGCCTTCATCAGTGATCCGTCGAAGTACATGGCCCAGAGCTCGCTCTGCACCTGCGCCGGGGGTAGTTGGGTGTCGGTCCATTCGGCGACGAAATCTGCCAGTACCTGAGACTTGATAGCCTTCCGAGGGGCGTAGGAGAGGGTCTCCCCCATGAGCTCGGCGGACCACTTGGCGATCCTTCCCGATGCCTCCCGGTTCTGGATTATCTCTCCGAGGGGGAAAGATGAAACCACAGTGACCGGATGGCCCAGGAAATAGTGTTTGAGCTTCCGCCGAGTGAGGACGACCGCGTATAGTAGCTTCTGGATGTGGGGATACCTTGTCTTGGTTTCGGAAAGGACCTCGCTCACGAAATAGACAGGCCTTTGAACCGGCAGGGCGTGTCCTTTTTCCTCCCTCTCGACTACTATGACCGCGCTGACTACCTGCGTAGTTGCCGCGACATAAAGCAGGAGGGGCTCGGCCGGGCTCGGGGGGACCAAGACCGGGGGCGAGGTGAGCAAGGCCTTGAGCCTCGAGAGGGATTCCTCAGCTTCGGTGGTCCACGCGAAGTGTTCTGTCTTCTTCAGGAGTCGATAAAGGGGCAGGGCCTTTTCTCCGAGCTTCGAGATGAAGCGACTGAGGGCGGCAAGGCACCCAGTAACCCTTTGCACACTCTTGAGGTTTTTGATCGGGCCCATCCTCGTGATGGCGGTTACCTTCTCGGGATTAGCCTCGATACCGCGTTGGGAAACTATGTACCCTAGGAGCATGCCTCGAGGGACCCCGAAGACACACTTCTCAGGGTTTAGTTTTATGCGGTTAGTCCTGAGACACCCAAACGCAATCTCGAGGTCTCCGACTAGGTTTCCGACGGTTCTGGACTTGACCACGATATCGTCGACGTAGGCCTCGACGATCGGCCCTATGTGTTTCCCGAAGACGCGGAGCATGCATCGCTGGTAGGTGGCCCCGGCGTTCCACAAGCCGAAGGGCATGGTGAGGTAGCAAAACATGCCGAAAGGAGTGATGAAGGAGGTCGCGAGCTGATCGGACTCCTTCATCTTTATTTGGTGGTAGCCGGAATACGCATCAAGGAAGCAAAGGGTTTCACATCCCGAAGTGGAATCTACTATTTGGTCAATGCGAGGTAAAGGAAAAGGAACCTTAGGACATGCTTTATTCAAACTAGTGTAGTCTACACACATCCTATCCTTCCCATTCTTTTTCTTTACAAGCACGGGATTAGCTAACCACTCGGGGTGATGTACCTCCTTGATGAATCCGGCCTTCAAGAGCTTGTCGACCTCCTCCCCGATGGTCCTGCGCTTCTCCTCGTCGAAGCGGCGCAGGCGTTGCTTCACCGGTTTGGACCCGGTTCGGATGTCCAAGGAGTGCTCGGCGACTTCCCTCGGGATGCCCGGCATGTCCGAGGGACTCCACGCGAACACGTCGGCGTTCGCTCGGAGAAAGTCGACGAGCACGCCTTCCTATTTGGGCTCGAGGGTGGCACTGATCGTCAGCACCTTCCCGTCCTTGAGGCCGGGGTCGAGCGGGATGGTCTTCGTGTCTTCCGCCGGCTTGAAGTTGCCAGCGTGGCGCTTGGGGTCGGGGATCTCTCCGGACAAGTCGTCGAGGGCCGCGAGGATAGCAGAATCCTCACGGGCTTCGGCTTTTTCAACGCACTCGACGTCGCAGTCGTATGCGTGCTCGTAGGAGGTGTCGACGGTGATGACTCCCGAGGGCCCCGGCATCTTGAGCTTGAGGTAGGTATAGTTTGGGACCGCCATGAACTTGGCGTACCCCGGTCTACCGATGATGGCGTGGTAGGTGCCTCGCCACGCGACCACCTCGAAGGTCAGCTCTTCCTTTCGGAAGTTTGAGGGGACGCCGAAACAGACCGGTAGCTTGACGCGGCCGATCGGGAGTGCCTTCTTCCCCGGGACGATTCCATGGAACCCCCCCGCGCTGGGCAGGAGCATGGTCCTCGGGATCCCCAGTAGGTCGAGGGTCTCGGCGTAGATGATGTTGAGGCTGCTCCCCCCGTCCATGAGCACCTTGCTGAGGCGGGTGTTGAGGATGATTGGGTCGACGACGAGCGGGTAAACCCCTGCGTTGGGGATGTGCTCGGGGTGGTCGTCCTGATCGAAGGTGATCGGTGTGTGGGACCAGTCGAGGTACCGTGGGGCCTGGGCCCGAACGGAAAAGACCTCTTGACGCTCCCTCTTGCGTTGGCGCGTGGTGAGGCGGGTCGAGGGTCCCCCGTAGATCATGTAGCAGTCGTGGATCTCGGGGAAGCCTCCCTTTTGAACATCGCCCCTGACTTGGACGTCACAGGGCGGGTCTTCCTTGCCGTCATCTCTCCTGGGACCAGGGAGGACGAAGTGCCTTCGAAGCATGCGGCAATCCTCGAGGCGGTGGTTGGCCGGCCCCGTATGGTAGGGGCAAGGCTCTTTCAGCATCTTGTCGAAGACGCCCCCGTCGGGAGGGGGCCCTCGAGGCTTCCGCTTGTCCGTTGCAGCGACAAGGTCGTCGGGGTCGTCGTCCTGCTCGACGTTGGGCTCGACGACGCGCCGGCCCCGTTGGTTCTTCTTCTTCTTCTTCTTCTGGCCGCCGTTGCCGTCGTTGTTCCTCCTGGGCCCCTTGTTTCTCTTGGGCCCATCGTCCGAGCCCCCGGGTTCGTCCGCGTTGCCCTCCTCCTTCGCTGGGGGAGTCTGGAAGAATGAGCGAACGGCCTCCTCGCCAGCCGCGTAGTTGGCGATGACGTCCATGAGCTCGTTGGCGGTCTTGGGGATGTTTCGCCCCAGCTCCCGCACCAACTCTTTGCAGGTCGTCCCGGCGATGAACGCCGTGATGACCTCGTGGTCGGAAATGTGAGTCAGTGCGGTACGTTGCTTCGAGAATCGGCGGGTGAAGGCGCGGAGGGTCTCTCCTGGTTTCTGCTTGCAGCTGCGAAGGTCCCAGGAGTTGCCCGGCCGCTCGTAGGTGCCCTTGAAGTTGCCCTCGAAGATCCGAACCAGGTCGGACCAGTCCTGGATCAAGTCCGGGGGTAGCTCCTCGAGCCACCTTCGAGCGGTGTCGGAGAGGAATAGCGGGAGTTGCCGGATGATGACGAGGTCATCTTTGGCTCCACCCAGCTGGCATGCCAGCCTGAAGTCGGCAAGCCAGAGCTCTGGCTTGGTTTCGCCGTTGTATTTGATCAGGCTGGTGGGTGGACGGAAACGCACGGGCAGGGAGGCCCGTCGGATAGTTCTTCCGAAGACTCGAGGCCCCGGTGGCTCCGGAGACCGACATCGGTCTTCGTCACTGTCGTAGCGCCCGCCTCGGTGAGCGCTGTAGCCTCGAGCCTCGGCATCGCCGCATCGACGTCGATTGTTCACTCGAGGGGGGAGGTCGTCGACGAGGCGTTCCCGAACCGGTTGTTGGTATTCATAGATTTCATCTCATCTTCCATGGCCTGAAACCACTTTGATGAGTGTTCGCTTTTCATGGCTTCTTCAAAAGTTATAGGGTCATCTTCCATATGGAATTCTTCAGTTTCATAAATTTCATAATCATCTGGAATGACTGACCTTCTTGTTCTTTGAGACCTTCTAGGGGCCTCTGGCTCTTGGTCCACTATGGGCAGTTGTTGTTCTTCCTCATAAGCGACATTTGGTTCTACAGGCTCCTGATGGACAGGTTCCTCTTGTTCATTTGTTGTCGCTATGGGAGAACATACAACAGGTGTTGTCACCACAGCGTCCTGTGCTGCTGGTGCAACATCGGTAGCAGGTAACGTAAATAATGGTTCTTCAACCATCGGAGTAGGTACATGTACCCGCTTCTCCTCAAGTCTAATTTCACGTGTTACCTTGCTCCCTCTGATCATGTCATCCTCCAAGAACACAACGTGTCTTGTTTCAACAAATTTCTGTATCTATCAGGACAATAGAATCGATATCCTTTCGATCTTTCTGGATAGCCAATGAAATGACAGCTGACAGTTTTGGAGTCTAACTTCCCAATATTTGGGTTAAAAACCTTTGCCTCAGCTGGACAGCCCCACACACGTAAGTGCTTAAGTGAGGGTTCTCTTCCTGTCCATAATTCGTATGGTGTTTTCTGCACCGACTTGCTTGGTACTCGATTAAGTATATGAATGGCGGTTTTCAATGCCTCTATCCATAGGCCAACCGGTAGTGTGGAGTAACTCATCATGCTTCTTACCATATCCATTAAGGTACAGTTTCTTCTTTCAGCCACTCCGTTCTGCTGAGGCTTCCCTGGTGTAGAGTATTGAGCGACTATGCCATTTTCCTATAGGAACCTTGCAAAGGGACCTGGAATTTGGCCATACGGGGTATGTCGCCCATAATACTCTCCACCATGGTCTGATCGAACTATCTTTATTTTCAAGTTGTGTTGATTTTCAATTTCGGCTTTAAATATCTTAAATTTATCCAATGCTTCTGTTCTTTCTTTAATTGGATAAATATAGCCATAACGAGAGTAATCATCCGTGAATGTTATGAACGAATCATAACCATCCACGCTTTTCACTGGGAATGGACTGCAAATGTCCGTGTGGATTATTTCTAATACTCTCGTGCTTCGTTTAGCATCTTTCTTTATTTTCTTAACATATTTTCCTTTGATGCAATCAACACATTGTTCTAAATCGGAGAATTCTAAGTGCGCAAGAATCGATTGTTTCAATAAGCGTTCTATTCTCCCCCTCGAAATATGGCCCAAACGACAATGCCATAGTTTCGAAGAGTCGCTTTCATTTCTCTTCCGCTTCTTATTCTTATTTGTAGATTGAGAGACATTCACAACATCACATTCATGATTCACATTCTCAGCAAGAGATAATAAATAAAGCTTGTCTTGTCGGAAGACAAGACCAACACACTTATCATTATTATCAAATATTTCACATCTGTCATTACCAAAATGACAACCAAATCCATCATCATCGAGTTTCGAAACACTTATTAAATTCCTACGCAAAGAGGGAACATAGAGTACATTTCTAAGCTTAAGTACAAAGCCATGTTTTAATTCTAAAGCTAGATCGCCAATGGCTTCAACTCCAGCTTGTACTCCATTCGCGACTTTAATCGTTCTTTATCCTCTTTGCAGGGTTCTCCTCCCACTTAACCCCTGTAAAGAATTCGAAACGTGAATTGTTGCACCTGAATCAATCCACCAAGAGGTGTTCGAATAATATAAAAACAGGGATTCATCTACAAATGTGATAGTATCATCACCTTTCTTCAGTAGCTTTTTCAGGTAGACTGGGCAATCTCTCTTGTAATGCCCTCTCTTGAAGCATTCCTTGCACTGATCTTTTTTAGCATTGCCATATTTTCTGAAGTCCTCATCCTGAGAGTCCTTTTCTTTTCCCTTTTCAATTGCATTTTCTTGTAGCTTGGAGGGAGAGCCTTTATTCCACTGGGGTTTCCCCTGTGGTTTCTTGTAATAATTCTTTCTTTTATTGTCCTTGACAAGATGAGCTGATTCACCTTGTGCGGACTTAAGTCTCTCTTCCTCCTGGACACACATTGCAATGAACTTTTCAATGTCCCAGTTTTCAGGCATCATATTATCATTCTTCAATTCTCATTCTAGTTTAATATTTCAATTCTTTCTATTCCATAATAAATTAGTGGATAGAGCATGCTTCATCGTCACAACAGTTCATGTCATTAGACTGACATCTACTACACACCTTTCTATTTTGAAAATAAACTTTTCATCATTCTGGGCCCTTCTTGGTGTCCGGGAATCATAGGCTCTCCCTTAAACCCATGCCGGCTATGTGTCATCTGAACACACTGGGTGGAAGACCTTTTGTGAGCGGATCCGCTAGCATCTTTTCTGTTCGTATATGCTCAAGATTTATGATATGATTCCAAAGTTTATCTTTCACAACATAGTACTTTATGTCAATGTGTTTGACATCACCACTTGACCTATTGTTGTGAGCATATTCTACCGCTGGGTTGTTATCACAATACAACCGCATCGGTCTTTCTATACTTTCAATTATTCTCAGTCCGGGTACAAATTTCTTCAACCAATTTACCTGCCCCGAGGCCTCATAACAAGCTACAAACTCGGCGTACATTGTCGAGGATGTAGTCACTGTTTGTTTCGAACTTTTCCACGATATCACTCCTTTAGCAAGAGTGAATACATATCCTGATGTGGATTTTCTTTCATCTCCAGCATAGTCAGAATCTGAATACCCTTCTATGCACAGGGAATCAGATCTTTCATATGTCAACATGAGACCTTTCGTACCTTGCAAATAACGCAAGACTTTCTTCACTAGTTTCCAATGTTCAATTCTTTGATTCTTTTGATATCAGCCAAGTAACCCGGTAACAAAAGCTATGTCAGGGCGAGTACACGTTTGAGCATATTGCAAACTTCCAATTGCCGAAGCATACGGTACCGCTTTCATTTGATTAATTTCATATTGATTCTTGGGACACTGATGTTCCCCATATTTATCGCTCTTGACAATCGGAACAGGAGATAGACTACACGCATGCATACTAAATCTTTTCAGAACCTTTTCTATGTATGCCTTCTGCGATAATCCCAATACCCCTTTTCTTCTATCTCGATGAATCTCAATTCCCAAGACAAACGAAGCTTCACCGAGATCTTTCATATCAAAGTTCGAGGACAAGAATTTCTTTGTCTCCAATAGTAGATTGACATCATTACTAGCAAGTAAGATATCATCTACATATAGGATCAGAAATATGTATTTCTTATTCTTGAATTTCACATAGACACAATTGTCCTCGACATTTTCTTTAAACCCAAAACCCTTTATAGTTTTATCAAACTTCAAGTACCACTGTCTCGAAGCTTGTTTCAAACCATAAATAGATCTTTTCAGACGGCATCCCATATTCTCTTTTCCTTTTACGACAAAACCTTTCGGTTGTGCCATATAGACATTTTCATCCAGATCCCCATTTAGGAATGCGGTCTTTACAGTCATCTGATGTAATTCTAGATCGTAGTGAGCCAGAAGTGCCATAATGATTCTGAAAGAATCTTTACAAGAAACTGGGGAAAAAGTTTCATTGTAATCAATCCCTTCTCTTTGGGTAAAACCCTTAGCCACAAGTCGCGCTTTGTGTCTTTCAATATTCCCTTGGGAGTCATATTTCGTCTTGTAGACCCATTTGGATCCTACTTTCTTAGCTCCTTTAGGAATATTTTCTAGAACCCAAACCTTGTTGGTATTCATAGATTTCATCTCATCTTCCATGGCTTGAAGCCACTTCGATGAGTGTTCGCTTCTCATGGCTTCTTCAAAAGTTAAAGGGTCATCTTCCATATGATACTCTTCAGTTTCATAGATTTCATAATCATCTAGAATAGCTGACCTTCTAATTCTTTGAGACCTTCTAGGGGCCTCTGACACTTGGTCCATTATGGGTTGTTGTTGTTCTTCCTCATTAGCAACATCTGATTCTGACTTAAGAAAAGTCACTCTTTCGGGCGTTAAATGCTTCGTCAGTTTCATCAGTTCTCTTCTCCGGTTCCTTTGGAATAGTAGGACACGGTGAAGTAATGACAAGATCGATCTCTGTCAATGCAAGTTCCAGCTCGTACTTCTCCCGCCACACACGGAAGTTGGTACCGTTTAGTGGAGGAATGTTGTTTATATTCACCATTCCTTTAACTCCTGAAATTTCTCCAAAGAAAAGTGAGAGACATTCATCATAAAATTGCATGCCTGAACTTAACGTTGGTCAAAATTAAAACATACAATTCCTCTATGCAAAATTTATACATCACCGTTGGGCAGAAGTAAAATAAATGCATAACAATCCATTATAATAATGTTATTAACAACGTTGGTCAGAAAACAACATTACTATAATTTCATCAAAATTTTAGAGAATTCATAATTCGCTCAAAATTAAATTATCCTGTTGGTTCAAATTTAATTTAAGAGAAAAATTCAATATTTTCTTCGCAGCGGAAACAATAAAATTGTTCATAATCTTATTTTCCAGAAAATTCAATTTGTATTGTTCTCTAAACAAAAATTATCGTTGGATAAAATTTTGTATAGAGGAAAATTCATCAAAATTCGGTTCAAATTTATTAAAATACAAAGGAATTCATAACTATTTCTGGAAAATAGAATAGATGAATAAATGTTCAAAATTATTATTTTCGAGAATATTATTCATGTGATTATTCTCTGAATTAAATTATCGTTGGATAAAATTTTGCTCAGAGAAACAATTCATCAAATTTCATTTCAAATTCATTCAAATATCAATATGATTCGATTTCTGGAAAATAGAAAATTGACAAACTTCACTCTTTGTCTGCGGGCCTTAGCAAGCCAATCGGCCCAGTCGGCCGCGCGCACGGGACTCCCCTTCTCCCCCAGGCCGCAACGTGGGCCTGGGCCGGGAAAGTGCCCTCCCGCCTGGGCTCAAAGTGGCCCAGCCGGCTCGGATCGGCCGCCGACCGTCGGATCTAGGGTGAGACGATCCGACGGCCGCGCGCGCA
The DNA here is from genome assembly GCA_022036555.1 of Microstegium vimineum. Lineage (NCBI taxonomy): Eukaryota > Viridiplantae > Streptophyta > Magnoliopsida > Poales > Poaceae > Microstegium > Microstegium vimineum. The sequence goes on from CM039131.1 coordinate 33,806,656, forward strand.
TGTCGCAGGGACAAAACCCGGCGTTCGGCCGGCTCCCCCCAAACCCTAGCTTCATTCTTCTTCTCTCCTTTCTCCTTTCTGCGCAGAGTAGGGCGGCGGCGGTAGCAGCGGCCCGACGGAGCTGACCGGGAGGATCCCGACGGCGCGCACGGGTGTGCAAGCCACCGGCGACGCCGACTGCTCCCCTCTCTCCCACCTTCTTTCTTGTCTCCCCGCGCCGCCCTTCACAGTAGCCGAGAGAGAGCGAGAGAGAGCACCCGAGGCGTTACCCCCGGGCCGGAGAAGAGGAGCACCGCCGCCGGCCCCTTCGCCGGCGAGCGTGCTCGCCCTCGGCAGAGCACGCCGTCGTCGAACGGCTCGGCTGTGGTGCCGGTTCATTCCGCCCAAGGCAGAGGTAAGAGTGGGTTCAGGTGTTCTTGGTTCGTTTTGATTCGGTTCGAGTTTCCCTGTGTAGTTAGGGTTTCAATTTGATTTTTGTTCATGCCGATTCGACGTCCGTTCTTGTTCTTCTCCCTAATCCCTTCTCTGTTCTTGATATTTAGGGTTAGGGTTTCGATCGGTTAAGCCGATTAGGCTCTGATCCGAGTGGATCCCCTCCGTAGGAGGCGTCTGATACCATTGATAGATTCTAGGATCGACTAGGAGCGGATCCAGTAGGAATAAGTGGTTCAAGTAGATAAACAGTGTGCGGTTCATGATGCAAAGAGAGAGAGAGAGAGGAGAGGTATATCACCGACCAGAGGAGTCGGCGGGAGGTGCAGTGACGACGGCGGTGTTGGGGTTGGAGCCGCCGTCCGTCATGGGCGTTGGTGTCGCGTTGATGGTCGCCTCTGTAGTCATCTAGGTGCACTGGGTGCTCGCCGGCGTCGGTGGCACTTCCCGTCGCTGGCAGCGCCCCTCTAGATCGGGTTAGGGTTAGATGTCGGTGGGGTGTTGGCGGCACAGGTGAACCTCGTTCCTCGTGCCTTGCGCCCCGGCCCCCACCTTATCTTTATAGCACTGTGCGACGGGGGCCCACCAACCACAAGGTTGGGCGCCCCCGATCAGGACGCAGATCTAGGCCTGTTAGTCCGTTGGGCCTAACAGTAGGAGATCTAATTCCAACACTCCACTGTGCACGAAGTACATGTGCTTGCAAAATATTGTTGAATGTGTGTTCGAGAAAGCAAAAGATTACATGTGCTTGCAAAACATTGTTGAATCTGTGTTCGAGAAGGCAAAAGAATTCTGCGTGTTCCGCCTGCCTGCCCGTCTGTGAGATTTCGACATATCCAACTTCGAGAAAGCAAAAGGTTTCTGCGTGCCTACCATCCGTTAGATTTTGACAATCTCGTTTCTTCCATCCGTCAAGAAAGCAAAAGATTTGTGTGTGCTCTGCGTGCCATTTGTGATAGTATTTCCACAACCATGTTTTTTCAATGCATCGCATCGGGCATTCAATTCGACATCGACCAAAAGATCCAAGATGCGTCGACATTCAATTCAACATCGACCGATTCAACAACCGAAACCGCGCCACCTGCCCACAATTTAAAGCTCACAATGGGGGTGCTCGTACTGTACGTGCTTCTCGGGTTTATATCCACGTGCTCGCGGGGCTCACTGCACTGCTGAGCTTGTCTGTCTCTCCATGGCCTGCGTGCACGAGCAGCCCGCGTGGGCGCTGGCGCTCGCAGCGCTGGGGCTGTTCGTGTCGGCGCGCGCCGGGGCGCGCCTCGCGCTGTGGCTGTACGCGGCGTTCCTCCGCCCAGCGAAGCCGTTGCGCCGCCGCTACGGCGCCTGGGCCGTCGTCACGGGCGCCACGGACGGCATCGGCCGCGCGCTCGCGTTCCGCCTCGCGGCGGCCGACCTCGGGGTCGTCCTCGTGGGCCGGAGCCCCGACAAGCTGGCCGCCGTCGCGGCCGACCTCAAAGACAGGCACCCGGGGACCCAGGTCCGCACCTTCGTCATCGACTTCGCCGCCGACGATGTCGCCGCGAAGGTGGACGCGCTCGGGGAGTCCCTCCGGGGCCTCGACGTGGGCGTGCTCGTGAACAACGTCGGCGCGTCCTACCCGTACGCGCGCTACTTCCACGAGGTGGACGAGGCACTGTCGCAGAGCCTGATACGGCTCAACGTCGAGGCCGTCACGCGGGTGACGCACGCCGTGCTCCCCGGCATGCTGGAACGACGGCGTGGAGCCATCGTCAACATGGGCTCCGGCGCCTCCGCCATCATGCCGTCCGACCCGCTCTACACCGTCTACGTCGCCACCAAGGCGTAAGCAGCTACTTCTCCTCACTCCCTCTGTTTTGTCTGCTCTGAAATTTAGGATTTCTTTAGATAACAGATTAACAGTACTAGGAAGAATCCCGAGGTTAAGGTCTTTGTTTTAACAAAGAAACTTATACTATCTACAATTTTGCGTCCATCTGGGGATGTAGTGTGGCTAAATAGCATATCCCGTCCGTTCCAAAATTACTGTTCTTTTTTTTCACACAAAAAATAAAAAAATTATGTTCTTTTTTAAGAACATGCACACCTTTACAACATTAATTTTAAATTATATTCTATCTGGTGTAGAGTAAATGAATATTCTTCATATGTCCTATCATTGGTATAGCCAGAGGCCAACACCGCAATTGATTGAGATCCACCACTACGACGACTTTTTCACCCCAAAACATGCACTTCCATAGAGCATTTTTTTTCTTAAACAAATGGACCAGGGCAACTTTCTAGCACATGATTCATTAATTGCTCATACGTCCTGTTATTGGTGATGTTAATTTCTATAGGCATGGGACTAACCTAGCTAGCACATCGACATTCTTTATAGGACATACTTTGAACGCCAGAGCAAGCTCAATAGTTGAGCCAAGTGCTTGGCTATAAAACAAGCTATTAGAGTCAAGTTATACAATAAGTGTCTCTTATTTGACTGAAAAAATTTTATCTTTCTTAATCCTCCTCACAATATTTACTATTTGGATTCACTATTACCTAGGTTTACGTGTTTAGCTTAGTGCTTGCATATGAGCCAAGCTCTTCTCTCTCATCTTTTCTTTTTTCTACATCAATATTTGCTTGGCTATAAAACCATTATTATACTTGCTCTAAAACGTCCGTAATTACGTGAATCGTTTCCTTTGGTTAAGTGGACATAACTAATAATAACTTCAAACATAGATGCACTGGAAATATGAGGCACGGCCTACAATTCTATAAGCTTATTATTAGTGCACATTCGGGCTGCTGAGCTTATTTAATTTGTGTAAAATATATATAATTGTTGGGAGATCATTTTTCCAAAACTAAACGATTTTTAAATGAATTGTTGGGGTCATATATGGAAGCACTAAATTAATGCAATAATAGGAATAATTTGCTGTTGTCAGCCATGCATATTCTTTTTACGAAAGTATGAACTACGGAATTTAGAGTAGAATTGATCATTTACCATCAAATTAGTCTTTTGTGTTTTCTGTGTCGATTATTGTGTTCCCGAAATTATAAAGAAAACTAAAGAAACTTGACGTTGTTTATAAGCTACAACTATCTATCACTAAGACTCAAGCTAAAAATATAATAAAAAGACTATGGTTATTTACTGTGCTAGATTATTTTCATCAAAATGTGTACAAATATATGTTATGAGAACAGGTGATGAAATTAATACGCTTTTTTTTTGCCAGCTATGTCGACCAATTCTCGAGGTGTCTATATGTCGAATACAAGAGCAAAGGCATAGACGTACAATGCCAGGTGTGAACTAATTGTTTTTTTTTTGGCAAAATGCATTCTCACTTTATCCAACTGCTAAAGAAAAGTTTAAAATTTAAATAAGTTACCCTTTCAGATTTCTTCGTTGAATCTATCTGAACTGTTATATGTCAAGCAGTAACATTTATATATTCCTTGCCGTTTATTCATTTTCGATAATATGTATTTTGACCGATTTTTTTCTGCAATATTTGTAGTAAGTTATAAAATCATAATCACCACCAAGTGATGTTAAATTCTCCATTGGCTCCATCTAAAATGTTTGATGCAAAATATTAGTTTTGCACTCCTGCATAATGGAATGCTTGAACGCTTATAAGTTACCACGGTCTTTCCACATTCTCATATATAGTCCATTTTTATAGGACATACTAATCATTAACAAGTGATTTAAAATACAGATTTGATACTAATATTGATTTCATAGAACATAACTTTCCTTTATTTGACTAATTCTTGGTCAAAGCATGAACTTGGATAATTAAAACAAATGTTTTATAAGAAATGAATAGAAGGAATACAAATTCATGGTACAAGTGAAGCTCGATGCACTGGATTGTGGGTACCTATCAATACTCGCAAAAACATTTGTCAGATGGCCCCAATAAGAAACCGGTGTGCATAATGCATACTCATTAGACAGAAATTAAATAAAACCACTAGTACACCTGCCCTTTGAAACATCCAACTTCTCCAAATAAACACAGCCGTGACCATGACACACTCGAAGAAACCTTTATAGGAAGTTGACTATCGGTGATATGCTCAGTGTTGGTGTCATGAATGTTGTTATATGGAGCCATCATATCATTATGCTATCTGGCTTGCCTTCATAGTCATACATACCCCAATGAGTGTTCATAGGAATGAATGTTACATCAAGATACACTCCATGATTTTAAAGTATGCTAGCTAAACTCTTTTGCCACGAGTGCAGTGGCTACTGAAAGCCTTAAATCTTTTTCTTTTTGGTGAGAAAGAGATAGTAATTCTTGGAATCTGTATGTACGTTCTTCTTTGGTTCAGGTACCCATACAGGTGGCTACGAAGTTGGCGTCCATCAGGAAACCCACCTTCCTGGCACCGTCGCCGGAGGCATATGCTCGCGCCGCCGTCCGCTACATCGGGTACGAGCCGCGGTGCACGCCGTACTGGGGGCACGCACTGGTGGGGCTGCTCATCTCTCTTGTGCCCGAGCCTATCGCCGACAGGATGTTCCTAAACAGGTCCATCAGCATCCGCGCCAGGGGCCGTGCCAAAGAAGCTAAGAAGAAGGCGCTGTGACGAGGCCGCCGGGTCTCTCTGTGTTTTTTTTTTGATGTGCTAGCTGTCTGTATCTGTTCTATGGGAGAGGTTTCTGCTCTCATGTGTACTATTTAGCTTTTGAACTGTTGTTATGGATAGTTTAGTCCTCTGTTAGTTTAGAATTGCATGCCAGTTCGCTAGAGTAAGTTTCTCGGGCAAAGTCCTGGTGGGAGTCTTTGGCTTTTCTCCTCCATTATCTTGTCTGTCTGTCAACTAGCTGAACATGTTTTTATTTTCCGTCTAAAAAAAAAGAGCACGTTTGTACTCCAGTCTTCCTAACTAAATTATTATAAAGCATTTTAAAAATCTTAAAGAGTTAAAATATTTTAAGTTTGACTATACTTGTTTGATAATAATATAGTAATATGGTAAAGACTTCTCAACGAACGGCCGTATTATTAGCTATCCGCACGGCCACCAGGACGCACGCTCGACCGCACACACTCATCTGTCATCTCCACCCGAGCACTCGCTCTCTCGTCCCCGATGCTCGGCGCCCGGTGAGGGCGAGGTCCTCCCTTACGGCGACCGCGGCGACCGCCTCCTCGTGGCCGTGCCCGTGCCTATGCGTGCGCCCCACCTCCTCCCCACGTCTCCTTCCTCTCTTCGGCGAGCATAGAGTCCTATTCCCTTCATCAACGCTTCCTTCTTGCTTAGATTAAATTTGTTTTCCATGCACTGGACAAAGGACTTCATTGCCCAGCTCTCTCCAACAAAGAAGAAGACAGTCTTGATATGTGACACAGTCTGAACAAATGTATACAAAGGATTATAAACATATCTAACGAAGTAGGAGATGATATGTGTATCAACATTTATATATATTCAGGTAACTTGGCTTGACGTATGGTTGTCAACTGATCTCACAATACCTGCTCTACAACTGATATTTGTTAGAATTAGATCTCCTCCCGTTAGGCCCAACGGACTAACGGGCCCTAGGTCACGCCCTGATCGGGGGCGTCCAACCCTGTGGTTGGTGGGCCCCCGTCGCACAGTGCTATATAAGGAAGGTGGGGGCCGGGGCGCCAGGCACGTCTCACGAGGTTCACCTGCGCCGCCACAACCCACCGACATTCCCTAAACCCTAGACCGATCGATAGGGGGCGCTGCCAGCGGCGGGAAGTGCCACCGACGCGGCGAGCACCGAGTGCGTGCAGATGACGACGGACGCGACGGCTGACGGTACCACGACACCCATGGCCGACGGCGGGATGAACCCTAACACCGTCGCCGCCACCGCTACTCACGCCGTCGACCCCTCTGGTCTGTATCCTCTCTGTCTCTCTCTCTCTCCTTCTCTGTGCATACACATGAACTGCATACATCTATTACTACCTATACGAACCATCTATCCACTGGATCCGCTCCTAGACGATCCTAAGAACCTATCAATGGTATCAATGGCCTCCTACGGAGGGGATCCACTCGGATCCGAGCCCAATCGGTTCAACCGAATTGAAACCCTAACCCTATCCGTCGAACTCGTTGAACTCAGGGAGGTTAGGGAAGAAGTATGAACACATGAAACAACTGATCGGTATGAAATCCGACCTATTGAACAACACCCCAGTATACCCGATTCAAACCCTAGGGTCGGCGGACATCTTTACCCCCTGCCGCCGGCCAGCACCACGAAAACAGAACGGGAAGGGATTGAATCGACATGCACGAAGACAAACAAGAACCGAACCCCAATCGAAACCCTTACCTCGTGCGCGATGATCGAATCGGCACTACAGCCGAGCCGCTCGACGGCGGCGTGCTCCGCCGAGGGCGAGCACGCTCGCCGGCGAGGGGGTCGGCGGCGGCGCACAGCTCCTTCCTCCGGTCGGTGGGACTGCCGCCCACCGCGTCCTCTCTGTTGCCCGCGCGCGCCGAGAGGAGGAAGGGAGCGGCGCGAGGGGGGGGCCTGCTCTGCTGCCGCGCGCGCGCCGAGAGGAGGAAAGTAGCGGCGCGGGGGGGGGGGGGAGTGCTTCCCCGGCTTGAATCGACGCAGGCCGCCGTTGCGCCTCGGGCCGCCGCCGCTCTGAGGAGAAAGGGGATGGGAAGGAATGGAATGAATTAGGGTTGGGGAGGGTTGCCGGCCGCCGGGGGTTTTGTTCTCCCGAAAACCGTGCGTCACCGTCCGATCCTCGACGACCTAGATCGGACAGCTCCCGCTGCATCCCTGTCTGATGGGCCAAAAATGGCCCAGGCGGGTGGGACGAGCCCGAGCGCGTGGCTGGTGGGCCAAAATGCCCTCTGGGCCGCTTCGTTTGCTCAAGCCCGCATATGAACAGTGATATTTTTCCAATTTTTTATTTTCCAGAAAAGATGAATTTCGAATTTGATGAAATTTTCTCTACATAAATTTAATCCAACGATATTTTTATGTTCAGAGAATAATAATATGAATAATATTCTGGAAAATAAATTTTGAACATTTTATTCATCTATTCTATTTTCCAGAAATAATTATGAATTCACTTTGTATTTGAATTGAAATTTGATGGATTATTCTCTCTACAAATTTTTATCCAACGATATTTTGTTTAGAGAATAATTCAAATTGAATTTTTCGGGAAAATAAGATTATGAGCAATTTCATGATGAATGTTTCTCACTTTTCTTTGGATAAATTTCAGGAGTTAAAGGAATGGTCAACATAAATAACATTCCTCCGCTCAACGGTACCAACTACCGTGTGTGGCGGGAGAAGTACGAACTAGAACTTGCACTGGCAGAGATCGATCTTGCCATTACTTCCCCGTGTCCTACTATTCCAGAGGAACCTGAGAAAAGAACCGATGAAACTGACGAAGCTTTCCACGCCCGAAAGCGTGATTTTGCAGAAGTCAGAATGAAATACGATATCGAACATAGGCGTTGGATTCAATCCAACAGAAAATGCCTATTGGTGGCGAAAGCCACCATTGAAGACCAAATCCGAGGGTCAATCCCAGAATGCATCACCGCTATTGATTACCTTGAAAGGGTAAAGAGTCAGTTTACTGGGTCTTCTAAGGCCACAACAAGCACAATGATACAGAAACTTGTATCTGAGAAGTACAATGGTGGTGGTGTGCGTCAGCACATATTGAAAATAAACACCATGGCAGCAAAATTAAAGACTATGGATTTGGGGATCAATGACAAGTTCCTCGTTCACTTGGTCTTTCTTTCACTGTCAAAAGAATTCGAAACTTTTGCTGTGAATTACAATATGATGCCTGAAAACTGGGACATTGAAAAGCTCATTGCAATGTGTGTCCAGGAGGAAGAGAGAATCAAGTCCGCACAGGGTGAATCTGCTCATCTTGTCAAGGACAATAAAAGAAAGAACTTTTACAAGAAACCACAGGGAAAACCCCAGTGGAATAAAAGCTCTCCCTCCAAGCCACAAGAACATGCACTTGCAAAGGAAAAAAAAAGGACTCTCAGGATGAGGACTTCAGAAAATATGGAAATGCTGAAAAAGACCAGTGCAAGGAATGCTTCAAGAGAGGCACTACAAGAGAGATTGCCCTGTCTACCTGAAAAAGCTACTAAAGAAAGGTGATGATACTATCACATTTGTAGATGAATCCCTGTTTTTATGTTATTCGAATATCTCTTGGTGGATTGATTCAGGTGCAACAATTCACGTTTCGAATTCTTTACAGGGGTTAAGTGGGAGGAGAATCCTGCAAAGAGGAGAAAGAACGATTAAAGTCGCGAATGGAGTACAAGCTGAAGTTCAAGCCATTGGCGATTTAGCTTTAGAATTAAAAGATGGCTTTGTACTTAAGCTCAGAGATGTACTCTATGTTCCCTCTTTACGTAGGAATTTGATAAGTGTTTCCAAACTCGATGATGTTGGATTTGGCTGTCATTTTGGTAATGGCAGATGTGAACTATTTGATGATAATAATAAATGTGTTGGTCTTGCCTTCCGACAAGACAAGCTTTATTTGTTATCTCTTGCTGATCATGTGAATCATGTTGTGAATGGTGTGAATGTCTCCCAATCTACAAATGAGAATAAGAAGCGGAAGAGAAATGATAGCGACTCTTCGAAATTATGGCATTGTCGTTTGGGCCATATTTCGAGGGGGAGAATAGAACGCTTAGTGAAACAATCAATTCTTCCGCACTTAGAATTCTCCGATTTAGAACAATGTGTTGATTGCATCAAAGGAAAATATGTTAAGAAAATAAAGAAAGATGCTAAACGAAGTACGAGAGTATTAGAAATAATTCACACGGACATTTGCGGTCCATTCCCAACGAAAAGCGTGGATGGTTATGATTCATTCATAACATTCACGGATGATTACTCTCGCTATGGCTATATTTATCCAATTAAAGAAAGAACAGAAGCACTGGATAAATTTAAGATATTTAAAGCCAAAATTGAAAATCAACACAACAAGAAAATAAAGATAGTTCGATCAGACCGTGGTGGAGAGTATTACGGGCGATACACCCCGTATGGCCAAATTCCAGGTCCCTTTGCAAGGTTCCTACAGGAAAATGGCATAGTCGCTCAATACTCCACACTGGGGGAGCCTCAGCAGAATGGAGTGGCTGAAAGAAGAAACCGTACCCTAATGGATATGGTGAGAAGCATGATGAGCTACTCTACACTACCGGTTGGTTTATGGATGGAGGCAGAAAACCGCCATTCATATACTCAATCGAGTACCAAGCAAGTCGGTGCAGAAAACACCGTATGAATTATGGACAAGAAGAGAACCCTCACTTAAACACTTACGTGTGTGGGGCTGTCCAGCTGAGGCAAAGGTATTTAACCCAAATATTGGAAAGTTAGACTCCAAGTCCGTCAGCTGCCATTTCATTGGCTATCCAGAAAGATCGAAAGGATATCGATTCTATTGTCCTGATAGACACACGAAATTTGTTGAAACAAGACACGATGTGTTCTTGGAGGATGACATGATCAGGGGGAGCAAGGTAACACGTGAAATTAGACTTGAGGAGAAGCGGGTACATGTACCCACTCCGATGGTTGAAGAACCATACTTTACGTTACCTGCTGCCGATGTTGCACCAGCAGTACAGGATACTGCGGTGACAACGCCTGTTGTGAATTCTCCCATAGCAACAACGAATGAACAAGAGGAACCTGTCCATCAGGAGCCTATAGAATCAGATGTTGCTAATGAGGAAGAACAACAACAACCCATAATGGACCAAGTGTCAGAGGCCCCTAGAAGGTCTCAAAGAATTAGAAGGTCAGCTATTCTAGATGATTATGAAATCTATGAAACTGAAGAGTATCATATGGAAGATGACCCTTTAACTTTTGAAGAAGCCATGAGAAGCGAACACTCATCGAAGTGGCTTCAAGCCATGGAAGATGAGATGAAATCTATGAATACCAACAAGGTTTGGGTTCTAGAAAATATTCCTAAAGGAGCTAAGAAAGTAGGATCCAAATGGGTCTACAAGACGAAATATGACTCCCAAGGGAATATTGAAAGACACAAAGCGCGACTTGTGGCTAAGGGTTTTACCCAAAGAGAAGGGATTGATTACAATGAAACTTTTTCCCCAGTTTCTTGTAAAGATTCTTTCAGAATCATTATGGCACTTCTGGCTCACTACGATCTAGAATTACATCAGATGACTGTAAAGACCGCATTCCTAAATGGGGATCTGGATGAAAATGTCTATATGGCACAACCGAAAGGTTTTGTCGTAAAAGGAAAAGAGAATATGGGATGCCGTCTGAAAAGATCTATTTATGGTTTGAAACAAGCTTCGAGACAGTGGTACTTGAAGTTTGATAAAACTATAAAGGGTTTTGGGTTTAAAGAAAATGTCGAGGACAATTGTGTCTATGTGAAATTCAAGAATAAGAAATACATATTTCTGATCCTATATGTAGATGATATCTTACTTGCTAGTAATGATGTCAATCTACTATTGGAGACAAAGAAATTCTTGTCCTCGAACTTTGATATGAAAGATCTCGGTGAAGCTTCGTTTGTCTTGGGAATTGAGATTCATCGAGATAGAAGAAAAGGGGTATTGGGATTATCGCAGAAGGCATACATAGAAAAGGTTCTGAAAAGATTTAGTATGCATGCGTGTAGTCTATCTCCTGTTCCGATTGTCAAGAGCGATAAATATGGGGAACATCAGTGTCCCAAGAATCAATATGAAATTAATCAAATGAAAGCGGTACCGTATGCTTCGGCAATTGGAAGTTTGCAATATGCTCAAACGTGTACTCGCCCTGACATAGCTTTTGTTACCGGGTTACTTGGCTGATATCAAAAGAATCAAAGAATTGAACATTGGAAACTAGTGAAGAAAGTCTTGCGTTATTTGCAAGGTACGAAAGGTCTCATGTTGACATATGAAAGATCTGATTCCCTGTGCATAGAAGGGTATTCAGATTCTGATTATGCTGGAGATGAAAGAAAATCCACATCAGGATATGTATTCACTCTTGCTAAAGGAGTGATATCGTGGAAAAGTTCGAAACAAACAGTGACTACATCCTCGACAATGTACGCCGAGTTTGTAGCTTGTTATGAGGCCTCGGGGCAGGTAAATTGGTTGAAGAAATTTGTACCCGGACTGAGAATAATTGAAAGTATAGAAAGACCGATGCGGTTGTATTGTGATAACAACCCAGCGGTAGAATATGCTCACAACAATAGGTCAAGTGGTGATGTCAAACACATTGACATAAAGTACTATGTTGTGAAAGATAAACTTTGGAATCATATCATAAATCTTGAGCATATACGAACAGAAAAGATGCTAGCGGATCCGCTCACAAAAGGTCTTCCACCCAGTGTGTTCAGATGACACATAGCCGGCATGGGTTTAAGGGAGAGCCTATGATTCCCGGACACCAAGAAGGGCCCAGAATGATGAAAAGTTTATTTTCAAAATAGAAAGGTGTGTAGTAGATGTCAGTCTAATGACATGAACTGTTGTGACGATGAAGCATGCTCTATCCACTAATTTATTATGGAATAGAAAGAATTGAAATATTAAACTAGAATGAGAATTGAAGAATGATAATATGATGCCTGAAAACTGGGACATTGAAAAGTTCATTGCAATGTGTGTCCAGGAGGAAGAGAGACTTAAGTCCGCACAAGGTGAATCAGCTCATCTTGTCAAGGACAATAAAAGAAAGAATTATTACAAGAAACCACAGGGAAACCCCAGTGGAATAAAGGCTCTCCTCCAAGCTACAAGAAAATGCAATTGAAAAGGGAAAAGAAAAGGACTCTCAGGATGAGGACTTCAGAAAATATGGCAATGCTAAAAAAGATCAGTGCAAGGAATGCTTCAAGAGAGGGCATTACAAGAGAGATTGCCCAGTCTACCTGAAAAAGCTACTGAAGAAAGGTGATGATACTATCACATTTGTAGATGAATCCCTGTTTTTATATTATTCGAACACCTCTTGGTGGATTGATTCAGGTGCAACAATTCACGTTTCGAATTCTTTACAGGGGTTAAGTGGGAGGAGAACCCTGCAAAGAGGATAAAGAACGATTAAAGTCGCGAATGGAGTACAAGCTGGAGTTGAAGCCATTGGCGATCTAGCTTTAGAATTAAAACATGGCTTTGTACTTAAGCTTAGAAATGTACTCTATGTTCCCTCTTTGCGTAGGAATTTAATAAGTGTTTCGAAACTCGATGATGATGGATTTGGCTGTCATTTTGGTAATGACAGATGTGAAATATTTGATAATAATGATAAGTGTGTTGGTCTTGTCTTCCGACAAGACAAGCTTTATTTATTATCTCTTGCTGAGAATGTGAATCATGAATGTGATGTTGTGAATGTCTCTCAATCTACAAATAAGAATAAGAAGCGGAAGAGAAATGAAAGCGACTCTTCGAAACTATGGCATTGTCGTTTGGGCCATATTTCGAGGGGGAGAATAGAACGCTTATTGAAACAATCGATTCTTGCGCACTTAGAATTCTCCGATTTAGAACAATGTGTTGATTGCATCAAAGGAAAATATGTTAAGAAAATAAAGAAAGATGCTAAACGAAGCACGAGAGTATTAGAAATAATCCACACGGACATTTGCAGTCCATTCCCAGTGAAAAGCGTGGATGGTTATGATTCGTTCATAACATTCACGGATGATTACTCTCGTTATGGCTATATTTATCCAATTAAAGAAAGAACAGAAGCATTGGATAAATTTAAGATATTTAAAGCCGAAATTGAAAATCAACACAACTTGAAAATAAAGATAGTTCGATCAGACCATGGTGGAGAGTATTATGGGCGACATACCCCGTATGGCCAAATTCCAGGTCCCTTTGCAAGGTTCCTATAGGAAAATGGCATAGTCGCTCAATACTCTACACCAGGGAAGCCTCAGCAGAACGGAGTGGCTGAAAGAAGAAACTGTACCTTAATGGATATGGTAAGAAGCATGATGAGTTACTCCACACTACCGGTTGGCCTATGGATAGAGGCATTGAAAACCGCCATTCATATACTTAATCGAGTACCAAGCAAGTCGGTGCAGAAAACACCATACGAATTATGGACAGGAAGAGAACCCTCACTTAAGCACTTACGTGTGTGGGGCTGTCCAGCTGAGGCAAAGGTTTTTAACCCAAATATTGGGAAGTTAGACTCCAAAACTGTCAGCTGTCATTTCATTGGCTATCCAGAAAGATCGAAAGGATATCGATTCTATTGTCCTGATAGATACATGAAATTTGTTGAAACAAGACACGTTGTGTTCTTGGAGGATGACATGATCAGAGGGAGCAAGGTAACACGTGAAATTAGACTTGAGGAGAAGCGGGTACATGTACCTACTCCGATGGTTGAAGAACCATTATTTACGTTACCTGCTACCGATGTTGCACCAGCAGCACAGGACGCTGTGGTGACAACACCTGTTGTATGTTCTCCCATAGCGACAACAAATGAACAAGAGGAACCTGTCCATCAGGAGCCTGTAGAACCAAATGTCGCTTATGAGGAAGAACAACAACTGCCCATAGTGGACCAAGAGCCAGAGGCCCCTAGAAGGTCTCAAAGAACAAGAAGGTCAGTCATTCCAGATGATTATGAAATTTATGAAACTGAAGAATTCCATATGGAAGATGACCCTATAACTTTTGAAGAAGCCATGAAAAGCGAACACTCATCAAAGTGGTTTCAGGCCATGGAAGATGAGATGAAATCTATGAATACCAACAACCGGTTCGGGAACGCCTCGTCGACGACCTCCCCCCTCGAGTGAACAATCGACGTCGATGCGGCGATGCCGAGGCTCGAGGCTACAGCGCTCACCGAGGCGGGCGCTACGACAGTGACGAAGACCGATGTCGGTCTCCGGAGCCACCGGGGCCTCGAGTCTTCGGAAGAACTATCCGACGGGCCTCCCTGCCCGTGCGTTTCCGTCCACCCACCAGCCTGATCAAATACAACGGCGAAACCAAGCCAGAGCTCTGGCTTGCCGACTTCAGGCTGGCATGCCAGCTGGGTGGAGCCAAAGATGACCTCGTCATCATCCGGCAACTCCCGCTATTCCTCTCCAACACCGCTCGAAGGTGGCTCGAGGAGCTACCCCCGGACTTGATCCAGGACTGGTCCGACCTGGTTCGGATCTTCGAGGGCAACTTCAAGGGCACCTACGAGCGGCCGGGCAACTCCTGGGACCTTCGCAGCTGCAAGCAGAAACCAGGAGAGACCCTCCGCGCCTTCACCCGCCGATTCTCGAAGCAACGTACCGCACTGACTCACATTTCCGACCACGAGGTCATCACGGCGTTCATCGCCGGGACGACCTGCAAAGAGTTGGTGCGGGAGCTGGGGCGAAACATCCCCAAGACCGCCAACGAGCTCATGGACGTCATCGCCAACTACGCGGCTGGCGAGGAGGCCGTTCGCGCATTCTTCCAGACTCCCCCAGCGAAGGAGGAGGGCAACGCGGACGAACCCGGGGGCTCGGACGATGGGCCCAAGAGAAACAAGGGGCCCAGGAGGAACAACGACGGCAACGGCGGCCAGAAGAAGAAGAAGAAGAAGAAGAACCAACGGGGCCGGCGCGTCGTCGAGCCCAACGTCGAGCAGGACGACGACCCCGACGACCTTGTCGCTGCAACGGACAAGCGGAAGCCTCGAGGGCCCCCTCCCGACGGGGGCGTCTTCGACAAGATGCTGAAAGAGCCTTGCCCCTACCATACGGGGCCGGCCAACCACCGCCTCGAGGATTGCCGCATGCTTCGAAGGCACTTCGTCCTCCCTGGTCCCAGGAGAGATGACGGCAAGGAAGACCCGCCCTGTGACGTCCAAGTCAGGGGCGATGTTCAAAAGGGAGGCTTCCCCGAGATCCACGACTGCTACATGATCTACGGGGGACCCTCGACCCGCCTCACCACGCGCCAACGCAAGAGGGAGCGTCAAGAGGTCTTTTCCGTTCGGGCCCAGGCCCCACGGTACCTCGACTGGTCCCACACACCGATCACCTTCGATCAGGACGACCACCCCGAGCACATCCCCAACGCAGGGGTTTACCCGCTCGTCGTCGACCCAATCATCCTCAACACCCGCCTCAGCAAGGTGCTCATGGACGGGGGGAGCAGCCTCAACATCATCTACGCCGAGACCCTCGACCTACTGGGGATCCCGAGGACCATGCTCCTGCCCAGCGCGGGGGGGTTCCATGGAATCGTCCCGGGGAAGAAGGCACTCCCGATCGGCCGCGTCAAGCTACCGGTCTGTTTCGGCGTCCCCTCAAACTTCCGAAAGGAAGAGCTGACCTTCGAGGTGGTCGCGTGGCGAGGCACCTACCACGCCATCATCGGTAGACCGGGGTACGCCAAGTTCATGGCGGTCCCAAACTATACCTACCTCAAGCTCAAGATGCCGGGGCCCTCGGGAGTCATCACCGTCGACACCTCCTACGAGCACGCATACGACTGCGACGTCGAGTGCGTTGAAAAAGCCGAAGCCCGTGAGGATTCTGCTATCCTCGCGGCCCTCGACGACTTGTCCGGAGAGATCCCCGACCCCAAGCGCCACGCTGGCAACTTCAAGCCGGCGGAAGACACGAAGACCATCCCGCTCGACCCCGGCCTCAAGGACGGGAAGGTGCTGACGATCAGTGCCACCCTCGAGCCCAAATAGGAAGGCGTGCTCGTCGACTTTCTCCGAGCGAACGCCGACGTGTTCGCGTGGAGTCCCTCGGACATGCCGGGCATCCCGAGGGAAGTCGCCGAGCACTCCTTGGACATCCGAACCGGGTCCAAACCGGTGAAGCAACGCCTGCGCCGCTTCGACGAGGAGAAGCGCAGGACCATCGGGGAGGAGGTCGACAAGCTCTTGAAGGCCGGATTCATCAAGGAGGTACATCACCCGAGTGGTTAGCTAATCCCGTGCTTGTAAAGAAAAAGAATGGGAAGGATAGGATGTGTGTAGACTACACTAGTTTGAATAAAGCATGTCCTAAGGTTCCTTTTCCTTTACCTCGCATTGACCAAATAGTAGATTCCACTTCGGGATGTGAAACCCTTTGCTTCCTTGATGCGTATTCCGGCTACCACCAAATAAAGATGAAGGAGTCCGATCAGCTCGCGACCTCCTTCATCACTCCTTTCGGCATGTTTTGCTACCTCACCATGCCCTTCGGCTTGCGGAACGCCGGGGCCACCTACCAGCGATGCATGCTCCGCGTCTTCGGGAAACACATAGGGCCGATCGTCGAGGCCTACGTCGACGATATCGTGGTCAAGTCCAGAACCGTCGGAAACCTAGTCGGAGACCTCGAGATTGCGTTTGGGTGTCTCAGGACTAACCGCATAAAACTAAACCCTGAGAAGTGTGTCTTCGGGGTCCCTCGAGGCATGCTCCTAGGGTACATAGTTTCCCAACGCGGTATCGAGGCTAATCCCGAGAAGGTAACCGCCATCACGAGGATGGGCCCGATCAAAAACCTCAAGAGTGTGCAAAGGGTTACTGGGTGCCTTGCCGCCCTCAGTCGCTTCATCTCGAAGCTCGGAGAAAAGGCCCTGCCCCTTTATCGACTCCTGAAGAAGACAGAACACTTCGCGTGGACCACCGAAGCTGAGGAATCCCTCTCGAGGCTCAAGGCCTTGCTCACCTCGCCCCCGGTCTTGGTCCCCCCGAGCCCGGCCGAGCCCCTCCTGCTTTATGTCGCGGCAACTACGCAGGTAGTCAGCGCGGTCATAGTAGTCGAGAGGGAGGAAAAAGGACACGCCCTGCCGGTTCAAAGGCCTGTCTATTTCGTGAGCGAGGTCCTTTCCGAAACCAAGACAAGGTATCCCCACATCCAGAAGCTACTATACGCGGTCGTCCTCACTCGGCGGAAGCTCAAACACTATTTCCTGGGCCATCCGGTCACTGTGGTTTCATCTTTCCCCCTCGGAGAGATAATCCAGAACCGGGAGGCATCGGGAAGGATCGCCAAGTGGTCCGCCGAGCTCATCGGGGAGACCCTCTCCTACGCCCCTCGGAAGGCTATCAAGTCTCAGGTACTGGCAGATTTCGTCGCCGAATGGACCGACACCCAACTACCCCCGGCGCAGGTGCAGAGCGAGCTCTGGGCCATGTACTTCGACGGATCACTGATGAAGGCGGGAGCAGGCGCAGGATTGCTATTCGTATCACCCTCAGGGGTCCATATGCGATATGTCATCCGCCTCCACTTCCCCGCCTCCAACAACGTCGCCGAGTACGAGGCCCTCGTCAACGGCCTGCGCATCGCCATCGAGCTCGGGGTACGACGCCTCGACGTGCGAGGGGACTCTCAGTTGGTAATCGACCAAGTGATGAAAGACTCGAGCTGCCACGATCCTAAGATGGAAGCCTACTGCAAGGAGGTTCGAAGGCTCGAGGACAAGTTCTATGGCCTCGAGCTCAACCACGTAGCCCGTCGGTACAACGAGGCTGCCGACGAGCTGGCCAAAATTGCGTCTACTCGAGGGACGGTCCCCCCCGACATCTTCTCGAGGGATCTGCACACACCGTCCGTCGACCTAGGCTCGGGGGCTCCCGCCCTCGAGCAAGGGGTCGACCCACCCCCCTCGACCGATCCCCCCTCGGGCGGGGGAGAGGTCATGGAGATCGACGGGGCCGTCGCAGTGCCAACCCCTCCGACGGATTGGCGCACGCCTTACCTCGAGTACCTGACGCGAGGCGAACTCCGGAAGACCGCACGGAAGCCCGTCGAGTAGCTCGGCGTGCCAAAACCTACGTCTTGTACGGGGACAGCCGCGAGCTATATCGACGCAGCCCGTCGGGTGTACTCCAACGCTGCCTCACCCTCGAAGAGGGGAGGGCACTGCTGAGGGACCTACACTCGGGGGCTTGCGGCCACCACGCGGCGCCGAGAACCCTGGTAGGAAGTGCCTTTCGACAGGGCTTCTACTGGCCCACGGCAGTCAACGACGCCACCAAACTCGTCCGATCCTGTCGGGGATGCCAATTCTATGCCAGGCAGACTCACCTACCCGCCCAAGCTCTTCAGATGATACCCATAACTTGGCCGTTCGCAGTATGGGGGCTCGACATGGTCGGTCCCCTGAAAAGAACCAAGGGCGGGCACACTCACCTTCTCGTGGCTGTCGACAAGTTCTCGAAGTGGATCGAGGCTCGGCCCATCGCCAACATCCAGTCTCGGCAAGCCGTGCTATTCTTCACCGATATCATCCACCGCTTCGGGGTCCCCAACGTCATCATTACCGACAATGGCACGCAGTTCACCGGCCAAAAGTTCCTGGACTTCTGTGACGATCACCACATCAGGGTGAATTGGTCTGCAGTTGCCCACCCTCGAACTAACGGTCAGGTCGAGCGTGCCAACGGCATGGTTTTGCAGGGCCTCAAGCCAAGGATCTTCGACCGGCTGAACAGACATGGAAAGAGATGGGTCGAAGAGCTGCCCGCTGTGCTATGGAGTCTCCGAACGACACCGAGTCGAGCTACGGGGTTCTCCCCGTTCTTCTTGGTCTATGGGTCCGAGGCCGTCCTCCCCACCGACCTCGAGTACGGGTCCCCTCGACTGAAAGCCTACAGCGAGCAAGCCAACACAGTAGCCCGAGAGGACTCCCTCGACCAGCTCGAGGAAGCTCGTGACATGGCCCTGTTCAAGTCGGCCCAGTACCAGCAGACGCTACGACGCTACCACGATAAGAACGTGCGCAAAAGGGACCTCAACGTCGGCGACCTCGTTCTGCGCCGTCGACAGAACAGCAAGGGGCGTCACAAGCTGACACCACCTTGGGAGGGACCCTTCATCGTGGCAGAGGTGCTGAAGCCCGGCACTTACAAACTGAAGAACGAGAAGGGAGAGCTCTTCACCAACGCGTGGAACATCGAACAGCTACGTCGCTTCTATCCCTGAGGCCCCAGGGCCTTGTACATTTTCGCATTTATGTACAAATTTTCGAATGAATAAAATGTGCTCGAAACACTTTCACGTCCGTTCGTAGCCCGAAGGTAGCCTCGACTTTGCCCGGACAAAGTCGAGCTCCCCTCGGGGGCTGGAAGAAGGGCACCCCCCCCTAAGTCCCCGAAAAAACCCGTACGCTTTCTCTCGAAACTCGACCCCCTCTCGTTTCTTCGCCTCGGGCACGCTTCGTAACTAGGTAAAGGCGCCTCGAACCCCCTAGGGGTCGAGGGTGTCGTCGAGTCAGGGACTCACCTACGCCCCAGGGCTACGGTATCCCTACTCGCCACCCCCCTTCCTAGGATAAGAGCGTGCGTCTAATACTTAAGTTCACGAGCGTCGACTCAGGCAAAGAAAAGCAGGGAGAGCCCGAGAAATAGAAATAACGAGACGAACCCACCCACAGCACTAAGGTAGCCTCGACTTTGCCTCAGCAAAGTCGAGCCTCCCTCGGGGGCTAACAGGGGGGCACCCCCCTCCTAGGTCTCCGAAAAACTCGGAACGTTTTTTCGAAACTCGACTCTCCCTCTCGTTCTTTCCCTCGAGTACGCTTCTGAACTAAGTAAAGACGCCTCGAGTTCCCTAAGGGTCGAGAGTGCCGTCGAGTCAGGGACTCACCTACGCCCCAGGGCTACGGTATCCCTACTCGCCACCCCCCTTCCAAGGATAAGAGCGTGCGTCGAACACTTAGTTCATAGGCGTCGACTCAGGCAAAGAAAAGCAGGGAAAGCTCGAAAGAATAAAATTAACTCTGTACACATCGATCAAAATGCATCATATACAAAAAAGCCCTCGGGGGCTTGGCATTGTATCGGTACAGAGGCCTAACTATTACATGGACCTTTTTGTCCAGATATGGCTCGCAGGCCCGCGACCACCCGTCGACATCTCCCAACGACTACTCATCCGCCGAGGGGATCACGTCGGGCTCGAAGAGTTTCGCCAGCTGGCCTCCGGGCACCTCCGCGTGGTCCATCAGCTCCTGACACCTCGCGTCGTTCTGCTCCTCGGTCAGATCCGGGTCGGTGGCGAACCCGTCGACAACGAGGTTGAGATCCACGTCGTAGAAGGAGTTGACGACCGCGAGGGCCCGCTTCACCCCCACATGCAGGGCGGCTCGGACGTTCTCCGTCACCCCCCGCGTCATGGCGTAGAAGCGGCGCAGCAGGGATTCCCCCGAGTGTCCCCCTCGAGCTCCGGCTCCGGCTTGACCGAGAGGTCGTCGCAGAAGGTGTTGATGGCGGCCGAGAGCGACGCGTTGAGGTTCACCTCGGTGCTCAGCAGGCCCTGAAGATTGTCCAGGTCCTTTTGGGCGCGGGCGTTCTCCTCCGCAAGCTCTGCCGAAACAAGCACATAACGATCAAAACCCGAAAGCAGAAAAAGGGTCGAGACAGGACAGACCCCGCAAACACCCGAAACACTCACCTTGGGCCTGCACATCCAAGGCGGAGTAGGCCTGCTCGGCCTCCTCGAGCTGATGGCGGACGGCGTCAAAATCAGAGGACTGGTCCCTGACTTGGGCCTCGAGACCCTCGATGGTCTTGTATGCCTCCCCGAGGGCCTCCTTCTGCTTCATCGCCACCATGCCCAAGGAGGTCGCGCGGGTCCGCGCCTTCTCCTCCGAGGCGGCCAGAGCGTCGCGCTCGCGGGAAAGGACGTCAAGGTCTCCCCTCAGCCGGGCGGCCTCCTCCGTGGCCTTGCGCTGGGCCTCGACGGCGGCATCCCGCTCCTGCCCAACGGCGATGGTCGACCGAAGGGCATCATCGAGCTTCGCCTGCGCCGACGACAAGGCCTCCCGGGCTTCCTTCTGGACAGCCTCGTAGCCGGCCTTCGCGTAGGCGACCCTCGACTCGGCATCCTTCTGGATAGTCGCCGCCTCCACCTTCGCACGAGCGGCCTCACCCCTCGCCTTCTCCAGAGAGGCGTGGAGGGTCGAGAGCTGCCCCTGTACCCGGAGAATGTACTGGGACTTCTCGTACGACCTCACCCGCAGCGACTGACAGGGATAAAGACGAAGACGGTCAACAAATGGCAGCCATGCAGTGCAAAGTACAATCTAAGGTAGAACGGAACCTACCTCCATTCCCTCGCGTAGGTCCGCGGCGGCGACCTCCGCAGCGCGACGTACCGAGTGTTCGAATAAAGCCCGGTGCTCCTCGACGTTCTCCCACCGTCGAAGCTCGGACTGGTCGTCAAGCGTGAGGAAGAGTCGCTCGGGGTCTCGAGGGTCCGCCACCTCGAGAACCTCCTGGCCCCACGCCGCGCTGCGGGCGGCGATCCTCTGCTCCATCTGCCCGGTGACGCCAATGCGCAGGTCCCCCCCTCCTTGGTAATCGGAGAGGGGCGAGGCTTCCTCCTCGGCGCCACCTCGCGAGGACGTCGACGGTCCTGCGCGATGAAGGGCTCCGAAAGGTTAATACCTAGCGAGACAAACCCACCGCGTCTCGAGTGAATCAAAGTGCGACTTACCTTGAGATATCGACCCCCCAACCTCGAGGGGAGGTCGAGCCACCTCCGGCTCCGCCCGAGGAGCCGTGATGATGGCCAGTTCCGCCGGGTCCACCAACTCGGCCACCATCTCGTCCACTTGGGCGGGGGTGGATTCCATGAGCATCCCACCCTGAGCCGGCGCGGATGGGCCCTCGACGCGCTCGAGCTGGAGTCGAGCCTCCAACGCCGCCAGACCCTCGGGCCAGCGCCCCGGCGTCGGGTGAGCCGGGGCCTCCCGCTCGGCCGCAGGAACCTGGGCCTCGACCACCTCCACCTCCTGGGCCGCGCCCGTCGTCGGTAGGAGCTCCACGCCCCCCGGGGCGCCGGACGCGACCCCTTCCGACGGCCGCGCAGGCTCCGCGACCGTCGCTTCGACGGCTACCACCGCCGGCGGGTCCGCCTCCTCCGCCGTTTGGGTAGGCGCTGAGGCCCCCTGTGCCTCCCCCCGC
Source organism: Microstegium vimineum (assembly GCA_022036555.1). Classification (NCBI taxonomy): domain Eukaryota; kingdom Viridiplantae; phylum Streptophyta; class Magnoliopsida; order Poales; family Poaceae; genus Microstegium; species Microstegium vimineum. The sequence goes on from CM039131.1 coordinate 33,829,064, forward strand.
GCCGCCACCTCCGGGGTCGTGGCTGCCGGTGCCGCCTCAGGGGCGACCGTCGATGGGGGCGGGGCTGCCGGACCAACCTCGACGACGGCTTGCACCACAGCCCCCGTCTTTAGCTTCTTAGCAGGGGAGGGGAGCGCAACCCCCAGCCGGCGCTTCGACCTGAAAAAGGAGCACGTGCGCGATAATAAGCACGAGTCCTCACCGACGAAAAAAGAAAAAACGTACGACAACTACGAGCTCGACTTACCCTCTCGGAGCCCGACGCTTCGGCTCGGCGCTCGCCGGGCTGGTCGAGCTCTGGGATGCCACTGCCTGGGGGGCAGGGGTCGAGGCGGTACTTGCCACCTTCTCCCAAGCAGGGGCCGGCGGCGCCACCGTCGGCTTCTTGCTGGCCCCCACCCGCGCCGACGGGTCCGATGCCCGCGCGCTTCACGCGGTGGGCTTCGGGGGCTCGCTCGATCGACTCCTCGACGGCGACGCCACCCTCGCCCTCTCGCCGGTCTCCGCCTGCGCCGGCGGGCCCGGCACCCGGGCGGTCGACGCAGCGGGCGTCGGGGGCTCGCTCGATCGACCCCCCGACGAGGGCCGCGGCGTCTGCGACCGCGTCCGCCGCGGCGCGACTTCTTGCGAGGCCACGGGGCGCTCCGCCCGTGGCCCAACTTCAACAGGAGGGGCCGACTTCGAGGTCGACCCCCCCTCCCCACCGGTAGCAGCGGCCGCCTGCTCAGGCGCCGTCTCCTCGCCCTCCTCCTCTTCGTCTTCCTCATCCTCCTCCTCGTCCTCCTCCTCCGAGGGCGACAGCTCCTCATCGAGGCCCAACCGCCTCTGTTGGGCCCGACGCTGCTTCCTCTGCTCTTTCTCTAGAGCCTTCTTGGTCTTCCTCTCCTTCTTCTTGTCCTTGTCGGCCTTCTGCTTCTCCGCGCGGAGGCGGTTCGCATCCCTCGTGGCCCGGTCCTCCGGCACCGGCGGTAGCGAGCGCTTGTAGGACACATTCCCCTGCGGGACGCAAGGTGGTCAGAGAACAAGCAGAAAGGACGGGAGGGGCGGGCGCGAGGACTTAAAGTAAAAGGAAGGATCTTACCAGCTCGTAGAAGCCCTCGTCCGGCTTCATGGGGACCTTCGCGACATCCTTGAGGGCGAACCCCCCCGCGAAAAAGCGGCGGACGCGGCTGGCCACGCGGTCTGGGGTCAACTCCTCCTTGACGAAGCGGCACCCCGACACATCGACCCCCGGACCCATCTCGTCGAGACGGAGGGACCGAGCCATCAGCGGCAGAACCCCCCGTCGATGGAACGCTGATGCAGCGATCTCCGCGGTAAGGCCCTTCCCCTTCAGACGCCTGAGCGCGTCCAGCAAGCCCTTGAGGTGTTTTTGCTTGTCCGTCGGAACGCCGTACCTCCAGCGCCCGGGCTCGGCGTTGAGTGTCCTCCCGGTGTACGCTGGGAGCAGACCGTCGTCGTTCCTCAGGTAGAACCATCCTGAATGCCACCCGGAATGGCTCGAGGATGGGTTCGCAGAGAGCCAGAGCTCAGGCCGCCTGGCGTAGATGCTGCAGCCTCCGGCCCTGACCTCCCGACGGACGCCCTTGCTGACCGAGGTGGTGAAGAGGTTGGCCTTGAAGATGTGGAGCCACAGATCCCAATGGGGCTCGATCCCCAGATAGCCCTCGCACACCGCGGCGAAGACCGCCGCCTGGCTGACGCCGTTAGGAGTGAGGTGCTGGAGCTCCACTTCATAATGGTGGAGGAGCGCGCGCAGGAAGCGGCTGGGTGGAACCCCCAGTCCTGCCCGGTGGAAGGCCTCGAGCGACACCACATACCCCTCCGGCGGGTTGGGCTCGGCGTGGTCCGGTGGCGGAGCTATCCACTCCGGCCTCTCCGTCGAGGTGACGGGCCGGAGAAGCCCGCTCTCCACCAACCCCTCCAGATACGACTGGCGGACCGAGGAAGCAGGCCAGGCGCCGGCGCCGAAGAGCTGGAAAGCGGCCATGGGAGCGGTGGTTTGCTCGGATTTGGAGGCGGAGGGTACGTTCCCTATTTTTTCTCTTTCTCTCTCACCTCGCGCAGATTTCCTGCCCGCGGGACGCCTAAGGCAGAGGCAGAGAGAGGAAGGCGAGGAAGACGGAAGGCAAGGAGGCGGGGAAGGCTAATGCGCGTAAAGGGCACCGGACGCCTCGCCCTCATTATTTATGCGCGGGAGGCCAACGGACGGATCCGGCACAGGCAAGAGAATCTCCGCATTTAATTCGCCTGTACTTCCTTCCTCGTATTTCCTCCAGGATAAGGCATAACATCCTATCATCGGGTTCCGCGCCGTACTCCGCGCTGTAACCGCACTGTTGCGCCGAACGGACACCGCCTAAAAAGGCGCGCGGCCGGAAACACCGTCTTCGAGGGTAAGGAATCTTGAGGCAGCGAGAGCTGGCCCTCGAGAGAGGGTTCGACAGCTACCCTCGAGTGCCCGAGGCCAGAAATGACCTCGGGTTAGGACCTCGGTCCACCCCCAAAAATCTCGAGGGGACAAAGGCTGGCCTACGAACGGGCTCGATAGCCCCCCTCGAGTACTCGAGGCCTGATAAGGGCCTCGGGTCGTCAACTGCAAATCATACATGGCCTCGAAGGGATAAAGGCTGGCCCGTCCGGGGGTTCGACAGCCTCCCTCGAGAGTTCCGACACAGGTATGTCCCCAAGTTCAATACAACAACCACCTGCTTTTCCCCTCGGCGGTCCACAAGGTCGGACTCCTCCTCCTGAGGATAGCGTCGGATGACGAACCATCCGTCAAATCTTGAGGGAGCGAAGGCTGGCCCTTACATAGGGTTCGACAGCCGCCCTCGAGTACCTGAGGTCAGGAAGGACCCATGGTTGTCGGACTCCGGTCCACCCCCAAATCTTGAGGGAGCGAAGGCTGGCTCCACGAACGGAGTTCGACAGCCGCCCTCGAGTACACGAGTCAGGGATGCCCCCGGAGGCTTGGGAACGAACTCTCGAGACTCCCTGGGACATATCCGAGGCATACCTAGGAACACCTAAGGATCCCTACGCTGGGAGGCATCGAGCCACCAACTCCTATCGAACGGGGTTGGCACCTTGGTGGTCCATATGGTCGTGCTTAGCAAGCCGTACGGCTTGCTTAAAATGAGAACGCCTTCGGGCCACTAGTCGATCCCTATCGAACGGGGTCGAGTTCTCACTCGGATTTTTACCCGTACAGGGCGCCATTTCTAATGGACTCATGCCCGAGAACAGCTCACCGAGGACTTCGGGCTCGTCGTCCTAACGAGGATAGCTCGATGCTCTTCACCCCACGATCCGAGCGAAAGGATCCGTGGGAAGGACGCTACGAGGTAGTGAAGGCCTAGCCATTCGAGGGCTCGAGGGCCCGACTACGCACGGCACCCCTCGACGAAAGAGGGTCGAAAACTCGTAACCTGGCAGACAGAGTCGACCTCTCGGGCGGGGCGCTCTGACTCCAGCGGTGCTCGAGGGAGCGAAGGCTGGCCCTCGGTAGGGTTCGACGGCCGCCCTCGAACACTTCTCTTTGCAGGAAAAGGAACGGGATCGACCCCTCGACAGGGTGCCGCGTCTCCAGGTATCCTTTAAAGACCCCACTACATAACGTATTTTAGCCCCCAGAGGAGTTCTAAATCACTCCTCTGGGGCCTCGGGGGCTACCCCCGCGGGGTGCGCTCGCGCACACCCCCCGGAGAATCGGATTTCTCACTAACCCTGCAGGCCAAGGATAAACCCTCCGGACAATTCTTGCTCCCCCGAGAAACGCGTATCATAGCCCCCAGAGGAGTTCTAAGTCACTCCTCTGGGGCCTCGGGGGCTACTGTCGGGTACGAAGGTAAGGGGTACCCTAAACCCTTCAATAAATTAACGCTAAACATAGCAACCATTTTTAAGGCAAGGATCAGCCTATTGTTCGGTGAGACGTGGCCCATCAATCGAGGGCCCCCGCTACACCGACTGCGGAAACCAGCCACTGCCCCGGCTCTACCTCGACGACGGACGAGGGGTTGGACGAACGACCCCCCGGCTTCACCTCGACGACGGACGAGGGGTCGGACGAACGACCCCCCGGCTTCACCTCGACGACGGACGAGGGGTCGGACGAACGACCCCCCGGCTCTACCTCGACGACGGACGAGGGGTCGGACGAACGACCCCCCGGCTCTACCTCGACGACGGACGAGGGGTCGGACGAACGACCCCCCGGCCTCTACCTCGACATCGACCCCCTCAACCCGTCGACGCCTCGACCTTCCAGGCACCGTCGGCGGACGAGGGCTCGAGTAACCCAACCACTCCGTCATGGGTAAAAGTAAACCCACCTGACGACATGGGCGCCTGCGTCCGCTGTCAAATCCGCCAACTCCCCGTCCAGTCCCCGACTCCCGTCGACTGTGCCGCCACTGCCGCCACTACGCAAGTACGGACTTCTACAGTACCCCTCGGAAAGTGAATAGTGCGACCTCCGACGACGGCCCCCCCCCCCTCGACCGAGGGCTCGACCCCCTCCTCTTCAACAACTCCGGTACGGAAGACGTCCCATCCGTCCCATCCCACTTCGGCCATGGGACTCGTGCCCGCCTGCGAATACTGTACTGCGACGACTTCTACTGATGCCACGACCGGGGACGCCTGAAGGACGAGAAGACCACGCCGCCACAGTGCTCGATGTCTCTTCGCCGACACTGTGCCGTGGATGCGCCGCCCATACTTCTACTATTAGGGCCCTGTACCCTCGAGTCTCCCCCTTGGTCTATAAAAGGGGGACGCCGAGGTAGATGAAAGGGGGGGCTCTCGTCAGAGACTTCTTTTTCCAGGTTTCTCTTTGAGGACTCCAATCCGACCTTGGTTCTCAAGGACCCTAGACCACACCACACACACATACGCTCGATCGACCCCTCGGGAGGCCGACTCCGTGTAACACTGCTTGTACCCCCCTGTACGAGCACGCTTTGGGTGCGAGATAATACAAGTCATCCTCCCCCGCTGGACGTAGGGCCTTCTTCGCCCGAACCAGGATAAATCTTGTGTCCATCTTGCATCACGTCTGAGAGAGGGAGCACGCGATATACAAATTTACTCGTTGGTGGTCTTGACCCCCGGGTCATAACACCGACAAAATCACTTCATTTTATATGTCCAACAACAAAGGGTGGTCGCTTTAAGTGTCCAAGAGTCAATTTTTCCTTTGTTTTATACATGACTCTATTCAGCGGAGTGCATATAGTGTGATCTATAAAGAGTATTAGTATTTCTATTTTTTTAATCTTTTGTCAGACTAGTATAGCTTTATATTGATTTTTAGAGGATTTTTTTATATCTTTTTAAGTTTTTACTTTCCAAAATATTTTATTATTTTTTAGCTTTAAATTTATTTACTTTTTTCTCATTTATTTTTGTATCTTTTGTTTTATACAAGCAACGATCACATGCTATAAAATATGTGTAGTATGGTCATTCATATCAATCATGGCGATAAAGAGTTTGTAATATTTCTACCATGCCTGTGCATCTTTATATTGAGTTACCATACTATTGTAGATATACTGTTCCAGTATATAAAAAAACTAACTTTCTTTACCGCTTGCAACAAACGCGTAATTTGTGTTGTTCACATTTGTAATGTCCTCTTTATATGTAGTACATCTTATTGTTCACACGGACTGAGCCGACAGATCTCGAACTATTGACGGAACGCCGCCTACCACTGAAGGCATAGCGTCGGTAAATCCTAAAATATATTGAAATTCGCTTTCACGGAGAATCAAACTTAGGACCTTTGGGGTGCCGCTCGAGTGACTTAGCCAACCAGACTAAGCACCTTTGACAAATTCAAAACTACTATCGACACGAACACTACAAATATTTTTTGGTCATGCTCTTTTTAGCACCTGTCATGGATTTATTGGGTGTGGAGCTAAACTTCTAATGTAGTCGCGGCGCACGGGACCTATGTGGGTTGGTGCGTGTGCGACTGCGGCAATGGTGGGGAACAAGCGGATCCCATCCTCGGCAGACCAAGCGAGCGTGCGCGAACGGCCAGGCCCCTACCGAGCGAGAGGCTTGTTGTGCGCCCGCGTCCGTGCGCGGCCAAATGCGACTGGACCATACAAGAAGAGACTTTTACACGAGTCCATTAAAAAATCGTATTTGCACGTACACCAATAAAAAAATTGACCGCACGTGATATCGGTCTACATTTTTTCCCCAGAGAAGCCATTTTGTTCGTGTGTCGTTTGTTTTCAGCCGTTTGCTAGGCTTTACATGTGGTACCGGCCATTGTAGTGGTCCATAATACCCCTCTCATCCTTATCCCATGAGCGCTTTATCCCCTCCCTTTCTCTCCCCTCCCTCTCTCTCTCTCTTACTCTCAACCCCCCTCCGCGCGGGGCGATGGCGCTCGTGTCCACCGCCACCGTCGCGTCGTCGTCCTACCACTGCGATCTCCTCGTCTTCCCGGGGCCAGGAGGAGCTGGCGCGGGCCGAGGAGGAGCCGTGGCGGCGCGAGCGCGAGGCTGGCGGTGCTGCAGTGTGCGGGCTTGCGGTGCTAGAGCGAGCGGGCACAAGCGCGGGCTCGGGGCCTGCGGTGCTAGAGCGAGCAGGGGCCGCGGCGACTGCGTCGAGAAGGGAGGAGCTAGTGCCCGCGTGGAATGGCAGTAACTTGTACGATGTGGAGTTGCTGATCGACCGACTGAGCAACCTGCCGCCACGGGGCTCCATCGCGCGCTGCGTCAAGACGACGCGGGCAGCGGCTGACGCTGCAGGACTTCGCGGCTCAGCCTGGACGTTCGGATTACCTGATCTTTTCGGGTTTGGTAATTTGGGTAATTCAAAGTTCGGGTAATGAAAACTGTTACCCAATATTAGCCCAGAAAAAACATTACCCACAATTTCGGGTACCTGATAATCCGGGTTCGGGTATTATCCGATTTATCCGAATTTATAGAAATTAACAAACTAGATAGAAATTTTAGTAGCAATTTATAAATAATTTCAGCACCAAATGTATAGAATTTCACTAACAATTTACAGAGAATAATATATTATAGTCATTTGTCCAAGAAGAGAGGATTATATTTTAATAAAGTGATAAGTTCAAGTGTTCAACTAACAATACATGATAAATATAAAAATACATACAAAACATAGTTCAGGTAGTTTGGATACCAGGAGATATTACCCGAATTATCCAAACAAATTTCGGATAATCAAAATTATTATCCGAATTTAGATCGAGTATTTCGAGTTCGGGTAATTCAGGTTTTGGTAATGGGTATTTTACCCAGGCTGATTCGCGGCCGTGTACCGCGAGTTCTCCCGCCGTGGGGACTAGCAGCGCTCGCTCCGGCTCTTCAAGTACATGCAGCCCCAGTCGTGGTGCCGCCCCGACGAGCACATCCACGCCATCGTCATCGGCGTGCTCGGGCGCCAGGGCCCTGCGCAGCTAGACAAGTGCATCGAGGTGTTCCACGACCTCCCTGCCGAGTTGCGCACTGTGCTCTCCTACGCATCCCTCATCGCCGCCTACGCGCGCAACGTGCTGCACGAGGAGGCCCGCGCGCTGCTCAACCAGATGAATGCCGCGGGGGTCGCACAAACCGCAGCCACCTACAACACCATACTTGCCGCCTGCGCCCTCGTCTCGCTAACTCGATCATTAGTGGCTTGGCTCCGTGCATGGATAATTGCATCATTGCTAGAGCTGGATGAAAAACTCATAAAAACTCCCTCACTAGTGGCATGACTCTAGCTCGACTTGTTTCAATTTTTAATTAATGAGCCTGCTGGTGCCAGCTTGTTTAATTAAGAGTAAAGTGGATAGCTGGCCCTTAAACTTGTGGCGGTGTGTCATCCCGGTCTATAAAGTTAAAAATTGTGCCATTCCGATCCTTAAACTCTATTTGGGTCTCATATTGGTCTAGACGAGTATGACCTCACACATGTCAGTTCTGTCTCCCATCTCTAACCTCTCTGGCGTGCCAATGGTCTGCCCGACTCACTAGTTGGTCGCAACAGCACAGTTGCTCGCTCCAGCACATGCGGCAGCGACCTTGGCTCGGCGGCTGCTTCTGCTTGCTCGCTCGCCTCTGTGGTGCCGCCGGTGCACGCGCCTCCTACGTCTGCTGCTCGTCTGCATGACCGCGGGTTGCTCATACGCCTGTGCGCAACGGCGGCATCTCGCCCACGCACACGTACGTGCCTGTCCGGCAGCTCGCATCACACATTGGCATAGAACGGCGGAAGGAAACAACGGCAACAGGGTCGCGTCGGCCGCCAGCGCAACGACACCCTCCCCCTCGGCGCGGCTCGCTGGCACGGCGGCACGCCTCCTCAGCCCTAGTGGCGGTGGCAACGCCGCGAGCCAGGTGCCCCTGCAGGCCGCGAGGCCGCGACGACCACGGTTCGAGAGCCGGTTCGCCTGTGTTCCTGCGGCGGCGACGACTTGTAGTGTACAGTATGTACCAGCTCATGCATGCTGCTCGCTCTTGTCGCCGGTGTGCTGTGCGGCTGCTCATACATGCTACTCGTTGTACGGGGGCTGGGGGCTACTCGTGCATGCTGCTGCCTGTGCTAGTTCTGTGCGACTGATGGTAGCGGCTCGCTTGCGTTGCGCCATGTGTGCCGGCGCCTGCGGCGGTGACATGGAAGAAGCGATTGTTTTCAAAATAGCACCTCGTGAATTTTGTAAACATTTTTTGTAAGTTATGTGTCTGGGCCATTTTGCTTTAACCCCCTCTAATCTTTTAATTTAAACAAGTAAGTCTCATCTCTGCTCGTGGGCACAAACCTGTACCCGTTTGGATGAATACATGACCCAACCAAAGTTTAAGGACTGAATGATACACTTTCTAAGTTTAAGGACTGGAATGACACGTCCTTACAAGTTTAAGGACCGGCCATGCACTTTACTCTTTAATTAACAACCTAGCTCAACGAGCCGCTCACAAGTTAAAATGAGCCAAGGTAATCAAATCACATGACTGCAACCACCTCATGCATCCTTTGGTCTAGTCCAATACGGTAAACCCCTAACAATTACAACTTTAACTATCCACATATCCTCTCTCTATGATCCAATACGATTAAACATTAAAACCTTGATTGATTAGTCTGGTTGTTGCTTGTTTATTTTACTTCATTCTTAAATATTGTATAATTGAATGAAATCGATCAAATGAGCTAGTTCGATCTCGCTAACCAGCCGAGCTGAGCTGGTTTTCTGGCTCGTTGATCGCAAAGTCTAGACACAATGAGATGAGCTATACCGAGTCAAGCGACCCGCCTATTCACAGCAGTCAGGCGCGCGACTAGCTACTAGCCAATTCGGGATGGTTCACCGGTTCCTCAAAAGACTAGCATGTTCAGCTGGTTTTACCAGTTCAATTGCACAAACGATCAACGGTCTAGCCGCCGGTTCGGTTTGATTATAATAACTAATAAAGAGTATGTGCGTCACAGAGGCATTTGATTCTAATAACTAATAAAGAAGTATGTGCGTCACAGAGGCATCCGCCATGACAAGCAAAAACACACACTAGGTTCAACTGGTTTTACCGGTTCTATTGAACAATGATCATTTAAGTGAACCGGACCGTATCTAGGGTCTAGGAAAATGATCTAGTCTCTAGGGATTGACGAGAAATCCTACTCTAATAGGCCTTGAACACCCCTCCAAGATCTGTTTCTTTATCATAGATCTCTCCTCCTTAGTTCGTGGGAACCATGTCGAAGGAGAAACTTTACAGCTTTCACACGTAGCTCCTTCAAGCAATATTATCCGTTCTAGATTAACAGCTGCTTTAACGATACGCCTTATGTATCTGGTAAACTTCTCTTCGTTCTGGTATCCATAGAATATAAGATCGTCCAAACCATAATGCTTCAAATCACTAGGTGCTTCCCACGTTAATAAATCATGTGTGCTTGGAAAGAGTGTTTGGTTTAACTCCAGCGAGCAGATTTCCTCCCCGCGTGGACACCTATGGTCCGAAACCTGCAAACATGAGAAAAAGTTTATGATAGTTGAAGGCATTTGATGAATGACCGTGCATTGCGTTCTAGCTAGATCGATTAATATTAATTTATATATTTTAGATGATTAATATTATTAATTTCAGTAATTTTTGCAGATTGAAGAATGACAAAAAAAATGAATCCAATACAGCAGCTAGAAAGATGTGTAGTGGTTCGTTTCCCAGAACAAAGTGAACTTTTTTTTTTCTATTGCTTTGGCAAATGAAAAAGGTACCTGTACGTGCATTTTCCTTAAAAGGGGTGCAGCTTCTAAGAAAAACAATGTCCAATCGAGACCACACTCTTGGTGAATGCGTCGAAGACAAAGGAGCTGCAGATTCTGCAATGAAGGGCCTGTTCGTTTCAGAGATTCTGGTTGGATCCAAATCTGCACGGGATGAAACGTAAGAAATTATCAACAAATAATTGGATATAGAGCCTTTATACCAATGAACAGTGTTGTGACTTATGACTCACCGTTTCGGATGCGAACTCAAAATCAAGTTCATATATCATCAAATTACTTAGGAACTCACTTAGCTGAAATACTTTGTGGACTGTTGTGCTTCCATTACGTAGGATTAACTCTGAAAGTTGAGGAACATAGACGAAGGATAGAGGGTATTTCTCTGAAGCTATCGAAGCCTGACAAGTCACAGTGATGAGCCTTGGAAGACATGTAAGATGGACCGTTTCAAAAAGGCAATATGAAATTTTAAGTGTGGTAAGCTGTGCATGTGTAGGCTGAGGTGCCGCAACTTGTTGCATTTATCTAGAACATTGGTCATGTCATTTATGATGAGAGTCACACATTCTAGATACAGGTAAGTAAGGCCACCAAATGCATGAGAACCAGCATCTTGTCCACAGTCCACATCCATAATATCTGCGAGCATCAATAAATGTAGAGCAACAATTTTTCGGTTTGCCATGGCATTGTCAACACAACGTATGATGTCAATAGAATCTTCCATCAAGTTGAGCCTTACACTCAAAAGGCTGATATTATATTCACTCTTGTGTGCCAACATATTCTTTACCACTTTGACCATGCTAGCATTGATTTGCACTACATCATCATCATGAGAAATCTGACCCTTGCATCTTTTATAGAATGACCAAATGTCTATGATGATCCTTGAACGGAAATGGAAAAGATCCCTCCACCTTGTTGAAAGAACACTAGTCCTTGCAGCCTCGAATAATTCCAGTCTATGTAAGATGGAAAAGATTATATCATCTGGAAGGCCACTAAGCCTATCTTCCTGCTCCTGCTCGAGTGTTGATGCAAGATTGCCTTGCTCGAGTTCTTGGGTCAAAGCAAGATCTTCATGTTGGTGTTGCAGTGCTGATGCACGAGTGTTCTGCTCAAGAACAGGTAGGCAATGTTGTAAGATGGACTGAATGAGAAAAGGAGAGAAAAATAAATCAAATAATCTGTTATTCATTGGAGCAAACATTTTATTTTGCCATCTCGGTCGCTACATGTGTTTTCTTCTAGGGGATAGTCGATATCAGACCTAGCAACGGTGTTTAATGGTTCGGAGCCACCCCAGTGCTCTGCTGCCCGGACATCGCCGACCTCTACACTACAGCAACCCAAATGCAAACAAGTACTCTCTCAGTCCAAAAAAAAAAAATCGTTTTAGGTGTTCGTAACAGGTTTGACTTAATTTATAAAAATATGTGTAATATTTGGATCTCTAGATAAATTTATTAAAAAAACTAGATTCAAAATTTTTTGCTTCTGAACACCGATGCGTTTGGTTAGCATGGGGGTGGGTCGGCACGGGACGCCTTTCGAAGCGTTTGGTTGGAAGTCCGAAGAGAACGGGACGTCCCACCACCAGCAAAGATGCTTGGAAACGGACGGGGGCCATCCCACTTCGACGCCGTTTTCTCCCAGGCTCTATTCTTCTTCCTCTTCTCTGGCACCTTCTTCTCTCCGGCGAGGTCGAGCAGCAAGTAAAGAAACCTCGCTCCCACCCTCACCCTCGCCGTCACCCGCCCTGCACGCGCGCCGCCACCGCCTACCCGCAGCAAGCCGCGCCGCCGCCGCACGTGCCCGTCTGCGTACCCGCGCTCACCCGCATCTGGGCCCGCCGCCGCTGCCGCCCGCGACCGCCCACATCATCGCGCTGCCGTCGGCCTCATCGCCGCCTCCTTCCCTGCTCTACCTTCTGTGCGAAAATAATATACTTAGGGGAGGGAGGACAATCGCTTGCCAACGCCGGTGAAGCCCGGCGCCCGCCTCAGTCATTGCGCTCAGACCTCGGGCCTCGGCTGGAACCCTACGTGCAGCCCGTCCCACTCGCTGGGAGCACCAGGGGCGGCCGGCGAGGAGCGGCCGCAGCACGTCGATCAGCATGTGCTTCTTCTCCTACACCATCGTCCTTTGCTGGCACCAGGTGTGACAACTGCCAACCTTTTCTCTTCCCTTCATGCTGTGCAAAACCGAGCACCCAACCCAAACCCTAAGTTTATTGGCTATTTCTATTCCGATCTGTTTCAAAGATTCAAAGATTATCATGCCTACATCTGCACACCCATGTGCTTTACTGGATCTTTTTTTTTTGTTCCTATGTGTCCACAATGTCCAGTAGATTGATTGTCATGTTAGAAAGACAGTAGCAGCCAACATAAATGATGCACAAACATTGCCAGGCAAGGATTCTAGAAAAGGTACTATAACTATTGTTAAGATTAGTCATTTTAGATAATTGCTTCCATTTTGTTGTTCATAAATTTTTTAATGGAGAGAGGGGAGACGCTAGGTGACTGAGGGAGAGGGAGGAGAAGAATAGAGTTAATTAATAGATTAACAAATAAGATGTGTAGCTTTAGCACAGTTGACAGTAGCAGTCCTCAAGTTAGTTTGGCAAATGAGGTATTTCAGATCTTAGTCCATCACCTGAATGAAGCTAGAAAATATTTTATTGACAATATTTGTAGAGTAAGAGCTTACAAGGGCTACATGGATTTTCATGAATATTCCAGAACATTTACATTATGAGTAAAGTTTAATTATTTTTAATGCATGTATAAACTTAGGAATCAGAAGGGGATTCACTCTAGGCAATAATTGATTAGACAATCAAATGAAGACTTACAGTGCTCATTTATGAATTCAGGATTAACGTAGGGAACCTTTTATTTGCTTTTATGTAGCTTGTGTGCAAATGCATTTACTTTTCCTATTCCTATTGTAGGTGCTGATGCTTTTTGCAGAGGTTTATCCATTTACATATTAGATATGGTGCGCCTATTATTCATTTGCAAAAATTTTGGAATGAATTCTCAATCGAATAATGAATATTAGTGTCGTACGTTTTAATATACCATACTTAGGTCAGCACTAATAAAAACTTTCGAAATACTGTTGTCCCACTAATAGTTTCACCACTTACAGGGATTAGATTATGTACTAATGACTGGTGGAGATGTTGCATCATTGGGACCACAAGCACTCACCAAGACCCTCAATTGTTTGACTAGGCAAAGAAATTTGATAAGGGTTTGCACCTCTTCATAGATGAAACAGATGCTTTCTTCTTTGAGTAAGTGGAAATAAAAACTTTAAATATTTTTCTTGTATCCATCTTTGATTCACAGTATTTGTCCTAGGAAGGTTTGATATTAGATATTGATCAAAAGGTTGCTATATTTTTCAACATGTCAAAAAAAACAATGCTTTGAGGCATCCTTGCTAATCAATGAGATTTAGCATGGCAACTCTGCTTTCATGTCGAAAGATTTTGGCCTAGGCTTCTGATAGTCGTACATGTGCATAGCCAATGCCCTTTAGTGGATCTACGCCTGTGGTTCTATGTGATTTGATCTGCTTTGATCTGAATATTCCTAGCCCTTGTGCTCCTCATCCTTTTCTCTTGCCTTTATGCTGTGTTAAACCAAGCATCTGGCTATTTGTATTCAGACCTGATCCAATTACAACTGTATACATGTGCCACTGGTTGTGGTCTCCACTTTTCTTTTGTCTTTAGTTAACTAGGTGTGAAAGAACCTTACAATGGTGTCACTTAGATTACTTGAATATCAACTCTACTGATTCAATATCTGGCTTTTCTTTACTGCAATTAGTATCTAACTTTTCAGATGCCCTTATCCCTACTCTATTCTGGATCACAACTGGGACAAGGGTGATGGGAGCGTGTCTGAGTTGGTCAAACTGGTCAAGATGTACAAGATTTAACGCCCCATGGGAACTCTGCTTTCAAAATGGTTTGTTACTGTGCAGAGTTCATCATTTCATTGTGCAACATTTTTTGATGCACCTTCTCTGGATTACCTTGACCGGTGTTCCGTCTTTGGATTAAGCCGCTTCTGAGCTTTAGGCAAAACTTGCAGCTCTGTATTTTAATTTTTAATCAAGGTTACCTTTAATCAATAGAATCATTATGTCAATTTAGGTACTGATATCAGTTCAGAAGAGCTTAGTGATATGTTGTTGTTTTTTATGTCAGTTCAAAAGAGCTTAGCGATAGGTTTAAAATTTGGAAGTTGGGGAGACATGGTGAATTAATTTGGAGCCAGAGAACAAAAACATGTATGTGCATGTTAATGTGGGTAGCATACACATGAGTTTGACACTTTGATCTGCTACCAAACTCACTTCGATACTAGCCCTACCTAAAATACAAGTCTAGAAAATTTATATGATACATGAGTGTTTTTCAGGTATTTCTTTATGGTTTAGATGGCTAATTACTTTGAATGTAGTTGCACTTACATGTAATTCTGTCTAAATAACACCAGTTTTGTTAGTTAAAGGTGCTAAGTTGGGCACATTTGGAGTATTCAGTCACACTGCAGGGACTGACTTGGTAGAAACATTGTCCTACTGTCTTATAGGGTTAGGTGAACTGAAATGGTATACTGTAGAGTGACATGATTATACAAAATTGTTGTTTTGGTGTTTTTTTTTCTTAGGTTCGGTGGAGGGAGTTGACTACATGATCCATCTTTTGATTTTCTTTCATGGCTTTGTCATTTTTTGTTAGACTTGTAGGCTGAACATGCATAGTGAAGTGCTTATGTAAAACTCAAAGTGCTTCAAAAATCAAGATATTTAAAGGGAATTTAACATTTAAGTTTTATGTAGTTTTGGTTCTTGGAAAAATATAGAAGGTGTTCACATGGTGGAAATATAGGTTGCTCTTTTTGGATTCCTTGGCATATGTTTTTTTTTAAGAAATTCCTTGGTATATGTACATTGGCAAGTTATGACATGCATATTTGGATAGTTGTCATTCTGATCATCTTCATTTGTACTTTTTCTTTAGTTGTTTGGGGCATATATAAGGGATGCTTCAAGTAGTGGGTATCATGTTGACATGCACAAGGTCCTGGAGTTGGACCAACTCTTGTTGCGCTGCGTCCAGTGCAGCTGGTGCACCATGAGCTTGCTGCAGTGCACGACCAAGGCAAAGCACATGGTGATGAATTTGAGTTCTACCGTCATTCTGACAAGCTCCAACCATTCTCATGGTTCGAGCTTGTTGAATTGTCCAGCAGGGCCACCTGAAGCTTCTAAAATTTGAAATCTACGACGACATATTCACTTCTCTGTACTAGAGAACATCCTGAAGAATGTAAGCCATCTCACATTGCTTTATTGTCTCAATTTTTTTATTTGTATTTGGTTTATGGCCTAGCTAATTTTGCTCTGCCAATGCAACTGGATTCAAGGTTCATGATACCTTGTTTGGAGCAGGTCCTGGTCATCGTGTTGACCTCTGAATCCTAAGCAGAAGTTGAACAATTATAAGGTTCCTTGTCAGGTACAGTGAAAGGCTGTGGTGGATGATCATTAGGATCTCAAGATGATTTGCCACAATGATTTTGATGAATTTTTGAGTTACTCTCAATCGGTGCTGATGAGGACATCACCGGTTTAGATATGACCATGCCAAGCACTTCTATACCAAAGGTGAAACCATTCTATATGAGGTTTATCATTGTTACATTTGATTAATGGGTGCTGCACTATGAAATGTGTATGTTTTCATTTTCAGAATTGCTTACATGGATCAAGGAAGGGTTAGATTGCATATGGAAAGCATGGATGATCAATGAAGTTGATTGGGGATCAAATCCAAGTGTTCCTAACGTTCTCCACCAGGCCACCACGTCACTTTGGATCCAAGGAAAGTAAGAGTTCAAGTCCAACACGTTTTGGAAGTTCAATCAGACTGCAGAAGAGTCTAAATTTGCGACGGTTGCCACGACTTCATACGGACTCCGATTGGGACGTTTTAGGATTTTTTGGAAAGCTTAAAGTCTACTTTCCAATGGGTCCGAAATCATATTTATATCTTATCAGATGCATGCGTAGTAGACAGTTTAATCCCGACAGCTTTTCTGCCAACGGTGCTGCGTCACCCAATTTTGGGCTCATGGCCCATGTATCAACTTGGGTCCATTAGGGACTCATCCTAGGGTTGTAGGACGACCCCAGGACCCTTGTGGTCGTCCTCCCTCCTCCTTATATCCCCTAGAGCCGCCACAAATAGATGAGGTTTTGTTTAGATGAAAGTTTAGCTGCTGCTACTTCCTTGTAGATGCGTTGTGTCGACTAGACCATCCGTTCTACTTGATTCGGAATCCCACCTTCATGTTTATCACATCTGAACCTTTATCTTTTATTTGAAATTGAGTGTTTGTTCTTGCTTGTTCTTCGATTGTTTGCAGGAATAACCCTAGTGGTTTGGTTGGTTGTGATCCGCAAGATCGTGAGCAACCGCTGGATTTGGTGTATCGATCGCTAAGGCGCAGCGTCCTTGGATGATTGTAGTCGGATCGTGAACGTCTCTCCAGTTAAATCGTAGTTATCTATCTCTACCGAAAGATCGGGGCACCCATACACTCATCAGATGCATTGATAATTATTTGGACTTAAGAATCTCTAGATCTTAACACAAGAAAGGAGTGCACTTTGGTTCCAGGAGGTCACATCAAAGTCGTCAGGAAGTTTATTTACAACATGACTTGTCATAGCTGAAGAATCTCGACCTGTTCGCTTGGCCATTTTTTAGCTGATAAGCCACGACGGATGCTCTTTTGGCTATTTTTCTGTGAGACAAAACACTGTTTTAGTGGCTAATAAGTCAAGGAAACAGACTGTCCATGGGTACCAAAACAATTACTTCTTTTCTTCCGTTTACACTCCTTTTGGCACAATGCTTATGGAAGTGACTTTTCTCATGAATAAATATGAATATAATAGTAGATTCTTGGTGCTTACTACAATTTAAGCTATGGCACAGATTTGTTAGATCTTCACAATTTTAAGCTATGACAGGTTATTTTTAAAAATTTAATTTGCCTTTTAGGGCACGTACAACAGCCTTTGAAGTGCCTGTCTCTAAGCTAAAGATGGCAACGGGAACCCGATCCACGATTCCCCGCTTGGAATTCTCCTATTAGAAGGCGGGGATGGGGCCAAATTTATCTCCATGGGATCTAAATGGAGGAAAAACATCCCCCGTCGGGTCTGACGGGGACGGGATGGGAGAGCATTCCCCGAACCCGATACCCGCTCCCCACCCCGTTTATGCATAGGCTTTGCTATTTTCTGGTGACCCATCCAACCCATGAAAGCCCAATGTTGCCTGAGTATATAACATCAATAACCCTAATTCTACAACCAGTCCACCATTTTCTTATTTGTCCCCACCGCTCCTCTCCGCCGCCAGGTTCCAGATGCTCGCCACCACCACAGTCTACAAGGTGTCCGTGTGTGCAGCTCCAGCGGCGGCGTGTCCGCGCGACCCTACAACAATGGCGGCGCATCCGTGCTTGGTTCCCCATCGGCAGCAGGGCATCCACGCATGGATCCCATGGACACCTGCAGCCTGCGGCATGCCTGCGCGTGCTCTAGAAGAGCAGCAAGCCACGCATGTGCATGTCCACCACAACAGCAACAACACGCGTCACCCTTCTACAGCAGCGTGCGTCCCCAAAGCTAGCAATATCTTCTTGAAGCTGGTAGGCAATGAGCTTCAGATTAAGACGGAATTGTTACAACCGCTATGGATTCTTTTCCTTTACGTAGCTGTTTCTTACTTCTGAATCTTGATTCATGGTGTACTCTAATATAGTATCGAATGACAATGAATTTATCCTAAATTTTAATAAACTAACGCGGGGACGGGGATCCCCGATGAGGATTTTCTCCCACGCGGAGGCGGGGATGGGGGAGAAATTGTCCCCGTGAGCTTTGACGAGGACGGGGATGAGGATTTTTTCCTCCCACGAAGACGGGGATGAGAGCGGAGACGGGGATGTGGACGCAATTCCCCCACGGGGAATTCCTAGTTGACATCTTGACTCTAAAGCCTTTGAAGTGCTGTCTCTACTACGTGAATTTTGCAAAATACTCCCTCGTGAGCTGCATTCAAGGAAGAGAGAGACAAGAGCTGTCGTCTGGTGAAAAGACGGCTTTGGCTCGTGCTCCGACGCCGGCACAACTCGTTCAGGATTCATAACGGTTGAGGCCCTGTTTGGATGTCAGAGTATTCTAAAACCACAGTATCTAAAAACTACGGTTTTAAAGACCACCCCCATATAATACCATAGTATTTAGAAACTAGAGTTTTTCTCTGTTTCAGAAAATACCATGACACGTGATGTGTTTGGCTGTGTAGTATTGTTGCCGGCAATTTCAAATGGTTCGGCTGCATGGAAGCCTACAAATGTAACGGCATGTGTTCTTTATACATCATGAGAATCTATTATGTAAATAATGAAATTAGGAGTAGTCAAATTCGATCCTAGTTTCGTGCATCTGGCTTGTCGGAATCCGCTCGCAACAAAAAAGAAGAAAAATCCGCCGGACAGGATCCAAATCGGACTCAACTATTTTTTTAGAGTACATAGTATAACGCAGACACTCAACACGTACGCATACTCGCCCCTACGAACACACGCACGCAAACCCTACCCCTATGAACACCTTCGAAGGACTGAGCCGGACTCAACTATTTTTTTTGAGAGTACATAGTACAACGCAGACACTCAACACGTACGCACACTCGCCCCTACGAACACACGCACGCAAACCCTACCCCTATGAACACCTTCGAAGGACTGAGCCGAAAAATCTTGAAGTTCACGAAGTCACCACAGGCGTCTCGCTGTCGACGGGAACGTCGCCTACCACTTAATGCGTAGCGCCAGAAAATTCTGGAATAAATCTAGAATAAAGTGTCGCACCTAGGATTTCAACCCTGAGTGGTAGCCCCCCAACCAATGACCTTTGTCATTGCGCCGTGAACCTCTTGACAAATCGGACTCAACTAGGGATACAAACCTCTACCGGGCTACAGACTCAACTACGTAGAAGGAGGGGGGAGCGAATCACCAGGGGACAAATTACCTTTCCCTTTTTTCCGTCCTCCTGTCCACCTGCCATAGAAGCAAGATCTATTTTCTGGATAGAAGAAAGGGAAACATGGAAGACACGCGGGTGGACACGCGCAGCGACCTCTGCCAAAAATAAAGAGGTCTGGCCGGAGTTTTTTTTACTCCAAAAAAAACGCGGTTTTATTAATGCTGTAGTTTCTAAAACTCTAAATTAATTACATCCAAACGTCTTCTTACTTTCAAATACCTATGTATTATAAAAAAACCACGGTATTAATCTAAAACTCCAAAAAAAACTTTGTATCCAAACAGGGTCTCAGTAGTATCCTTGTGCAACGGAAGCTCCACGAAGGCACGAACCGCTGCATACCTGCACATCGTCAAGAGTGTTACGAATAATTCTATTAGGGTGATCTCAACCGCCCTTCTAGGATTCCCTCCGTCAAACTCCAACAGCACGTTTTCCCTTCACGGGGAAACTTCCCCCGCATGGGAACTTCCCACTACCACGGGATGTGCGTAGTGGTTATTTGACGAGAGAGTTTCCTCCCAACACGTTATCAACACTTTTGCTTCTCTTCTTTCTTCCCAGGGGAAGAATTAGAGCGTCGTTCTTATGAACACAATCTCATCATAGAGATTGATCTAATGGAGATTGATCTACGAAGGTAACAAAGGTAACAATGTCGTATCGTACGTCTGTTTGCGTCTTCACATATGTTCCCGTCTTTAGAGTTCACCTCTATCGAGGATACTTTGAAGGCGATCTACGAAGGTAACAATGTCGAAGGTAACAAAGGTAACAATGTCGTATCGTACATCTGTTTCCGTCTTCACATCTGTTCCGTCTTCAGAGTTCACCTCCATCGAGGATATTTTGGAGGCCGCCGCAACCGCAGCGATGTAGTGGTCCCCGCACCACCGTCCCGGCAATCGGCGGCATCATCTGCGGCATGCCCGCGGCTCCAGCTGCACTGGCTCCTCCAACGTTCTGTCATGTGCACGGCCTCGGCCTGTGCCCAGGCCTCATCCCGGCTCCATCGGCGGTGCTAGAAGTCGTCCCATCCAGCAGGCTGACAGCCGTTGTCCGTCGAGCCGGCACCTCCTATCCGGTCCACGCATCGCGGCCCGACGGCTGCGTTCTGCGGCTGCGCGGCCACGCGCCACGCCCGGCCCCGGCCGGACCTCCGCAAGGCCTTGCCCACGGCCGGCCCTGCGCAACCCCTATGTGGTTGGCTGGCCCAAGCAGCCAGCCTGCTCGCGCGCGTTCCTGCCCCGACGGCTTGTAGGCGTGCGGAGGACCGCTCCTCGCGTGGCTTTGCCCGCGACCGGATCCCGCGTCCCTGAGCGGCGGTCTGCTGGGCTCGGCGATGCCGAGCGCCCCTGGCGGGCAGCGGCTGGCCCGACCGAGGCTCCCCGTGCCGGCTCCCGGCAGCGGGCGCCCAGCCCGGCGGCGGCGGTTCTCCCCCCGTGGCTGGCAGAGGGCCCGCCCGCGGCTCTCCGCGCTGACCTCCTCCGGCGGCTGGCGTGCGGCCTCAGAAGCGCCGACCCCTCCACAGAGGGCGCTTCCAACTGCTACGGCGTCGGGCGCCTCGAGCGGCAGCAGCGGGTCCTCCCGCGGCTCCCCGCGTGGGGCCCCAGGCGAGTCAGTGCCCCCTCGATGGACGGCGGCGCCCCCGGGCGGCGGGCCCGCCCGCTCCCCGTTGCGGCTCCCCGAGCGAGCTCCCAGACGGCGGCGACGGTTGGCGCCCCCAAGGCCGGCGGCGGCGGGTGGAGGCGGTTAGGGTTCCAAACCCTAACCGCCCCGCTTTTATATGCCGCGTGCCCCACCCCTCATGGGCTGGATGACCGGCCCAGGCCCAAGTTGGGGCCTGCGAGCTCTCAGCTTGGGCCAATCCATTTCAAATGATGTTTATGGGACAAATCTAGAGCGGTTTTTGCCCGTAGACGTTTCTATTTTGCATATTTATTTTGTGCAATTATTTGTATTCCGCTTACAAGTACTTTGCTACTTTATTTTCATCAGCTTAGTTTGTCTTAATTTTAGACTGCTGATGTATTGCATTGTAAATATTTTTACCTTGCATTGGAATACAATTTTCGTACACGTTCAATGTGTTTTGTTCATTGCAATTCCCTATAACATGTACTTATGCAAATATTTTTATATGGTTACCTCATTATTTATGAATAATCTCTAAAACTTTATATATTGATCATACACAAGGTAGTACCACAATTCTACTACGGGATCTACACTATGGTACACATAGTGATTATCCTCAACGTGCGTATCCAATATCAAGAAAGTTTTAGAACATATGACCTTCACCTTCACGGTGACTACTTTTATTCATCTCTCAAAATTTCCATACACAAGGTGTACCACAGTACTACCATGGGACTTGATCCTGAACATGTGTATCTAATTTTGAATATGAACCGCACCTACAGGTGATTGCCATAATTTACCTTTTAGATTGGTCATACACAAGCTAGTATCTCAATACTACTGCAGGATCTACACTATGTCCATCAACTAGTGATTATCGGCATGTGTTTATCCAATCTAAATATTTATTGCATAAGGTTTACACCGTTTTGAGTGTTTATTTTTTTTAAGCAATTGTCTCATAATTTGAGGTCTACACCATGTTTCTATAAACACGGTGACTACCTCTAAGTTGAATCACCCAATAAGGTCTATGTCATGTTTCTAACATTTGACTACCTTCAAAGTGTGATCAACCCATACGATTAGCATAAACACATGGGTTGACATCTACTGCATATACACATATCTGCAGATTATGTTCCCTTATTACAAGGTCACCAATTTGGTTTGCACCTTCATATGTGTGTTAACATGCTAACATATAATTATTGAGACTAGAACTTGGCCATGATTACTATTCATCATGATAGAAGTGATTTTCTCTCACCTATCCAACATGAGGTAAACACTACATGTGATTCAAGATTCATTTTGATGTCACAATATTTGCATATGCCAATTCAAGACACATCTTGGATGTGAAGTTATTTAAGTAACCATTTGCTTAAATAAATAACAATCTATAGTGCATAATTTGGGACTCCTTTCTATCATTACAAAGTCTATGTTTTGGAAAAGATTTTACATCGTTTATTCCCACAGGAATGGATTCCATAACATTAGCAGCGACTTGGTCGCCTGTCCTTTATGGAATGGTCAATCTATAATCAAGTATTACCTTGAACCCCAATTTTTTTGCCTTTATTATTACTATATAATTTACTGTCCAAGTAAATTCATACATGATAAACTCATGTAGGATATGGCTAATATTTCCAGTTCAAATATTTCCAACCTCGCATTGGATGGAATTTATTTTCCTTACATGGGCATTACAACTAAATGCTCAATCCATTCTGGATATTGCCACACTCGTATTTTTGCATTTTATGCACCTCCCATACTTGGATATTCAAATCTGAGTATTCAAAGGAGTGAGATCCATCTACCTTTTGCAAATTTCTCATTAGGATTTCAACAAAGGTGTAATATTGCCCAAATCATAAATGATTGTTTGCTCATTCATTTATCAAGGATCTTTGATCCATGGCAATACACAACACAATGGATCCTCAAGAATGCAAATGTCATTTTTCATTTAGAAAAGTGACCATGTGTGACAAATCTCGCATTTTCACAAAAATGTGATTGCACTATCCATACACAGAAAATACCAAATCAAATATTTGGTGAACTATACCTCCAACTCATTGGAGACAAGCGAGTTCTTTGGATCAATTTGAACTTCACTTCAACAAGCGAACGCTTGGAGAGGCCTTCATATTTCTGTTGAAAATACTATTAGCCTAATGTCATACTACCACATGTAGTATGTTGTCCATTACCAAATAATATCATGTACCTCATACATGGTATATATATTCTATATGAGTGCAAATTCACACTTCAATATTGCCTCACAATATATAGAATTATTTGGGATTCTACTAGATGGAAAGGAATGTTGTTTAGTGGACAATTGTCCTAGTAACACAATTATGAGAGACCATGCTCTCTCTAAGGGTATTCAATTAATCGTGGAAACATCGATGTATCCTAATTCTATAAATACCCCCATGATATTCTCATGTTACCAGTTGCATGGTTTCCATCCTGAAACTCAATACTAAAAAGTGATGATGAAAATCTTCACTCAACTTAGTGCAACATACATGAAAACTACATAATTGTGCAAATTCCTTCCATGTCATCTAGGGTGTATTACATACACACCAATCCCATATTATATGTTGCGTACAAAATATTTTTCTCTCTTGATTCCATCAAGATTTTGTCACATTTGCCTCAATATCATTCTATTTTAAGTACGATGAGAAAATTATTATCAATTCTATTTGTTACAACATCAATATGAGCCACCTAATTTCTTGAAGAAATTCAAGAACATACATGTGACTCTATTTGTCATTTTATGGACCATAAAGATACCATGTAATGCATATTTATGCATCTACAATATTTCCCTAAGAATGTGCCTTACTCATAAGGTACTACAAATCTGCCAAACTCGTTGCTCAAATTCCTCAATTTAGAGCAAACGATCCTGGACGTAGGATCCAATCCATTTGTATGGAATAGTTTGGTTTTTCTTAGGGATTATATCATTAAGTATCTTATGTTCATACATATAATGGCCCAACTGAATCTCTCATCGAGAGAATCAAGTTTGTTGTTTGATGCCCAAAATAGAATTGCAATTTACCAACATCTAGTTGGTTGTATGCGGATTTACACACTGCATTATAAATCCAAATTCAGCAAACTGCAATCATACGACTCCCTCTATTGCAGCTAGTACATGGAAATTTGGCCTATAGCTAAAATATTTCCCATCTGCGAATCGATAACGTTTTGCACGTATCGATATCACCACCGCAACACACATCAATGGGAATTTTTGGAGATCAACCTAAGGTATCATTATCCGTCATTCAATAATACCTTAGATCTCTAATTGCGGATTCATCCATTGCCCGTATGTTGGACATATCTTTGAGGAAGATTTCAGGCATTAGGGGGAGACACTTACCACACATAGAATGCCAGAAATCAGAAAAGGATATCACTATTGATATTCGATCCTCATATCCACGTACCAAAGAATCTGAACCAACAATTTAGAATATCTTATATTTGCAACACATTGCAAATAGTCTGCCAAATACATTTACTTGTCATATGTATCACCAAATCCGATTCTCATTGAATGTGTCAGAAAGAGTGGAGGTACCTAACAAAACCACTCAACTCCCGAATTTTGATAAGAGGGGGAGAAGTATGGCCACATGCGGATATAGCTTCTTGCAAGCATCCTCGGATTAGGGGGAGATAATTCTCCAAGACAATATGTGCATATCAACATCAAGTTGATAGACATTATGGATATTTACTATCCAAAGCCTATGGATGTTTAACATCCAAAAGCCCAGCACAGCCTGTGCACAAATTTAGGCGTTGGGTCATTGGAACACCTTAACTCTGTTATTATGGGAAATAACATGGAGTTCAAAGGATCAATATTTCCACATGCTAAAATTGGTTCCATTGAATCAATCGCACAAAAGACTACAATTTGTCGACATACTCCTCAAAATTGCCTTGCACCTTATCTGGATCCAGACCACAAGTCCTAGGCAGGGTGTACAAACACTCACATTGGGTCAACCAAAGGTGGCAATTAAGGAGAATTGCTTTCACTCAATAGTGAGAAACTATTTCCGCTGAAATGACTTCTCCTCATAAGGTGGTGAAATAGTGAGAGCTTGTAGCACATGGTTTCACGCAGAGACCTAGCATAACATACCCATAGGTATGTGTGGAAATTATGTTCTAATATTGATAATTGGCAGATCAAATTTGATTTGGATAGATTTGGATTATGAGTCCCAATAGACTTTGTATTCTGAATCAAAACACAAATCGCAACATACATTGTGTATAAATCAAGTCACTCCATGACTTGGACTAGTCAAGTTGATCGTGGTACAACTGACTAAGTGAGTTCCTTCCACAGAAGGATGCCTCCCATCTTGATGATTCACTTGTGTGACCATAATGAAATCTCATTGGATTTTATACATCTCATATGGCACATATAAAAACAAGCAGTCATAATGCAAGACGAAATTTGAGATGAAACATTTGGGTAAAACCAAATTATTCTTAAGTCTACAACTTAAGCACACACATCAGTCTTCCGATATTCAATTGATATTGTACACCAATATCCAAATAATATTGGACTATCATACTTCCAAAACTATGGTCATTCAATCCCTAAATATGGATCAATATCCATTCTGACCCTTGGGACAATAACCTTAGTGCCATCAAAGCGCAACTTCTATAACACCGAAAGGTGGGAGTCAAATGGATATCCATAGATATCTATATGGCATAAAGGATCTGGATTTACTATGTAAATTAAGAAATGACTGTGGAGTATTGAAATATTGGTTCTTTAATCTCCATAATGCCATATCATATACTGATGGTATAGTGGTAATCATGAGGTCATTATATTTGACTCTAGTGACTACTTCAACTCCTCATTTTGAAGTATTACATGAATGTGTATGCCTTCATTGAATGATCACTTTTGATTCCATCGAATCACTAATCATTATCTTCATAGATAATGCAACTTGTGTTGTTTGGATGTAAACAGGTTACATAAGAGCAATATCACTATATTGCCTTCTAGAAATGTTTTATTCTCATGAAAGTGAGGAGATAAACATCTTGCAAACTAAATCAAGTGATAACATCACGAGATTTATTTACAAAGTTTCTACCAATTTCCACATTTCTTAATGTGTTGTTGAGATTGGTATGCTATTACTTTGAGAGTTGCAAGGATCAGGGGGAGACTTCCCTTGAAACTTTAACATGTTCAAAGCATCATATTATACTCTTTTCCTCTATGAGTTTTTCCTTGCATAGGTTTCTCATAGAAGGTTTTTAATGAGACAATATCAATGCAAGTCATATGGCATATCTCTTGTTTTCCCCACTGGGGTTTTTGTATGGGATATCTAAGACATACCTATGTCATATCTTCTATTTTCCCTTGCAGGGGTTTTTGAGAAGATATTAAAGACACATAATTATAATTGTGATCCTCATATCATATTTATTGTCTCTAAACTTGATCACGGGTTTTCCTTTCAAGGTTTTTCCCATATGAGTTTACAATGAGACAATAATCAATATATGTCATATCATTTTATCTTTATTTTTTCCACTGGGTTTTAAGGAGTTTTTAATGGCATATCTATATATTTTCTCTTTATTTTTTCCCACAGAGTTTTTGGAGGAATTAATCAATACATTGATCTCAAGGACGAATTCGATCAAGGGGGAGTGTTATGAATAATTCTATTAGGGTGATCTCAACCGCCCTCCTAGGATTCCCTCCGTCAAACTCCAACCGCACGTTTTCCCTTCACGGGGAAACTTCCCCCGCATGGGAACTTCCCACTACCACGGGATGTGCGTAGTGGTTACTTGACGGGAGAGTTTCCTCCCCATAACCTCTCCATGTACTCTATGTATAAATATCATCTATGATCAATGGAATAAACTACAGGTTCATTTTGCCATTCACTTGTCTCTTTTACTTTCTCTCAATTATACTCGCAACAAAGAGACCTACACGTTGTCGAGGAGGCAAGGTCTAGGCACGTGATGTGTAGCCATATTTTTTTTTATTTATCATTGTTTTTTCTTTACATTCCATATAATCCATATTTTTTATATATTTCTAATTTGTTTATGCTTGACCTTTTATAGCCACGATTATCTTCATACGTACCGAAGTGCAACACATTGGTATACATGAATCACAGTTACATTTGATCATAGTTATATACAAGCATTAAAGATTTAACAGACAACAAAATAGATAATTGTTGTATGCGTTGTCTATTTAGCTATCTATATGTAACGTGACATCATCATAGAGACAACAAGCTGTCTGTGTTGTACATGCCCTTAATTAAATGTTAGTTTAATGTCCATATTTAATTTCATAATATTAATATTTTACCATGCGATCCGTGTCTTTTCAGTAAAAAAGTTTAGTGTTGGTATTTAATTTTATAATATTATCATTTTAATCATGAGAACTGTATGTTTTTAGTAAAAATGTTTAGTTGCCCCGTAGCAACGCACGGGCACTGTACTAGTTAAAAATAAGCGTATAACGACCATTTTTTTGAAAAAAAAAAAACTATTCATGCTACATTACAAACACTAGTCTGCTCTACATGATTACACCAAAAAAATAAATAGAAACGGTATTATGCCAAAGTTTTGACCATATAAGGCCCTTCTAGTTCATAACCCAACTTGCGGTAGTAGTGGCGAGTACCGACCCCGAAATGACAGCCAATTTCTTTGAACGGTGCTCCTTTTGAGCAATCCTTTCTGCTTCTTCCATTAATAGAGTTCCATACCCCTGCGGATGTAGACACAACGGACACAAAACAACGTTAAAAGCTTTATAAGAACCTTCTTGACAATACAAAGAATGAACAAGGAGAAAAATAATATTGACACATTGATAAAGACTAAATGCAGTAAGGTGTCTTCCTGTCACTGACACTACTTTGCCTCTTCAGTTTCACACTTTCACTAGATCGAACACATTTACATTTTGACAAAAAGGATTTTTCACGTCATTTAAGTTTGTCCTAAGGCTAAGCCTGAAAAAAATGAAAACATTTGTTGTAATAAAGGATGATTGACTAAGACAAAATGTATATGGTGCACTATAATTATCCATTACAGAACAAATGGCTCACAATTAGAAACCTAGGAATCAGCCCCAAAAAAATATTAGGAAATTTATGGAATCTGGCAGAAAGCACTAATTTTAATTTTCACAGTTGCCCCCTCACTCACTTAGCCCAGTGTGTTGGAGCATGTTCAAGCCCTTAGTGGTGTTTCATCTCTGCTGTGACCCGAAATGACTGGATTTACTAACCGCTGAGCTTTAATCTACTCCAATTAACATGTATTGCACTCTATCAATTTTAGATTTTACAAGCAGTTTTAAAAACTTGACACCATTAATAATGGTAATTACAAGTGCCAAGCATGCCAGGAAATCTAAACATAAATTTAAAACATGGTAGGGCCAACTGCCGAGGACCAAAACCTTGGGTGGTGATCAAAGATTCATACACTGTCTACATGTAAATAAGTGAATCACCTGGTGCTGTAGCTTGTCTACATCACGGCCATGCACAGGAACTGCAGTTCCATAGACATGAAGCTCACGAACAATTGAACACCTCCCTACAAGTTCAGGGCATGTAACATTACGGCCACATTTACGCAAGCGCAACAGGCCGATCAGGATATCCTGTAAAATTCATGGAAAGTATATTGTGAGTATAAGCTCATGAAGCTACGACATTATGGTTAGCTAGACCCATTGCTAATCTTCATTGAACTAAAGGAATATCAAGAGAACCAATTTAAAGACAGAATAAAAAGATCTCAAACTATGGAGAGCAGGACTATAATAACATCAGAAATACTATACAGGAAGACACCATATTCCAGAATTTGCATCCCTATGATCAAATTGGCTGGTCAGCTATAAGTACCTGTCGTGTATCTTCATAAGAGAGGAAAGTCTCCCAACCCTCATTTGCAGCATAGTCACGTCTAACAAGCTCTACTTCATCTGGCCTGATCTTGTGATGAATATCCTACATACAGATGCACAGCTAGAATAATAAAAGGAAATCCATTTTAGGCCATGAAATTGGTTTTGCTGTATTTCGTATTTACCTGAATCCCTGCCTCACGGGTTCTGACATCTCGGCATTTTAAGCCCAGATCTTCCATTCGAGCTAAAGCAAGCTCCCGAAGGTTACCTTTCTCAACACCAGAAGTGACAAGAGGCATAGGAATATCTCTCTGGACCCGATACACTCGTGTCCATGGTGGTACCATAGACAGAATTCTTGCCACGATATCCACTAACAGCTCAGGTGGATAATTTCTATATCTGCAGCACAGAAAAGTTAACGGGTTAACCCTGGATTTATGAGTCGTTGACATAAGTACAGAAGTTCTCACCCTAAAATTTAGAAGAGAAATAACCACAAGAACATTGACAAGATTTAGCACGACACTACGTAATACAGATTAGAGAAGTACCTGCCAGTTTTCCAGAGCTCATAAAGACCAGTTCCACGAATAACAAGTGTTGGATAAATCTTCAGACCATCAGCCCGGAATGCTGGACTTTCAAAAAATTCTCTGAAACTTTCCAAGTCTCTTTCAACTCCAACATTAGGTAAATCTGGCATCATGTGGGCAACCACCTGTCAAAAGGGTAAATCAAAACAATTAAAACAATCATAAACAAACAATGAAAGCAATCAGACAAAGCTATGTGACTAAACAAACAATAACCTTAAACCCAGCATCTTTTGCCAAACAGAAACAATCAGCAACGGCAGCCACCGTGTGTCCTCTGTTTGTGTCACGGGCAACATCCTCATATGTACTCTGGACACCAATTTCCAAGCGGGTACAACCATAAGACAGCATCTGGCGCAGATGAGGTCCCAAGCAATAATCAGGTCTCCTAGAATTCCAAGAGAGAAAAAAAAACATTTCATCAGGATTAAATTCCTAGGAAAGTGGGAAAGACAAAACATTCCTTTTGAATGAAAGTAATAAGAAGCACCATCCAATTATGCAATGATACTTACGTCTCAATCGTCATACCAATACATTTGACAGCACTATGTTCCGAATAACATATAGCCTCCTCAACATTTGCCGAAGTGTGACCCGATAAAGCATCATGAAGATTTCTGATGAAATAATCACGATAATCAGCTGGTAAGGACATGAAAGTCCCACCCATCAAGATGAATTCAACCTGCAACGTATATTAAAATCATCTTCAACTGCTGGTTAAAATTTGTACAGCATTCCGTGAATATAAGAATCAATATAAAATTGAGCCAAGTGCTGTCTTGGACTCCATACAAACCTTATCCACACTATGCCCTAGCCTCTTGAGCTGATCTATCCTGCTCCTAGCTTGCACATATGGATTATACCTAAAATATAAATGTAGATCAGGAAAATCATCTACCAAAAGTGTACCAATAAATCAGATTAAATAATCACAGTTCACGAACATCTGTATCTTTAAACATGGTCCATGGCTACAAGATTATCCAAAGATCCCTAGTTGGCATTGGTGTACCTTCATTATTTTATTTTATTTTTTGATAATACCAGATTGCATTAAGACTAAAACGTAGTACAAGACACCATACAAACTGGTACACAAACGCAACAGGTACAAAGAACAGCTGTCCCAACCAAACTCACACAGGAGCCCCTAGCAGAAAGAGAAATTACAAAAAAGTCCTTGGGGAATCCCCTGTTCGCCTTCATTGCCGGCAACCATCGCCGCCCGAAACCAGTGCCGTGGAAGATGACGCTAGATTCAGCCAGAGAAAGAAGCCAACACCCAGAGATCGAAAGAAGCACCATCGCTTGAAAGCTTTGAAGGAGCCGCAGTAGAATCCCGCCGTCGAAGACGAGAATGACATCGCCGTTGTGGTCCATCAGCCGGGGATACACCCCGTGCCTCCATGATCACGGATCTGAGCTGGCTCCCAGATCCTTCAGCCGCACCATCTCTGTGCCCACAGCTGCTCCACCCGTCACGCAAAACACGTTGCACGTCGCCGGCTTCACCACCTCGAAGAAGCGACGAAACTGCGACCCGCACGGACTCCTATACAGACGAACTCCACGCGCTCGTTGACGACGCCGGAGCAGAGCACCGCCGAGACGGGGAGAAGCACGAAGCAACAAATAGAGAACTTTATTTTTTTTATCTTTTTTAGGGGAAATCCCTACAGTGCATTTCATCATTAAAAGAGGTATGAAGAGAAAAGGAAGAGAAATCTGTATAGCTGAAAGGTAGGGAAAAAAGGCATGAAACAGGCAGCCAAGAGAGAGAAAAAGAGCACACAAGCTAGTTACATAATGAGTTTAACAAGCAACGGGCAGCCAAATAGAGAACTCTATTCACAGTTCTTAAAAGTGTGGTCATCATTTGTACTTATTTTCAGTAAAATGTCCGGTATCTAATTTAGCCAGTCCATACTCCATAATGGGTTTTATGAACTGAGACATGATTTGAAGCATGCTTTACAGGCTGTTTAGTGATAGCATGTATAATTACAGATTCTTCTGCGAAGCTACCACAACTGTAAGTTTGTAACACAAACATAAGTCACTGCACTCCTAGGTACAGAAAGGCTTAAATAAAAGCAGTTTAAGGGAGCATGGACACCAATGTACTCCAGTGAAATCACCTTGCCCGAATGGCTCGCATGCTGGTGGGCTCGTATCCAGTGTAGGATTGCGTGCTGTACTCGAAGTCGGAGTCGGGACCGCCCGGGCAGTAGACACAGATGTTCCCGGTGGTGGCGATGTGGGGGCAACGGTGCGGCTTCGACATGACAGCGACGACGGCGATACCCGACGCCGTGCGCACGGGCTTGGCGCGCAACCGCGGCAGCAGCGCGGCGCGGTCGGCCTCGGGCACGGCGGCGATCATCTCCACCAGCTTTGGCGCCCGCGCCAGACCGTATCTCCGGCACGCGGCGGACTTGAGAGCGTTGAGGTCCACATCCTCCCCGCGCCGCGAGAGCTCCCCCATCGCCGAGACGATCTCGGCGATGGCCCGCACCCTGGCCTCCTCCTCCGAGAGCCCCGCGCAGGGAGGGCCACGCCCCCGCGCCCCGGGGCCGGCTTCCGGCGGCGCGGCTGCTCGGGTGCCGCCACGGCGGCGGCGGCGGCGGTTGCCATCGGGAGAGAAGGGTTTCCACGAGGGGTTTTGGGCTCGGGTCGGGAATGAGTCGGGTTGCTCGGTCGGGTTGGGGTTGGGCTCGGTCAGGTCGGTGTTCCTCTCGGGTCTCGGCCCTTGGAGGCTTGGATACGGTTCAAAAGCTCTCCGCTCTGTACAGCCGTCAGATCCTAGAATGAACGGTAAGGATTAAAAACGTTGCTTAGCAAAGTTGTACTAGCACGAGTCTGAAAACTATTTCTCTCTTCTTCCCTCTCTGAGAAGAAAAGAAGGCTCCTTCTCTACCCCAATCTTCTTGCGGCGGAAGCAAAGCGAGGGCGGCGAGATGGACGGCGGAGGAGAGGACGGGAAGCAGCAGCCGCACCTGGTGCTGGCGCACAAGCTGTTCCTTCTGTCGCACCGCGACGTCGACGACCTCGCCAAGGTCGACCTACGCGCTGACGTGCTCGCGGCAGTCAAATCCGATGGTAGGACCGCCCCCCCCCCCCCCCCTCTCGTCGAGTCTGCTTCTAATTGCGGGAGGGATTTGGATTTGATATGTACTGGCTGCGGTTGGTGCAGACATGGCGGCTCTGTACGAGTCGCTGGCGGCGGACGGCGTACTGGAGATGGACGCGGCGCTGCTGGCCGAGATGCGGGCCAGGATAGACGAGGAAATCCGGAAGCTCGACGAGAAGTGAGTAGATCTCGCCGCTTATGACCTTTTTTCCTGCTCGATCAAAGGCTGGCTCCTAGTGTCATATGCTGCGATTGCTGATGCATTTAGCTCTGTGACTGCACTGTTCCTAATTTGCTCGGCTCAGTTATAATTTAACCTTGAAAACCACTGGGTTTGTCAGTTATGCACTGCTAGGCGCTATTACTGTCTTTCGGTTGGATTTTGTTTTCCCTAGCTGTTCCAGTTGTCTCTGAATGTTTAGTATAACTTTTGCACAGGCCGGAATATAATTTATTCTTTTTTCTAAAATAAAATGTGGTTTGGACCTTATGATCTAACTGAATTGAGTTTGTTTAGTTTGTCCATAGCAATTGTTCTTGTCAGAACTTTACCGATGACTTGTGTGCCAGCATCAATAACATGGCATTTTGTGCTTGATAGGTTAGTGTTCATCCATCTAGATGGAAGGGGGGTGGTTAATTTTTTGTGCTTGATTGGTAGTGCCATCCATCCATCTAGATGGAAGGGCGGTGATCAATGATTGTAAATAGAGAACTCATGTTTGCACATGCAACTATCTATGTCATGCGGAATGGTGGATGATTGTAGATAAATAGAGATTATTTTGTTCACAAACAAAATCAATGATATCTCTCAAGGAAGGCTGGCATTTTCATGGTACATTAGATTCTAAAGTTCATATCCTCTCTTTTGGTGCATCTGAAATTCTATGTAACCATTATGCTTGAGTGTCAGTATTTAGTCAGTAACTTCTCTTGGTTGATTTTTCTTATTTGTCAAGGATTGCCGATGCTGAGGAGAATTTGGGTGAGAGTGAAGTGCGTGAGGCCCATCTCGCCAAATCCTTGTATTTCATAAGGGTTGGGGAGAAGGTATATATCTTATGCGTTCTACATTTCTTAAGATTGTTAGTGTGTGCTCCAGACATGCTTACCTTGCCCAAATAATATAAATTTCAGGAGAAAGCACTGGAGCAGCTTAAAGTTACTGAAGGAAAAACTGTAGCTGTTGGGCAAAAGATGGACCTGGTTTTCTACACACTACAAATTGGCCTTTTCTATATGGACTTTGACCTCATCTCAAAGTCCATTGACAAAGCGAAAAAGTAAATCCAAATTCTTTTGGTTTATCTCTATTTCAAATTGGATTTGCATTGTGAAGCTGATACAGTCTTCTCCTGATTGAAGCTTGTTTGAGGAAGGTGGTGACTGGGAGAGGAAGAACAGATTGAAAGTATATGAAGGATTGTACTGCTTGGCAACTAGAAACTTCAAGAAAGCTGCTAGTTTATTCCTGGATTCAATTTCAACTTTCACAACGTATGAGCTGTTCACATATGATACATTTATCTTCTACACAGTCCTCACGAGTGTTATCTCTCTGGACCGTGTATCTCTAAAACAAAAGGTACTCATCTTGTCTTCTTCAAGTTCTCTTCATTCCCCATTGCCTTGGATTGGATGTATGAACAACTAGGATCTTGGCAGGTTGTAGATGCACCTGAGATCTTAGCTGTAATTGGCAAAGTACCTCACCTCTCGGAGTTTCTCAATTCCCTCTACAATTGTCAGTACAAGTCATTTTTTATTGCATTCTGTAAGTAACGGAATCATTAATTCCACCCTTCATTTACTTATGATAAAAAAAATGCTCATGGATTATTATGGTGGGTCTAATCTTTGGGTTTCTCATCATTGGGTCATTTTTTTCAGCTGGCTTGACTGAACAGATCAAGTTAGACCGTTACTTGCAGCCTCATTTTCGCTACTACATGCGTGAAGTGCGCATTGTTGTCTACTCACAATTTCTGGAGTCGTACAAGAGTGTGACAATGGAAGCCATGGCTGCTGCATTTGGCGTCACAGTTGACTTTATAGACCAGTAAGTGCAGTGTCAGCCATGCTTATATCCAAGTTTTAAGTGTTACTCACAAGCTTAACCTTTATTACCATTTCTGCCACTCCAATGCAGGGAATTGTCACGCTTCATTGCTGCTGGAAAGCTCCACTGCAAGATAGACAAAGTTGCTGGTGTCTTGGAAACGAACCGGCCTGATGCCAGGAATGCCTTCTACCAGTCAACCATCAAGCAAGGAGACTTCCTGCTGAACCGCATCCAAAAGCTATCACGAGTTATTGACCTGTAGGCGAGAGCCCGTCATGCAGGAGCTCCCGGTGCATGACTTGTTAGGATGTATTATTTGCCTTGGCTCCTGGAGTGTACAAGCAGTGCTTGACTTTCAATCGGTCTCAGTTGAAGAAGCTTTTAGGGGTATTTATGTTCTGGGAAATTGCGTTTTGTACTTTTGTACCCTAACTACATGGAGCCGAAAAAATCATGGGCATTGCTTGTAGACGTTTCTTCATTGATGAATTGATCCCTTGTTTTGTCTCGCTAACTTATCGTTTTCCCTTTGCTAGTTTGCTAGCAGAAGTGACTTATCTATCAGGCAATTTTCACAACGAACCATTATTCCTTAAGCATCAGTTGGTAGATAAGCAGAATCACTATTCTGTTACATCAAGCAACGATCGTCTAGAACGATGCTGTTTCGGCCGAAGGATGCTGTTCTGTTTCAGTCGAAGGATGCTGTTCTGAATAGGCGAATAGTAGGAAGTACAAACGAATCAAAAGTGGACGGACAGCTATGTCCCAATTCCCAGTAGCATTTTGTACATATAATAATAATAACAACAATATAACACCACAAACAAGAACACAACGCTCACTGTCATTTCGGAATATAAACCACCCAAACTGCGTATCTGCAATAAAAAATCGACGCTGTTTATTGGACTATATGGTAATTCTGATTAATGTTACTACACATGCCAAATCTCTCAAATTCCTCTGTATGTGTACATTTTGAACATACAGTTCTGACAAAACCAAACACATCCTACCCACCTACAACAGGGGCAAACCAACGTAAAAATTTCCCAAAGCTAAAATCACAACCCATGTTCCAGGAGATCTCGCACAAGAGTCAAAGTGTTACACGGCTGCGGCTGATATGGGTGGGCTATTCTAGCCAGCAGCTTGACTGGGTTTGCCATTGGGTGCACCCAAGGGATTGTTTTCGTCAGGTTTTGAGGCAGCCATTTCCTCCAAGCGCTTCCATAGGGCTTCTCGCTTCGAATCAGATTCCTGCTGCTTGAGCTCCTCATCATTGAACCTCTGAACGCACTCCGCGAAAAATGCAGAATCATGATCAGAGAAGATCTTGCGTACGTTCAGCGTCAGGCTACGGACAGCTTGGTTCCAGTGATCTCTGGAGTTTCTCTCGAGTGCTGGATAGATGATAGGTAATAGCACCTTGTAGTTTTGCTTAATTAGGCTTTCAATGTGGTCATTGTTCCAGAGAAACAAAGCCCGCTCTGCCACCTGTGAACAGAAAAGGAGAAAAACATAAGTCATAAATGCTACGTGTACTAAAAAAACTGCATCAACCTAATGCTGAACATTTCACCTGGGCAGACAGCTAAAGCAGTGTTCATATTCAATTATCGACAGGCTACAAACTGCTCAAGTGAACATATATGACTAAACAAAACCACCAGATACCATCAGCAATGAAAAAAAACTACAGTCCATTTTACAAAATCAGCAGGATCCAAGCAGCAGCACAAGTACACAGTTATTAACTAGAATGACTAGCTAACAAGGGTCATGTCGAAAACCTGTTCTAAGGCGACCAGAAAAGGAAAGACAGTCAGGAATACATGAAAAGAATTCTACACATAGCAACAACAGGAACGATAGTCAAACAACACAGGTTTGAGAGTCAGGAAATAGATGAAGAGGTGTCACAGATAGGCAGAGGCACAAGCAAATGCAAGAATATACAGACTTTAACAGACAGAAATTGATAAACAGGTTACATTCCAATGGAGCAGTTCACTAATAAAACTAAAAGAATCCCATACATGAAAACAGAAGGGAGAATGGGTTTGCACCACAATTCATAATATGGGAATTTGGGCACCATGAATACCACTTTTTGATACATGACATTCCTGATGACAACTTCTACTGTGACTTTTGTTTCAGTAGATACAAAACAAAAAAATTGTACGCCACTAATCCAATTACTAAGAAAGAAGGCATATAAAGGTATAAAACCTCTCAAGGTCGGAACCTCCATACTCAACAACCTTACAAGGGGGAGCAGGGGCCCTCAGGCGGCAGCCAGACCGGCGGTTGAGGGGTGGAGAGTGAGGCGAAGCAAGCAGCGGGAGACAACCAGATGGCTGGAACCAGAAGCGGGGGGAGGTGCTCAAGCTCTTCTCCTCCAATTGGGGTTAGGTGAGGGTGGGGTGGAGTGGCAGTGGGTGGCGCGGCCAGCTGAAGGTGAGCCGCTGGCCAGGGCGGTGGTGGAAGCCAGGGGCAGGAGCGGGATGGTGCTGTTCATTGATGAAGAACAATGGGGAAAAAGATCCCAGCACTGCTACCGTTACCAGTGCCCGCGCACTGATTAAGGGTGTCGACTGAAATGGGAAGCATAGAGGGTGGAGACACTCCCAATATTTTCCCAGTTGGGAGAAGAATTTTAGCTAATTAAATATGTGAAAGCAATCAATGCAGACATGCACACGACAAATTGTGAAATCATAGAGCTACAGTGGTAAGAGCATGTGTCATGAACTAGAAGAACCAACAAAGAAATTTGGAAAAAAATGGTGTCAAACTTAAGTATAGGTACAGTCAGATTTTGACCTGGAAATGAGAGCTGTTCATGCTTCGGGCAATCTGACGGAAGAGTGGAACCATGCATCTTTGGAACTCTGCAAGCTGTGTTGCCTCTAAAAC
This sequence comes from Microstegium vimineum, assembly GCA_022036555.1. Taxonomy (NCBI): domain Eukaryota; kingdom Viridiplantae; phylum Streptophyta; class Magnoliopsida; order Poales; family Poaceae; genus Microstegium; species Microstegium vimineum. The sequence continues at coordinate 33,866,897 of CM039131.1, forward strand.
CTCTTCTAACTCACCCAAGAACATCACCTCCTTTGAGCTGTTTGTCACAGGCCAATATTTAAGTAAGCCCCTAATAACTGTGTCAGAAAGCTTGCAGTCCTTCTCAACAAACTGTGTGATGCAATACGATAGCTGCTGATGGTACATAGATACACATTTTGGCTTGTGAAGAGGGATCAGTGCACGAACAAGGAACAATTTGTGCTCCTCCTTAAGCGGAAGGGCAAACCCATTGATAATACTGCCCAGGATCTCCAACAACTCTGCAACACCATTATGTTTCTCTGTTTCGAATATAAACCTGTAGAATATGTTGTTAATTGCTTTCCTGATGAATGGTCGGTGAACCATGAATTTACCATATATTCGATGAAGTATCGTCTTTAGATAGTCCCTTTCCCTGGGGTCCTCTGAGTCAAAAAGGTCTAGCAGCCTAAGAATGAAGGAATGATCTATATATCTCTTGGCCAGCTTCGCATCTGTCTCCTGTGATGCTACAAATCTCAAGAAAACCTCATACACGATCTGCAGGTGCAACCATGCAGGATCCATGAGAGGCTCGTCCTCCTCCAGATCGACCCCTTCAATGGCCTTGTTATCACGAGGGGTGGGGTTGGAGCTCCGGAACAAATTAATTGACACCATCTTTGTGATCTCCAGCATGACAACCTCTGAGAACTTGCCATTCGCAGAAGTGACGTAATCAACGAGCTCCATAAGTGTCTGGCGCTTCACCTCCTTCTCCTTGAGGTTCTTAGTTGGATCCGCAAAGTCATACACAGCGCAGCATAAGTTCACCTTCTTGACAAACAAATTCTGCTTCTCTGACGCTGGCACATCCTTGAATGCCGGTAACGTCTCATTGGAGTGATAGACCACAGCCCCATTCATCACTGGGTTAGGAGTTACACCAGATGGAACTTGATAGTCTCCATTACCAGCCCTCTTGTACCCTGAGTCCATGCTCCTCGCAACACTGTAGGAATTCGACGGCTCAGTTCCATTCCCCGCAGCAGCAGCTTCCCGGCTATCCCCAGCCTTCCCCGGCTTCCTCGGCAGCCTGCCAAGGATCTGCTTAATCATCTTCCACCAGACCCAACCAAAACCCTAGCAGTACAAATCCGCCACGGAAGCGAAGAGGGGATCTACGTACGCAGACCTGCGGCTCGTGTGCTGAACCAGCAACCTCCAAGATCTCACCAGACCCAAGCCGACGAAGAATCCACCAGCCAGCCAAGAAACCACAGCCCTAGCTCCGATGCCCCGGCGGAAGCGGAAGCAACCAATCAAGCCGCCCAGATCATTTGAACCAATACGAATCAGACCTGGTGAGGGAGCCACTCCACCGCCCGGGCCTGAACGGATCAGGCCACGCCTCCATGGCCGGAAAAATCCAGTCTTTCTCCCGCTCCCGGAGCCGCCGCCGCCGGCAGGCCGGCCAAATCTTGGATCAGAGAACCGCAGAGCGCAGGGCACAATCGGATGTGAGAGGATGATGGGGGGTTGAGGGCGAGGTCCGGTGGGGAGGGAGGGGAGGAACCTTTTCTTGGGCTGACAAGCTCCCTCTCTCTCTCTCTCTCTGTCTCTCCTTTTTGGTTCTCTGGATTTGAGAGGCCTGGAGGTCCCCAAAAGTAGCAAAGGGAGATAGGAGTAAAAAAGCTCGCGCAAGCGCTGCTGCGGCCTGCTAGGACAGCGAGATGCAAGGGAAGGGACGGCAGCCGGAGTGTGATGTGTCTATTCACAGTAAACAAACTGTTCGGGGTCGAGTTGCGCTGCTGCAGCACAGCTGCTCCTTGAGGGTCATTTTGCTGTCCGGATTCTAGTGCTGCCCGTGTCATTGACTCCTCGCTCTGGCGCTCTTTCCTCTGTCACTTCACCTCCGTTTCAGAGCACTATCTGATGTTAGTCAGCTGATTGCAAAGGAGGTAAAGCAATGCATGCTATGCACCGCACTAAGGACGCAAGTTTATAGGGCAGCTACTAACCCATTGATTAAGGAACGAGGATGTTACTATTTATTTCGCTGAAATTTAGTTGTTGTTGAATGTTTATACTAATTTGTTGTGAGAAAAAAAACAATATGCTAAAATACTGTTGAGGAACAGCTCCGATATCATAATGCCTGAAAAAAATTGCTCGCTTGTTGTCGCCCTTCTCTTTTGCTTCCGGTTGAACCGCGACTGTGTGCAGTGTCGTTACCACTGACGGTGTTACATATCTTCGTGCCATACTCTAATAAAATGAACGGAATCTTTATATGTGTGTGCCTTGTTTCGTCGCTCGAGCTATCTTATTGTCGTCCAAGGTGAACCAAAGAGTCGCTTCGAGCTAACTTATTGCCATCTAGGGTGAAGCAAAGAGTCGCTTCGAGCTATCTTATTATCGTTTAAGGTGAAGCAAAAGAATCATCCATCTTGTCCCGTCGTCTAAGGTGAAGCAAAAGAATCATCGTAGTCGCAGCTAGTTTTAGGTGCGACCACCGTTTTAAGATAACGGGTTAATATATTTAGTGACCTTCCTCTTTAAACAGCTACTAGCATATTAAGTTTAGCTGGGTCAAGTAGTTTAACAATCTATACACAACTACTATATCAATTTCAAATGAGTATAAGTCATTCTAAGAATTCTAGAAAGTCAAAGTATATCAAACTTGACTAAATGTATATAATAATATAGTACGTAACATTTATATGTTAACTAAGTAGTGTCATTAGATTTTTCACCAATTATATTTTCATAGTATACCTATTTAATATATAAATCTTTATAATTTATTCTATAATTTTAGTAAAATTTAACTCTTTAATATTTTTGAAATAACTTATAATTTAAAATAGAGAGAATATATCAAAAAAATAGTAAAAAAAACTATTGTATATCCGAAAAATAACAGCAGCTGTAGACTGTAGTGGCGAGTGGCGAGTGGCGACCAATGAGACCTGGGGGGTCCGAGAAATCTCGCCGCTGCATGAGAAAGCTCGCCACCGCCTCGAGGAGCCATTGTGCCGAGATCAGCCCGGCGCGCACACGCGACTCCGGGAGAGCTGATGAGCACGGGGCACCAGCAAATGCACCGAAAGCAGTAGCAGCCGCTACCAAACCGCACAACCCGCCAAACCCAGCAGCACATTTCCCCTCCCACTACCAACACATGTGCACCGTTCGTTCTCCAGAGACCACAGCGGCCGCAACGGCGCGAAGAAATAAAGAGCTCTGGAAAGCGGCGAGGCCGACCAAGTGATGCGGTGGACACCGCGCAAGCTACTGCACGAGCACGTCTGATGCCATCGCGTCGCGTCGGCGTCGCTACGCTAATGGAAAAGGAAGCGCGGCCAGCTAAGCATTAGCCCGGCATGGCTTTTTGTTTCCGAGTTCCGAGCCTCCGAGGCGAGGCCGCGCGGGCCGCAACGTGCGGGGGAGCGTGCGCGTGTCTGCCAGCGCCAAGCCTGCCAACCCGTCGCCTCCTCTGTCTGTCTGCCCCACGGCTGGAGGCCGTGGCCCTGTGGGGCTCCTGCGGCCTGGCCTGCCGCGGCTGCCGCTGGAGAGCGATGCCGGTGCCGGTGCCCGAGGCGTGGTGGACCACGCCGACGCCTGCCTGCCTTGCCTTCAGAGCGGGCGACCGGGTCGGTCGGAAGGCGGTGAACAGTGATAGTGAAAACAGTAATGACGGTAACAGTAAAGGGTGAGGCCGGCAGCCGTGTGATGGCGTGAGAGGTTCTTGTCTCGTGCCGTGCCGGCCTACTCAGTTGGCAGATCAAACGCGACGTGGACATGCAGAGCCGCTGCCACAAGTGATGCGGCATCGTCATTTCGTCGTCCTGCATGCCCCCCTCGGCCCTTCCTACTTGTTGTTCTTAAAATAAAACACGCTCGCAAAAAGAGCATGGGCATGGTCTGGTTCTGGTTTTGGTGCTTGGTTCGGTGCATTTGGCCAGGCTCTTGATCTGTATAGATTTATCGAAAAGAAAATAAAAGCGTGGTCGGCCCATTCTTCATGCATCCATCCATGTATTAAATCCTTATCACCGATAAATGGCTCGTGATGAGTTTGTAAAAAAGAGATTACAATTGAATCTGGTGGGACAATACACAATTCCTCATATGTTATACATCTTATATACTCCGTATGGCGTAGAATATGCGACCGAAAAAAACTATGGTATTAGTAATCCAAATATTGAATCGTCCTGGATTTTCAAAATGCATAGCTTTTACTAAGGATTTGGATATAATATAAATCTACACACATAGCAAAAGCTATATATTTAAAAAAAATATTAAATGATAATTTATAATAGAGAAAATATACTTCGAACAATTAATGTATCTTTCAATAGATATCATGGATATTTGTCAAGTTGAAGATTATTTTGTATCTCGACCTTGTCTCTGGTACCTCTCTCGTCAACATTCGCTGTGGCACTAACCTTGACTCCACTGGGTTATGTCTACTTTGTGTGGCCTTAACTCTAACCTAGTCCATAGTTAGAGTATGTTTGGTTGTGTTTCGTGTTTGGCTTCGCAGCAGCTCCGGCACTGGAGCCACACCAAACGAGAATAGAGGAGCACTTCTGCGCATATGAGGATGAGCCGTAGCCACGATTTGCGGCTTCGCCCTTCTAGCTCCGGCTCTGATGAAGGAGCAGCGCTAGTAGAGCCTAGGCAAACACACCCTTAGGACCTTTTTGGCGCAACTCCTATGGCTCCGACTCCGGCTCCTCCTCTTGATTCACGGTAGTTGTTCCTGTAGCGGTACTGTAGCACGAAGCTGATTTTCTCTCTCTTTGATTCCCCTCTCACTGACATACCAAGAGCCAGAGAAGCTCGTTTTTGTGGCTCTCCCGGCTCCGGCTCTGGCGTGCTACAGTGACGCTACAGTGGGAGAGCCGAAGTCGGTGAGAGCCCTGCCAAAGAGGCCCCTAGTATTATACCACTACAATGTAGCATGGAGTGATAACGGACCAAAGGAATCTATTGATAAGTGAAATGATGCTACATTGACTAATATCCAATCGTGAGAAAGTACTTTTTCTGTGTATTTCTCATAAAATTGTTGTAGAGTTTTTCTTAGATATTTGTGCCAATTATTTTGTTCTTGTAGCTTACAGTTTGTTACCACCGTAGTTGCACGCGCTCCATTTTCTTCTAAAATGGATGAGGAAGAGAGGAGTAGATGATTTTTTCAAAACTTCTTGTTGAGTCAAAAAAGTATCTCTTAATCATTTTCTAGCAACTCCATAAAATTCATCTGTAATCGTAGAATTTAACGTGCAATTTGGTTTGTAGAAATGTAACGCAAATGTAACGAAATCAGATCAAATCCTATATGTTGCCGTAAAACATTGACAGCTTTGGTTCCATTACGTTTGCATTACCAATCGTATCACCAAACAACACGTAGGCCTTGTATAGGGACTAAAAGGGTAAGGAAAAGGGTTATGCATATTTCCTACGTTTACTTGTTGCGAAAACTTGGCCATTTAAGCACGGTGCTTGATTTGTTGTCACTTGAGATCTTCCACCTTCTGCTAAAAACAAACTTATTTTCCACTATTTCGAGAAAACCAATTTGTTTAAGCCTTTAAGGTTAGCATATCCAAAGTTTCAGTGTACCAGGTTATACTCACGGTATCAAATTAAAGACTAATTAGATTTAACAGATACGTTTCCTAATTAGTTGTGATTATTTTATAAATAATCTATATTTAATATTTTGATAGAGTAGTGTCAAACATTTTTTCCTAGGAACCGGTGATAAGCAGCGTCAAACATCTGCGTGACTTCTCTACAGTACATATGACAACTTTGACATGACTACTGATTCCGTCATTCGAATGCATCTGCGGTACCGTACGTGACGTCGTTTGCTCTCTCAAATGCTGATGAAAAAGTCCGAATTAAAAAAAAAAAAGACAAACCGTTCAGCAAATCAGTTTTTGAGAAGCTTGTGCATCACTGGGCCTAAACATACGTCTGGGCTGACGACACCAATAAAGGCTCGGCCCAAAAGAAGTTTACAGCCGTTTAGGCCGGCGAGCAGTATAAAAAATGTTGGCCGTGTGCTCTCTCTCTCTCATCTCATTTTCATCTCAGCGCAACGAATCCGGAGTCCGAGCCCGACCCGCAGCCCGAAACCCGTCTCCTACCCCCGCCCGTCTCGCCTCGCGAAGGCTTCCTTTCCTCTCCCTTCCCGTCCAAGATGGAAGCAGAGTACCCCCACCAGCAGGCGGGTCCCTCCTCCTCCACCACCCTCCTCTGGCCGTACGCGACTCGACGCAGGAAGAGGGACGAGGGCGAGGGCGGCGACTACCTCCTCTCGCCGGAGGCGGACATGGATATCGACGCCGACGCGCAGCGCGCCGCGGTACGTACGCGCTCCAGGCTCCTCCCTAACCCCCCCACCCCCCCGCGCGCTTCCCCGCCGCGCGCTCACGCGATTCTCGCGCGATTGCGTGTCGATTTGGGTCCGCGTCGCCGCCGGGCGGATGGGAAAGGACGCTGGCTCCCGGTAGTTTTGGTTCTTGGTGCCGTGCGCAGTTTCTTGGGCAGAGTTCTCGTAGAATTTTCGGGTTCGCGCCGGCCCTAGGGTCCAGAGGGGAAGGCTGTGTACTGTGCTCAGGTTTTTGGCTGGCGTGGGTGGGGATGAGCGAGGACTTGTTCTTCCCTGTGTGGGTTTCGGGAATGACAATGGTTCTTTAAGGCTCTCGCATTCTTCTAGAGGGTTTAGGGGGTCCAGTTCTTGAGTTCTTGGAGCGCGTCTGGTTCCCGAATTTGTGCGTGTAAAACATGTACTTTTTTTACTTAGCCATCTGGGGAATCGACACATGCAATGACAATGAGTGCTTCGCAGGTCCTGCGACATTCTCAAAATTACAAATTTGAATTGTTTCCTTGGAGGGTTTTGTTTTTTTAGTAACGATGATACTTTCTTTCTTTCTTTTATCAAACCTTCGTATTCTGAATTCTCCACCGGTCGGATAGGTAGATGTGACAAAGCCTGAAAATGTGTTTTCTTTTGAAAATTACAGGACAAGCTGAAAGCAGCGTCAGAGGAACTTGGACATGAGATTCGTGTTTTTTCAAGCGAGAACTTTGCTCTACAACCCAGCAAGCTGCCCAGTGCAGATCATGGTACTTAAATGTCATCTTCTTTTGTCTTTACCAAGACCTGTATTGTCTTTATGCTAGTTCTGCAGTGACATCAAAACATTGTTCTTGCAGAGGAAGATGATGACTTTTATGAGCTTCAGGCTGCTGATTACTACAACTTGATTTCAAACAGGATAGCAGGTACAAGATTTTGTTTGGGGTCTTTCAAGTTATTTAGTGTCAACTTAGTTTAATATTGATCAACCTGTTATTATTTTGCATTCTGATGTACTTACTGTAGCACTGTTAAAAATGGTGACTTTGTGCAGACGACTCCAAACTTCTAAAGACTCGCAAGATACGGGAGGCAGAACTTGCTGCTCAGCGAGCAAAGAGAACAAAGGTAGGGTTATAACGCACTATTGAATTTTCTTAAAATCGATCAATGCGCAACACTTCTTTGTCCAGTCCTCTATACAAAATTACAAAGAAACAATTTGAAGATGGCAATTGTTATTACTAGTTTTTTTTGTTAATTTCTGTGTGACTCGTAGTTAGCTCTATTTTAATCCAGCATTATCTGAGCAGTGCCTTAAGAAATGTTTGAAGAGCAGAAAGCAGTTTTTTCTTATTTCACATAAATATATGTGTTAATTAACTTATAGCATGTGCAATTTTCCTAAGAAAAGAAAATAGAGCATAACATTATATAGGTCTATCTGCCTTTAATAAAGGAATTTGTCTCATTCTTAACTTAGTATGAGTTTTTTTTTTAAATGGAGTTATGTTATCATGAGTCAATGTTTACAAGTCGTCTAGTCGAACCTAGTCGCCATGGGACCGACTAGGATGATTAATCGGATGACTTGTACAAGTCGACGGTACCCGACCGATTAGGACGATTAATCAAACAACTTGTAATCACTGTTATGAGTTCTAAACTACTTATTTTTAATGGAGTAACCGCCTTGATTATATATAGGCAGTAATGAGGGTGCGATTCCCTGATGGCTACATTCTTGAGGCCAACTTTCTTCCATCAGAGAGGATTCATAGTCTAGTGGACCTGCTCATGAAAGTACTTGCTAGACCAGATCTTCCATTCTATCTTTGTAAGTTCTGCTTCTCTCTTAGGGGTGATAGATGTGGATTTTACCTATGTTTCTCCTGTTTTCTTTCACCCTTCATCGTTCCTTTGTATTTTACCTTGCAATAAATTATTCTGGCTGTGAATTTCTATGATTGTCAATTAGATTTTCTTATATTTATTCTTGGCAAGCAAACATGCTGGCAATCATCATTTCGGGAAACAGCTAGCTGACATAAATAGTTTCACGGTTACAAAATCTGAACCCTTTTAATACATCATCTTGTGCAAAGGGTTTTAGAGTTGATATTAGCTGCTATAAACCTCTTTTTTTCATTATAATGCAATTATTATTAACTGCTACAGACAATCTAATACCAATTGATACGAACCTTGATCAAGATGGCCCTAATGGCCTAACCCAAGCAGTCGACCTCACCTATAGGCAGCATCTGCACCGCAAGGGCAGTGATAGGAGAAAGGGACTAACCCTAATAGATTGTTATTCTTGCTTACCCATAATGGTTGCCAGCCGTACCTTTTATAGAGCTACTAGGCATGACCCTAACAGATTGAAACTAATCTTATCTCTATTTTTTTTTTGAGAATTACAAAGTACAACGTAGATACGCACAACGCGCATGCACACTCACTCCTATGAACACACGTACACAAACCCTACCCCTATGAACAAGAACTGAGCCGTCTGATCTTGAAATTCACGAAGTCACCATAGGAGCCTCGCTGTCGACAGTGACGTCACTTACCTCTAAAAGCATAGCGCCGTCAAATCCTTGAATAAACCCAGGAAAATGTGAGAACCCATGCCAAGTTCCACCACAAGGAACCCAACCAACTGATCTATGATCAGTTTGCTAATCTTATCTCTACTGGTAACTACTGCTTCCGGGGGCAGGCTTCTAAGGTCTGATGGCCCATATTCCACATACCAAGGTGAGACTAGTGCTGAGTTTCCAAATCTGCATGCATGCTTGCATCCTTGAATATTCCAGCCTGATATTTACTCCCCTCACACATGCTTGGTGCATGCAAAATAATTGAGTGAATGGACACACAAAGAAATAAGCTTTTAATCGCCAGCGCAGCAAAATGCTTTGGCTTCCGTCACGCTGCTTAAATGCCTGACAGAAAAACGCATTCGCAACCAAAGTTGCGCCTAACAAACCAGACCATCTGAAAAACGCATTCACGCCTTAAAAATAGCCCGGAGGGAGTGGAGTAACCCCTAATAAAACTGATATCCTTACATGCTATACAATCTTCTAATTTCTAATAAATAACTAAAGATAACAATCAACACTATTGGCTACAAGGCTAGGTTACTGTCCGCTTGAACAGTAACGCACCTAAAACCTGCTCATGCGGTCATGCCAGATTGTAGAAGTGTAGAAACCCCTGAACTAAAATAATAGATAGAATAGTAAGAAATGGGAAGTGTCTTCTCATTTTGCTTTCTTCTGGCAGTTTGGTGCCTATTCTGGACTAAAATAATTTTCAATGAAAAGATTATGCCCTAAAATTTGAACAGCAACAGCTTATAAAGTGATGCACATGATTATCGTAGGCAGTGGCGGAGCTAGAAATATACTATAGGGGGGGCCAATTTGTTAATGAATCTAAATGTATATAAATGATAAAAAAATAATGTCAGTACGTATAAATAACTCACAATATACAACATATATTTGACAACAAAATAGCTGATCATAAAACAATTCTTAAAAAAACGTAATAATTAATGAACTAAGAGCATTTTCAACAGTTTGTTATTTCTCACTTGCCAAATCTTATGTTTTAGCAAGTTGCTATAATAATTTACCAAGTTGGAAAGAGATCATCTCCAATAATTTTCTTTTTCTCACTTGCCAAATAAAAAAAAAGAAGATTAAAAAGGAAGGAAACTTGCATGCGGAAACCGAGCGGAGGACTCGCGGGCGAGGGGATGGCAAGCCGATGCGCGCTCGCCAAAATAGGTGTGTGGCTCCGTCTTTTGGCAAGCGTGTAGAATTGGCAAGTCCAATTGACAAACTGTTGGAGATTGTTTTTTGATTGATTTGCCAAATTTGGAGATTGTTTTTTGATTGATTTGCCAAATTTTAAAGGATGGCAAGTGATTTAGCAAACTGTTGGAGATGCTCTAACAGTTGAGCTGAGTTGTGGAAACACCGCTACACATTGATTTTTTACTTTTTGGATATAGGAAATGCTATACGATTGCTATGTAGGGGCATGCATGGCTGAAGGATGACCCTGGCCGATGAGCGATCATAGACTCACTGCTAACTCACGGAGGCAAGGGACAGAGACTTATACTAATGAATAGAGGGAATGGAGGACCATACCAGCTACTCATTAACATTTTACAGCGCAAATCACAGAGGCAAGGGGGGCCATGGCCCACTATGGCCCCCCCACCTAGCTCCGCCAGTGATCGTAGGGGCCATTTTTATATTAGATAAAACATGCATCATTTAACTTGTATGCCAAATGTTCCTTAGATCGAAGTTGTGAAATATATATACTGATAATCTTTGTGATCTTTGGTGTTACTTGGGGCGCGTTTGACTTACACAAACATTCTACATATCTTGCATACTCATATCTTAAACCTGTACTGTTTTTTATTTGATTTTTTAATGCTGGACCCAATCAATTCCACAACAGATACAGTACCTCCAAAGAAGCGAATACTGGACACATCACAGGACTTCTATACCGCTGGTTTTGTCCCTGGAGCTAATGTTCATTTTTCTTATGATCTGCCCGAAGGTATGCACCATCATAATGACTAGTGCCAAGTTAAGAAAATAAGTAGTGATTACCTCTTAGCTGTATGTTTCAAATATTTGTTGTATCTTAACAGAGGGCGGTTTCGGTGCCATGTCTTTCTCCTCACCCCATCCACACACACACGAGACAAAGAAAAACAATACTAAGACCCAAACTCACCCACCGAACACATGCAAACTATTTATTTCACCCCTGTTATATTCATACAGAAGTTTCATGGTTGTCACTTAGTTAGACATTCAGATATTCACGACTTCTTGTAATGACTGGTATCAAATGCTTTGGACATGCAGGTTCATTGTTAAATGCAGATGATCTAAAAGCAGGACCCTTTCTCCGTGAAGGAATTCAAAGTTTGGATGGATTGTCACTTCTGCTGAAACCTGCTAGTCAACCTGATGATTCTAGAATGAACTCTTCTACTCTTCAATCTGGTGCATCTCAATCTGATCCTGTACTAACAACAACAAATAAGAAGCCTGGCAGGCCAAAGTGGCTGAAAAGGTAACATTGCTTGTTCCTCTTAATTGCAATATTTTGTTTGGAGGCCTTGTCTATTTCTGTCCAGGGGTGGAACCGGGATTTAGATATAGGGGGCCCTGGTCCACCTTGTATCGATAATTTTTTAAAAAGATATCAGTATGAGACATTGATGTCGGCGTAAAAAAAATATTGACCTTTGATGTTGGAATTAACAACTATAAATCATCTTTAATCTCTTTTTCCAGAGTAATCTTTCCATTGTGGTTGAATAGTTAGAGGAGGGAAAATTGTGAAGTTTCTGGTGATAATTCCAATTTCTTAATGCAGCGATATGATGTGCTCATGTGTATTTGAGAAAAAATAATTCCTTATCTTTTTGATAAGTTTGGCATATGGCCTTGTCATCCACCATTTCAGAACACTATTAGAATTTACAAGTAGGTTTAAATTACAGTTTGTTTTAGTGAGCATCCCATAGACTCATACTATATTGATTGTTGAATCAACCCCACCATAGGGTATGTGTCTGTGGTAATTCTGTTTGCTTGAACACCATGTGTGCTCTAGCTATTTTGCTTCAGAACATCTTTTGATTTGCAAGATCGCTACAAAATAACTGGTACCCACTTCTTGCAGGTGATATACCACTCCAGGCATCAAGTGTGTGTCGGCAACACAGAATTACTCTATTAGGCTTCTAAACACTACTCATGGTTGAACAAGTTCAAAATTGAACAGGCTACAGTGCTGTGTAGTACAAGAATCGGATCCTGTGCTCGATGAAGCCGTTGGGGGGCATTAGAAATGGGTCCCACCTTTTTCTTGGTGGGAGCCAAGTAGCATGTAAATTTGAATGTGTTGCAACTCATCAGAACAGTGCTCTGCTCTGGCTAAGCATTTTTCCATCTCACACATCGTGTAAACCCCACAGAAAGTTAGAAACGGTGGAAATAATAGTCCATTGTTGTTAATGCTTGCTTCACGGCGCGACGTCGTGCTTTGCTGTCTTGGCTATTCAGTCGTGAAACAATACATTTCAGACAGCTGAAAGTGCCTGAGTTTTAGCTGGAATGTACCAATTGTGGGGTTTCAGTTCTGGAGTACTTGTGCTTTTTATCCTGCCCATGATATTGTGGCAGGTTGCTTTCTTGAAATTGATGGTGATGGAGCCCTCACCAGCGACTAATTTGTCGCTAAATGGCATGTGTTTTTTTTCTTGTTCTGATGGTGACTTGTGGATCCGCTGCTAGACTAGACCCTGTGTGGTTGCGATTTGTGGTTTATATCCAACGTCTAGCTAGGACCTGCTCTTCTGTGGTTTTGTGGGGGTACTTTTGACAAAAGAGCTGAGTACGACCGAGTGTTTGTTATTATAACTACATGTGCCAGATGTAAGCTTGCTGATCTTTTTCTCGACGTACTATTTTTCTCGTACAAAAGGTCACTGCTAGTAGTTGTGTGGTTGGGACTTGGGACTTGGGAGTTGGGGGAGTCTGCTTATATATGTGGGTGTCCCTGTCGCTAGATATCTGTACTTATCATTATCATCTTGCAATCCTGGATCGTCACACACACGATTCCATTTGGCGCATGTGACGTGCGGGGGAACTAAACTAGTGCGCCCGCAAACGTCCTCATCAGATCAAATGGCTTGTGGGCGTCTGACTGTTGTGGTAAATAAGAGGCGGCGTGGTTGGGAGGAAAAAATCATTGGCTGTAGTTTGTTGGCATACTATGGGTGGTTGTTGGTGTGGTGCTGGTGGAGGTGCTGTGTGCAGGGTGCTTCTTTGTGTGCAGTAGGTAGTGAGTTTGGGAAGTTTGTGTCTGGTGGTGGAGGTGAAAGGTTTCTGTGGTGGGGGGGGGGGGGGGGGGGGTATGGAGGTAGGAAGGAAGAAGGGGGTGGAGGCTCTGGAGGGACTGTTGGGGGTCCTGAAGCTTACTGAGGAAGAGTGGAGAGTCGTTCACGGTGCCCGACAGGAGTCTAGAGATATAAGCCGTCCTCCCCAAGCGGTGGGGAAGCTGTTTTCTTCAAAACTGGGGTATGCTGATGGATTACTACAGACGGTGGGGAGGATTTGGTGCCCAAGGGAGGGGATTCGCTGTAAGGAGCTTGGAAACAATTTGTTCCTTTTCACCTTTCTGCAGCCAGGAGGGAAGCGCAGGGCGATTATGGAGGGGCCGTGGGAGTTTGGTGGTGATTTACTCATAGTGGTGGATTTTGATGAGACCAAAAGGTTGAAAGACCTGGAATTTGTCTTTGTTCCTGTGTGGATCAGGGTTTTTGATCTACCACTCGGGCTGATGAATGAAGAAACTGCCCGGCGGATCGGTAACAGAGTGGGACGCTTCTTGGAGGTGGATAAGGATGTTGATGGCTCAGTAGTGGGTGAGTTTCTTCGAATTAAGGTGGTGCTGGACATCCGTAAGCCCCTCTTTAGGAGAGTCTCAATGGAGGACGGAGACGAAGTTGGACAGGGCTGGTGCTCTTTGAAATATGAGTTCTTGCCAAATTTTTGCTACGTTTGTGGTCATTTGGGTCATGTGGAGAAGGAGTGTGATGATGGGGTAGGGCGTGTGGAGGGGAGGCAGTTTGGTGAGTGGATGAGGGTATATCCAAGCCGAAAGAAGGATGGAAGGAGTAAGTGGAGAGAAGGGGGAAGCTCGGGAGGAAACTCTCACCGTAGGAGGGATACTAGTGGGGGGAAAGGCTCAGGACAGTTGGGTTCAGGTAGTGGAGAGGTGTCGCGCAAATATGTGGGGAGAGTGGAGGACGACCTCAGGGATGATGGCTTGACTCCACTAAAGGCGAGGGCAAATGTGACACGGGAGGCTACACAAAAAAGGTTGGAGTTTGGAGCTAAATCTCTGCGGGCTGAGGTTCGGGATGAGCCATGTTTGGCAAAGGTTTTGGATAGCAGTGGAGGAGCAGTTTTGGGTGAAAACGGGTCTGGAAGGCTGGTGTCAGGGGTATCAGAGGATGGGGAAGGGCAAGCTGTGGTGGCGGCTAATAGAGTGGAGAGTGGGGAGGTTTTTTCAGGGGAGGAACTGCCCTGTTACAGGTTCAAGAGGCTGTGGAGGTGCAGCCAAGTGAGATGGATGTGGATGGGGCTGGTCAGGGGGAGATGGGAGGGTCTCCAAGTGGTACGGTGGAGAAGGAGGGGGTGGATCCTAATGTTTTGAAACGCGACTTTTACTCTGTTGGCACAAAGGAGATGCCGAGTGTGTCAGAAGAGGTAAAGGAGTTGGACAGGGAGGTGTTGCGGGTGGGGAAAAAGAAGATGATGGTGGGTTGCTATAAGAGAAAGCCAAGGTTACCAAAGAAGGAGGGACCCCAGAGGGTTTGCGGATTGGGGGGAAGAGGGGTTTGTTGGAAGAGGTGCTGGAACAGGAGGAGGGGAAAAGGAGAAGAGTTGAGGAGGGGGTTGATGTTGGGAATGAGCCTGGTTCTTTTTGCTTTGTGACGGCGGAAGCAATCCCGCCGGGCCCAATGAGGCTTATTGCTTGGAACTGCCGGGGATTGGGGAATGGCCCGGCAGTTCGAGGCCTTCTGGATGTCCAGAAGAAGGAGGACCCCGATGTTTTGTTTCTCTCGGAAACGAAGCATGACCGAAGATGGATGGAGTGGCTCAGGTGGAGGTTGAATATGACGAATATGATGGTCAAAGATAGTGTGAGGGTAAGTGGAGGCTTGGCGCTATTCTGGAAGAAGGAGGTGGATTTGAAGGTTCTCAGCTTTTCCAGATATCATATTGATGCTAGGATTAAGGAGGGGAACGGTTCATCTTGGAGGTTTACAGGTATATATGGGGAGTCAAGAAATGGGGAAAAAGAGAAGACTTGGGAGCTCCTTCGCATTCTAATGCACCGAAGTACACCCCCCTGGATGTGTTGTGGAGATTTTAATGAGATTCTGCTTGGTTGTGAGAAGGAAGGGGGAGCAGCTAGATCTGAAAGTAGTATGTTGAAGTTTAGAGAAGTGCTGGCGGAGTGTGATCTACATGACCTGGGGTTTGTTGGGGACCCTTTCACTTGGAGGAATCATCACCATAGGGAATCAAGTTACACCAGGGAGAGGTTGGACAGGGCGGTGGCAAATAGTGCTTGGCGGGCACGGTTCCCTTTGGTATGTGTGATAAATGGTGACCCGAGGCACTCGGACCATCGACCATTATTGTGGAACCGGGGGCAAAGGAGAAGGCTCATTGGAAAAAGCCTCTGGAGGTAATGAGAAAATTTGAAGCACGGTGGTTGGAGGAGGAGTGCGTGGAGAGGGTGGAGGCGGCGTGGGAAAATGCCGCTAGTAGGGGGGCAATGTAAGGTTGGTGGAGATCCAAACCCAAGTTTTAGGGGAATTATGGCAGTGGGACAGGGAGGTGTTGGGGGCCCTTGAGAAAAGAGTTAAAAATGTCAAAAGAGAGTTGGATCGGTGGAGGAGGGCTGCTATATCGCAAGAGCAAATAAATAAAGAATATCTTCTGAGATACAAGCTTGAGAGGCTTCTGGATCAGCAGCATACTTACTGGAAACAATGCGCGCACTCAACATGGTTGGCCAAGGGAGACAGGAACACGAAGTTCTTCCATACTCAAGCCTCAGAAAGGAGAAGGAGGAACACAATAAACAAACTGAAAGATGATGAAGGGGGAGAGGTGGCGGGGAATCTCTTGAAGACCTTTATTGCTAATCAATATCAACAACTCTTTCTGTCCTCTGCAGGTTCCAACATTGAGGAAGTGCTTGACTGTGTACAAGTTAAGGTAACTCGGAGGATGAATGAGAAACTTGTTGTACCTTTCTCAAATGATGAGATATGGGAAGCTTTGAAGGACATGGGTGACTTGAAAGCTCCAGGGTCTGATGGCATGCCTGTGGTTTTCTATAAGAGATTCTGGTCGCTGGTGGGTTCCAAGGTTAAAGAGGAGGTATTGCATGTGTTGAATGGGGCTCCTATGCCGGTGGGCTGGAATGATACAGTAATAGTTCTCATCCCAAAGACAGCATCACCAGAAAAGCTAAAGGATCTAAGGCCTATCAGTCTGTGTAATGTGGTGTACAAGCTTGTTTCAAAGGTTTTGGCCAATAGATTGAAGGGGGTACTGTCGAAAATCATTTCTTCATCTTAGAGTGCCTTTGTCCCTGGAAGACTCATAACTGATAACGTTCTATTAGCCTATGAGTTGACACACTATTTGAACCAAAGGAGGAAGGGGACGAATGAAGTTGCTGCGATCAAACTAGATATGAGTAAGGCTTATGACAGAGTGGAGTGGAATTTTTTGGAGAAAATGATGCTAAAGCTGGGGTTCTCTGAACAGTGGGTTGGAAAAGTAATGAAATGTGTTACAACAGTGAGCTATTGTGTTAGGGTGAATGGCGAATTTTCCAATCGTATCCACCCACAGCGGGGGCTTCGCCAAGGGGATCATCTGTCCCCTTACCTTTTCATCCTTTGTGCAGAAGGGTTATCGGCTTTACTGCAGAGAGCGCAGGATGAAGGAAAAATTGAGAGCATTAGAGCCTGCAGGGCTGCTCCAAGGATTAATCACCTTTTCTTTGCTGATGATTCACTTATCCTCATGCGCGCTTGTAGCAGGGACGCACAAGATCTAAAAAGGATTTTTAATGGTCTATGAGTGTGCCTCAGGACAGGTTATAAATAGAGATAAATCTTCTGCCTTGTTCAGCCCAAACACAAGTTCAGACCATAGGCATGATGTGAGACAGGTTCTAAACATCCAACAAGAGGCGAAGAATGAGAGATATCTAGGCCTCCCTGTGTCTATTGGTAAATCAAGGAAAAAGACTTTTGAATATATTAAGAAGAAGGTGTGGCTGAGAATCCAAGGGTGGCAGGAAAAATTGTTATCCAAGGCTGGAAAGGAAATCCTAATTAAAGTTGTGGCTCAAGCCATTCCAACCTATGCTATGTCATGTTTTGAGTTGACAAAAGGCTTATGTGACGAACTAAATTCTATGGTTGGAAGGTGGTGATGGAGCCAGAATGACAAGGAACATAAGATGCACTGGTTAGCTTGGGAGAAATTGACTTTACCAAAGTATAAGGGGGGTTTGGGTTTCCGGGATCTTTATCTTTTTAATATTGCCATGCTTGCTAGGCAAGCGTGGCGAATTCTGGTGTTCCCGGGAACCTTGTGTAGCCAAGTTCTAAAGGCTAAATATTTCCCTAATGGTAGCATCCTACAATGCGAACCATATGATGGGATTTCTTATACATGGAGAAGTATCTTGAAAGGGGCCGAATTGTTAGGAGAAGGGATTATTTGGCGGATAGGTAATGGGGAATCAGTGAATATTTGGTCTGATCCTCGGATCCCACATGGAAGTACGCGTAAACCAGCTACCTTTAGAGGTTCTGTGGTCCTGGCACGGGTGGCGGATTTGCTGGGTCTGGACATAGGAGATTGGGATGAGGCACTAGTGCAAGATATTTTTTCTGAGTTTGACGCTAAGGCTATTCTGAAACTGAGGGTAAACCAGGAGCTGGAGGACAGGCCTGCTTGGCATTATGACAAAAAAGGGGTATTCTCAGTTAGATCAGCATATCGATTGGCGATCCAGAGAAAAGAAAATGAGTGGGGCAGAAATGCGGAGTCTTCAGCTTCAGCTGTTGGCGAGCAAGGTCTTTTCAGATGGGAGAAGATTTGGAAAATGGAGGGTCCTAATAAGTTAAAAATGTTTCTGTGGCGCTTAGTCATAATAGTTTACCAACACGGCGAAAGCTGGTCATAAGAGGAATAAAGGCGGATACCCTCTGCCCCATGTGTCATAGACTGGATGAAGACTGTGGGCATCTTTTTTTCAAGTGCAAAGAAGTCAAACAATGCTGGAGGTCTTTGAATTTGGAGGAGTATCGTCTGATTTTAATGACTTACTGTTCTGGAAAGGATATGATGCAGAAAATTTGGTCTTTTCCACTGCCAATTCAAACACAGATCTCTGTTCTTTTATGGAAATGGTGGTCAGTAAGAAATAAAGCAAATGCCGGGGAAAGGAAGGCCATGGCCTCAGAGGTGGGCTCTCTAGTGACCTACTGGGTTGCACAGTTTGAAAAGAAGGGGGTGGTAGGGACACATGCCCAACAGAAAGAGACGGCAAGTTGGGAACCTCCGCCGAAAAATATGTACAAAGTTAATATTGATGCTGCCTTTAAAGTTGTCTCGGGTCAGGGGGGTTGGGGCTTTGTTGCTAGAGATAATAATGGTCATTTTCTTGAAGGAGGATACGGCAAATTAAAGAGAGTGGCAAGTCCAATCCAGGCAAAAGCATTAGCAGCCTTATATAGCTTGGAAAAGGGTTCATCAATTAGGAATGTCAAGAATCGTTCTGGAATCTGATGCATCTGAGCTTGTGAAAGGCCTCACGTCAGAGGAACTAGAGTTTAGTGTGGATGGGTGTCTGTTCAAACATATCAGAGATTTTATCAGGGTTTCTTTTGATCATTGCATTATTCGGCACTGTCCGAGGAACTGCAACAAGGTGGCTGATCGTCTTGCTTTGTTTGGGGCGAGCATGGATTGCTCTGGTTCACCTGTCTTCGTGAGCCAAGTCCCTGCCTCTGTTACCAGCCTTGTCTCCGGGGATATTCCTGGAGCTGGTCACTGATGGAAACTAGCTTTCCAAGATAAAAAAAAGATCAAATGGCAACATTGTAAATGTAAAGTGGAGAGGGCATGATGATGCAGTCCTGAATCATATCATAAGCCGAACAAGTGAGACTTTTCTCCGTATGTAACTTTTGTTTTGCACCTTTACTGTATTCACGACGTCTCCGCCGCCGCGCCGCCCACCAGATGGTTTTCCCCGTCCGTCGGTCATAGTCATAGCCGAAAAGATCAAAGAAGTCAAGGGGTTGACAGCGTAATGATAAAGGCTATTGGTTGGGAGACTCCCACCCAGAGTTCAAATCCTGGGCACGACACTTTATGCTTGTCTTGAGAAAGCAGCGGTCTGCCGTTGCCCGTGAGTTGAGAGTTGGTCCCAGGCTTTGAGGAGGAGAACAAGCGAGCAGCAGTCTGCAGGATGCATGGGATCCGGTGAACGGTGGCAGTAGACAGGAGTAGATCTGTCCGTGGCAACCGACACGATACATGGAGCACACTTGTGCTGCTACCCTTGCGAAAAAAGGACACGAGCTGCACGAATCATTATTTAAAGCTAGCTACAGTAGTACTAGTACAGAGCAGTCCGCTCGTGATGCGGCAAGGCACATGCAGACTTGCAGATCGCCAGATCATGTAGTCTCGTGAGTATATTCACTACTGTATACAGAGGAGAAGCGAGGGAGCAAGCTACTGTCAGTGCTCTAGCCTTTCCATTCTCAAGGTGTGTCTGAGATTTTTGCTGGTCAAAACGTGGAGTAAATGGCAACCGAGGGGGAGGGCGATGGATATAAAAGTATAAAACGCGTGCTTGCAGACTCGCAGCGCATGGTTGTTTGTTGGAATGGAATGGGTTTTTTTTTTTGTGCTCCATTCTCCAGATGGCGACGTAAAGGAGCACACACACCGCGAGTGCGAGGCGCACGCGTGTGGCCCGCGTGATGCAGCACGGGCACGGGCATATTATTTCCTTCTCAATCAACAACTGCAGAGACGCAGATCCCCCCGCCCGCCCGCCCGCCCGTCCAATGGATCGATCAACACCAGCCAAAGAAACCACCTACGACCTTGGAGCTCTGGAGGAGGCCTGCCCAACTGTTTCCGCCGTACTACCACGCTGCATGTTGTCGCGCGCGCCCGGGCACCACATGGCTGGCCCCCTGGCCAACTGGCCAAGAACAAGGAGGCCGGCCGGGCACCCAAGGCCAAATCGCTGCTGGTATAGAGAGCGGTAGTGGTAGTGGTAGCCGACGACACACAGATCTGAGCCATCCATCCCCGATCCATTATTCCAGCGGGACCGGACAACCGCACGGAGAGCTGTGAGCTGGAATCAATGGAAAGGAGCCACCGAGCCAGTAGCGAGTGAGGAAGAGGCCGATCGATCGAGCTGGATGGAACCAGAGGCAGCCAGGCAGGCATTATTCCCGGCCCTGATGACAGATCAGGGCTCTCATTTGCTATAGTCAGTCGCCCTCGATCTCTCTTCTCGAGAGTTAGTTGAGACGACGGTGCTCTGATCTCATCTCATCTGCTCGATCGAGATCATCCATGGTACGGCCGGTACGAGAGCTGCGGCCGCATATCAAAGCCACTCGCAGCACACGCTTCGTTGCCCTGGACGACACTCGGGATGTGAGGGTTGACACCGGCCGATAACCTTCCCATTATTATATTTGCTGTTTACTGTCCTAAATCCTAATTCCTCACTTTCAAATTGCAAGTCATTCTAATAATTTTGAAGGACCAAAACATTTCAAGTTTGATAAAAGTTACAAAAAATATTAATATCAAATATATATACTATGAAAACTAATAACACCTAGTTTGTATTATAAATATTATTATATTATTATATAAATTTAATTAAACTTGATATATTGTTACCTCTGACATTTTTTTTATTTGAATCATATGATACACGAATATGTACAAAATGGAATCTTGGGGAAAATGAAAAATAATGCACCGCGTGCCGTGTGATAGTTATTACACTATTCATACACCTTGTTTGCTTATCAGTGCAACCTCCTTAATTCCTTTGTTCTGCACGTGCAAATAGTAGCTTGCGTCCCCACCATATTGTTGTAAAAAAAACGCCCCCCCCCCCTCCGCTCATGTTTGAAAATATGGAAACCATATGAATAGATTTTAGCTAAAAAAATGCTTTAAAAAACATTCATCTATCATTTTTCAATAAATATTTTTAATAAACATAAGAGGTCAGTCAAACTTATTCTTTGAAGACCATGTCATTTTTTAAAACGACTTCTTTTACCAATCTAGAGGGAGTACGTTGTACCCTCTCCATTCCAAATTATAAGTCATCTAAAGAATCTTATAGAGTCAAAACATCTCAAGCTTGACTAAATTTATATCATAACATAATAATATCTATAATATCAACTAAGTATCATTAAAATTGTATCTTTATAGTATATCCTTTGATATCATAAATCTTTATAATTTTGATGAAACTTAGATATTTTGACTCTTTATAAAGTGAGTACTTTTTTTACGAGGAGATTGATATTCCTTTAGAAATACCATCACGCCCACTAGGTCATCGTCTTAGAGATAGCAAGTCACTAAGACCACAAAATCACAAGTGATATTCTGGAATTAGTAAGGGCAAAGACGTTTGCTGCCTCAGCTGCACCGCGTGCTGAGGTTGGTAGTTTATTTCGTTTAAATTTTCCTTGCACGTGCCTGCAAACAGTAGCGTCAACGTCTAAACCACGGGGGTGTCAGTGAAAAGGGGATGAAGAAAATCATATAGCACTTGTCACGTTATACTATAGCAATTTTATTTTTGTTTGATAATAATAGTCTAAATATTGATTAATTAGACTTAAAATGTTCGTCTCGCAAAGTATAACAAAACTGTGTAATTAGTTTTTTATTTTATCTTTATTTAGTACTTCATATATGTGTCGGTATTTTGATGTGACGAAAAATAGAAATTTGATGTGATGGAAATGTAATGGAAAGTTGGGAAAAATTGGGAGATCTAACCACCCCCCACGACGACAACCTACCCATCCGCTCGATCGCGATAAAATCCTTTGGGAAATCACAACGCCGATTCACGTCTCAGTATTTCTCGCCTCCTACCCGTCGCTAACCAAAGTAAAATTATTACAGTACAATAATAATCGACATTCTTTTTTATAATAAATCCTAAGGACAGTCTCAATAAAAAATTTATGGTAGTTTCTATCATATTAATTAGTTTGACACCTCACCATTTTGATGACGTGGCAAAAAATTTAATGAAGAGAGAGATTCAAAAGATGGAAACGGTTTCTACTTCAGGAAACGGAGTCGACGCTAGCAACAAGGCGCGTAGACACGACCAAATTGCCGCTGGGGAGACTCGAGTGGTTTCCAGCGAACTCTTTCGGGATCCAGTGCGCCGCCGCCGCCGTAGAGATGGCCTGCTCGCTCCCGCCTCCGCTTCCCTCAGCTCGCTCGGCCTGCACTTTCCCGCGCTACTCCCTTGACCGCGGAGGCCGGAGCCGGTGCGGGGTGGGTTGCGAAGGACACGGACGAGGGCAGGTCTCGTCCGAGGCTGAGGCGACTGCCGGCGTGGAGCCATCGTTGCGGAGCTCCGAGGGCTGAAGTGGATCAGCCGAAGTCGAGGCCTGCGGAGGTGCCACCGGGGCTGGCGGGGTCGCAGCCAGCAGAGCACACGAATCATCGGGCAAGCAGATACGAACGCACGGCCGTCGGGAGCGCGCTCACGCCAAGGCATCGCCGCATGGTGCGGCCGCCATGCTCGCGTGTGGTGTCTATGCACTGTGCGTGAGTCAGCTTGAGGATAAGGGAGAGAGAGGAATCAGAGAATAGGGACGAGACTTTATCGTGAGGAACAAGACTGGCAAAGGAACCGATTGAAAAAGAAAATAGAATATGAAATGTGGCTTCTTGATTTATTTGTAGGGCGTTAAAAAACTGTGTTTGTGTAAGGAGGCCAGTTGATCTACTCTCTTTCGATGTTACATTTAATTTATCTTTTATATAAACATTGATGTAGAAATCATGGGTTGGGAGATGTAGTTTCTATAGACATTAATTACTCTCTTTCTTTTTTGGAAACTACATCTAAGAAATTTTCATTAGGACTGCCCTAATGTACATAGTAGAACGTACTCTGTCTCTGAAAGAACTAATTTCTGAAAAAAATTATCCGTAATTAAATTGATTATTGGAGAATGATGGTGGACCGGTCCGTTTAATACGGTCTATTCCGCTCCAGTCCCCGCATACCGCAACTGATTTGTTTGCCTGAAAATGACCTGGCGCATGAAAAGTAGAGTAGTACTACTGCTGTTTTGGCGAGTACTGTATTGGCGCGTAGTATGCGTCTATTGAGATTGCCAAATGCTGCACCGGAGGACGGTAGAAACCGAACAGACATTTACCGGTAAACTTACAAGATGCAATAGTAAATGATGGAACTGAGATTAACGAAGGTTACTATGGTCTTTTCTCTTCCATACTAATTTGTCTGAAAATTTATGACCCGTTTGGATGTAGATATTCGGAGCTCAGAATTGGAATTTGCATTGACTATTTCCGAATACCACTGTTTTGATGGTTTAGAATTAGGAATCAGTATTCATCCTCAATGTCAACCGGTATTCACCAAGCCTCTGCTCTCCCATATCCAATACGAAGTTCTCCCCCTCTGTATTGGTTGGAATCAACTCAACTCAGCCAGCCCGCTGCAACTCTCCTCCCCGACGTCGGCAGCACGAGTCCATCCATGGCTGGCATCACACCTCCTCTTCTCATTTCCCATGGCCAGCAACACACCTCCCCTTCTTCTTCCCCATAGCCGGCAGCGCACCTCCCCTTCTTCCCCATGGCCGGCCTCGCACCTCCCTTCTTCCCCATGGCCGGCGGCGCGAGCTGTGCTTCCTGTCCCCTATGGCGATCTTCTTTTCTTTGGATCCAAAATAGAAGAATAAAAGAATAGGTATAAGAATTAAGTTAAGTCGATCCAAAAAGGAAAGGAGGTTCATGGCCAAAGGCAAAGATGTTAGAATCCGAGTTATTTTGGAATGTATTAGTTGTGTTCGAAAGGGTACCAATAAGGAATCGACGGGGATTTCTAGATGTAGTACTCAAAAGAATCGCCACAATACGCCCGGACAATTAGAATTAAGAAAATTTTGTCGTTATTGTCGCAAGCATACCACTCATAATGAAATAAAAAAATAGGAGCATTGTGTGTTTGATTTTTCCAAAGAACAAAAAGAGTAAGAACTTCTTATTAAATATATAGAACATAGATAGAATGAGTTTCGCTTCCTCTTCCCCATGGAGGTCTCGCACCTCCCTTCTTCCCCATGGCTGGTGGTGCGAGCTCCGCGTCCTATCCCCCATTGCTGGCTGCGCGAACTCTGCTTCCTCTTCCCCATGGCCGGCCTCACACCTCCCTTCTTCACCATCTGTCCCCTATGGCGACGGTGGCCCCGCGCCAGCTCGCAGCACGCCAGCGGCCAGCCACCACACCCGACGGGCCCAGGGCGACGGCGGTGGCCGCCTTTGCCTCCACCTACGCCTCCTCACAACCGCGACCAAGGCCGGGACCACCTCCGCCTCCACCTGCACGCCCGAAGCCGAGGCCAGGGGCATGGCCGCCTCTGCCTCTGTCTCTGCGCTCGAGACCGCGCCTGCGTGCCGGGTTGTCGTGCGTGCTGTGGAGATTGGGAAGAAGATAAACTCAATTCCAGCTAGCAAATTCGTGTACATCCAAACATCAGATTTGTTATTTAGTCCATTTCCAATACTAGCCTGATTTGGTATTGGTACCAATTCAATTCCAGAGTCTCCAATATCTACATTTAAACGGACCATTAGAGAAATTGATTCTTTTTAGAGAGACGAAGGAAGTATTATTAGACCAATTTCAGTGTGAGTTACATCTAAATTTCATGTGCATTAAATGTGTTGTTACATAGATACTCCCTCCTTTCCGACTCCGTTTCCGAAAGAATCAATTCTTAGAATTTGTGTCAATCAAACTTTTTTAACTTTGACTAACTTTATAGAAAAATATAGCAACATCTATGACTTAACATGAGTACCATGTGAAAGTAAGTTCTATAATAAATTTAATGATACTAGTTTGATAACATAATTTTCAATGTTTTTTTCTACAAATTTGGTCAAAGTTCTTTCAGGGACAGAGGGAGTATTTTTTTATGACATGATAGTGTATTTAAGAAGAGGGTGAAGAAATGAAACTCTCTTGATATGAATACCAACTCTCTATAAATCATGAAATTAAATGCTCATAAAACTGAATGAAATACTCCATTAAGAGTGGGTATTTTATACAAGTTTTATTTTTTTATATGATATGGTAGTTTTATAAACAACGGTATAAAACTCTCCATTAAGATTGATCATGCTCTTAAGGGCATGTTTAGATTGTAGCTTGATTATAATAATCTAGATTGTGTATAGGACTACTATAAGGATTAGAAATTATAATAACCAGTATTCTTGAGTGTTATGGATTATGGTTATTGATTATGATAGGTTAAAGTGAGAAAAATCCTATTTTTAATCAGAAGGGTATCAAATAGAGTATAAAGGTGAGAGAGATGTTGACATTGTCCATTTTATGTTCTACTCTCTTGGTCCCTAAATAACAATGATATTATGTACTATAAATATTATTATTATTTAATTAATATATATATTTAGTTAAAGTTGTTTATTCGAAAGCGACAGCTATCTCTCCGTTGCTATCATCATAGAAATTAAATGAGCACCAATGGTGAGAAAGAGACTAACCACAAGCTGTTACCATAGGAAACTTAAAACTCCTCATTTAACCTTTCTGTACTACTGCTACCAGTTACCACACAATCTTTCATTCGTGTTTACATGCGGTGCCGTTGCTACCGTGCGGGAGGATGGAACTCGGGGGGGTTGGTGGCACTGGCACAGAGCACGCCGGCTGGCGGTCGCAGGAAAGGTAGGTAGGTGGCGGGCAGGTAAAAGAGGAAACGAACCCAAGCGTCAGCGCCCGTCGCGGTATATAAACGAAGAACGGCCGCCGAGGGGACCAACCGAAGCAGCGACAGAGCTCCTCCCTCCCACCCACTCGGCGCTCGGCGCTCGCCCCTCCAGAAATCTCGCTGCTGGTCAGTCCTCTGCTCTCCCTTTTGCTTTGCCCGCGTAATCCCGCACCTCTTCCTTTTTTTTCCTTTTTTTTTTTATCTCCACGCCCAGTCCGAGGTTTCTCCGTCCGGTTCTGTCGTCGTCGCGGCTAGCTTTGCACCGGCCGAGTTAACGGCCGTGCTTCTCCTCGGGGAACTTGCTTCTTTAGGGGGCGTTCGGTGTCACGATCGCTTTGTGTTTTCACCAGCCGCGCTCTAGATTCTTTCCTCAATCGCTAACCGGGGGTTCCCCGCCGCCGGCGACGGCGGCTCTGCTTGCCGCGGATCTTGTGCAGCTAGAGTTGCAGATCTTTTTGTCCCCTATTCGGTGGAGTGAATTCTGGTTAGCCTTGAGCTGCTTGTTTTCGGCTTGGGGTTTTAGCAATTTTCTCTACTCGATGGAACCGCTTCCTCACCTCTGGCTGTTTCGTAGCGTCTGGACTGGGACTGGTTCATTTAATCATTTCGCATTTTTTTGCTGCTTGGAACTGGGAATTGGTGGAGGTTTTGGCATATTAACTTGAGGGTATTTTACTTTTCTTTCTACTCCTTAAATTAGCCACGACTGAGGATTTGTGCTACTCCTCGGATGTTAAAATTAAATTGAATGGGTTTAAGCGGGTACTCCTCCGTTTAGCTTTAGATATTAGTGCTTTTGGTGTCGTCGGCAGGTAGTGAGATCCAAATTTCAGATTCTTTTTCTCTGAATAAAAATACAGTAAGCTCAAATACCTTTGGAAGAATACAATATTTTGATATGCTCTTACCTATAAAGCATGAGGCACATCGAGTCACTATAAGATGTAGTTCACTACTTCACTTAAAGGGGGACGAACAGGAGTGAGATCTTAGATCTGACCATGTCCAGTTTTTGCCTAAATTCTGAGGTTGCAGTAGATGTTGTGCTCTTTTTAGCATAAAAAATGGTGCTGCATGGAGCAGGACTAACTAAAGTGTTGTGCTAGCTTACTTGCCTGTTCTTGGACATTTCATTGACAATACCAACATGTTTATGATAAATTTTGGTCTGCAAGTTCATTAGTATCTTTCTCACTTGGATAGGTGTATTATTGTAGCAGGTAGAAGAGGCTCGTACTATTTGTCATGTCAGGAGGATCCACACCATCATCAAGGCGAAACAGCTTTAATTCTTTGTCTAGAGACCTAGACCTTCCTTCAGAGCAAGGTTGTCTCTCCATTGTTGTACTTGGGGCTTCTGGTGACCTTGCTAAGAAGAAAACTTTCCCAGCCCTCTATCACCTCTTTGATCAGGTATTAGCTATTCCCTATACAATTTTACAACTTATAATATAACTTAAACTGTAATGCACATTCAATTGAACATTCCAGAGCAAGTAATCTGGACTAATTTTTCTTGTTGTAACCAGATCACAAGTATAAGCACACATAAATATACACTTCTGTACATGATATGAAAGTGTAGAAGAAAATTTGAACAAATGATGGCAAACATCAGATCAAGCTTCTACACAATAACTAGCTGTGTTGTAGTCCATGCGAAAACATATAGATTTATTTTTTAGACATGCAGCATCTGTTCCATTTGTTATAATCTGTGCGGTTCTGTGATATACACTACAATTATCAAGCTAGTGGATGTATTAACTGAAGTTAATATTCATTGTTACAGGGATTTGTACAATCTGGTGAAGTCCATATATTTGGTTATGCTAGATCAAATCTTTCTGATGATGGGTTAAGAGAACGCATTCGTGGGTAATGTTCCTGATAGATGGAACTAGTTCTTAAGTTGCATACCACAGAAGTTCTGTTTTACTGCATGAAGATTTCATTTCTGTGCATACAAGACATGAAAACTTATATATTTTCATATTGCTACATTTGGAAACATGTAGGCTCAGAATGAAAATTAATATTGATCTGTAATGTGCTGTGCATTCCTAGATATTCAGCAGTTGCATGGAATTGAAAAGGCATGCATCTTTACTCTTTTCAGTCATAGGTGTTCTTTTTATACAGGTATCTCAAAGGAGCCCCAGAAGATCTTTCAGATTTTTTGCAATTAGTAAGTTATAACTACAAGTAAATTTATTCTAGGGCAGACATCATTATGGTAATTTTGTGTCTCAGATAAAATATGTCAGTGGTTCCTATGACACTGGAGAAGGATTTGAGAAACTGAACAAGGCAATATCAGAGTATGAGGCGTCAAACAAATCAGGAAGCTATCGCAGGCTCTTTTATTTGGCATTGCCTCCATCTGTCTATCCTTCAGTGTGCAAAATGATCAGAACGTATTGCATGAATCCATGTAAAAGTTTCTTTCCTATGCTGAGTTTTTTTTTTCTGATAAGGTAATGCAAATCCGTAGTTTAATGAACAAAAAAGTATGGTGGAGTTAGTGGAAGCTTCAAGCTTTAGAAGCTTAAGTTTCATTAAGATTTAACTATATTTGCTTTCCTTGAAGCGAAACAAACTTTTACATTGTTATTCAAAACATTTGTTCAGTAGTAACAAAAGAGCATGTTCATTTTTAAGCGTGTGTTCCTACCTTCTGTTCACTACATTCAAATAAATATGAAACTGATTTGGAAAAGATTGGTACAAAGGACATTCATAATGTTCATCAAATATTATTTTATAGTTAGTTCTGCACAAGGGGAGGGGAAATAAACCAATACCAGTTCTCTTTGTAATATATATAGATATAGAATCATAGATTTGAAAATTCGAGCACCATTGGTACTGTCAAGTCTGGGCTTCACATTAATATTGTGCTTGTGCGTGCAGCTTCTCACCCTGGATGGACCAGAGTCATTGTTGAGAAGCCCTTTGGAAAGGACTTGGATTCCTCTGAAGAATTAAGTACTCAACTTGGGGAGCTATTCGAGGAACACCAACTATACAGAATAGACCATTACCTGGGAAAAGAGTTGGTCCAAAACTTGGTAATGGATGTAAATTTTTCTCAACTTGCTTTACATTTCATAAATACTTGTCTAACTATTTTTGATATCATGTTACAGCTTGTACTTCGTTTTACCAACCGCTTGTTCTTGCCTCTTTGGAACCGCGACAATATTGATAATATACAGGTAAGATGCTTTGTATTTGGTTGCTGGTATAAGCTCCATTCACATAAATTGCAGTTCCTTTATCATTCAAGAAGGTACTATGTAGTTCTGTTCATAAGTTATTTGACAATTCGGGAGCTGTTGTATTCTACTGTAACAATTTACCACAGATTGAAATGAGCCAAACTGAACCTAATATGTCTGAAAGCATTACAGTATCCACAGATTGAAATGAGCCAAACTGAACCTAAGATGTCTGAAAGCATTACAGTATCAATGACATGGCATACTAATTACTCCAACACTGCAGATTGTATTCAGGGAGGACTTTGGAACTGAAGGGCGTGGAGGATATTTTGACCAATATGGGTATGTACAATTATTTCTTTTCCTTGTAAAAGTATAAGCACTACTGTACCATATTTCAGTAACATTTTTATGAAATTTTGTAGTCTAAAATGATACCCTTACAAGCTAAAGTATAGATCTTCTGCGTAATGTATATATTGATGATAAATTTAGAAATACTTGAATTCCCGGTTGGTTCTTATCAATGAATAGATGTATTTTTTTTAGCGGAGATGTATTTTGTATGTAAAACTGTGAGAAATGCATGCTTTTCGTTGTTGCTTAAACTTGCAAGATTCAGCAGGGAAAGGTGCAAAACTTTAGTAACCAAATAACTTGGAAAGAGCATGCTTTCCTTTGATATTGTATTGCCAAAAAAAAACATAATATCACTCTCTCGTGTGGTTGAACAGATGAGTTGATGGTAATGAGCACCAGATGATTCTACCTATTTCTGTCACATTGATTAAACATTTTTGTGTTTCTTTTTATACCTTCTTTTTTTCTTTCCCTTTGCTCTATAAATATCTGACTCTGATCCTGTTGTTGCAGAATCATTCGTGATATTATTCAGAATCATTTACTGCAGGTAAATACAAATAAGATATATTTAATATTCTATATGCTATATGCTATGGTTCTGCGTTCTGCAATCATTTTCATAATTGAGTCCAGGTTTTAGAGGTTTATTAGTATTTTAGTGACTATGGACAATAAAGGCCTCCTTTTCCCCACTATTTATATTTATGGATACATGCTGAATCTTGTGGATTAAGTGATTAACTAGCCATGACATATTTTCCTGAAGAGTAGTAGTGAGTGACTGCCTTTGTGTGTTAACAGTCTTAGTCATAAATTCTTATAATCTGCAGGTTTTCTGTTTGGTTGCGATGGAAAAGCCTGTCTCCCTTAAGCCTGAGCACATCAGAGATGAGAAAGTCAAGGTCCAACTCTCTTTACTCTATTGATGTTACTACTATATATTACAGCTTCACCAATTTTCTTGCTGTGGTCTGATTTGCTCTCTGAAATGTGGCAGAGTGCACATCTTTTGTTTTTGTTGCTTGGTTAGTGCTCATAGGAACTAGTTCCGTGTCTTAATGTCAGGTTCTGCAATCTGTGAACCCTATTAAGCCTGAAGAGGTGGTCCTTGGGCAATACGATGGCTACAAGGATGACCCTACAGTGCCAGATAACTCAAATACCCCAACTTTTGCATCTGTTGTTCTTCGGGTACACAATGAAAGATGGGAAGGTATATCTTTCCCCCACATGACAGTATATGTACATATTACAGTTGAAATCTTCATACTTGAAATACTTGCTCTCTCTCTCTGTGTGTTTTTCATTCAGCGTGCCTTCTCTCAACCATAATATCTTTACTTTCTCTGTATCAACCCTCTAATATTCATGTCGTGCAGGTGTTCCATTCATTCTTAAAGCTGGTAAAGCATTGAACTCAAGGAAAGCAGAAGTTCGGGTGCAATTCAAGGATGTTCCTGGTGACATTTTTAAAAGTATGTGCATAGAAGTTAATATTCATGGTGTAGTTTACTCTTAGCATCGATTTACCTGTATAGGAGGGGAGTGCCTTTACATAACCAGACAGTACAAAGCAATATGTTCTAAGTTTTTTTTTCCTCGAACAGCGCAGGAGAACTGCACGTCATTTCATTAAGGTAGAAAAATGTTACACTGGTCTAAGAGACCCAACTCACTCACACACCTGGACACTAAGATACAGACTCGCCACACAAATTATTTCATAAGGAGATCATGGGATCTGAAACCACCATGGCTAAAGGTTCATTGACAATGCAGAATGGGGTAGGGCAGATCCATGCATTGATACTGGAAAGCCAGGACAGTAGTCCCTTTAGATTGAATGAAATGCAATCGTGCAGGGCATGTGCATTGTCGTTTAACTTCTCACAGAAGTTTGTCTACATTAGCTGTCATATTGGTAAACTTAGTAAATTGTTAAATTAACTCAAGCTGGACTAGACTAAATCAACTTCTCACTGAAGTTCAACATGCAATTGTTAGCTGTAGGGTAGATGGATGAGACTCTTTGTTCATTGAAAACCAAAACAATACTAAGGGTGACAATTTTCCTCACCTTATAGCTTCATGGAATGCCTCTCATATTTATGACCTGTTGCAACGATTATTTTATATTGGCTCATTATGTTGTTCTGTTATGTCTAAGTAAGAATTAGAGATCTTGGTAATTGATAAATATAAATATAACCTGGTGAAGGTAAGAAGCAAGGAAGAAATGAGTTTGTCATACGCCTCCAACCTTCAGAAGCCATGTACATGAAACTAACTGTAAGCCCTGCTACTTCTCTAGGTTCTAATTTCTTGTTTTCATCAGTAAAACATCATGGCATTTCTTTGGAAACTGGACTTCAATATGGGATTTGAATGTGTAGCAGAATCTCTAATTAATCTTTGAAAATTAAATTGCTGCAGGTTAAGAAGCCTGGGTTAGAAATGGCTACTGAACAAAGTGAACTTGATCTGTCATATGGGATGCGGTACCAAAGTGTCAAAATACCTGAGGCATATGAACGCCTTATCTTGGATACGTAAGTGTCATCCTTTTTATCATTGTAACATATCGTTCCTTAAAAAGAAACTCTCTCATCCTGAAATCGTGGATAACTCTGCATACATCATATCTTATGTTGATAACATTGCAAAGCTGCTTCTATGCAAAATTTTGGTTTTCTTTACTGCACCTGCACTGATCAATATCCATGTTTCTACAGAATAAGAGGAGACCAGCAGCACTTCGTTCGCAGAGATGAGCTAAAGGTTCGTGCCACCCTGCATATTTGTGCCCTCTTGTTGGATCCTTTATCAGCAATAACTCTTTTGTTTCTGTTTGGCTCTTAACACCGGGATCCTTTATCTGCAAGAACTCTTTCATTTCTGTTTTGCTCTATCCTCTAACACTGCACCTTTCGCTTTTTCAGGCTGCTTGGCAGATTTTCACTCCTTTGCTGCACGACATTGACGACGGCAAGCTGAAGGCCCTCCCATATGAACCTGGCAGCCGAGGCCCCAAGGAAGCCGACGAATTGAGCGCGAGAGTTGGATATGTGCAGACCCACGGTTACGTATGGATACCACCGACCCTTGCATAGAAGAGAATGGCCGGTTCCATGGCCTTATAGGAATTGTGTGTATCTAGGAAGAGTGCCCTACAAAAAAGATAAAGCTGCGCATATATATCGCCCATTTTCGCTATATCGCACGGCGTTGTAATAATGTTCTGCTGAATATCCCAGCTACGATATGAAATAAAATGCATGTTTCATTTTGCAACGTTCTGCTGGTATTAAATTGACTCGTGCTGATTTGGATGGTTGGTTTGTTGTTTGAGAAAACACATCGTTCCACGACTGTTTTGTACGGAGTACGAATTAAAACCGGCTGATTGGCTTTGTTCTGATCAATGTTTCCTAATTTTGATCAGATTTTTTAGATGATACATTAACATCTGACAGGCTCAAATAAAATATATTATCACGACATACAGATTTTAACAAAACTAGTGCGATATTATATAATATTGATATAATTTTCTAGATCAAGTTTAAAAAAGGTTGATATTAAATTATTGCGAAAGGGCGTTTAACTGAGTTACTCCGTAGTTAGGTTACGATCACTGTACACTCGCTATCGTCCTCTGCTGCCGGCCTGCCGCCGCTCTCCGGGGAACGCTTGGGCTTTGGAAGCACCCCCAGCCGTCGGATTTATATCGGACAGTTTTGCGTGGCTACGAGGGACAGGATTAGATATCTGGGCGCACTTCTCCGTCCCACTGAATCGTCGCCGCCGGCTAGCCGCAGGAGCTCGCCGCCGCACCGAGACCGAAACCGCCGTCGCGTGTTTGTGAAGCTCTCGAAAAAGGGGCGCGCAGCATGAGAGCGGCCGTGAACACACCACCTCCGCACTGCTACTCGCGCCGCCGCGCCAGCGCCACGCTGCTGGATGCGCGCCATGCGTTCGACCACTTGCCGCAGCGGCGCCTGCCGACCCTGGCCGCGGAACTCCGTGCGCGGCCCGTGGCCGCGGCCGCCCGGAGGCCCACGCGGCGCTCGGCCGCGTCTGCTGCTGCCCCCACCTGTGGCGCCGCTTCAGGTACTGAAACTGGACCTTTTCTTAGTTTGGCCCTTGCTTCAGATAAGCTTGCTGCTCTTGCTAGAACCTTTTGGAGCTGCCTCATTTGTGCACTGGATTATCATTTCGTAGTTGGCCAGTTGTAGCATCATTGGATTGTTTGCGTGTGCTGTTCAATGGCCCTTTAGCTTTGATGAGATATTAGGGGTTGAAGGAAGTAGTATCTTTTTGTGGCACAAAAGAACAGTGGGTGTTCAAGGATGTGAGCAAGCTCCAGTCTAGCTCGCAATTAAAAAAGTAAGAAATGCTACTAATTATTACTGAACCAGGCTACCCCAGGAGTCCAGAGTGTACGAATTTTCCTCATCGGTTTCGGTTGCTCGATGATTTTGGGTTTGTGTGGCACATCCCTCTATCGGCATGTTTGGATACCATGAGCTAATTACTAGCTAGCTAATTTTAGCTCAAATTAGCTCTAGTGCATCCAAACAAGAGAGCTAATGGGTGGGCTAATTTTTTAGCCTAGTCTTTAACTAGTTGTTAGCCAACTAGCTAGTCAACCTTAGCTAATTTGAGATAATTTGTAGCCAACTAGTAACTAGCTCTAGCCCATCCAAACATGTCCTATATTAGGTTTTTCCTGTTTCCTTGAAAAAACTGGGCCAACACATGTTTTCGCTTTCTCTTTCAAATAAACTTACTTCAAAGCTTTTCCTTTTGAAAAAGATTTGGTGTTTTTGAAATGGTAAGAATTGAAGAGACAGGGACAAATAACAGAGAATAGGATTATAATATTGTGTTCAGAAGTTTGCCCTCCGTGTAATGTTGGTTGTTTGCTCACAGGTGCACAAAATGAATTAACTCATCTATTTTGTCTTAGTTTATTGTTGTCCAATTGACACTCTTGCTTAGTTCCCTTAAACCTTAACCCCCTGCAACTAACTGTTCTTACTGTTTTGGTAATCTGTAGCTGCCATCAGTCCTGGAATTTGACTTGTTAGCACATAGCCTTTATTCAGTCATGTGATTTAGCTTTATAGGGTTAACTATGAATCTTTGATTTAAAGAGATTGAGGAATTAAATTTATGGCAACTTTTGGTTTCATTGTCATCTGGGTTGCCTCAAAATAGATGGAACAAAATAGCATATATGATGGTAGGCCTCAAAGTGAAACTTGAGTGACTTGCCTGATAAATGCAACGCACTTTGAACTTGGAAAATGTTTACGTACACATACAGAAAATTTGAGGCTGGAAAAGTAGTTTTCTTTGTTTTTGATAGTCGAACATCAATACATGATATACATATACATCATAGCATTTTACATGCTTGTTGGGAGATTGTATCAATTTGCATGCTGGTTGGGAGGTTGTAGAGGTTTGCATGGTATCGTTGTTCAATTGCTAGAGTTTGCTTCTTTGTAGTGAATATCGTTGCTTGAGAGGCTGGGATCTCTTTAGGTAGCTCTCTCTAATATTTACTTGTCCCAAGCAACTTCTTCTTGCTGAAATTGGGTAAGGTATAAACCCTTGCCTGCAATATTCTACCCCTGCTTCATTCAAGAAGTGAAGCAAGTTCTTTATATAAATGAAGCATACTATTGTCATGTATTGTGCATTCTGAGGTTAGCCATTCTTGTTGGGTACTTCCTACATGCTTTCCAAGATTAATTTTTCAGCTTTGATAAGATATGTCATACTTATCCAAATTGCAACATCATTGACATGCTTTCTAACCATTGAGCAGTTCCTCGTTTGTTTAGGACATTCCTGCAAATTCCAGCGGCCTCCTCTTCAACTTCTCGTGTGCGTTTAACTCCGTCTGCATTCTTGCCATCAAGACGGAACTTTGAAGGCTATATTCCTCGTAGCTGCTCCAGTTCATCGCTCCAGATCTATAGCCGGTCATCTCTGTTAAATCTATCACCATCTTCAGCTCTCATGGTGTCCTCCCAGCTCACCTCCTCTGACGTGGCCCAACGTTCTGAGGAATGGTTTGCTCTTCGCAAGGACAGGCTCACCACAAGCACCTTCAGTACTGCTTTGGGTTTCTGGGCTGGCAACAGAAGGGCAGAGCTGTGGAATGAGAAAGTCTTTGGGGCAACAGAGATCAAGCTGCCGGATACTGCTAGGTCTGCCATGGACTGGGGGACGCATCATGAAAGCGTAGCCATAGAGCAGTACACAAGCATCACAGGAAGACTGGTGGGCACCCTTGGCTTCGCGGTGCACACCGAGGCCAACTCCGGATGGCTTGGAGCTTCGCCTGATGGAGTCCTTGGGTGCGAACCGGACGGCGGGATCCTTGAAGTCAAGTGTCCGTTTAACAAGGGCAAGCCCGAGCTCGCTCTGCCCTGGCGCGCCATGCCGTACTACTACATGCCGCAGGTGCAGGGCCTGATGGAAATCATGGGCAGGGACTGGGTGGAGCTCTACTGCTGGACACCCAACGGGAGCAGCCTGTTCCGGGTGCCGCGGGACCGTGCATACTGGGAGCTCATCCACGAGGTGCTGCGCGACTTCTGGTGGGGCAATGTGGTGCCTGCACGGGAGCTGATGCTCCTGGGGAAGGACGACGAGGCGAGATCCTTCGAGCCTCATCCCAAGCACCGTCTCACAAACCTGGTGCTGTATAGGAGCAGGAAGCTGGCCTCCGAGGCCAAGCTGTTGTGTAAGGATGTTAGCGGCCATGTAGAATTCTTCCAATGAGAAGTTCTGCCGGTGATTGTTATGACTATTCTTTAAATTAACTTATGATTTTGTTTTTACCTTCCAAGCGTCATGTTCCTTCTTTGTTCTGTTTAATAAAGAGTATAATCTTCCAATCACATGTCTTGTGATCGTTTTGTGTGTTCATCAGATTTGGTGTGTTTGCATTAGCTGAAACTATGGAATCTGGTAAGATGTCAGATTAGAAGGTTAGCTCACGTAATGGATTTGGTGGATGGGCCAAGTACAAGTCCAAATGTAAATTTGTGGTTCTCCTTCTAGCATATGGATACCAAGCTGTGTCGTGGCACCGGGGATTTCCTGCCTTGTGCCCATTCTGAATTGCAACGCTGTCGGGTTGGCCTTTGCTTTCCCTTGTACGCGAAGGAGAAGTGACCGAATCAGACAGCGATTGCCTGCTTCCCGGATATTCTCATTGCCAACGTCCTGGAAATCCAAAACGGCAAAACGGACTGCTCCTCTCATCCATCCACCATATCCACCTGCTGGTTGCTTCTGAGTTCCGACTTCCGAGCTCTCACGAATCCTTGTCTCGCCTTGCCTGTGGGACAAGCAAGCCTGCCTGGTCTGCAAATCATCCTGGCCTCATGGAGCCGGCACCTAGCTTGGCAGGCCAGGGCCTAACACAACCTGGTGCCCCGGTTGCGGTAAACCAGCGCTCGGTAAGGTGGCTTTCTGATTATAGCGCAGCATGGGTTCGGCCATTCTATGGATGATGTTGAGCCATGTGGTCGGAAGCGACCAGCACTAGTTTGGTTCAGCAGGTTTGCAGTATATGCATCTCTATAATTAGAACAGCAGGCAGCACTGCCCTCCTGCCAGTTTTGTGGATCTTATAAGCCATGTGGATGTGGTCACGAACGCCCAGCAGTCCACACTCCAGAAAGTTTGTTGATTCAGCAGATTTGTGGTGTCTGACTATAATTAGAACAGCAGTGCTCGCGCCGCTGATCCACAATCCATGGCCGGAAAGGCACCCATTTCATTCCAGATGTCCTGCGGATATTGCGTTGTTTAAGCGACCATGCGTCTTTGCTGCCCAGAAGAACGGGACCAGACACTTGGTTCCAGGAGGTAGGCAGCACTAAGTAGCATCAAAACATGACCGCAGAGAGCAAAAACTATAAAGGGAGACGCAGCCGCCTCGCGCATGCTTTGAAGCTTTCAACAGCGAAGGACGGCCATTTATTTCGCTCACCAGGACAAAAAAGAAAGACGCAGTTCCCAGACTTGCCAGAACGAAATAACAGGTATGGCGACCAGGGAAAAAAAAGTGAAACTACACCTGGCAAAAACAGGCACCAGAGCATCTGCAGGCGCGAAAGAATCTGGCTAAGTTAGAAGTTTTGTCTTTATTTATTCTAATAAATTAGGTGATATACAAAGTCTCCACAACCCACAATTGTCAAGTAACATAGCACGCAGCCACACAGGTAGATAGGTAACATAGGACAGATAGACGCATCTGATTTTATTCTGGGGCCAATGAAATCAATTTCTTCTGATGTTCCAGGAATATGGAGCATCAAGCAACCGGCTGGAAAAAAAATTATAAAGTTGTACTTCAACACTCCTGAGCAGAGGACTTCATTATTCCAAAAGTAAACATCCCTGAAAAACAAGAGTACAAGCGACTCAGCAAAAAAAAACTGTGATCTGATTTGGACAGCATTATTCTAGTTTCATGCATTAACTGAGCTAGTACAAAATTGCTGCAAGGACCAAAAGAATATTATTAGAAACGTAACATCACCTACCTCAATTGTCAGTTGTTACCATTCACTGCTGACACCTTGATAGGGAAAACCATAATGTCATCTTCTGTTTTTTCTGGGTTATACTGTTTTTTTTCTTTTCTTCCAAGCAAAAACAATATATCAGCTGCTCCACCTACACCGATAGGGAGCATCAATCAACAGAAGAAATGCTATGTTAAAACTGTATCCATCCCATCCAATGGATACATAACAAAATCGAGCATCTATTTTTCTGTGTGGGGTGAATCTTCATACTTGACACAGTCACGGCAAAGTTTCTCCAGAAGAAATGTCTCTTGGAACTCACTGTCAATACATTTCCCACATCGCGAACATCTCGAGATGCAAACAGCACACCCTCTGCAAGAACTAGATCCGCTGGCCTTGCATTCCTTTGATGGGCAATCATAAACAAGCTTGTAGTTCGGACAAAGAGGGCACTTCTCAATATCTAGAGCATATTCATCATGCAGGTCTGGTACGAAAGAATCGGGAACATTAGATCTGGTACCTCTTTCGGGAACATTACGATCAGCATGAAAGATCCGAGGCTCCTGTTTGTGTAATGCCTGCTCCTTGTCTATTTTCATCATTGACAACAACTCTTCATATTGCGCTTCTGATGCAGTGACACGATTTGTAACTCTGAGTTTCTTTATACCAATATTTGCTTTCATACTAAATGACCTCAGATTATCAATAACACCTTGTTCAGTAATCCAAAAAGCACCAAAAATGCCCAACTGTATCAAATAAAAAAGAGACAAGAGGCAGTTAAGTAGATGGAGAATTGTGGATTGACAAAACTGGTAGCACAAGTTTTTCATACCAGTTCAACAGCTATTACAACAAAACTAAAATACTGTAAAGCAAATAAAATTTGATGTAAAAAAATCCTAAGCTTTAGTTGAAAAATAACTAACCCTTCTTTTTATTTGCTGCAAAAAGATGCAATATTATCAAGGCAAGTGCAAGTAAGTAGTGCAATCTAACTAGTTTGCATTCGAGTTTGTGGTCTGGCATCAAGGCAAGTGCAAGTAAGTAGTCCTATCTAACTGGTTTGCATTCGAGTTTGTGGTCTGCCAAATATATTATATAGACAAATAAATGAAATTAGATAGATGAAAAATATGTAAAATCTATGTTTTCAGTTCATCTCATAGATCCAAACAGAGAGTAGCCAAGATAGCAGTCATGTTCCACAAACGTATATTATTACCCAAAATACATTGGTTGGATGCTCAGAGCTGTAAGTACTGAAAATGTACCTAGAGCTATCATAAGTATGATGCAATTCAACAAAAATGTAGAATCTTTTCAAGACAATAACAATCATATAAGATGGTATAGCAATATAACACTATACCATTGGATTGCCAACAATACCATAAGATAGAAACTAGATTCCTATGAAAATGTACCATGAATAAAACAAATTCATATGGATCACACAATACTAACCTTTGTTAATTGTAGATTCCTCTCTAAAACAACTTTCAATCCTTGATCTGTGATGTTTAGACAGCCCATAAGACTCAGACACTGCACAGAACCCGAGGACTTCTGTGTCAGGCACAGAAGATCAGCATCAGACACCTTCTTGCCCAATTGCGAGTCAATATGTATGCATCTCCATAAAAAGGGTTCGTTCCGGACAGCTGAACGAAGTGACTTGCACACCATCTCAATAGAGAGGATGTCACGTAAACCAAGATAGCTAAGAACAAATGTCATGGCCTCATGTGCATCATTTCCCTCCTGGACAGGAGGGACATCAACCATATCACAGCATGGCAAGGCTGTGTCACAAGAGCTAGATGGGTCCTCTGTGACCCCAATAGGCACTGAGCAGGATGCACTAGGAGGCAACCGTGAAAAATGTTCCATGCCTCCAGCACCTGAGAGGCCTCCAGACACAAAAGAATCCTCAACAACACCGGTATAAGCACCACTCCATGGCTCTGGAGTGAGCACAAAAGCCTGATTCAAGTAATAACTCAGGTCGGCATAGAAATCATCATCGTCACCACTTCCAAAATGCCCAGCACCAGACATGACTGCGAGGTCCCCAATGCAACTGGCAATCGCAGCAGTGAACGTAGTCTCCAGGTTCATCCCAAAGGGGTCTGCGGGTAAGAGATCCACAGGATCCGACTCCTCCTCCTCCTCCAGCTCTAGCTCCATCTCCAGCTCATCCAACCACAGAGAATTCAACCCACTGGATGACAGAGGGGAGGCCTCCTCGGACCAGCACCCACAACCAAGCATCATGCTGGCACAATCATCGGTCACCAGGAGCGAGCGTGACGAGCAATTCAGCGCCATAGCCTCCAACCTCCCTTCTACTACCTCCCCTCTCTCTCTCTCTCTCTCTCTCTCTTTTTCTCTTTTTTTTTCTTCCTTTTTTCCTTTTTTTTTTGATTTTATCTATAGAGGATGACAGAACACGCGGCCCTAGATCTCCTCTAGAGAACCCTCTATTCCTGGTCCGGGCCGATCAAAAAACACAATCCCTAGACCAAAAACTTCACGGAGCAGTCTCGATCATGGATCCCAATCCAATAGCTTCCAATAGCAGGAAGCTAGGCACCCAAACAAAAAAAAATCCGAATCCCCTCTACCAATCCAGCCTCATATTTAATCACCCGACATCACCAACCCCACTCAGCCTGGACAATCAGGCCCAAATCGCCAGAAACAATCAGCACCAAAACAAACACTCCTCCCAGATCCCCGATACAACCAGCAACAGCAGTGGGAAAGGGAAACCGAAATCCCCAAACGCGAGGAGGTCGGCGACGATTGGCGAATCGGGCTGCAGGCAGACGCAGAGCTCCAGCTCCAAATGCGGCGGCGGTAGAACGCGTGGTGCTGGGATTGGAGTGCAGACGGTGGCGCGCGGAAACCCTACGCAGGGGGGCAGGCTATGAGAGGAGGAGGTGGTGGTGGTGTGGAGAGGGGGGTGGCGTGGGGGTTCCGCAAAAATCTCGAAGCCTCCTCTTCCTTCCTGCCGTCCCCTTTGGCCTTCTTCCGCGCCGCGCGAGGGGAGCGGAGGAGAAGGAGGGGTGGGGAAGGGACGGGAGGGTGTGGCGGCCTCTGCTCTGGTGGGGCCGGGGCAGCGGCTGGCTAGGCTAACGCGATCTGGTTTTTCTAGTCGCCTTTTCCTTTGCGTTCTGCTGGGGGATTTCCTCCCGTCCGAACGGGGGATTTCCTCCAGATGCTCCCCGCCCGCAGCCGCAGCCGCGGCCGCGCGCGCGGATTCGCGCCGTTCGGGTAACGGCGAGGCTGGCGGGGGCGGACCGCGCGAGGCGAGGGTTGGATTGCTGCGCGGTTTTGAAATTTGGAAACTCTCGTGGCTTAATTTTGCATATCTGCATACTTGGAAGGCGTTCAAAGAGCGTGAACGCATTCCCACGGTGAAAATGACAATTCCAAACTCATGGCCATTCTAGATGCGCGGAAGAGTCTGGATCCAAAAGGAATTTAATCGATTACATATAAAGGTTGAAACACCCCCTCCGAAAAAACACATACAAAAACAATAACAAAGACACCATATCTGTGTGACAGTGTGAGATGAAAGAACTTTAAATGGCGCAAATGGACATTTTGTGCAAGCATAAATGTATTTTTTTTCTTTCAGAGAATTAGTCAGCTTTATCCCATTTCTAAAGTTTTACAAGCACTTGCTTGCGAAAATAAAGTAGCTAGATGGAAACATACCTTTTACATATGAGATTGAGCATCATGTTTTCTCTTGTTTGTCTAGATCTGCCTCTCAGATCTATTATCCAAGTTTCTTAATCCTCAGACGGTATGGAAAATAGATAGCCGCCGAGTGGATATAGTGATTATCGTGCCACCATCCATAATGAAAACAAAAGTGATGAACCAAAGACTAAAAGGAATCTTGAATAAGGCGACCATGCTTAGAGAAAGAAAAGTGGTAAGATTAGGGTTAATACTATAAGTGTCGCCAGATAATTTGTAGTCCTCTCTTCAAGTCGACGACGCTAGAGCAAGAAGAAGTATGTAAATTGGAAAGGCCATGGCTCGATAAACCGGTGACACCAAATGAAGAAGAATGGTGGAAAGGGGGCAACAGAGGTTACTATTGTCATGTTGTAAGCCAACGGCGGCGCCAGAGAAAGAAGAAGGGGGCCGAAAAGGCTAGGGTTACTATCGAGGCACCGCATATTTATAATGGGTTTAATGAAACGGGCACACTAAAAAATGAGAAAAAAGTCGTAAAACACTTATAACGGCTATGATAAGTCGGTGGCGTAGAGATGCGGAGAATTAGAAAGATTTAGGTTATGGCCACGATATCGACATACCAAGCCATAAAAACATCTCTAACGTCCATGACAAGACGTGGATGGCACGAAGAATTAGAAAACGTAGAAATTAGAAAGATCAGGGTTATTGGTTATTGTCACGGCGCCTTAAAATTTACAAAAAAATATATTGATAAATCATATTTCATTTATTGTTTTTAATTTTTTATATAAGTACTAACAAATGTGCTCGTGCGTTGCAACGGAACTCAATACATATCAAAATTGGACTTTATACTTTATCCAGTAAATATACTCGTGTGTTGTAATACAACATAATATGTGTACGAATCGGATTAGAGGAGTCAGATCAAAAAGTGGTGGAGGAGAGAAATTTTGGTTCTTTATTATTAGAGAGAAGAAGAAAAGAAGAAAGATAAAGCTGTTACTTGTTAGGAATTGACACATCAATCCCTCCAAGCCTCGGCAATATCATCTACCACGTTTTCACATAAACACGTGCTATCATCAGAGTCCGGGGGGGGTATACGCAAAGATGCCATCCATTTGCCGCCCGTTCCTTCCCTCCATCCCGCAATTCCGCATCTCCCGGTTTCACACTTTTGCCCCACCCGGCCATCGCGCCCTGACGCGTGGGGCCCAAACGCTGACACGAGTCTACAGCACTGACGCGCGGGCCACACGCACGCTGTCCCCGCGCACGCCAAACGTCGGATGGGAGTACGTAACGTGACAGGCTGACAGCGAGCCCGGGGGACCATAGGGTGCGCGCGTTTATATTCATGGAAAAAGATCATGGATCATGGATCATGGATGGATGGACGCATGGATAGAGCGGGAGCCGTGAGGAGAGGTTTGTTGGGCGCTGGTCCTTACACGTGTTCCCCGCCGGCCACACGTGGAGCCGCCATGACAGGGGACGTGACGTCGAGCGGCGATAAGGGGGCCTGCGCCCACGGGCACGGGCCGCACTGCCGCAGGCACCAGGTACGAAACAATGCGGTGCACGGTGCACGTGGACGTGGTGAACAGGTTCCATATCCTTCCAGGGTGTCAGCTGTCAGGTTTCCGTGTCGTGTTTCATGGTCCCGCTCTTATTGGTTTATGACTTTATGAGGGCTAATGCGTAAACTAAATCGGACCAGATATTATTTTTCTATCTATATATAAGTACACAGCTGATCTGAGAAAAATATAATATTTCTTAACAATTTCCGTATCCGTATGTTGTAACAGGACCGAGACGTGTAACTTGTCTAGCTATTAACCGTGAGTTTTGTTAAGAATACAATGAAAATCGAACTCTATGCGGTGTCAAAATAATCAAACGTTTTATAATTTGAGATTAATTGAGTATATTTTAAGGAAAAAAATAGCGGAATTTTAGCTCATATATATTGTCGTGTATCATGAAAAATATTAAGACTAAAAATTATATTTGAAGAAGAATTTT
This sequence comes from Microstegium vimineum, assembly GCA_022036555.1. Classification (NCBI taxonomy): domain Eukaryota; kingdom Viridiplantae; phylum Streptophyta; class Magnoliopsida; order Poales; family Poaceae; genus Microstegium; species Microstegium vimineum. Next base: position 33,910,937 of record CM039131.1, read on the forward strand.
AACTCATATATACTGTCGTGGACATGGGATGGATCATGAAAAATGTTAAGACTAAAAACATAATATTTCAATAAGACTTTCTTATTTAGATCACCGAGAAATAGGTAGGGTTGTTTTTTTTTCCAAAAATTTCAACTTCCAATAGAAGAAAGGAGAGGTCGATATCCTTTCTCGTTTGTCAACTCGAGGGCATCTGCTGAACGGGGTAGAAGAAAGGATTTTGCTGCTCAGCCAAATCAATATACTTAGTATTAATTAGATATAAATGATATAAATAGATAGAAGATATAGATATAAATATAGTTGTAGACGTAGATATAGATATAGATATAGATATAGATAAAAACTATAGATATGAATATAGATATAGATATAAAAATAAATAGAGATATACGTAGATATAAAAATTAAATAGAGTATAGATCTAGAAGATTTTATTATATCTCATTGATTAAAGAGATGCGATCTCTTGGGTTCCCTCTTGGATGTCGAAGATACAAGCAATCTTGCAGAGATATAGCTAGCTCTAATTACTTTATCACTATCAGCAGTTTGGATGTCGAAGACATCAGCGTTGAGCAGCAGTAGTAAACTCTCTGGACACGATTAGTAGACGCAAGATACGTCAATAGAAAACCGTGTTGTTTCGTTCTCTCGAGTCTCGAGAGATTCGCGTTGCCTAGTTAGTTGCAGTGTGACGTGGACGCTCTTGTCCTTGGAGAAGAAGGAGTAGACGGCGAGATCTTGGATTTCGGGTTCGGTGGCACCGGTTTTGTCCCAAGAAGGGAAAAGGTGCGGTAACTGCAGGCGATAAAGGCGCTTTTCCACGCTGGGCGCACGGCCGAAGCGCACGCCCCCGGTCACACCCGCTCTGTCTGTCCCGCCCGGCGCCCGCGGATGCCTTCGCGGCGAGGCCCCCCGCTCTCGGCAGAAGAACGGGTAAAAAGAGTGGAATGGCCTATGTAAGCGCTGACGCACGCGCACGCGCGCGCTGCGTGTCCGCGTCCGCGTCCGCGGCACGGCGGGAGCAGAGCAGGCTTGGCCGGCACGGAACGAACGCTTCGACCGCAGTGGGGGGCAGGGAGGTTCCTAGCCGCTTGGCCGGCACGAAAGGTACGGCTTCGGTCGTAGGAGTACGACGCAGGGTGGTTCACTGGTTCAGCGAGTCCGTCGTGCACCGCCGACGCCGAGACGCTGACGCCTGAGCCTGACGCGGTGACGGGGGCTCCTACCAGCAGCTTCCCTAATCGATGGCCCGCCCGCCTCGATTCAGCCCACACTGTTTCTTTTTTTGTGCAGCGTGCATCCGGTGCGTCCCTCGCGGTTGGGTCAACCAACAGTTTCGATCATCGCGATCTTCTTTACGGTACTTCGTCGGTTTGTAAAAAAAAATGTTATTTAAATCAAATGAATTTGATTAGTCTAGTTTTAAACGATGCTTATATTAGTAGTACACAAATAAAAGCAGAGATCGCATATTCGCATCTTATTGCCATGCCACACGTTGCTTTAACTAATTAGTGTTGTTTTCAAAAAAAAATGATTATGGGTCATTCCTTATTTGACAGACAAACATGATAACGACCCTTTTCGCAGAAAAAAAAACAAGATACGACCCACGCAAAAATAGACTAACTCGTCCACAGTTCAAAGGATTAGTTTGGGCCAAGATTTTCAGCCTGTTGCGTCTATTCAATTGGCTTGGGTCTAGTTTCTCACAAAAAATAACATGGTCTATAATTGTGGCGGAAAAAGTCTAGATAACCCCCTCAACTATGAAGTGTGGACTACTTAACCCCCTGAACTATAAAACCGGTTATTCTACCCCTGAACTATTAAAACCGGTCAAATAACCCCTTCTAAGCGGTTTTGAGGGTGGTTTTGCCTTTTTCTTTTTTATTTATTCTGGTTGAATCTTTGAAAAACATAATAAATCATAGAAAAATCGTAAAATAGAAAATTCAATTTTGTTGGTCTCTACATGAGTAGATCTACACATTGAACATATAATATGATATGTTTTAGTAAAAAGTTTTTATTCTAGATTTAAATCTATGAATTTCTATAATTAATTATAAAAATTCATAACTGCAATTTTTGTGGTGAAATTTTTATGGTAGGCTATTTATTGTATGCTTCAAATGTAGTAAAATTTCATACCCAGTGGATCATGTATAATTTAGTTATAAGTTTATTTGAATTTAACTAAGGTGTAAACATATATAAATCTATAACTAAGTTATACGTGATCTAATGAGTATGAAATTTTTAGTACATTTGAAGCATACAATAATTAGCCTACCATATAAATTTCACCACAATTGGACCGCAATCAGGTGTCCGGGGAGATACTCCACATCGAAGTCGAATTCGAAAAGTTTGTTAATCCACAAGTGTTGAGGAACGGCCAGTCCCAAGAAGCCACTGAAAGACCTTGTTTGGTTTTGGTTAATTGATGAAACCTATGGACTAACCCTTGAACTAAGTGTATGATCAAGATAGGGTGGTCCACCTTGGAACATGGAGCTAGATGGATGATCATGGTGAATCAAGTGCTTCATGGACTAAGGAAAAGAAGAAAGAGAAAAACAAAAATGGGCTCAAGGCAAAGGTATATCATAAGGCCATTTTTGGTTTAGTGATCAAGACACTATAGAGAGTGTGATCACCTTTAGGATAGATAGCCGTACTATCAAGAAGGGAAAACTCGTGTCGATTGAGGTTATCATATGCCACTAGGTTTGCATTGCATATCCATTTAAAACAAACCTAAGTGACACAAACATGAACTAAAATCCATGAACTATATTGTAAAAGGCTAACGCAGGTGAACAAGAGATGAATCACAAGGTGTTAGCACTTGGAAGCATGGATAAGAAGAGGTGGCTCGGTTTTGCCACTCAGAGAGGCACCGGACGCAAGGTCCGGACGAGGGCAAAGGCCGACCGGACCAATGGACTTGCGTCCGGTGGCATACCCTAGCCCTCGGGCTCTCTGGACAGGAGGTCCGGACGCAAAAGTGAGTCCGGACGCTGACTCCGGTCGTGCGTCCGGAGCTCGGTGCTCACTGGACTTCTATGGATGTATTTATCCGGACACTGAATGCGGTCCGGACGCAAGAGACCGGACGCAGGTCCGGAGCTGAGGAGCTCTCTGGACCCTCTCTGGATTGGGTCCGGACGCAAGAAACAGGTGGACCGGACGCTACTGTGCCTTGCGTCCGGAGGCGACACGCAGGCACAAACAAGGGCGCCAACGGGCGAATTCAAATGGCAGAGGTTCCGGACGCATGCGCGATGGTCCAAACCCCCTGTGTAACTTGCGTCCGGACTGGCGCAAAAAAGCGTGGAAGATGGGCAAAACGGCTAGCTCGATGGTAAAAGCTATTTAAGTGGCTTGGCCGGCTCCTAGGGCTCACTATTGCACCTCTCATTCATTTGACATACTTGTGCTTGCTTGAGATAGCCCCCAACTCACTCTCTTCACTCTTGTTGCATATTTGTGAGAGTTTGAGTGATCCAAGTGCATTGATCATTGCATTGCATCTTAGTGGCACTTGGTCATCGTTATCGCCGCGTGGTTTCTTGTTATTATTGGTGTTTGCCAACACCTAGACTACTTGGTGATTGTGGAGAAGCTTCGGCGCAATTGGTGATTGTTTGCGGCTGACTTCGGTGATTGTGAGAGGGCTTGTACCCACCTCGGTGGAGAGCCAAAGGGTAACTCTAGTGGATTGCTCGTGTCATTGAGTTACTCTCATTTGGGTGGATTCTTGTGGCGCCCGAGTTAGTGGGCTAGGCTTATCATTGCCTATTAGCCACCGAATCACCACTTGAGTAGTCGACACAACGGGGACTAGCTTGGTGGCAACCAAGTGAACCTCGGGAGAAAAATCGATTGTCATCTTGTCTCCCGGCTACTCTTTGGTATTCATTGTGATTGGTTCTTCCTATTGACATCCATACATCACAAGGCATCGGTATAGCAATCACCTCCTCTCTTGTATTTACTCTCTCATATCTTGTCTAGTTAGCTTGCTAGTTAGCCTCTTTAGTAGTTGTTCTCACTAGCTTGTGCTAAGTGCTTTAGGTTCTTGCTATTGATTGATAAGCACTTAGTTAACTAGAATTTCTTTGGATAGGTGGCTTTGCACCCCAAGTAGAGCTAGAGCAAAAAGCTTCGCTTAAGTGTTATCTAACCTTTTGCTCTAGTGATTTGTAGAATTTTTATTAGGCTATTCACCCCCCCCTCTAGCCATCTAGGACCTTTTAGCCGCGCAAGCTCCGCGCCGACTGCGGAACCGACCAGGAGGACACCGCGGCCACCTTGTCGTCGTCCATGGCCACGTCCCCTGCTGAGATCACGTGGCCCAAATAGGCCACCATTGTCGCGTCAAAAGAGCACTTGGAGCGCTTGAGGTGAAGCCGATGAGCCCGCAGCGCCGACAAGATGACGCTGGTGTGGCGCAAGTGCTACGCCCAGGAGGAGCTATAGATGAGAATATCATCAAAGAAGACCAGACCAAACCTCCGGAGGAAAGGGCGCAACACGTCGTTCATCAGAGCCTGGAATGTCGCCGGCGCGTTGGAGAGACCGAACGGCATCACCATGAACTCGTAGTGGTTGTGATGCATCCGAAAGGCTGTTTTGACAACGTCGTCGGGATGCATCCGGACTTGGTGGTATCCCGAACGCAAATCCAACTTGGTGAAGAACCGCACTCCATGGAGCTCATCCAACAGTTCCTCAACCATAGGAATGGGAAACTTGTCCTTAGACGTCTTGGCATTGAGAGCATGATAGTCGATGTAGAAGCGCTAGGAGCCGTCAGAATTGCGCACGAGAAGCACCGATGCACAGAACGGCGAAGTGCTCGGTCGTATGATACCCTGTTGCAGCATGGCCGAGCACTTCCGCTCTAACTCGTCCTTCTGGAGCTGGGGGTAGCGGTATGGTCGAACAACGACTGGTGTCGTACCCGACAGGAGGTGTATCCGGCGGTCGTACGACCGGACTGGTGGAAGTCCCTGCGGCTCGTCGAAGATCGTCCCGTGCTGGAGGATGAGCTCAGTGGTTGGGGCGCCGCTGTGGAGGCCGCGACGAGCTTGAGCTGAGGCGCCTGCGGCCCCCCTGTCCCCGTCCATGTAATGGTCCGCTCCGCCCGACGGAAGGACAAGGTCATGGCCTCAAAGTCCCACACGATGGGTCCCAAGGTCCGTAGGAAGTCCACGCCGATGATGAAGTTGAAGCAGCCCAGGTCGAGGCCGACACATGTGATGGCGAACGTGTCAGACCCGACCGACATGGTGACGTTGCGGGCGATTGTTGACGGTCCTTAAGTACCAAAATCAACTGTCAACTAGACAAGGAAAAGGGTCTATATGAAACCAATACTTAGAAATAGGGTTTATACTGATAGAATTCCACGAGTTTTGGTGAATGTCTATTTCTGCAGGGGGATATCAAGAAATATGGAGGAAAGGCCCACATGTCATGTTTCAATAGATATAAACATCATTCGTACAAACAAGAATACTCTAGAAGAGTCAAGAAGCTGCGGGAAGGAACCGGATGTCGAGCGGACCCAGGGGCAGGGCGCCCGCCCTAGGGCTAAGCCCAATGGCCCTCTACTTGTGGGACCACCTCTCCACCGCCTTTGAGATCACATCTAAGCCCTCCATTAAGGTCGGTTTGATCTGACGACCGACGTTCATTTGAGGAACCTATATAAGGAAGGCCCCCTGACCCTGAGGAGAAGATCCTCTTTGACCTAATTCATTATTCATCATCCATCTCAAGAGGAGAAGCCCTGATCAAGCCCTAGAGCCACCACATCAACTAGATCTCTAGTTTAGCATAGCTATATAGGATTACAACTAGAAGGAGTCAATCTTTAATTGGTTTCCAGATCTGTCAAGAGGATTATTGGTAATTCTCTATCTAGTTCTTCCGTGTTCATCATTTGTTCTTCAATATTATGAATATGACTTTGCTCTATTTCATTATATTGTTTATGACTTTACTCTATTTAATTATGTTCTTAGTTATATTGTTCTTAGTCTATTATGATTATATACTTGGTGTCGGATACCTAGAAATAGGGTACCCAATTTACCGCACTCCACAAAAACAAAATCACCCTCGGGGCTCTCCGTCTCGTCCGATCCAGGGTGATGTCATCACCCGCGGGGGCTTCTCGCCCCCAAATCAACCAAGACCGCTACATTCCCTCGGAGGATCTTCCGCCTCGCCCGAGCTAAGGAGACATCATCTGTGACGTCATCTACCCTCGGGGGCTCCTTCGCCTCGCCCGAGCTAAGGAGACATCATCCGTGACGTCATCTACCCTCGGGGGCTCTTCCGCCTCGTCCGAGCTAGGGAGATGTCATCAGTGACGTCCCCTACCCTCGGAGATCTCGCCGCCACCAGTGGCCTGGGACGCCCTAGCCCATATAGTCAAAAGGTCCACAGTGCCCTCCGTCCTTAGGGATGGGGTTCCAAGGCATGGGGCTCCATGCCTGCCCCTGTTTCCCCCTGCGGTACAAGGTCCTGTGCTGACTAACCGACAACTTACGCGCACTACACCTGCGCTCTCCGACGGACACTTGAACAGGGATTAGGGCGTCATCAGCCTTGTATGACGGAATGCGGGGGTGCCTGGCCCTGTGCGACCAGCCCCCGCCCATGCCCAGGTAAGGGAACAGCGGAGTTCCCAGTCTCAAGGCGCATGGCTACAACACAACAAGGACGAACAGGACCCGGACATGTGTCTACTGGCGCAATCTTGCTCAGGAAGGAAGTCAGAATGAAGACAAAGCTCTCCCTCGGCAGCAGCCCAAGACGAGCCCACGTTCACTCCCCCCCCTCTCCACTGTACTCCTCCAGCTCTCCCTACGTATAAAGGGGGAGAATGGACCTCCAATCTCGCTCTCTCGACACCCCGAAAACTCATTCACATACACTCATACTCGCATCTACGCGAGCTCTCACTAGAACCAAAAGCCTCATACGCACGAGACCTGGGAAGGCGCTTCCCTCTCTCACCATTGTTTGTAGCTCCCCTCTACGAGCCCTCTGCGCTCGGTAACACGACTCCGCAGCACACTGGACGTAGGGCGTTCGTGCCCGAACCAGTATAAATCTCTGTGTCCTCCGAGCGTAACCATCCGAACTCCGACACGCTTAGAAATTTACTCGTTGGCCGTCTAGACTCCGCTATTTTAGACACCGACACTTGGTATAGTTAGATTTGAATTATATGCATGTTTAGGATCGTATAACGTTTATCCATTAGCACCACTGATTAGTGTTGTGGGTAAATGATAGATATTGTGTAGGCGTGGTGCCTAGACCGTATTTATCTGCGATTGTACCCTACATTCCGGATCGTGAGGTAGTTCGCGGGAGTGACAGTCCTGTTGAGTCCTTTGTAGTCCTCCTCCCGTTTGTAGGGCAGGCAGAGCAGTACTATTACGGGGAAGTGATTGCTATGTTCTTCATCTTCCTTAGTAATACTCACTATACATGAATATCTCTTATCTTGCCATGATTGCCAAGTGTAATTGCACTAATCATAATATGATAGACTGTATAGTTAAGAATGACTTAGGAAATATCTTTGTAGTCCATGCTAATTCCATGCTAATGACTTGCTAGAATATCTGTTGAGGTGCTTATCATTATCTTATGTGGCTACATATATGCTGATCAATATTTATCTTTTGTCACTATTCATTCATTATCTATATCTTATGTGACATTTATCTTGTACTGAGTGAGATAGATGAAAACTCTCCATTACACATGCAGTGATACTCATTAATCATATTTATTCATTCCTCATTTATTCCTTAGTATCCCTTCCTATTGGTAAAAATATAAATAACGATATCTGAAATACTCCTGGTTAAAATGCTACATCGGTATTATCTGTACGTTTGCAGAACCACATTTATATTTACTTAGAGCAATTGCATATTTCAATACCATACCTCTCTGGCATGCTGGGGATGACAACCTAACTTAAGTGTCATAAGAAGTGTCAACAGCGATGCCCTCGCAGGGAAGGCGGTTCCCATTGGCGACAGTGACGCGCAGCTGCTAGGCGCCACTGGTGGGGATGCCCAAACGCCGCATCGCCTCGCCCTGGAGGTAGTTATGTGTGGAGCCCGTGTTCAGGAGGGCCAGAAAGCGCTCCCCCTGGATGGTGACTATCACACTCCGAAATTTTCAATTTTGGATTGTGCTTAGAAAACACTAAATAAACTAAATGATTTCTATGTTGATATAAAATTTTCCAAGATTAGTTTGAGTTCGTACAAATTTAGTTTAGGAAAAGTGAATTTATAAACTTTCTAAGTTAATTTGATAGACTTGATTGTTGTGGTGATTGTTCGTTGCTTGTCTTGATGCATGTGAGTGTTTATATATTTTTAAAAACGTGTTTAGTAACTCGTTTATCGATCTCTGGCTCGTCTCTATCTTCTTCTATAATCAATTCTAGCTCTTTCGATCTTAATCTTTCTTTTGAACATTCCCAAAATCCTTTGTCTCTTGATCCAATCATTCCCTTGAGTTCATAATTCATCAACATGTCTCTAAATTCTTTCCTGGAAAATTTTCTCGTTTTTTTCGGATCTTTTTCCTATTTATCTATGAGAAAATTCTAATTTTTAGATGCTCCAAAATATCTTTTTATGAGCTCCAAATACTTTATTGGGTCAATTATATTCCAAAGTGTCTCCAACAATTTTCTCTTTGGAGCATTCGGAGTATTTTTCGTGGCTTAAATATTAATTCTAGACTTTTCTGGAATTATTTTATTCACGAAAATAATTTATTCCGAAAATAAATAATAAGCATATCAATTTCTCACCGGTCCTCAAAGCCCATGTACAATAATCCTAATAAACCTCAAAAGTTCATGTATTTATTTACTAATGGGCTTTAATGATTAATTTTGGTCCATTAGTAAATATGGAGGTGCGTCATCAATTAGTACCATATCGTCAGTTGATGAATATATAGGGAGTTTTTCTCTCTCTATATATATATCTACCAGCTTCTTAGCCAAAGCACACCATAGCTACCGCAAGAGGAGCCCCTAGTTTGAGAAATATGTCGTATAGTAAATCATATCTTTCTCTCCTCGTGTCATATCACCGTCGGCCAATTCAACTCCAGAGAAGTCTTCGGGGAACTCCGGTGTCCTTCATAGATTCCGAAACTATCATGAGATTCGTCTCCTTTCTCTCTTAATCCTAGTGTGTCTTCTTTCTATCAAATTTAAGACGGTAGTTTGATAATTTCCCGTTCGTTTTCTCTTTCTTCACATCCATGGACAGTGAAACTTTTCTGCGTCTCGGTCAATGGCGTCACCCCTGGCTACAGTCCCGGTCCCGCGCTCGGCCCTCCCTTGCGTGTGCCTTTAGCATGAGTGCAGCTGCTACCGCTGGTGCTGTGCTCACGACCACCGGCCGTGCGTGGCGTCACACCGCGTGTGCGACTACCATGGGGACGTGCATGTCTCTCCTCTGGCCGGCCAGCAGGCCAAGGTCCCTGGCCGCAGCCCGCGGGCCCCTGCTTCCTGCAACCCGCACGAGCTCCTGTGCAGCACCAGGCCACCTACGTCCCTCGTCAAAAACAAACCAGAAATAAAACAAAGTAAGCTTTGCCACTAGTTCGTTTTCTCCGCAGTTTCTTCGTCTTAATTCCGTTTCCCTCCGTTCTAGTTGCGTTAGATTGGTGTCGTCACGCTCTATGCAGTAGTCTTAATGGTTTTCATGTAATCTAAATATAAGTTGTCATTAATTGAAATATTTATTTAGTTAATGTTTATTCAATAACTTTCTAAAATCAATTTAAATTTAATCTCTTTTTGCACCGTTTAAGTTGCGTTGAATCGTGATTGCATAATCCTTGTGTTAGTGGTAATGTTTATCCGGTCATATTCTTTTCCATATAATGCTAAATGTTAATTTGACTAATATATCCACGATTGGTTTAATAATTATAATCAATATAGGTTTTATATTTTGTTGTTCTATATGTAAATATTAATTTTATATGTTTCATGTTACATGCTCTTCTATATATAGTTATTAAATATAAAATAGATTAAATGTGTTTACAACTAGTTTAATAATTAAATCTAAATAGGTGTTTATGCTGCGGTCTTGTATATAGAAATATTAATATGATTAATTGCTAATGTTAATATACTCTTAAATTGTAATTTAATTACTTTAAATACATATCATATGTTTTTATGCTCTCACATGTTTATTTACTTTTGCAAAGATTAATTTTAACTTGTTTAATACATTATATGATAATGCTTATAATTAAAGTATGACTAGATTACCTCGCCTCTTAAAATTACAATGTGATTAATGGATGATAGTAATATGCTATCAAATTATAATTTTGTCTAGTCTAGATATGCATGTTAGTTCCAAGTTAGATGCCCTCACATGATTGTTTCATTTGATAAGTAAAATTTAACTCGATTACAATAAATTCTATGATAGTGTTTATAAGATAAAATATGATTAATTGTTAACTTAAAGATACTCTTAGTATACTTTCTAATTTAAACATATTGCATATATGATAAACTTATTATTTAGATGCTTTTATATACTTTTTTTTGCAAACATAAAGTTTAACTTAATTAAATTTATGTGGTATTGTTTATAGATAAAACAATAGTAGTTTCAACCGAGCTTTTAAATTAAAGTACGTTATAGCTTATCTGATATTAGTCACTTTAACATAGTTCTAATATATTAAAGTTAAATCAAATCTGCCTGTTTTTCTGTCATAATATAGTAAATCTTCTGGTAGCTGTTTCTTTTAACGATAGCTCCGTTCTCGGTGTTTCTTGCGTTCTCTCGAGCGTAGTACCGATCTCTCTTTAGTACGTTATTTTCTCTTGTATGGTGTATTGTTCTTAGTTGTCTCTTTTGTTTATCTGTCTTTGTGTGGTGCTTGCTACGAGTAGAATGAGAATCGCTTGTGAGCGTTGAAGATCAGAAGCTGATGATCCGAAACTGATGGTATGAGAGTTGAGCAAGTGTTTAAGACAAGTATAATATGGGATCATCATTGTTACCTACTCACCATAATTCAATCTAGTCATATTACATGTGTCTAAATTTGATTCCTACTAGATCTATCATAGCTTTGTTATCCTTTCCCTTGTCAACTTGGGATACTATTGCATATGGATAGATCTGCTATGCTCTATGAATTATGAGAAAAATCTTGACTAATGATATATGCAACAATGATATAAAATTGACTTTTATAGCAACATGGAATAAGACACCACTGTAGGGCAAAAGCTGGGACTTAAATGCAACCACGGGTGCTACAATGGCTCTGGCTTTAGTTAAGTATGAGGTTTGGACTAGCATGTTTGTGGTTCGTGAAAGGCACCTTTGACGAGCTGGTTATGGGGTATAGTTTGTGTGGGGACCGCTGTGGGTGGTACCATCGAAGGTTCCATATATCCCTTTGCATTGGGTCCGTAGAGTCCGCTACATGCTAGAAAGAGCTTTTGAAAGACTTTGTAGTGTACCCTGTCCGCTCACCTTGGCAGTGTTTTGTGAGTAATTAACCCGGGTATATGGGCAACACGGCTTGTGGGTGAAGTGCATCACCTCTACAGAGTGTAAATCTATCATGATAGCCGTGCTCACGGTCACGAGCGGCCTGAAAAACTCACAGTGTAGATGATCATGTTGTTTAATTGTTAATGGTGTTTATTATTCTTATCATATGGTTTATCAACTGGGTATGCATAACTAAAGTTAAGTATTGGTAAAACTTGACCAAGTTAAAAGCAACCGCAGTACAGACAATGTCAGCTTTTGAGCTTCATAACCCCGTGTTATACTGTTGAGTACGATATGTACTTACGCTTGCTTTACTTTTCAATTATTGGATAAAAATCTCGGATGGATAACAGAAGATGGAATAGTGAGTTTGCTAAGGACTGCTAGGCGTATGCAACCCCCAGTCAACAAGTCCCTGTGAAGTTGAAGCTTGAAGTTGAAGCCTAAAGAAACGTTTAGTAACCGTTCCGCTATATTGTGATGTAAGTATTAATATAAGTATGTTTTCCGCTATATAATATTGTTTTTGATACTTTCCTATTCTGTTGTTGTATGTGTGGACTTCCTGGGCACACATATGACGATCCTGGTTTTGTCCTTAAAACCGGGTGTGACAGTGACCAACACCAGCATGGTGTTGTCGGTGTGGACGTCGGCCACAGCGTGGAGGGAGACCACCAGGGCGTTAGCCTCCCCTGGGGCCTCTGGTGGAGTCATGTCCTCTACCGGCAACTCCGCGACGGCCTCCTCCGCAAGGAGCGCGTCGTCGATGTAGTCGTCCGCCTCTAAGAAGAACAGCCAGGGGCAGATGTGCCCCCGCACATACGCCTTGTCGCAATTGAAGCAAAGCCCATGGCGGCGGCGCTCCGCCATCTCGGGCGGTGGGGGCGGCCCCTCCTGCAGGCGCTGTTGTGGCCGCGGGCACCCCCCTGCACCAGTGCGCCCGCCGGTCCGCGGGGGGGGGGGGGGGGGGGGCGCTAGGGCGGTCTGTTGGGCCGGTTCGGCGGGTGCGTCGGTGCCTTCGGGGAGACGACCTCTTGTATCTTTACACAACAAAGCTCCAAAATCCTAACGCAAAACAATAAGCCAAGCCACACTAAACAACGATCACCAAACCCCTCAGCCTTAAGCTACTTAGAAACCAACATTACACCGTGGTCCTTGATACAATAGCTAGGTCTTGTCGACTTAAGCTACTTAGAAACCAACATTACACTGTGGTCCTTGATACGATAGGTAGCTCAAACAGAGTATGTCACCGTGGTCCTTATACGATAGCTAGCTCAAACAGAATGTCATGTCCTTGATACGATAGCTATCTCAAACAGAGTAGGTCACTGTGGCGATACCACCGCTTGGATGGCCCTGATTCCCTGAATCCCGCTTCGGTCAATCCGCCCCTTCACCTCCGTGAAGTGAATCTCCAAGTCAACATCGGCATCTGCGGACTCATTCTTACGGGCTGTGACTTTCTCAGCGGCGACCTTCTTGTAGTGGGCCTCAGCCTTCAAGAGACGGTCCACTTCTGCCGCTTTGGCCCTCTGCAGGGTCTCGTTCAGGTTGTCTTCGGGAGGGCCGACGACGGAGCAGTACCCGAAAAAACCAATAGAAGTAGCTAAATATAAGAAAATGATATCAGACCAACGAAAAATGCAGCATATCGGAGAGAAACAATGATATAACTGTGGAGTAACATTGACATAGCTTCGCACTTGTAGGAGACCGAGGTCAAGGATTAAAAACTAGTTGCCAGTACATGAAAATCATTGTCGTACAAGCTCAGTGAAATCTTACTTTTGCATTCATCAGATCATAAAGATCCATGACCATGACCATAACCTAAAGAACAACTGACAAGCAATTTTCGCTAAATGAGTTCAAACACATCCAGTTAGTCAGCTTACAACAAAATCAATCATTACATCCAGTGCAAACTTACTTTTGTATTTCATCAAAATAAAGAGATCTGTTGACCACAACACAAAGAGCAACCTGCAGGTAGAATAAACTGAACATCAAATTAGTCAGATTAAACAAAATCAACCATTACATTGAGAAGCAGATCCAAGGGAAAATCTGACTTCTGGAATGAATTATGATCCATAATGCCAATGCAGGAGGGTAGACAATGTGAAAAAAATTATTTCTTGGTCCAACTTTGTCCACTGGTCCAGCTAAACATTTGGCAGAGAGAACCTAGGTAGTGGGGGACAACCCCTCAAAAGTCAAAACCAAGAAAACTCTTGCCACCTTGCCCAAATCCAGACCAATCAAGGAACAAAACATGTTTGCTTGTAAACTTGTTGGGCAATCCTAGGCAAGGAAAACAAACATGTCCTATTCACTCACAAGTTCCAAATTACAGTCAAGGTGTGATCACTTACGTTAGCAAAAAATAATGGGGGAACAACAAGATTGACATCAAAGGCCATGTTGTGGCGAATTATATGAGAAAAGCAGCTAAGGAAGATGTAGATGCTATGCAACACAAAGCTGATCAGTTAAAATATGAAAGCAACATTCCAACTGGGATACACAAAAATTATGGTCGCACACCCTAGTTGTGACGCAATATTAAGGAAACAACTGCAAAAAAAAAAAACATAGAACGATATAAATTCTTGTTGTGTGCTCATATGACACTAACATTTGCGTACTCTGGAGACAAGGTGTACACGAGCATATCAGAATTTGCATACTTGGACGAGTCAAACAATATCACTAGACAAGACAAGAATGGCAGGATTTGCATACTTGGAACATACAATTGATAAGGACAGACAAATGGTTAAACACATTACATATTAAGTGGTGACTTTCCAAGATTATTACAAGGGAGCAGAAAGAGGTGATGCGTGAGGAGGAGACGGGTACAATTATAAATAGAATGGATGAAATTGGCAGCATCTTACCCTCATTATATAGACGGAAGGGAAATGCGGAGTAGTATAAAAAAAAACAGGTATGGCCTACCACTAAGAACACCCGCAGTGTGAAGCACCGAGGTGGGTTTGATCATGGGCTCCACAAATGATATGACACATCCTGCCATTAGCTCTACCATGTATACAACTCACCTCGCATCTATACGGACCCAGCACGGAGTGTCAACCGCAGGAGAAAGAGAGGGATCACGATTTCTTTATTCCATCGGTGCGGGTGCGATAGGAAGGACCTGAGTCTCCATGGAACCAGCTTCCCAGTGTATCGAAATAGGTACCATTCCTGCATTTATTGGATCCACACCACTACGAACCTCAGACTGCTGATGCTCTAATGGCTCTATCCTGCCCATTTATTATTTCTCTCTCCTTAGAAGGTCGCTTCACATACAAAAATCCTAACACTTCATCGGAGCAAAGAGCGGGAAGACCGGCAGAGGGCCCTCGGACATACGGGGCGGGTGGGTCGGTTGCCCTACCCGTACGTTGCTCGTGTCGGGGCCCCGTCGTCCCCGATCCTGCCCGTCGGGCGTCGGCCCCCGTCGCCGCTTCCCAGTCCCCCTCACCAACACCAACACGAGTACACGACACATCACAGCACACCACACCACAGTTTGTCTCCCTCTCACAGGCTCACAGCACACTGCCACTCCGAAACCCCAAGCGCCACCAGGCACCGGCCTCCCCGAGCCGCCGCGGCCATGCTCCTCTCCGGGCCGCCGCCGCCGCCCACCCCGCTGCTGCTCCTCCCGGAGAGCAGCGGCGAGGACGGCGGCCACGATTCCTCCTCCCGCGCGGCGGCAGTGGCGGGATCGGCGCCGAAGAGGCGCGCGGAGACCTGGGTCCGCGAGGAGACCCTCTGCCTCATCGCGCTGCGCCGGGAAATGGACGCCCTCTTTAACACCTCCAAGTCCAACAAGCACCTTTGGGAGGCCATCTCCTCCCGGATGCGGGACCAAGGGTTCGACCGCTCCCCGACCATGTGCACGGACAAGTGGCGCAACCTGCTCAAGGAGTTCAAAAAGGCGCGCAGCCACTCTCGGAACAGCGGCGGCGGCGGCTCCGTAGCTGGAGGGAACGGCAACGCCAAGATGGCGTACTACAAGGAGATCGACGACCTGCTCAAGCGCCGCGGGAAGGCGACGGGAAGCGGCAGTGGCGGCTGCGTTGGCAGTGTTGCCGGGAAGAGCCCCACATCGAATTCAAAGATAGAGTCCTACCTGCAGTTCACCACAGATAACGGTTGGCCTCTGTTATTATAGAGATTATTATCATGCTTCGCTAGATGAAATGATTACTAGACATGTCTTGAATTCCACATCTCAGATTTTGAGAATGCAAAGCTCTGGGTTTTGAATACAAAAATCAACTATTCTGATAACGATTTTTGGGTGTATGCTATTGCTACAGTGGACCATTGGCATTTAGATGTGTCTAAATTATAAGGCTTGTTAAACACTTAAACTGTTCAAGCTTAGTGAGCAATTTGATAAAAATGTGACCTATATGCAATATGCAGCTGATTTCGTTTCTGAGTGTGTGGTGACTGTAAGTCTGTAAGTAGTGTCCATGTATCTGATAGCTTTATTAGGAGTTATATGGCGTGTGCTTTCGTACTCTCATATGTCTCAGTTACCTGCTCCATTAATAATAGTTTGTTATCATGCTTTGTGGCTGAATATTTAGACTCTGCTTTATTTGATTTTTGGTTGCAGTATTTTTTGTTAGCTCATGGATTAATATTCTCTGCATTCTATCTAGGATTTGAGGATGCTAACATTCCCTTCGGTCCTGTGGAAGGTACTGAGCTCCTACATGTGTAACAATCACGATCTATTTCTTAATTTAACTCAAATAGCGACTATTCAAATTTGTTGTTAACAATACACTTTCATGTTCTCTAGCAAATGGTAGACCAATACTGAGTATCAATGATCGTTTGGAGGATGACAGGCATCCGCTTCCCTTGACGGCTGCTGATGCAGTTGCAACCAATGGTGTGAACCCGTGGAATTGGAGAGACACTCCTCCTAATGGTACTAATCTGCACGTCACAAGTTAAATTAATACCTCTGAATGAGTAGCCTCTAACTTCTCACTGCTTATAAATTGGTATAATTTGAATTATTGCTATCTCACTGTGTGGTGTATGAACTAAATTCAGTTTAGTCCCCTGTTCTGTTAAACCGTATGGAAACAAAAGATTTTGAAGCTCCTCAACTTTGACCATACCTTAGTTCAGATCTTACTATCTTAGTTTTACCTATGATCTTCATTGGTATAGTTCTTGGCAGGTGGCGGGGACCTGTAACTTTCTATGTACTAACTGCTCTCATTCAAACTTCTTCTCTCTTCGTTCCAAATTATAAGTCGTTTTAGCTTTTCTAGATACATGTTTTTTTGCTATGTATCTAAACATACCCTATATCTAGGTGTATAGCAAAAATTATGTGCCTAGAAAAACCAAAACGACTTACAATTTGGAACGGAGAGAGTACATCTGACTATCTAAGGTGATAAATCAACTACCTAGAGAGATAAACACCATTCTAATTTGTATTTATAGATTCCGTAGCCTTTAAAGTGCTTAACATTTGGTAGCTCTTACTTATACTAAACTGAATTCCAGCAGCCATTTGCAAAACTGGGTAGTTCAGTGCAAGTATTTTTAAAGTGTTTTTTGGTTTAATATTGTTCCCATTGGAATTCTGCATAAATAGATACAGGGGGAGATAACCATGGCAGTTTTGGTGGGAGAGTCATTTTAGTGAAGTGGGGTGATTACACTAAAAGGATTGGAATTGATGGTACTCCTGAAGCAATTAAAGAAGCCATCAAATCAGCATTTGGATTAAGAACAAGGCGTGCTTTCTGGCTTGAAGATGAAGATGAGGTTGTTCGAGCCTTGGACAGGGACATGCCAGTTGGAACATACACACTTAATCTTGATGATGGTACCTGCAAACTCTCTGCTTAGCACTTTATGAATAACTAGATCTGTATATGGATGTAGTGATGTTGTTATGCCTTGTTAAGGGAAATGTGAAAATTAGAACACAGACTCTGTCATGGGCAACAGGTCAATCACTACATAGGATACCTTTCAAACTCCTTTTCCGCATGGATAATATGAACATAGACTCCTAAAAAATTGTGTGCATGGATGAGATTAGTAGATGAGTTTACAAAAGTACAATGTTATTGACAGTAATTTCTCCAGCTGTTGTTTGACTAGACACGGAGACAATCTATAGGGCTTTATCACTTGAGAGGCTTTTCATTTAACTACTGAAGTTTGGGGCTATCTTTTTTTTTTTCAGGGATGACAATCAAAATCTGTGATGGAAACCGCATGCAGACGCCAGAAGACAAGACATTTTACACAGAAGAGGACTTTCGAGATTTCCTGTCACGGCGTGGTTGGACATTTCTCAGAGAGTATGGAGGCTATAGAAACGTTGATAGCCTTGATGATCTCCGACCTGGTGTGATGTACCAGGGGATGCGGTCACTTGGTGATTGATTTTGTATTATCTCGTCTAAGTGGACGCATGGTATACTGCTACTGCTAGCACTAAGTGTAATGTAATTTAAGGCAGGCCATTCTGGTAATTAGAATGTAGCTGAATAGCTAATGAGTAATGACACTGGTAATTAGAATGTAAATGTGCAATTGAAGTGAATTGTTCTACGATTCCTTGCAAAAATCTGATTGTTGCAAGTGAAGCAAATAAACACGATACTGTACTTGTTTACTTGAGGATCTGTTCATATTTTATTTCACAACGAAATAGCTAAAACAACATCACCAGAAACCATTAGCCAAACATCATCAGTTTCCAGCAATGTAGCTGTTATATAATCTTATTGTGGCAAATGAAGCAAATTAACGCGATACTGTACTTGTTTACTTGAGGCTCTGTTCATACTGTGTTTTTTATTTCTTAACAAAATAGCTAAAACAATATCACCAGAAACCATCAGCTGAACATGCTCATGTTTCCAGCGATGTAGCTGTTATATTGCACAGGCGCTGTCAGTTGTCAGCGACATCTTATATAAAGTAAAAACAGCATCTAAAAAGATCGCAAATGTATGCATTTCAATCCCAGAATTACATAGCTTAGAGGGGTCCAGAGACTTCAGGGGAACACGCAAGAATGGCTATATGGTAGTGGTAGGAGCACATCTCTACTTTTCTCTACCCAAAGTAGCAGGAGCAGTATACTACTAGACGTGAATGAACGATTCACACTGCCTTCACGCCGATTCACACTGCCTTCAAGCTGAGCTCTAGCAAATAATCGGGGTACTTGGTGCTCAGGAATTTCACTCCTCGTCCCATTCGTCCTTCTTGTACGACACCAGCGTGTCCACTTTATGAATCTGCCACTCCAGCACAGGAACTGTGAATTAGCAGTCGAATCGAGAACGAGATTGCCAGATTGGTGATACCGAACAGATAAAACGGGTTTGCTGCGTCAACGTCTATTCTAAACTGATGCGTGGACATACCTTTGTGTCGAACGAGTGCAGCTTCACCATCTGCGGGTTATCGATGAGCTTGGCATCGCTCTCGACCCAGGTGCCGCGAGCGTCGACGTCCGTGTCCGTGTAGGCCAGCACGTCGAACACGCCTGATCAGCCGGACGCGGGAGCACAGGGGACGATAGTCAGCCACGGTTGCAGTTGCAGACTTGCAGCCCCCAGTTCCAAAAGAAAGGCGAAATACAGGAGGGGGGAGATCAATTAGGCGATTGGATGCCGGTTGCTGTCCTTACATGGCTCGTCGAGGCAGGGGAGGTAGGTGATGCAGGAGGCGACCTGGCGCATGATGGCCTGAATCTCCCTCATGATCTCCTTGTCGCTCTTCTCCTTGATAGCCCTGACGAACATCAGAAGAAGACGCAATCAAGCCATGACTGACACATACAGTGCGCACCGGCCACTTTGGATCGGTTAGGGTCGTACCCCTTCTCGACGACCTCGGCGTCGGTGACTATGTTGAAATTCCAGCGCTCGAGCACCTCGCTGGTTGCCTTGCTCATTATCACCAGGACAATCCTCTGCAGCTTCCCGGCCTCCAGCCACTCTGCAACATTCAGTTCAGAGACACAAACCCAGTGAGCAAAAGACCAAATTCGCGAGCAATCCAGGAAAGGCAGGAAGGAGAAAGATCGACATCGATCTCAGTTGAGTGGGAGGAATCCGACCAGAGAGCTGGGAGGTGAGGTTGGCGATGAAGCTCTTCACCCCTTCGTCCTGCGTGAGCAGCATGGTCAGCCCATACTTCTTCACCTTGGTGAAGCTCTCCTCCGGATACACCGCCCGGTTGTAGAGGATGCTGCAATCCCACCAAAAACCAAGCGGAAACGGATCAATCAGTCAATACAAAGCCCCCCGAACCCTCCTCACCGATCTAATCCCTGATGGATCGGAACCGACGCCGCCGGCGCCGTAGTCTGCCGGACACTGCAATTCGAACCGTACCTATTCGCAGCGTACCCTGCGATTCGAGCCGAAGCATTTCGTCAAACACCCAATGGGCGCGCAAGCAAACTAATCAGGAGAGCGGGAGGGCGGCGCGTGCGTACCGAAGAACTCGCTCACGATGGCGGCGGAGCCTCGCAGAGTGATGATGTCCTTGGACGCTGTCCGCGACGCCATTCTGGTATCCACTCCTCCTCCTTCCTCCTGATCCGCCGGCGGCGAGGACAACTCCTTGGGAATGGGGACGGGAAGGGGAGAAGTAACGGCTAGTGCGGCGCCGGCGGCGTAGTGCGGTGTTGGGGTATGGGAGAAGTCGTGGGGTCTTTTCGGAGAGTTTTCGAACGGATCGACCGGCTCTGGTGGGTGCGCACGGTGGTGGACGGGTGCGGGGGCTTTTAAAGGTGGGCCGGACCGGCGCGCCCAACGGTCGTGTGGGTGTGGGCCACACGCACTGGACTCGGATGTCGCGACTCGGCCGAAGTGTTTTCTTTTTAATTAATTAATTACTACAATAATGTCTTATTTGGGTGCGCATGTATCGACCTCAAACCACATGGATTGGAATGTATATTAGTTCAAATACACTCCAACACATGTGGTTTGATGGACATATGCATCCAAATAAGGCCTAAGTGTATTGTCCATTTACTCTCTTCTTGTATTATTATTAGCGTTCGAGCTTTCACATTACCACTCATTTGTTGATTTATGATTGCTCAATTTTTGTTGTTAATTTATGAGCATTTACTCTTCCTCTTCATAGTCGCTAGAAATGCATGCATCTAAATATCTATGTAATCTCTTCTTGAACGACTGCAAAGAAGAGCTACATAGTTTCTCATTTTCTTCTAAAAAAACGTACCATTTCCTGAAAGGCACAATAGAAACTACTCCATTCGCCACAAGTTATGGTTATCTTTAGCAGTTGATAGTTAAAGTCGTCACAAGTTATACAAATGTTCAAAATGTTTTGTTTATACTAGTGTTCAAAATGGCAAGAAACCGTCCTCGGTGGTAAGAAAAGCGGCAAAGGCGATGGGCTGGGCCGGCCAGGAGAACCGCTCGATTCGTTCCCTGGGGTAGGCCGGGCAGATCGCGATCCGAGTCCCAGCTCGGCTAACTCCTTTCTCTCTGTAGATGCCTTGGCGGGAAGCCTCCAATTCTTCCCCCAAATTCCCCGCTACTCTGCGGCTCCGTCCACGACTACGGCGACGAACGAGCACCGCCCCCAGTCCCCCACCGCGCCATGCCGATGTACTCCCAACGCCTCGCTGGGGACTCCGACTCGGAGGGGTCCCTGATCTCCGACGTCTCCGCCTCCCCGCCCCGCGGCCGCTCGCCCCCGCCCCCGCCCCCGCCGCCGCCCGAACCTCGTCCCAAGCCCAAGCACACCGCCACCGTGAAACCCAAGCCCAAGCCCTCCAAGTCCAAGGCGAAGCCTAAGCCCCCCAAGTCCAAGGAGAAGCCCAAGCCTGCAGCATCCGCCTGCACCGCCACCGCTTCGCCGCCTCCCCTCCCCTCCGCCGCGCTCTCCGACCCGCACGGTCTCGTCTCGCGCATCGCCGCTGCTCCCGCGCTTGTCGCCGCCACCAACACCGTCTCTTACTCCTCCTTCCGCCGTCTCGTCCAGTCGCGCAACCCCTCCTTCGATCCCGCCGCCGCCTTCAGCGCCCCAGCCCCCGCGCCCACGGAGATAGCAAGCGCAGCGGCAGCGCAGTGTCCTGTGCCGGACGCGCCGCCGCAGACCAGGCCCAAACGGGTGCATCCCAACTCGGTGTCGGAGGTGGCCCCCGCGGCGGCGGAGGCAGAGCAACCGAAGCGCCCGAGAGGGGGTGCTGAAGGAAACTTTGTGCGGCTCAACATCAATGGCTACAGTCGGAGGAGGACGTTCAGGAACGCGCAGGCTAGGCGCCCGACGAAATACCGCTCCTGGCGGCGGCAGCAACATGGCGGCGCGAAACCTCAAGGCTGCGGGAACGAGGAAGGGGATCTTGTTGCTGAAGCTCTGATAGAGCGGGAGAAGAACGGGCAGTAGGTGACGATGGTGTCCTCGATGCCGTCGAAGCAGCGAGAGTGGACCCATCTGAGCAGAATCTTGAGAGCTTGCTCAGGGTTGTCTATGGGTTCAACTCTTTCCGCGAGGGGCAGCTTGAGGCAATCCAGAAGGTTGTTGCTGGAGAGTCAACAATGCTTGTGCTCCCTACTGGTGCGGGCAAGTCACTATGCTATCAGGTGTGGATGTGTGGTGAGAACTTTGAGATATTGATTTTGTAAGGTCAGTTCTGAAGTGACAGTAATGCTATATTCTAGGTGCCTGCTATGATTTTGCCTGGACTAACACTGGTTGTAAGCCCCCTGCTCTCCTTAATGGTGGATCAACTGAGGAAGCTACCTGCATTTTTGGCTGGTGGCCTTCTTGCAAGCAATCAGGTAAATAATATGCATACATATTCTTTTATGGGAAACCTAGCCATCCTTATTCTGATCATTGTTCAACACTATCAATTTCTTTCAGACAAGCGATGAGTTTCATGAGACATTACAAAGGTTGCGTAGAGGGGAAATAAAGGTACATTGGTTTGACTCCTAGTTTTATGACTATGACTACTAATGTAGCATCCTCTGCCAATTTTAGTTATAGTAACCCAGCCCTGATGCCCCCCTAACTAGTGAGCAATCCTGGCTATCTATGCTATTTTAACACAACAGCATGTTTTGATGAAAATATTATGGAAGACAAAATTGAATCTAAGACTTTAAGATAGATTTCTCAATATATCAAAAACGAACCCAATCTGATCTTGTGCTTCATATATTCTTTGTATTGACGATGTTTATACTGACATGTTTAGTTAATTCCCTTCCATTTATGTCAGGTGCTTTTTGTTTCCCCTGAAAGATTCTTGAATGAAGAATTTCTGCTAATATTTAGGGATGGGCTACCAATATCTCTAGTTGCTATTGATGAAGCTCACTGCATTTCTGAATGGTGAGTTGATATGCCCTGTTTGGGAACGCTTATATGAGAATCGATTTTAATCTGATCAGAATTTTCTAATAAGCTGCAATGAAAAAAATCTGCTGTCTAAATAATCGAGAGTGTTTGGCAATCTTGATTATTGCCTATAGATTGTCTATCTTGAGTGTAAAGTGACTTGAATGCCCTTGAGGCTGTTGACACCTTATTCACTGAATAAACTTTAAAAAAGTTATAGTACTAGTTTTTTGTTTTTATTATTTATATAATAAAACATTTGTGATAATAACTAATATGAAGACAACATGAAATCAACAAAAGTCTGGACACATGTACAAAAAATTGATGACCGGATCAGTTTGTTGGTATTTGAGGGATACATATATGTATTTTCTTGTGTATTTCTAGAATTATTTTTCTAAAGGAAAACGGCAAGGTAACACAGAGCCAGTGGCCTGTGCTCGACACGGCAGCTCCTACACACGTGCACGGGCAGGGCGGCAGGAGGGGCAGCGGATGGAAAAGGACTCGCGGTGCCCAAAACGCGGCGCTGCCCTCGCGGTCCGAGAAACGCCAGCCTCAGTTACTTTCTGATTCTTTTCACCTCTAGATTATCAGAGAATCTAAAATAATCAAATGTGTTTGGGTGGGATTCTCGCTTATTTTCATCTCAATTCCGATTTTAAGCTGAAACAAACACGCCCGTAGTTCAACTGATATACTGCATGCTGTTCTTTGCAGTTATTACCAAATCTTTTCTCTTTCCCCCTTTCTATCTGCTTGTTTTCTTTGACACATCCTATGACCGTTGTTGTTCTTCTCTCTTGCTTATTATGTGCTTGTTCTGCTCTGCTCATTACTTATCGTTAGTTTGACAATGTTTATGTTTTGATTGAACAATGGGCAGGTCTCATAATTTTAGACCTTCGTATCTAAGGCTCCGCGCATCACTACTTCGAAGAAAACTTAATGTTCAGTGTATTCTTGCAATGACTGCAACTGCAACAACTCAAACCTTGGAGGAGATAGTGACATCCTTAGAAATACCATCTGATAACCTCATTAAAACATCTCAAATAAGGGACAATCTGCAGCTGTCTATCAGCACGAGCAATAACAGGTAGTCACTTTATATCCTTCTTCCGTGGGTCATTTTGATGACAACACTGGATTGTTTAATATGTTTTTTTGCAAAAATGTTTAATATGGTTCATGTAAGAAGCCATGCCACCTACTTTCCTTGAGCACATGTTGACCCAGTCCTTTTAAAAATCACAGACTGAAAGATCTATTGCTGTTGTTGAAGTCTTCACCTTTTGTTGACATGAAAAGTATAATTGTCTATTGCAAGTATCAGGTGATCTCCTTTCTGTTTCCTGAAGATGTTCAGACATATGTCCAGTACCTAAATCTTTCTGATACAACTGCAAAGATATAAAAGTTTTTTTTTTCTTGACAGGGAGAAACTGACTATGTTTCAAAGAACTTATGTGACAACAACATTACTGCTAAGGTTGTTATTCACCTTGACTGAAATTTATTGCATTTATTGTTTCTTTACATCGGATTCTGTTCTGTAGAGCTACCACAGTGGTCTTCCTATGAAGAATAGGAGCCGTGTACAGGAACTTTTCTGCTCTAACAAAATAAGAGTGGTAATGGCAGTTCTTTGTCAGCACCTACTTTATCAAATGCATTACGCAGTTGTTAACGTCTAACCTTGTCTTCCTCCCTGTGACTGAAGGTTGTTGCAACAGTGGCATTCGGAATGGGTCTTGATAAGAGTGATGTTGAAGGGGTATGGTTAGCATAGAAAATTCAAATGTGACAGCCTATAGCCTTAAGCAAAGTTACACTCCTTATCACTTTGACTGATTCAAGTATTTCCCCTTTTAAAGGTGATTCACTATAGCTTGCCAGAAAGCTTAGAAGAATACATACAGGTATACTTCAGGCGGAATGCTTTTTTCTCCATTCTCTTTTCTCTGCTCTAGACATCTTACTGTGCTCTTTCCAGGAAACTGGGCGTGCTGGGAGGGATGGCCGATTGTCATATTGTCATCTACTTCTTGATTCAACAACATTCCATAAGAGCCGTAGCCTTTCGTACAGGTGAATCTTATCTTATTGTTCGTTTAAAAAAATAACTTATCTCGTAATTTACATGATCAAGCTGCTCTAAGTTTCCAATGGAATGACTTCAATCAACCCTTTCTTTTTTACAGTGATGGTGTTGACGAATATGCTATGAGCAAATTTCTTTGCCAGGTATTTTCATGTGACAATTCAGTGGGGCGCATTTGCTCTTTGGTTAAAGAGTCGACTTCACGCAAGTTTGATATAAAAGAGGAGGTTCGCATCTGCCTTGTGCCCTTATCTGCTTTTAGCTGAATGCACCTAGTTTCTTTTTCCATGTGTTCATGCTGCATTTCAGGCAGTTGTGTTGCTATATTCTACCATAAGCTTTAAATTTTCATGCTACAGGCCTACAAATTTGTTGTAGTCATAGGCTCATGAGTATTTTGGTTGTAAATCACTTTTGCATGGTAATAGGTGTCAACTTGTAGAGCAATCATGAGTCCATGACAGCTGTTTCCTGTGCTACCAAAGACAATTATTCAATCACCTTGTGCACATCTAGGCACTCTGTCCCTCTGATCTTTTAGGCACATGGAATTCTTATCCCCTAAAAGTGTCTTGCATTTCCAATGCATTGATATCCAATATGAAATTCTGAATAGCCCGTTTAATTTTCAGATGCCAGTATCAAACTTGATCATTTCATCCTGCAGGTGCTCTTGACTGTCCTAACACATCTAGAAATCGGTGGTCAGCAATATCTCCGTTTACTTCCACAGTTCAGTGTTACCTGCACACTGTATTTTCATAAGGTACATCTAATGCTTGTAGAGCAATCCCATTGTCTGGAATTCTAGATTCAGTTGGTTTGTTATAACTGCTACAGTATAAACCAAAATCTTGCTTACTTTGCTCAGCTGATCACCATGTTAGTAATTGAAGAATGACTCTTTACTATTAAAGGGACACCTTCACCCATGCATTCAATCACCAGAAGTATACCATGTGCTTCGTTATTTTGTTAAAATATCATACTTGCCTCCTTTTATTTCACTTTCCTGATTCATTCAGTTACATCGATGCAGACGTCACCACAGTTGCTTGCAGACAAAGATGTACTAGTTAGATCAGTTCTGAATAAGTAAGCACTACCTGCTTTTGCGTCCTTCTTTTTCCTGTTGCACTACTGAGATTCTGATTCTCCATTTTTTGAATTATAGGTCAGAGACTAAGGGTGGAAATTTTGTCTTCGACATGACAAAGGTAGCTAATGATCTGAACACCACAGTGAATGAAGTATTTGATCATTTGCAACAGCTAAAGGTTTGCCTGAACCTAATACTTTTTTTTTCTTATTAATACCAAAATGTTGTCAAGGTGTTCATCAATTCTTTTCATGGCTAGCTGCCTACCATTATTACACAATTGATAATGTAGGATATGCTAACCTTTAGTTAAATGAATATTGATATCTTCAGAATTGAATTGCTGGAGTTATGTTTGGTGCACTGCACACATGAGGATGTAATCCTAATTAACTTAGTGAACAGTGTTTCCTGTTTATTTCTTGCCTTTTTTAATTTCAGCAATTGAGTCTTAATGTTCTTTTTTGATGTAATGCATCACATCATCTGTACCAAAAATAGGATTCTGTGGGAAAGAATAGCTATTAGACTACAGTTATGCCAATAAAATATTGAATAACGGTTACCCCAGTAAATTTTACATGAATTTATTTACCATTAGGAATTCATGTAGATAATGCATCTAATTTTTTTTAAAATACATATATACATGACTCCTTACCTGCTGATATGTGATATAACCTGGTGGTCCTATATATTCTGTCTTTTCTAGTTTCAACTTCGTGTTCTTTTATTAATTTTTATCCACATCAATAGCAAGGTTACACTTCATTACTTCAATGAGTTGTGGCTGTTGCTCTTTTATGAGAGCATAAAGATTGGTTATTTAGTTATATGTTTATCAGCTAGGAATGTTAACTTGCTAGTGTTGTGCCTTTTTTTAGCCATTGTCTAACTCCTTTTCTGCCTCAGATTTGTAGAGTTGTTTCTATGTTGACTCGTTTTAATTTCTATTTCTCCTACATTCAGTTCTCCGGAGAAATTTCATTTGAATTAAAAGATCCAGCCTGCATTTACGTTATCTTAAAGAAGCCAGATGACTTGAACGCACTTTCAGCAAATATCACAAAATGGCTTTCTGAAGTAGAAAATTCAAAGGTGCACTGCAAGTCTCCTTCAAATGCCCCCTCCCCATAAATAGTGTTCTATTTGTTTCTCCAAGCATTAAATGAAATTATTCGAGTATCTAGGATTTTTTATTTTGTTAGCCAATATACTTCTGAAGATATAATCGTCGTCTTAAACCAATCTGTGTTGCTTTGTTGTACAGATCAGTAAACTGGAAGCTATGTTTGATCTAGCAAGCTTTACTGTCAAGGGGTGCCAAAGGACTGATGGTTGTTCTGGCTCCCAGCACACTTCGTGCATTCAAAAGAAGATCATACAGTACTTTAGTAAGAACTACTCCACCTCAGACAATGACCACTCTACTCAGCCACACAAGAGCAGGTTTGTGTGCTTCATCTTCCCAGTTCAAACAGAAAACGATGATTTGAATTACTCTAATCTAAAACTTTATTTGACTTGGCATTTCATTTTGCTTCCTGTAGCCCATTCTTGCAAGCTGATATAAAGGTATCGACAATCGCTGCATTTTCCATCGTTTTTTGTCTTTATCGCAATTTGCCGTGATAACACCTTCACTGCACCACAGGTGTTCCTTCAAAGCAATTCATTTGCGAAATTCACGCCAAGGGCCGTTGCTAGGATTATGCATGGCATATCAAGCCCGGCTTTTCCATCTGCCACCTGGTCCAAGAACCACTTCTGGTCTCTCCTATCTTCTCTCCCTCATGTCTATCTTTTCCTTCCCAGCAATTTATGTATCTCACAGACTGAAATATTGGTTGGCAGGGGCCGCTACGTGGAGGTTGATTTCCCAGTGGTCATGGAAGCTGCCAAAGCCGAACTAGTCAAATTCGTGGGAAAAGGAGAGTAGCAGTAGCAGTGTAATACTCATCGGCACGGCAATAGGAACAGTTGCTTTCACTTGGTACGTGTGCTGTGCCGAGTAGAATGCTTGCAAGCTGGAACTTATAGAGAGCTACCACAGGTTCGTGCCTCCTTCCCAGGTAGTCCACAGCTGGTACACAAGCATTATAAATGCTTAGGCGTCATTCCAAGGGCACTCCCAATGCAGAAACTACTAATAGTTTCTATAATTTAGGATACTGTGTCAAAAACTATCCTTTCCAATGGAACTTTTTTATCCTTGAGTCCTCCCACTGTTCATCCATTCTCCCCCGGGATCCTCTGCTCCAGCTCTGGAGATGTGAGTACGTAGCTGCCATGTGCATGAGCTTCATCCCTTCTGTATTCACGGTGATCTCGTAAACACGAAGTCTAGCCCTTCCAATCTGACAAGTTCTGAACTGAAATAATGGATCTGTTTCTTAGCGCTGGAGCTCCGGCCTGGCGCGGCAACAACGAAACCCAGACACACCGGATCTAGAAGAAGCAGATAGAAACGACCGCTCCGTCCTCAACGCGGCTCGCGTAGTTTCTTCCGGTCTCGGTTTCGGTGAAGACGTCGTTTCTGGTTTAGACTCGGTTTCTTCCTATTTTCTTCTTTTTCCTCATTAAATCAGTTGCCACATCAGATTTTTGCTTAGGTGGCACGCTCATTTATTGCTGATAGAAATTACCTTAGGTCTGCATTGGGAGTGCCCTTAACCGTTATCGTTGTTTGCCATCATCTCTTCAATTCGTACAGGCTTGGAGCTCCTGAATTTAAGCATCAGCCAAGTCTGGTCTGATACTCTGATTGTCTGAATCCGTGGTGCTGGGGAGCGGTATTTATTCAAGCAATGCTGATGCGGCCAAGTGCCAACCAAGCAGCTGGCTTCGTGGGACTTCTGCCGTGTCCCGTGTGTGTGGTAAGGTTTTAGGGTCTGTTTGAAACGCGGGATTTATTTCTGTTCCTGTACTTTTTCCTGTGAAAATGAACTGATTCCTGTGAAATTCCTGCACAATTCTTGTGAAATTTCTACGTTCCAAACATGCCCTTAGTAGGGAGCCGCGGGAAGAAAAGAGGGAAAACGATGGTAGGGGTGTCCAGGAAGCAATGATGCAGAGCCATCACCCGTCACTGTAAAGCAAAGGCAGCGATTGATGGTATATGCTTGACTGAAAATGTTGTTCACCACAGCTGGAGATTAAAAGCTGTGTGCGATCAAAGAGTTCCAGATCCATCGTTCATCCATCACTGCTCTCGGCACTTGTGTTGCTTTACACGGTTACGATCGATGCTTGGCCATTTCAGGGGCCAAGGCAAGGTTCGTGCCATATGCCATCGATCGCAATGCTTCGTTTCGTTGCCCATCATTGTAGACAAGACACCCGGTCCAAAGCGGCTGGTGGGTCTTGCAGTTCCTGTTCGCTAGATCTGGTCCGGAATTGATTGCATGCCAAAGGCGAACACACTTTCGATCGGTCGCTTGGCACGGCTATGGACCTGCGTCTGGATGGCCGCTAACCATGTGCCATGCCCATAATTTGTCCGGCGTCTGGCTTCACGGATGGGATGAAATCATTTGTTTTGTGAGCTGATGGATCGATCAGATGCGCATCCAAATCGTTTTGTTGTTTATTTATGCTGCCTGAACACATCAGTTCTGACTGACCGTTACCAGCGGGATTCCGTCGAGCCAGCCAAGCATATTCTTCGGCCCGAATCTAGCGGCTGGTCTCTGGAGCATATCCAGCCAGAAGGAAGTTTCAAAAAAAAAATCCAGCCAGAAGGACAACGGAGGCACGGACCATCCGCACGGAGTTATTACGGTGACGCTGACGCAGTGACGCTTGTGTAGCTCGAAGGAACCAAGAAAATAGGCCCCAGAAGAACACAACATTTACGTTACGTGCGCGGATCTGAGAAAGGTTTCTTGGAGCTTCGCTTGGCAACAAATCGACTGTTGATACGTTTGCGTGGACGATCTGCATCCATGGCGTACACAGGAAATTGCTACTAGTCTGGACAGTCGTAGCTGGTAGGCTCGTAGCTCGTTACTCTACATGGAAGGCTGCAAGCGCGTAGAGTAACGAAGTTGTATGTGTTACGGCGGCATTTATTTACAAGAGAAAAATAAATAGAAAGAGGGTTTTCCTTTTTTTTTTATTTTGATAAGGAGGGGAAGGAAAATTAGAAGAAGGCGGAAGAACGCGTGGGGGAAGGCACAAGAACAACCTACGAGGCCTACGAGTTCTCCGTATACACAGACCGAGAAGCGCCGAGGAAAGAAAGAATAACAGCGAGACCATCGTCAAATCAAATCCTTATAAACCCAGCCAGAAGCCTCCTCGTCCTCTCTCTCGCGCGCGCGGTTGCTTCCTCGCGGCGGATTCGCATCTTCCGCGGCAGGGAGGGTACTGTGTACCTACTCCGCCGGCCGGCGGGAGGAGGAGAGGGGAGCGGAGCTTCGAGATGGGGACGGCCGCCACCGCAGCGCGCTTTGTGAACTACCCGCTCGTCGCGGCGCTCCTCGCGTTCGCCATCGCTCAGTCCTCCAAGTTCTTCACCACCTGGTGAGTCAACCCCGCCAGCTGCACGTCTTCCGCCCCGTCCCGCCGCTGCATTTCTGTGCGGTGATTTGGATCCTCTGGTGGGCGGCGCGTCGCTGTTGCTTATACCCTTTCGATGCTCCCGTGCGAGCAATGCTTAGCCCAAGTAAAAATCGTATGAAATTTCTCGTGGTTTTGGGTTCGTAGATCGTCCACCAAGTACATACATGTTTCATGGTTGCCTGTGTTTAGTGATTTTAGGTTATTTTTGTTGGGTTGCTCAGTTTGCCAGCTAGGCTGCAGTTCCTATGGTAGTTGTAGTTCTCTTTTCCCCCGCGTAACTGCTTCAGTGTTTATAGACTGCAGATCGTATGGTAGCTATAGTTTCCTTCCCCCGCTTCACTGCATCAGTGTTTTAGATTAAGTTCGTCTGTTTTTTTGGTATGTGTTGTAGTATTAGAGTAGTGGAGACACCACTCGGGAGCACATTATCAGTTATTTGGCTGTTACCACTTAAATATGTAGTGTTGTGCAATTCAGGCGTGAAGCAATTTGGAACCCAGAATTCTTCTCGCCCTTTAGGGATCTACTGACCAAAACCTGTATTCTGATTCACGTAATTGCTAAACCAAGTATCCCAGCATGTTCAGTGGGAGCAGATAACACTATTTGTTTTTGGGTGCATACTGTTTACCTTGGTTGCAAGAGCACAATGACTGTAAGTATGGTGAGCAATCCAAATTACTCTGGTTCTTCCTTGACATTATTGGAAGATTTATGTCACTGTATTATTAGTTATTGGTCTTTCCTGGTAATCTGAGGACAGATTTGTGCTGTCAGAGTTAGGTATGAAGTGCATTGGAACCAGAGTATTCTGGCTCCTTAGGGCTGTACTATCTAAGACCTGTATTCTGGTTCTATTGGGAATGCTAAAACAAATATACCAGCATGTCAGAGTGTTGCACGAGCTTGGTTGTGTCAATTTGTTTGTATTTCTTGCATTTGGTCACATACTATTTTTGTTAGTTACAATGAATGGATGTAGGTATGGTAAGTAATCTAAATAACTCTTGTTCTTCCTTGTTAGCGTATATTGGAAGATTAGGTCAACATAGATTGTAACTTTGGTATCTGTGTATTGTGCATGCATGAAAATAGGCCCTGCCACTGCCATTGGATTTAATTGCCTCACTGTTTTGTAGATGCACAGTACCATAATGATATTTTTTTGTCATGACTCATATTGTCGACAAAATTGATTGCTTGGTGACCGTTGATGAAACAATCACACAAACACCTAATTGGCATCAGGGCAGAAATTTTGGGAACACTATGTATTCTAACTGGAATTTGGTCACTCATATACCTTGTTCTCATGATCTCATCTAGTTTTCTATAAGAATTGATTTGCTCTGTTTAATTATATGGTCATGATCAATTTGGATTTGAAAAAGGAGACTCACAAAAATCAGTAAGTTATATGTATTTTTTAATGACAGATTTGAAGTCCTTGTGTATCGTGTAATTGAATTCATCTTGGCATAGGAGTTTTTATTCCACTACGGACAAACTGAATTCCAGCAACGAAATTACAAAAGTTTAACGATCCATAGTGCGATACTCACCGAGCTAATGAACTGCCAGATTGAACTGAACACGCAGAGCTCAGTCAACAGGCAACCAAAAACCACAGAAACCCAATATAGACTAGAAAAAGGACAGCACAAATGACGACCAAGTTCCACACTACTGTCTATCCAGGCTAAAAACTTTATTACAAGACCAGATCGGCTAATACAGCACATAAGCTGGGTCCGTGCCTCATGGCTTCCAGATACCCACACTGTAAATTTCTTGTTTAGATGATCGCGAGTCTATTTCCATAGAAATTGCTGGTAATGATGCCTAAGCTTAAATCAAAACCAAATTGATTTTTGGTTCATATATCACTTTAGTGTATACTCTGATGATGGCTTTTCTATTTATTCCAATTTTTTCTTGACACTTATTCTGATAATGCTTTGGTGTAGGTACAAAGATGGCCGATGGGATGCCAGACAGTTTATAGCTTCTGGAGGGATGCCATCATCCCACTCAGCTACAGTGACAGCACTTGCAGTGGCTGTGGGAATCCAAGAAGGCTTTCGTAGTGCAACCTTTGCAACTGCACTGGTCTTTGCATGTGTGGTGCGAACATTATTGAAGTTATTTATTCATTATTTAATTGTTTGTCTAGTTGTATAGAATGTTGGACTAGTTTGTACTCCCTCCATTCCAAAGTACAAGTTGTTTTGATTTTTCTAGATACATTGTTTTACTATGTATTTGGACATAGTGTATATCTAAGTGCATAGCAAAAGTTATGTATCTAGAAAACCCGAAATGTCTTATAATTTGGAACGGAGGGAGTACTAAATAGTTGCTTGATTTAGCTCTTCTGCATCTAGGTACTCTGCAAATCTTTTTCATATTAAACTACTGCTTGAACTACATTTTGATAGCAGTACTCAGAGTTCATCTACTTCTTGTAGTGAGTCAACGATGTGCATGCCTTGGTAGATGTTACTTGTTCTTATTGATGTAACCTTTGGCTTGACTTAGTTTGAACTTTTGTTTGCAGGTTATGCATGATGCTTTTGGAGTTCGGTTACATGCTGGAAAACAGGCAGAGGTTTGCCACCGTCACGCTAAGATGTCATATATAGCCTTGTGTTTAAACAGAGCACCAACAATTGAACATTTTCTGCAAAATTGCTATTTGACTTTAGTTGCATTGATAAGTTTTCTGCTTTTGGTATAAAAATCTTATATTTTCCTGGATGATATTTGCCTTTTTCATGGGGCACTTAATAAATAATAAGTCGTTGAAGAGTATCCTTATCTGAGATGATTGTTCTGTTCTCCAACACTTCACTTTTATGCCTGAAAAGATGGATGAAAAATGTACTTTCGAAATTCTTCATTGACATCCAAATGTGATTAGCATGAAGTATGAAGTGACCTTTTGTTATGAAATGATATTTCCATCCTGTTTACATGCTCCGTCACCAGTTAATGTCTAAATTATTTGGTTAAGATTTTGAAGATATAATCTCTCATTCCATATAGTATTTTCAAGTTCCTGTAACAGCAAGACAAGATGGACTCTTATGCTGTTTATGCAAATCCTTTCAGGTGCTGAATCAAATTGTCTATGAGTTGCCAGAAGAACACCCATTATCAGAGACGAAGCCGTTGCGTGAAATCCTTGGACATACTGTTCCTCAGGTTGAATTAAATGCTTTGTATTACCTCCCTTTATGTTTTAACTACTCTGTGACCGTTCTTTTTCAGTTTATCATATAATGAGCTTATCTGATGTCACTCAAACAATGGATATATGAAGATGCTAGATGCACTTTGGTAACTATAGGCTACAGCATTCCTAACCTGTGATTGACAATCAGTTTCAGCGTGTAAAAACCCTATTACCCTACCATCCTGAAAAAAACCTTGAAATGCAAATGAAATTAAGAACATTTTCACATATGCAGATAACAAAGTGTGCCTATTTCCTTCATCCTCTATACCATCGTTATCGCCTCTGATGATTGAACTTCTCTCCAAATTGTCTGACAGAACAGTTTGACAGCAGTCACAGTCAGATATACATGCAACGTTAACATATCCTCTCTTTGAACATGTCAGGTTGTGGCCGGTTGCATCCTTGGAATCCTCATGCTGTGTATGCATTTGGTCTCGGAGTTTTAGTCAAGTTCTCCGATGTCTGCCAGATATCACATACTCGTGGTGATGCTATAAAGCTATCTCCCAGGTCTGGTGTAGTGTTTACATACAAAGTTCTAACCGATTTAGATTGGGCTGTGGATATATTGGTCGTTGGTGTGTAAATCTGAAAGGTTTACCATCCAACCACGTGTATGAACTTTGATTATAGATAAGATATTCTAGCAAAATCATATATCTATCATTAATGTCCTGTTGCTATAATTGGATTCATTTACTCTGTTTGATCAGGAATCCTCAACCACGTTAAGAAGTTGGTGGAGGGTGTTCTAAGTTTGGATGCCCTGATTTTTTAGATAGAACCGGAGCTTATATCTAACATCAATAGGGTTACAGTCATCATCTATTATTTTGAAGTCTGATATCGCTTATACTCTTTAAGGTATATCATCTATTTTTTGAATCCTGAGATCGCTATACTTTAGGGCTTATTTGGATGTTCATGTATACTGACGTGAATTAAACTAAGTTTTATTTATAATTCATTTTAACCGATATGGTCTCTCAAGTATATCATTTGAGGAGGTAATATCTAAACAAGACACTAGGGTTTGTTTGAAAGTTTGGAGGCCTCTGCGAGCCATGGTGGGTGTGTGCAACAGCGGAGGGAGTGCTGTCCGCCAGTCGTCGACCCATCAGTAGTTGTCCAACTTCCAGGGCACTAAGAAGGGAGCTATTTCCTTTACCCATAAGATTAAAATTCCAATGGAAAAAAAAAAAACAGTCGCATTCTTAGACACTGAAGTCTACAATTGCAAACTAATTACGAGTCCAAGAAATGCCAGCCACCTAAACAGGGCCTTCCCTAGAACGATTTTTATCTCGGATTGCTCGGCTAATTTCCATGAACTCTGATCAGGTGGAACGATGCTCGGTCGATTCTGGGCTAACAGAACATTCCTTTACAGTGTCAATCGGGTCCTGTCGTCGTAGGTCAATCAAACGGAAAGTAGCGTTATGAGCTCACGGTGTTGATCAGACCATTCCGAAAAATGCACGAACCAAACAGATAATATGCAGTGTGCTTTACAAGGTTGTTCATAATCTGAACCCTCTTAGTTTGTTTATTACATAGACCACTTATCATAAGCCCGACTAAAAGCACCCAGAGCAGATAATGTGCAGTGTGCTTTACAAGGTTGTTCATATTATCTATCATATTTGAAGGTCATCCGTCCTTATTTCCGTGGCTGCATTAAACAGCGAGACGTTATTTCTGAAAGCCGACTGCACTGCCAACCAAAAAGCATATGCATGTAGTAATTCAGAGCTTGCAAGGTGACGCACCTGGATGGTGCGCCACGATGAGGTTGTACGCGTCGAGCGTGAGGAAGTCGTCCAGCTCCGGCGCGGTGCACTGCCGGCTGAAGATCCTGCCTGCCTCCTCGTACCGCCCCTTCCGGAACCTCTCGTGGCCGACCTCCGCCTCGACCCTGGCCATCTCCTCCTGCACGACGCGCGCGAGCAGCTCCGGCGTGGCGCGCACCTCCACGCCGCCGGCGTCCAGCGCCGCGCCGTGGTGCAGCCACTGCCAGTTCTGGACGCGGCTGATCTCCGCCGTGGCCGCGTCCTCCATCAGGTTGTAGAGCGGCACGGAGCCGGAGCCGGCCAGCCACGCCGCGAGGTACTGCACGCCCACGCGCACGTTGAGCCGCAGCCCGTCCACGGTGCGCGCGCCCCGCGGCGGCTGGACGAGGTCCTCCGCTCTGACGCCGGCGCCGCCGCCCTCGTGCCCCGCGGCGGCGTCGTCGCCGATGATGATCTGGTTCGGTTTCCCGCCGAGGTGGCCCTCGAAGACCTCCCGTATCGCTGGGATCAGCCCCGGGTGCGCCGCCCACGTGCCGTCGTGCCCCGCGCGCACCTCCCTCAGCTTGTCCTTCCGCACCAGCTCCAGCGCCGCCTCGTTCGCCGCCGCGTCGTCCTTGATCGGAATCTGAGCCGCCTGCGTACGTGCCATGCCACCACATGCGGTTGAGTTACGTGACGTCGACGACCGCGTGGACTATATATATATATGCATGCACGGTGAGGTTGTTGTTATTACCATGCCGCCCATGGCGTGGACGCCGCGGCGGTGGCAGGTGTGGATGAGGAGGTGGGAATAGGAGCGCATGAAGTGCTGGGCCATGCCGACGAGGGCGCGGTCGGGGAGGAGGCGGTCCTGGTGGGCCCGGAACGTCTTGACGTAGCTGAAGATGTAGTCCCAACGGCCGCAGTTGAGCCCCGCCGAGTGCTCCCGCAGCTCGTGCAGGATCTCGTTCATCTGGAACACCGCTGGCAGCGTCTCCACCAGCACCGTCGCCCGGATGCTCCCCGCCTCGATCCCACCAGCTTTCTCCGCTCTCTGGAACACCCCGTTCCATATCCTCGCCTCCCTGCAACACACGACGCACGTGTACGTTATAGTAGAATGGAGCGAGCGCACATGTGCGTCAGTGTGTGTGTGTGTGTGTGTGTGTGTGATGCACTACCGTGCACGCACAACGGATCA
Organism: Microstegium vimineum; assembly: GCA_022036555.1. Lineage (NCBI taxonomy): Eukaryota > Viridiplantae > Streptophyta > Magnoliopsida > Poales > Poaceae > Microstegium > Microstegium vimineum. The sequence continues at coordinate 33,947,965 of CM039131.1, forward strand.
GTCACGCACACGTACTGGTACGTACCTGGAGTGCTCCATCTTGGGCAGGTAAAAGAAGGGGCCGAAGCCGGCGCCCTGGCCGGCGCGGAAGGCAGCGTGGTTGTGGAAGAAGTAGAGGCCGAAGTCGACGAGGCAGCCGATGGCCGGCTCGCCGTCGAGGAGGATGTGCGCCTCGGGGAGGTGCCAGCCGCGAGGGCGGACGAAGAGCTTGGCGGTCCGGTCGTTGAGCTTGTACTCCCGCCCACGCGCCGCGTCGCGGAAGGTGATGGTGCCAGCCACGGCGTCCCGCAGGTTCACCTGCCCGTGCATCAGGTTCTCCCACGTCGGCGACAGCGCGTCCTCAAAGTCAGCCTGCATGGAGCAGCTCAGGAACGACACAGTCACAGCACGCGCTCCAATTCATTCCTGTTCATCACGTGCGAGCGCTTGCTTACCATGAAGACCTTGGCGCCGGAGTTGAGCGCGTTGATGACCATCTTCCGGGGCTCGGCGGGGCCCGTGATCTCCACGGTGCGGTCGGCGACGGCCGGCGGCACGGGCGCGCACGTCCAGTCCCCGTCGCGCACGAGCCTCGTGGCCGGGTCGAACCCCGGCAGCTCCCCGGCGTCGTACCGCCGCTGGGCCTCCCGCCGCTGCTCCATGGCGTAGCGGACGGCGCCGCGGAACTCGCGCTGCAGGCCGGCCACGAACGCCAGCGCGTCGCGGGTGAGGATCGCCGCGAACTCCTGGTCGTACCGCCCGCGGACTTCCACGCCCTCCGGCGCGTCGTAGCATGGCGCCGGCGCCGCGGTGCTTGCGGCCATTGAGAGCGCTCTGGGTGGTGGGCGATGGGAATGGTGGTGGTGGGGAAGAGCGTGCACGGGCAGCTCGCCTGCGAAACTTGAAGTGCGCGTGTTTTTCTTTGTTCCAGCCAGGGCAGCCGATATATATGGTACCTGGAGGCGAGCAGCGCAGGAGTGCCGAAACGTACGCAGTGTAAAGTTTGTAGCGACATTCTATTTTTCGCATGGTAACACTGACAGTGGCGGCGTTCACTCCCATTCCGGCCGGCGGCGCGGCTCGTGCTAGTGACACCGTCCCCAGAGAGAAATCCCCACACCGAACAGCAGGATGACGTCATGCGTGACAGAGACGCGGCCGAATTATTGATCGGCATGGATGAAGCAAGCAAGAGTCCAGTGAAGAGTGACGAGGCGCCCCATTCAATTCGAAAGGAAAAAACAAAGGAAAAGGGGAGTGAAGCATGGCAACCGACGTGGCCTGGTGGTGGTGGTGGTTACGATAAGCTAGGAAGGCCCCGGCCGGACTCTCATGTGTGCGTATGCGCGGGATAAGCACGCATGGGTGTGTGTAGGCGTAGCTTGTCGCTCCGGCGCACCGCGAGCAGGAGTGGTTGTTCAACTTGTACCAGCCGCGGTTGGCCGCTTCTGCTCCTGTTCTTATCCGATCCGTCTGCCCGTTTGGCCGTATGGCATCAAGTGCAAGTCCACGGACCACCGGTTCGAGCTGCTCGCTGCCTATGCCCGCTATGCGGTGTGGCCTGCGGGCTGCGGGAGCGGGACGAGGACGACGGCCGCTCGGTCGGGACGAGACGAGCGTCACGAGTCGTGAAAACTTTTGTCAGCACAGTGCGGTGCGGGTCTCGTACTCTCACGTGGCGAACCCGCCAGCGGTGACTGTGGGCCATTGCCCGCTCTGCGGCCTGCGGGCCCGCGGCAACGCGAAGCAGGCGATGACGTTCGACGGTCCGAGCCTCCGAGGTCCGTTCTGTCGCGAGGTAACCAACTGGGCTATCTGCTCGGTGGCTCATCGTCTCTTGCCCGCCTGTATCGTGGGCTTTGCAGATGGTTTTGCCTTCATGGGCTTTGCAGATGGTTTTTGCCTTCGTGGGCTTTATAGTATGTTTTTTTTTTGGAAAAGGTCCACGTTACCTCCTTAACTTTTGTCAAATTCTGTTATTTTCTCCATGAACTCTAAAACCAAATAAACTATTAAAACCATTCGTTTTATCTTTCTGGCAGGTTATAAACGGTCTTCAAAGATGGTTTTTGTCTTTTATTTATTTATACTAGCAAATTTTCCCGGCGTTGCTACGAGTCAAAAAAATTTGTGATATGTTTTTTATTTGAAGTCATATGCTTAGTACGTTGCAACGAAACCAGATCTGCACCATTGCTGCTAGACATGATGATTTATTGTAATTTGCAAACGTATTGAGTAAAAGTCACGTCGAGGATTTGCATTAATATACATGTATAATTTATACATACATTTATTTATATTCGATAGCAAACTACTCATGATTTTGGTTTTACGATTTGATTTGTGGAATCATATCATTTGATTGATCATGATTGTAAGAAGAATATGTTTAATCAAAATATTATCAACAATTTATTTGCAATATTTTCTTATAAAGAAAGATCAAGTTTCAAATGCCCAAAATATTAAATTTATCATTTGTTTTTTATGATTATATAGAGAAAAAGTATTATCTGCTAATATATAAAAGACAAAAAGGTCGGCAAAGAAAAAAAAGATGTAAGAAAAAACAATAAAAACAAACAAACGGCCGCTTGTCTACCTTATTAAAAACTGCAAGAAAAAAAAAACATAAAATGAACGGACGGCTCTCTACCTTATATCACGGTTGTTGTCTAATATATAGAGAAAACGGTTGTTATCTAATTGATTACTTGTGTACAAAATGTTTTTGGAGCATGTAGCTGAGAGTCCCCATGTGTTTTGGTTTTGAGTAATTGATGAAAGTCACCTAAGTACTAACTTTGATTTCTAAGTGTGAATCATGAGATAGCTTGGTACATACCATGTGATGGAGCAAGGTGGATCAAGTGTGTATGGCACAAGCTCTAACATGGTGGTGGAAAGGAAAATGGTTGAAGGCGAAGGTGAAAGCTAGGACCATTTTCGATTTGGTGATCAAGACATCATAGAGGATGTGATCATATTTAGAATAGATAGTCGTACTATCAAGGAGGGAGCTCTTAAGTTTGATTACGGTTATCATGTGCCACTAGGTTCATATGTTTTGCATTAAAATCAATTGAACCAAGTGAAACACCAACTTAATCCAAGATAATTGTGAACTAAAAGCTAACACACGTGCACAAGTGTTGGAATCACTTAGTGTTGGCTCTTGGAAGTTTGGAGAAGTTGGAGACGTGTTTTGGCAGCCCAAAAGGAGCTTCAGACAGAGGTCCGGACGTAAGGTATGTGGCCGGTCCGGACCATCGGAGATGGGTCCGGAGGCAAACCCTTGCTGGCTGGCTGGAGGAGCAGTCCGGACGCAGGCATCCGGACACGCGTCCGGTGTCTGGCGCTCTCTGTAACTCTCTGGGAAGTGGGTCCAGACGCAAGGTGATGGTCCGGACCGTGACTCGGACATGCGTCCGAAGTGGACGAAAAAGCAGAGGCTGCTCTCGGGTGCTCGGGAAAATATTTCCGGACCCGATGAACAGTAGAGTCCGGACCCGCACTGTTGCGAGCGTCCGGAGGCACGTGGCGCGCTGCCGTGCGCGCAGGAAGAAGCTGTTCGAAAGGGGGCCTGACCGGACGCAAAAGCATTGGTCCGGTCTGCACCGTGGGTGCGACCGGAGCCTGCGTCCGGAGGCTCAAGCAGAGCCGTTGGCTCACTGCTGTAGGTGGGTCCGGACGCTGATGATAGTCCGGACCCCCTGTGAAAAGCGCGTCCGGAGGTCGCGCAGTGGCTCTGTTTTGAGGGCAAAACGGCTAGTTGTGAGTGTGGGCTATATAAGGTGATATGGCCGGTCCTTTGGGGCACTTCTTGCACATATTATTCACTCACACACTTGTGCTTGCTTGTGAGAAGCTCCACCACTCATCCTCTAAACATATTTGACATATTCTAGAGAGATAGAGTGAATCCAAGTGCATTGCTTAGTTGATTGTATACTAGTGACACTTGGTGATCATCGTCATCGCGGAGCTCTTGTTATTCTTGGAGGTTGCCACCTCCTAGACGGCTTGGTGCGACGAGGATCGTTGAGCGGAGGAAGGTGATTGTCTCCGGCTCCGATCGGTGGATTGTAAGGGGTTCTTAAACCTACCCGCGGGAGATTCGCGAAAGGTATCTCTAGTGGATTCCGCGTAGCTTGGGGATCCCCATCTTGTGTTAGTTGTGCGGCACCCTTGAACAGATTTGACTTTGATTGTCAATTAACGCGTGAACCTCCAAGTGGGTGTATCGCTACAACGAGGACTAGCTTGTTGACAAACAAATGAACCTCGATAAAAAATATTGTGTCTCATTGTCTCTTTACCGAGATTTCATCTTGTGATTGATTGGTTGTCTATTGGTTCATCTCTTCACGTCGGTATAACCTTTCTATCTCTAGCTTTGCATTATATTCTTACATTCTTGCAAAGTAGGGTCTCTAGCTTAGCTTGTGTAGCTTAACTTAGCATCTCTAGTTGTTTAGCTCTTGTGTGTGACATAGGATATATCTTGCTAGCTACTAGACTTGGTAGGTGGCTTGCATAACCTTAGAGCTATAGCAAACTTGCTTATCGCCGTGTTTTATTCTAACAAGTTTGTTAAATGTTGTTGTAGAAAATTTAATTAGGCTATTCACCCCCCTCTAGCCATTAGAAGACCTTTCAGTAGCGAGCGAGATCTGGAGGTCCTCGACAAACTGGCAATGTATGGTTTTGTTTTTAAAATCCTACCGTTGTTTATATATGTACATATGTATAAAATATGTCGTCCGTGTCCATGTTATATTCTAAAAGAAATTAAAGTTCTATGAGGACTCGTTCTAAAGTTTTTATTCAATATAGATTAAAATATACTTTGTTAAATATAAACAATTCGTATATTATTTGTTTTCATGGAGTTGGACTCGTATCACGCCCTAGAGGGTGTGTAGCGTCATCCTATTGCCACGTCATTGGCTATATTGAAGTAGGATCCGTATGGAAATCCGATTGTTTTCGAGACCTAATAGATTTTGTAATCGTACTCATTCTCTATTGTTCGGTGTTATAAAAAGAATAGATGGACCAAAAAAAATAGGCTGAAATTTTGACTCTTTATTATTATATATATAGATATATAGATATAGATTTTGGCTAAATCTAATTTTGTTGGACTCGACACGAATAGATTTGTACAGTGAACATATAATATGGTATGGTTTAGTATAAATTTGTTAGGTGGTGTTTGGATCCGGAGTCTAAAGTTTAGACCGTGTCAGAATATTTAGATGGTAACTAGAAGGACTAAACATAAGCAAATTAAAAAACTAACTTCATGAGAGTAAACTAATTAGCGAGACAAAACTATTGAGCATAATTAATCCATCATTAGCAACTGTTTATTGTAGCATCACATTGTCAAATCATGGACTAATTAGACTTATTAGATTCATCTCGCAAGTTAGACTCAATCTGTGTAATGGATTTTATAATTAATCTATATTTAATAGTCTAAATCAGTGTCCAAATATTCGATGTGACAGGTCTAAACTTTAGACTCTAGGAACCAAACACCACCTTATTGTAGTTTTAGATCTATGTTTCTATGTAATTAATTCATAACTCCCGTTTCTATGGCTCAGATGTATTGATTTTTTTCTATGGTAACCTAATTATTAATTATTGTATGTTTGAATTGCAGTAAAATTTTCTATACTCATTATTTGCGGTGAACGATTTTATAAGTTTATGGATCTAAAAATTCACTTTTCGAAGTTGATGGGCACACATTACAAGTTTATTATTATTATGGACCTCTGGTTCATTTTACTTTTTTTTTTTCTTTCTATAAACACGTAGCGCAGAGGCCTCTTTTAACTGTTTTGTGACCCGGAAGGCCAGACTGTCCCCCCTCCTCATTTCCATATCGCATCGCGCCGCCGCTCTCGCAGAAGCCCACTAGGGTTTAAAACTTCAACCCGATCCGCCTCGCCGCCTCGCCGCCGGCGCCATCTCCCGCCGCCAGACCACCGCCCCCACATCCATCCGGAGACGAAGATGGTGGGGCTCGGATCGATGGGGGGCTACGGGATCCAATCGATGCTCAAGGAGGGCCACCGCCACCTCTCCGGGCTAGAGGAGGCTGTGCTTAAGAACATCGACGCCTGCCGCGAACTCTCCGCCATCACGCGCACCTCCCTCGGCCCCAACGGTGAGTCGTGCTCCACGTGCGGGTTATGTGCTCGGGTGGTGGCTACTGGAGTGAAGAGGGATCTGGAGCGAGACGAGCGTGCTCGGTCTTTGCTCTTTGGTGCCGTAGCGTGAGGCCGCCGGATCGAGCTGTTGGGGGAAGTGGGCAGAGATTGAGGGGGATCTGGAGTCGCCTGGTTGTTAAAGCTTATTGTTGGAGCTTACTGGGATACGGTGACAACTGACAAGGCTGTTGAATGTTTGGGTAGTGTGCGGTGCTTTGTACAGTTGCGTGTCGTTTGAAATCACATTTAGCCTTGTAAAATGTTTGGATCACGAGCAATTAGTTTGTCTAGTACTACTACTAATCTTCTGCATTATGTGAATCACATCTGACTAAATTTTACTTAGATGCTGAAACCTTCCAGTGATCGATTGCTTGATGTTATAGTTCTATTTGTTTTCTTTATGTAGGAATGAACAAGATGGTCATCAATCACTTGGACAAGCTGTTTGTCACAAACGATGCTGCCACCATCGTCAATGAGCTCGAGATTCAGCACCCGGCTGCTAAGATCCTGGTACTGGCCGCTAGGGCTCAGCAGGAGGAGATTGGGGATGGAGCCAATCTCACCATATCATTTGCCGGCGAACTGCTTCAGAAGGCTGAGGAGCTCATCAGGATGGGCTTGCATCCGAGTGAGATCATCATTGGCTACACCAAAGCCATAAACAAGGTGACTTGCTGCCCCCCTGACCCCCATAGGCTTTTGTAGCATGGAAAACATGCAATCTGATAGCAGCCTCTTTGTGCTTTTGTCTTCGGTATGCAGACGATTGAGATCTTGAAGGATCTTGTTGAGAAAGGCTCAGAGAACATGGACGTGAGAAACAAGGAGGAGGTTGTGTTGAGGATGAGATCCGCTGTCGCAAGCAAACAGTTTGGCCAGGAGGATGTACTGTGCCCTCTTGTGGCTGATGTAAGCTAATCTGTACAAGCTTATAGGGAGCTTTGCCTTTTTCCACTCTCGGATGTCACACTCAACTAATAGTGGGTTTGTTGTATCGTTTTTAGGCCTGCATTCAAGTTTGCCCCAAAAATCCTGCAAACTTTAATGTCGACAATGTTAGAGTGGCTAAGCTGCTTGGAGGTGGTTTGCACAATTCTTCTGTGGTCCGTGGGATGGTTCTGAAAAATGATGCTGTTGGTAGCATCAAAAGGGTGGAGAAGGCAAAGGTAAGCTCAAAAGGCTACTCTTCATCCACGTTGCATACTGGTTATACCTGTGAAAGTTCTAAAACTTTTTTTTATTGATTTTGAATTTTTAATGAAATGGGCAATGGATGGAGCTCTAAATATTATTTCATAAGGTTACGAGTATTTCTTGTTGGAAGGTCAAGGATAATCACTTATTCGTGTGTTCATTGTTTGTATATTTTGTTACTGTCAAGTGAATCATGTATGCTTATGTAGCATTACATCACTCATAAAGCCCTGGCAAACCAACTCCTACATAAAGCAGTTACAGCACAGCACATTTCATTTGCTTGTGTTATGCTCAGTGCTATTGTAATCTTTTCTGTATTTTTTTTTAAATCACACTTCATAGAACATGGTGCTAGAAATTCAATATGCACAGGAATCCTAACCAATTTTAGCACAGTGCCCATCTTTTTCTGTATGTTTTCTTGCAGTGTTTCTTTCTAAATTCTAAAACCAATCAATATTCAGATTGCAGTATTTGCTGGTGGTGTCGATACCTCAGCAACTGAAACAAAGGGAACCGTGTTGATTCATTCCGCTGAGCAGGTATGTTCTTACTAGATTTTTTTATTTTATTTTATTTTATACTTTTGTTAAAGTCGTCCCTACTTTTACTATGCTCATGAAGGTTTGAGTGTTGCAAAACTGTTTAGTTGGCTTTGTGGGTTTTATGTTATGTAGATGTGCATCCAACTGTACATCCCGCTTTCATAATCTGTGGATTGATTTCTTATGGATACACTGAACTTCAAAATGGAGCACATGTTTTTTCTTTGCTTCTGTAGCGCATTGCAAGCTGTAATCTGCAAATATATGTTGGAATCTATAATTCAGATGCTTTTGCAGCTAGAAAATTATGCTAAGACCGAGGAAGCTAAGGTGGAAGAGCTTATCAAAGCTGTCGCTGACTCAGGTGCCAAGGTTATTGTCAGTGGAGCTGCAGTTGGTGACATGGCACTACATTTCTGTGAACGTTACAAGTGAGTTTTATGCTTTTCATGTGTTCTGAACTGGATATATTACCTGAATTCTCTGTGCAGTATTGATCTTTGTTGAAAATTCAATTTAGACTGGAGAATTATCTTATGTTATATTTTCTCCAAAATTGAGGACTGTATGGGTATGGGTATGGCTGTTGACCTTTTTGATAGCAGTTACTTACTGATGTTCTGTTTGCAGACTGATGGTTCTGAAAATCAGCTCGAAGTTTGAACTGAGAAGATTCTGCCGTACTACTGGGGCTATTGCAATTGTAAGTTCTGATTTTTCAGATGTATTTGTTCCCGTGTTGTAGTAGCATACTTATTCTGATTTTGGATTTTGTTTTCTTTTGAAATATAGTTGAAACTTAGCCAACCCAATGTGGACGAACTAGGATTTGCAGACTCTGTTTCTGTTGAAGAAATTGGTGGTACTCGAGTATGTTCTACCCCCTTTGTGCTTTTACAGAAGATCTACCTTTATGCTTCCTCGCCAACATTCATTTTATTTTGTTTTTTATTTATAAGGTCACTGTCGTCAAGAACGAAGAAGGTGGAAATTCAGTGGCTACTGTTGTCTTGAGAGGCAGTACTGACAGTATACTAGATGATCTTGAAAGAGCTGTTGATGATGGCGTCAATACGTACAAGGTATATATGTAATGTGTGGTATCTAAAATAGTTGTGACCTAACTCTTTTATTGTATTGTAACATCCATGTCTGTTTAGCTAATCTATCCGAGTTCTCACTGTTTTTGTTTCTGCTAGTCAATGTGCAGGGACAGTAGGATAATTCCTGGTGCTGCTGCAACAGAAATAGAGCTGGCAAAGGGATTGAAGGAGTTCTCATTGAAGGAAACAGGGTAAGTTTGTTTTTACCATAGTAGTTAATAACTTCTCATGTACAGGGTAAGAGTACATCTGCTTCAATATAAACAGTCAATTTATGTTCCCTCATTTGTTGGTTGCTGTTAATAATTCTACAGGTTGGACCAGTATGCCATTGCAAAATTTGCTGAAAGCTTTGAAATGGTTCCAAGAACCCTGGCAGAAAATGCTGGACTTAGTGCAATGGAGATAATATCCTCTCTTTATGCTGAGCATGCTAGTGGCAATGTGAAAGTTGGCATTGACCTGGAGGAAGGCGCCTGCAAGGACATCTCAACCTTAAAAATATGGGACCTCTATGTCACAAAGTAAGTCGATCAGATGTAGGCATCGTGTGTAAGCTGGTTTAAGAATGTTTTTGATCTTTTGTGGTAATTGAACATATGTTCTCATTGGATGTGGAAAATGCTTGCACCATTGTTAGTCTACATACACTTGTCCTCAAATTGGGGCATGGATTTGCACATCTTGTGTGGCAGTTTAAGCTCTTTATTTATGATGACCCCTTAGCAGATTTCTCACTTTGCTTATTTTGCTGTACAGGGTTTTTGCCCTAAAATACTCTGCCGATGCTGCGTGCACTGTGCTACGGGTTGACCAGGTATGACTGCTACGCTTATGTTCTAAATTCTTTTCGATGCTTGATTCATAGTAGCACATGGTAATATTTTAATAAATATGAACTGTTCAGATCATCATGGCCAAGCCGGCAGGAGGTCCAAGAAGAGATGCCCAGCCTGGTGGTGGGATGGACGAGGATTAGTTTTGATTGTGATTGTTTTCTTTGTATCACGTATGTGAGGTTTCAGAGGAGAGAACATTCTATATTATCTAGGGCTTTGGTTCTGTAGAAGGTTTTGGGTGCCTGAAGTTCACGTTTGGAAGGGTTGCACGGCCGTGCTGATATCACATGGGGAATTTGCATGTTCTTTCCTGGTGTATTGCAGTGCCGATGTATGAAATGATTCATTCCAGGGTTCGTTCCTTCAGTTCGTCATACCAACTGAGCTCATGTAAGAGTGTTACTTAAGTTCTAGTTGAAACAGTGAAAAGTTGTCTCAATGGATATTGTTTTGGGCAACGTTGAATGCAGTCCTTTGCTCCCAAGGTGAGCATTCTTGTATGTGTGGCTAGACAGATTGGAAAATGGAATGAGTCTAGGATGGATGTTTGGAGGACCAACAGTTGGAGCCATCCATTACTACGAACTGAATGCAGCATACGTCAACATCAACCAATGCTCAATGGGAATTACTTTGGTCTTTGGCGCATTTGTGTCTGTACGACCGAATCCCTGTTTGATTTTGATTGCCTCCTTAATTTTTTCAATTATGTGATTTTGCCAGTACTTTGTCATAGATCGTTCTTCTATGTTGGGGATTCAGCTATAGAAGAATGATCTATGTACTTTAGTTTAGAGTCAGAAAATAGGTTGACAATTAGTGACAAACGTAGTCAGCAGAGGATGAGAGCGAGGAGATCAGTGTTGGTGAACAACGATGGTGGATACGACATGAGAACGAGGACGATGCAGTGGTGAATATTGGCTATGCGACCTTGTGTATTTTGTTTATTTTCCATATAGACAAAAAAAAAGGTAAATTTGCATAATGACCGGTATGACAATATTTAAAATGGCAATTCTGCTAATCTATCTTAGCATTGCGAAGCCACCTGACAGGAAAGGCAAAAATCCAAATCACTTTGAGAGCATCTCAACTATTCATTCAATACCTCCCTCTATCCCCGTAGAATAGTCCTGGGTGACTATATATATTTTTTCCTTGCTTAATTAGTCCTCGAATACCTCCCTCTTTATTTGAAGACAGTGCAATACATGGATCATATAAGCACTGTAAAGAAGGAAAGTCGATATACCGCAAAAATTGCAGACAACCTCAGGTGCTTACATGATGTAATGGTCATGCTCTAGTTGTTCAGGAGATAATTTCTACTCCCTCCATCCCAAATTATAAGACATCCCAATAATTTTTACCAATTATATTTTTATAATATGTCTATTTGATGTCATAAATATTTATAATTTTTTCTATAATTATTAATCAAACTTGATGCTTTAACTCTCCAAGATTCTTGAAATGTCTTATAATTTGGAATTGAGGGAGTATTATTTATCCAACTCTTCCATCAACACTTCTAGGATATGGCCAACCCAACCGAATTCTTGGATCTTGGATACATCATGTAAGGTGTGAAGATAATTCAAGCAAACAACATTTGACCCAGACAATAAACTGACCCCAAAGCTAGAAGCAAAAACCTCATGAACGAATCCTTATTCTTACTTTCTATGAGCACCTCTTTGCACCTTTTCAGCTTAGCCCTATCGCCCTCTCTAAGGGCAAGTACATTGGTATTGTCTCATAGGTCGTCTCGTATAATGCCACATAATTTAAGACGGCTTAACAGACCACATATACAATGGTTGTTTTTTTAAGTTGACTTATAGTAACTCACGATTCCTTAATTTATGCATAGAATAAAAATTAACTTGTGAGGTGCATGGCAACAACAACTCATACAATGATGTAATAGTTGTCTCATAGTCCTAAATCTGAGCTCATTAGGTGGTTGTTTTGCGAAACAACGACCTCTTTCTCTCTCACATTTCTCTTTCATCCACATAAGAAAAAAAATCCTACGTGACATTGCATTAAACGGGGTACGAGACCGCTGACGTGTAGCAATGTAACTATCCTAAACTCATCACGGATTTTCAGAAACTCCTCATCCTTCTCAAGATCAACGGATACGTGCAAAGGTGTGGTGCCATTTTGAAAGCCTAATATCTTGCAAACCAGAGGGCGATCAAATACAATCACATTACCATCAAACCTGAACTTGCGTAACACGGGATCTATGTGTTTCATTATCCACATGACGAGCTTTACTGGAATACAGAATTCAGACTCCACAATACATTTGCTTGATCATCATCAAAAGGATCAAGGTCAAGGATCGTATGAACTGGAAATCTGCTTATAAATTTCTTGGTTGCTCGTGTATGATTACCTACAAACAAACAAATAATAACACAAATTCACCTCAGCATGTAGCAATCTAAATTGTTGCAATGATTGTATAGAAGGAATTGATGTGATACTTGATTTGGTTATAGGTAAAGTGTATTGACATAATCAAAAATGCTTTATGGGGACCAAGTTGGAGGGAAAAGTACAACTAAAAGTTTGTATGTAATTTATAAGCAGAATATTTTGAACCTAATTACTTTATGGTTGAATAATACTCTCTCATTTCATAAATGATAATCGTATTAGATTAGAGGAAAAGTCAAACTTTATAAATTTTGATCAATAATTAGTTAAATTGTATGAATGTTTAGAGCGTGAAACTTACACCAATAGATTTGTGTTAAAAACACCTCTAAGATGGTATGGATGTTTTTGTCACCAACTTTATATTATAAGAAAAATTAATGGTCAAAATCTATTTTATAAGACTTTTCCTTTAGTCTAATACGATGAACATTTATGAAAGAAGGGAGTAATTATTAAATATAAACGAAAGTAATATAATATTATTTTTCTAAAAGTTTTTGGATCAAGGTCCAAGTGTTATTTTTGAGAAAGGCTACTTATATTTTTTTAGCAAAACGCGGTGCGAGTCTGTTGGGCCGTTGGCCACGCGGCCCACCAACGGCTGCGTCCGACGGATCGGTATTACGCCCTGCCCCCAGGCCCCAGCACTTCCGTTTCCTCGTACTGTATAGGCAGTTAGGCACTCGTATCGTCGAGGGCTTCTATGCGCAATAGCAAAGACCATTAGTTGAGGAGTCCCACCTAGATTTAAATTTTAGGTGTGATACTTTATTCTGGATTTATTCCAGAATTTTCCAACGCTACGTATTAAGTGGTAGACGACGTTTCTATCGACAACTAGGCGCCATGTGGTGACTTTGTGAATTTTAAGATTCCTTCCTTCGAAATTGCTCATAAGGTTAGGATTTGTGTGCGTACGTCTTGCACTCTAAAAAAAAGTTAGGCACTCGTATCCTGTATCCACCGGTTTCCCGTCTTTCCTTTGTCGCACCGTCACTTCAATTCGCTACTGCTCGCCGCGCCGATCCGCCATCAATGCCACCGACGCGCTCCACTCCCCTTCCGCGCTACATCCACCTTCTCTAGTCCTAGTTGTAGCCGCTTGCCGATGGCGCGGCCGGCGGCGAAGGTGCGGGCGCCGAAGCACTTGGTGGCGCTCGCCGTCGTCGCCATCCTCGGCCTCGTCTTCGTCGCCGACTACCTCTGGGCTTCGTCCTCCGCGTCGTCCGCGGCCGTCTGGAGCCCCACCGTTTCGACGCCGCCCGTCGTGAAGAAGGTGAAGCCTCCCCTTTCTCACGCCCAATGCTTAGGGATGCGAGATTGCTTCCGGCTTGCAGCTGTGGCTCAAGCGTTAGTCCTCCGTGGTAGGGTTGGGGCGTTGGGCGGCCTATTACCGACGCGCGTACGGGATTGGAGGGATCTGGTGGGAATCAGGGGGGAATTGGGAAACTGACGCGTGTTGATCGGCTGAGCTGAACATACTTGCTTGATTGGGGAATTTACTCGACCTAATGCAGTCCATATATTTGCAGCCATTACGTGTTAGGCGTGGAATTTAGCGATAGATTTGTGGGTTCGTTTGAATTCACACCTCATAGTTTTTTTTTTAAATGCTTTCAAAAAAAAAATCACACCTCATAGGAATGGAGGTACTCTGGTTGTGATCCTTGGCTATAGTAGGCCAGCTTCTGCTTGTGGATTATGTGCATTAATTTTCAATTAGCATAACACCTACACTTTGCTGCAGATTTGCTTGAGTGTATTTATAATTTTATAGGTTGTCATAGGAACATGTCGTTTTGTTTTTATAAGCATATTAAACACTTCCCTGCAATCTAATTGAAATCTAGGTCCTATGTGTAGAAGTAGAGTGCATTGACCAGAAAACTATGAGAGTTATCTTTTCAGTCTTCAATGGTCCGAAATATATTGTCCATTTACATTTGTTATCATACTTTTGCCTAGATGACATTAATTTAGCGTCATAACAACTGTAGATAATATCTTGCATATGTCTAGTTGGCATGAATTTGGCATCTCACAGTTTTTGCTCGAATCATTCAGTATCACAAGTTGTAAACAATGTGTAAAGTTCTGTTACGTACTTGGATGTTTTGCATTATTTATATGCCGCGAGGAATTATCAGTTATCACTTGGGCTAAAAGTCTGTTACATTGGATTCTAATTTCTATTTACAACTTTACTTGTTTTTTATTCTTATCATGTTGCTAGTTGCTACAAAATGACCTCTCTCAAGACTGTCATTTTTATAATCTTGTACAGATTAAGGAGGACAAGAAATCTGTAGGTTCCACTGACATAAATGCAACTTTTGCGGACTTGCCAGCTCCAGAACTAAAATGGGAGGAGATGGCTGAAGCACCTGTGGCCCGTTTGGATGGCGCTGCTATACAGATTAAGAATCTCTTATATGTATTTGCTGGATATGGCACCATTAACCATGTGAGAAACCTGCCTGATATCTTCCATTATCATATACCATCATGCCGTGTTTCAAGATGTCTGCTTTTCTACACTTTATGATATGGAGCAGTTATATCCTCTTGCACATGTTGATTTCACTTTATATTTTGGAAGGCATAATAGAAAATTATTTGTCACTGTAGATTTGAATGATAACTCAAGATAGCTACTTATAGACTCTTGCATTCATTAAAGGACGTATTACCAAGTTGCCAAGTTGTGAAATAGACTGATTGTACTAGTATTATACTATATTCGTTCAATTTAATTAAGTTACCTGAGTTATTGAGATTTCGAGGCTCTAGTTAGTCTTGACCATTCAGTCATGTACTCATGCATGTTCTTACATAATGAAATACACTTGAATTACTTGTGCTATATATTAGTTTTTGTTCTGATCTCATCTACATAACAAGTAATAACATTGCAAAGGCTCTTTTTCTATTCAATTCTATTATTTGTTATGTAGATGGGATCAGGGTAAAATTAGGGAGGAGGGTTCACTTGGGGCCTTGCTGGTGCGTCTTTCTTAGCTTCTTTGGTGGTAGGATCCTAGCTAATAGAAATGGCAGTTGCATGACGTTATAATAATACTAAGTTACTAACATTGCTGGACTTTCAATTATAGTTAGTAATAGAAGAATGCAAATGTCACCCTGGTGTTCTCCACGTTTTTTTTCTTAACTGAAAAAAAATCTGTTAGATGTGAGTTATTTCAATATGTTAAGCAAGTTTCCTTCCTTAAGGAATTTCCTTTTTATTTTAGGTGTATTCTCATGTTGATATATACAATTTCTCGGATAATACATGGGGTAGAAGATTTGACATGCCCAAGGACATGGCACATTCACATTTGGGGATGGTTACTGATGGAAGATTCATCTATGTTGTAACTGGACAGTATGGTCCACAATGTAGGGGACCAACAGCTCGAAATTTCGTATTGGACACAGAAACAAAAGAATGGCATGATTTGCCACCATTGCCAGTTCCTAGGTACTATCTTTTTTAAAAAAATAAAATAAAATTGGGCATTCATGCATTGTGCTTCGATGCATTACTTGCACTTGGAAGTTGTTGGTCCTATGTAGGGCAGGGTGTACCACCATGGAACAAATTTACTAGAAATTTTCATTGTCTACCATATAATATTGTATTTGTATTAGATGCATAGAAGTTTGCACCACCAGATTTTTAACCGTACCTCTGCCCCTGATCCTGCTATTGCAAATACTGTCTGAATATTTGATCAACTTGTAGGCTGTAAAGAACTTGAACAAATATCTTTCCACTAAAATTCTTCTGTTTAGATATGCTCCAGCAACACAACTTTGGAGAGGCAGACTTCATGTGATGGGTGGCAGCAAGGAGGATAGGCATGAACCTGGGCTTGAACACTGGAGTCTCGTGGTAAAGGATGGGAAAGCATTGGAAAAAGAGTGGAGGAGCGAGATACCAATACCGCGTGGAGGTCCTCATAGGTCTTGAACTTTCCCTTCCTATATTATCATTTATCAGCAATTCTCATTTTCATTGGAAACCATGCTGCTAGATGCATATGCCGCTGTCTTAGCATTTTGGCGCTTTGCACTTCCACTTTTCTTATGCTCCGGGCAACATTTATGCTTCTAGGAAATGTTTTTCTATATTTGGTTGCATCGTACAAAGAACTTTATATGAAATTGCTAAAGTTCTTATAAAGATATTTCCTTTTACTATCAGGGCTTGTGTTGTTGCAAATGATAAACTCCTTGTTATCGGTGGTCAAGAAGGCGATTTCATGGCCAAGCCTGGGTCTCCTATATTTAAATGTGTTAGAAGAAGTGAGGTATGTTGATATGGAACTCTTTCTTATACTAGCTAATTGATGCACATTATGTGGTCCCTATATTTTAAGATCAACTGAAATCAATTCCCTGCGTTAAAGACAACTTAACCATATGTTGTGCATGATTAAATCTAATAAATAAGCATCTAAGCACCACAGTCGCTGCACCTACTTTGTTCAATAAATAATGTCAGACCTAATTTCACCAGAAAGTGGATTGGCATCATGTGCACTGCATTTTTTTAAATAAAAGCAAATGATAAAGACATTTAGTTTGATTTAACTATGAAGCTAGCATATATTGCTATATTCAAGGATTGCCATAATTGATGGTTTTGAGTTGAGACCAGAATCAATCCAAAAGTACTAGTGGTTTCACTATTTTCTTAGTAACCTTCCTATTTGCACTATTTGTTTATCTTTGTTATTGCCCCTGTTTTCAAAAACTACATTCTGTCTGGGCAGGTTGTATATAGTAATGTTTATATGCTTGATGATGGAATGACTTGGAAGGAACTTCCACGTATGCCAAAACCAGATTCACATATAGAATTTGCTTGGGTGAATGTCAACAATTCTCTTGTTATTGCTGGAGGAACCACAGATAAGCACCCAATAACTAAAAAGATGGTTTTGGTTGGTGAAGTATTTCGGTTCAATCTGGATACGCTGGTACGTATTTTGTCCCCTTTGTTTCTGTGTTTTCTGTTTCTTGTAAAGATAGTTCAGAAAAGGATGGGAAATTGGAGGAAACAGAGCATGCTCATTGCAGATCTGTTTTGTCTGTGGGTTTTCATGCTTGTGTTAATAGCATCAGATGATATTGCAACAGTATTCTGCTGTGTATGTAACGCAAAAGCAACTAAAATATCATTTAACTTTCTATTGCTGAGATTTACATTCCCATGATGCTAAAAAAGTACATAATTAGGTGGGTAACAGGAAGCATGATAAGAATGTATCAAAATCGCATTTTGTAAATTATTGTGGCCCTTGGCATGCCATCCTGACACTACCTCCATCCGCAGGAATGGAGTGTGATTGGGCGGTTACCTTTCCGAATCAAGACCACATTGGTAGGATACTGGGATGGCTGGCTGTATTTCACTTCTGGGCAACGAGACAAAGGACCTAAAGACCCGTCTCCTAAAAAGATTGTTGGGGGCATGTGGAGAACTAAATTGCATTTGTGATTTCCTTTAAAAGAACTGATATGACTAAGGGATTTTTTTTGTTACATAACTGTTTCAATCCCCCATGGTGGGCGAGTTCTTTCTTGATTAACGTAGGTGAAATGGGTGGCTTTGAGGACTGTCATGTTTATGCCATTGCCACCGGTGTGTTGTATGTTTATTCTTTTATAGTTATATACTGTACAACGTAGAACTTTTGCACCATTTGTACAGAGAGAATCGATCTGTCCAGGTGCGGTCGCAATCTTGCAAGCTGTAGCATATACCTTCTTTTATTGAGCTCTTACACTCGTCTGTAGTGTAACTTGTAAAGTTGTGAATCTATTGGATATCTTCTAATTTATCACATGCTTCAACTTGAGCCATTCTTATGGTTGACTTGAGCCCTCTTTACTTTCGTGTCACATGCTTTCTGTGAGTTGATGGAAGTATTTCCACTGATTCCTTGTACTTTATGCCCGTGTTAATTTAACAAAGTAGCTGGATGATTGGATTGTCATGCGATCAGATGTGGTTGAGGGATTGCGGTCCTTGCATTCTTCAACATGTAACTTGTTTGGGCTTGTTGCTGTTCTGTCCACAGAATCCATTCCCATGAGTACCTGCACTGATAATGTTCGTATGACCATATCCAGAAGACAGCGAAACTCAGAAGGTTGTCATGCTCGTATAACCATATCCAGAAGACAGCGAAACTCAGAAGGTGATCCCTGCAGCTGTCCTCTGGTAGGGTAGCACTGTAGCACCTTCTGGTTCAGCTGTTCTTCTGACTTTCTAGCATTTCAACCTTTCGACATGTTGATGCATCCAGCTACAGCTGTTCAACTGTAGCATCCTTCGTGCAGATGGTGCAGTACTGTAGCCACGCCAATAGCTAGCTCAACTCAGGGCTGCGCTTGCTGAGATCAGGGTGTGATGAGCACCAGTAGCCCTGCCTTTCCCGGCTGTGGACCATTAGCTCCTTGACCTTAGATGCTGCGTTGAAACAGTAAAAGCTGAACAGCGATGGACTAACAAGCCGCTCATGCGCTAGACTTGGACTCACCGGTCGACGGTCTCCTCTGGCTCCAGGCATTGTGTGTAGGCTCAGACAACTAATTTCCAATCACAACTATATCACGCTTGGGGACAATTCGCTAAATTCGCGTGATTTATTCACATAACGACTTCGCCGGATGTTGATGTTTCCGGCGACGCATACGGGGAGAGTTGAGTTGGACTAGGCCTGATTGATTAGACCTGGATTGGATGGATGCTGGAAACTTTGAATCCCAGAAGCGAAGAAGGAACCTTCTTTCAGCCCGGCGTGTGTGTGTCCCTCTCTTGGAAAAAAGAAAAGGCGTACAAGAATTCGTTATGAACTCTGACAAGACTCCATTTTGAGCGATACCCATGGGCTTGGGCTTGGGCACGGCTGCTCGCTCTAGGAGCTAGCGGGGTCGGTTCCAACTTCCAACGGAGAGAGGGTAGGCGAAAGGCGAGGCGACCTGACCTGAGACTGAGATCGGGCCCAGTGAGATTACTGGTTCGCTTTAAGCTTGCTTTAGGCCGACCGGCCGGTAACGCTTTACGGGGCGACCGCGGAAGGTGCCGTCAGACGGCGACCGTTTGGTGGAGAGCTGACAGAAGGACGGCACGGGTGGTGGCCAGTGGCCTAATCCGAGTATCCGATCCCTTCCAGTGGGATCCAGGCCGCGCGCCATGTGCCGGCCGTCCAGAGCCGGGCTCCAGGCGTGCACGTGATCTAGTGCATGATCACCCCTTCCGGCGGCGGCGTGATATTTGTTGTTGCATTGCATCTATCTCTGGGTGCGATGGCTGAATCAGCTTGAAATCCTGAATAGTAATTTCCTCTCACGATAAATTAGCTTTATAAATTAATCGTATTGTAATAATTAGTTCTAATACCTGTAATAAGTCATGTCGAACAGAGCATCAGAATTCTATTCTCTTCACACATCTGCTACTTGGCTATGGCTCCTAAGAACATCTCCAAGAGACTCTCCGTATCCTTCCTATATACTAGGAATAGAGATTTTGGTGAAAAACTGTCTTTCAACAACTTATCTAAATGATCTTCTAAATATAGTCATCCTCTATTCCGAATTTTTCGCTAGCCAAATATAGAAGACGAGAATGACTCTTTAGAGTATCTATGGAATTTAGAAGAGCTGTTGAAAAATTAAAAGATATACAAAACGATTTTTATGCAAATGACTCTCCAAATGATGATTTAAAGAGTGAGATTTAGAAAGACTCTTGGAGATGCTCTAAGGGTAGTTATAATAAGGTGTTTGAGTTGACGAGATGAGCCCACGTTAGGAGAGAGGTTGCCCAACGGGTGTTTAGCTTCTCGCCGGCTGAATCACATGTTACGAGATAAAAAGGCGACCTTGCCGTCGCATGCTAACTAGAATTGTCACTTTCTTCTTTTGTACGCTCGGCTCCAACTATAAAATATTAATTGTTTGTGGAATCATGGATTTGAACAGCGGATCTCTCATCTAGACTATTATACGAGTAGACTATCACTTACTTTATGTGGCATGTCACTTGCATTCAGCCAGCAGCATACTAAATTATTACCTTTGCTCTAACATTACGTCCTACCAGCGTTCATATGGTGCCAAATTACATGCCGACATTGCCAATGCACGGAGATAAAAAAAAACATTCACCTGTCATAGGTTTGAACAGTGACACAGTCCCGGAGAGGTTGGAGACGGGACTGGCCTCTGGCTCTGTAGACACCGTGAGCCGTGATCAGAGCGCCTTTTGTGCAAGGCAGACATGTGTGTGCACATGTTTTGATCAGGGTCATCCCTCCCAGGAATTGGAGGCTCCATTTGCCAAATACTGAAATATAATAAATATTTTATGTGATTTTGCTAAAAAAACAACTTCAATTTAAGAAATGGTCCTATGTTGAAAATTGATATTTTCATTTCCATAATGAGTCGTTCCATAACTTCACAACGGCTATGAAGGCCAATTCGTATTATCTAGAAAACCATGCGACATTCCTTGCACCCAAACTTTGTACTCCCTCCGTCGTAATTTGTAAGATATTTTTGTTTTTTTCTAAATACATAGTATACTTATATTTATATTATATTATATCTAGAGTCATAAAAACAATTATGTATCTAAAAAAATCAAAGTGTTTTACAATTTGAAAAAAGGAAGAATACTAATAAATTTTATTAGTAAAGTATTCAACATTTCAAGAAATTCTAAATGTCACTAGGGACCGATATTTTCTTAGAAATAAAATCCTAGTTAGAGAAATAAAATCTCAAAGGTGAAAGGATCAAAGGTTTCTGCTGATTACTCACTATTGGACCCAATTTCTAGTCCTAGGCAACAAGGATGTGACTGATATCCGAATTAGCTAATGAAACGTAGATGGACGAGTATCCTCGTTTTTATATTATATATGGTAAAATGTTATATTGAAGGGGGTTATATATCATCCACTTACTTATGAAAATTATAGAACTGTTCCAACAATATCATTTTGCTCTACCACTAAATAAAGCACCTAGGTCCAGGACACAAATTATAAGAATCTAAAACCATATTCTTTGGCCTCAATAACTTCGCCGTGTTTAATCTATCCTTGATGACATTTTGTTTACTTTGTAGGTGATTTACATTTGGTTGGGATTCGACCATATGCATCCAGAAGTAACAAAATCCCTAGAAAATGGAAATTGTTTCTAACGGTAAAGACAAGCATGTGATCACTACCAAATGATTATGCGTTTGTAAGAGTTAGGACCATAAACATTTATTGGATGAGAGGAACACGAGATCCCTACCAAACAATTATGGTGTTATAGGAGTTAGAACAACAAACATTTCTTGAATCAATTTAAAGAAACCAGAAAATATGTTTCATTTGAGAATTTGTATCAGTTTTTTTAATAAACATTTGTCTGACAAACCTAATCCTTGCCATAATGTCCGCAAAAAAGAGAAAAAAAAATCTATTTAACACTAGAAAACTTGTGATTTTCTATTTGAAATACATACTCAAAATTCTTCATATGACCCTATTCATTTTTTTTTCATTCCTATTTGACACTTTCACCACTTTAGAGCTCTAAGAATGTTAAGTCCTAGATAAAACAATGTTTTGCCCATATCATTTTTTTTCTAGTCATCGTGTTTTCTTTTGTTGGGTTTTAATGTTTTTTTGGCAATTTTATGTTTTCTCAAATGAAAAAACTAAACTAAAAAGTTGTTGATCTTATCAATATAATTTTTAGTTAATTTTTTTTATATAAAAGTATCTTTATATGATGCCATATAATAAAGTATGGTTTCTAAGAATAAAAGCCATCATCATGATAAATATGCGGCTAAAAATTTATATTATTTTTTGATCATATTGATGACAAAAAATAACACAACATAAAACTAGAAAGTTCCCACAATTTTAACTTAAAATGTATCTTAACACAATGCTATACAAAAAAAAAGATTTTTCTAAGATGACAAACCCTAGTGCGTGGTTAACTAGTTAATATTCCGCTAAAACTACATATTATTTGTTTGAGATCTTAACGAACTCAAAACTAGAAAGTTGTAGATGTTATCGAAAGCTAAAACTTTGTATAAAATCATCTTCATATGACATCATATGGAAAAATATATTAATTTTTAAGGTAGAGCATTTTATTCTATTTGCTCAAGGCATTTTTATCTATTTTATTTTATTGGCCTATAGAAACAGTTAACGGTGCTGACAAACGGAGTTGGTGGAAGTGTCAAATATAGGTGCAACACGCAGTCTCCCACCTGGTCAAAGTCAAACCGCTCCCCTCCCTCCCCCACCACCAGCGCTGCCGCCGGGCCCAATCCGTGTGCATCCGTCCGCCATGCCTCCTCCCCGCCTCCTTCTCCCGATCCTCATCGTCGTCCTCCTCCTCCTGGCGCCTCCCGCCGCGCCGGGATCGGCGGCGGCGCCGCAGGAGCGTGACCTGCGCTGCCTCAAGGGCGTCAAGCACGACCTCACCGACCCCAACGACCGCCTCGCCGACTGGGACTTCAAAAACACCTCGGGGGGCGCCGTCTGCAGTTACAGCGGCATCGACTGCTGGAACCTGGAGGAGTCACGCGTCCTCTCTCTGTCGCTCTCCGGGTTGGGCCTCGTCGGCTCCATCCCCTCCTCGCTCCGGTACTGCCGCGTCGCCGCCTCGCTCGACCTCTCCAACAACGCGCTCGCCGGCACAATCCCGCCGGCGCTCTGCGACTGGCTCCCCTACCTCGTCAACCTCGACCTCTCCTCCAACCAGCTCACCGGCCCGATCCCCGCCGAGCTCGCCAACTGCCGCTTCCTCAACTCGCTCAGGCTCTCCGGGAACCAGCTCTCCGGCCAGATCCCCGCCTCCCTCGCGAGGCTTGACCGCCTCAAGTCGCTCGACCTCTCGGGGAACAAGCTCGACGGCCAGATCCCGCCCCAGCTCGGCGAAAGCTTCTCCAAGGACTCGTTCTCGGGGAACTTGGGACTCTGCGGCCGCCCCGTGTCCTCGCGCTGCGGCCGCGGGCTGGGGAGCACCGTTTGGTCGACCTTGGTGGACTGGCACGGGTGGTGGCCAGTGGCCTAATCCGACCCCTTCCGGCGGGCTCCCGGCCGCGCGCCATGTGCCGGCCGTGCAGAGCCGGGCTCCAGGCGTGCACGTGACCTTCCGGCGGCGGGGTGATATTTGTTGTTGCATCTAGCTCGGTGCGATGGCTGTTCCTTTATAATTAGCTCTGTCTCTCGGCCATACAATAGTGATTTTTTCACATGATAAAATCAGTTCTATAAATTAATCGTATCTTAATAATTAGCTCTAGTATTCTTAATAAGTCATGTCGAACTGAGCCAGAATTCTGGCTTCTATGTCTTAGGCTATCTCCATCGGTGAAGACCCAAATACAACATCCATTTTATCATTTGGGTTACACCATGCAAAAGAGTCGCACATCCAAACTCTCCCATCTCCAACAGCCAATGCAAAAGAAGACATGCACCTATATCTGGGCCCACCACTACAAGCACACCAGGTTTGCATCTCGTGTGACAGACTATGCATCTGGCTGAGCTTGTATCCAAAATGGGTCTCTCATTTACATATGATGTTGGAGGCTGATTTTTTTACTTAAATATACTGTGCACTACCCAAAATGCATTTGGGTCACTTTATCGGAGACAGTCTTACCAGCGTTCAGATGGTGCCAAATTGCATGCCGACGTTACCACTGTCAGATGTTTGAACAGTGTGACAGTCGCGGAGAGGTCCCGCTGGGAGTACGGGACTGACCTCTGGCTCTATAGACACCGTCAGCTATGATCAGAGCGCCTTTTGTGCAAGGCAGGCATGTGCTAGCACATGTTTTGATCAGGGTCATCCCTCCCCACGAATTGGAGGCTCCATTTGCCAAATTCTGATTTATAATAATTATCCAATATTTTCCTTAGAAATAAAATCTTAAGGTCTATTTGAAATAAAAGAATGAAAAACAGAGGAATGAGAAAAAACAAATGAATAGAATGAATGTATAGTGAGAAAACAGAGGAAAGGAAAAACGCAGGAAAGAACTAGACAAAAGTATTTGGAACACAGAAATGGGTAAACACATGAATCACTTCTCTTTCTCTTAGTTTTGTGAAGCAAACGTGAAGAAAATAAAAACCAGAGATTGAAGTAGATTCTTTTTTTCCTCCAAAACAAGCATCTATCGGCAGGTTCCAGAGGAAAGGAATTGGCATTTCCTTTGTTCCAAACGCACATTCTCATTTCCTTTCCTCCATTTCTCTATTCCTGTACTTTCCCTTTAATGTTCAAGGCACCCGCAGTGTATCGATTCTGGGCTAGTCCTTACATGGCATGCACAAATGATTTGACATCATCTGTTTTATGAGCTCCAATGTATAGATCTAGGTCTAGCTCTAAAAGTGGAACCCACAGAGATAGAAACATCAAACTTTTTCTCAGTTCATTGTCATTTTTTGTTTTTCTATTTGTAGAACCGGGTTCCAAACTTCAGACCAGGGTCTTCATAGAAACACCCCCGCAATGTATTGTTCCTGGGTCTATAGAAGCATTTAAAGCATCGGACCAGCTAAGGCACGAACATTGCTGATACTCTCATGCAATTCAGACAGAGCCTGATTAGAGAAATAAAATCTCGAAGGTGAAGGGATAAAAGGTGTCTGCTGATTAGTCGCCATTGGACCCAATTTCTGATCCTAGGAAACGAGGAAGTGACTGATTACCAAATTAGCTAATGAAACGTAGATGTACTAGTATCCTCGTTTTCATATTATGTGGAAAAATGTTATATTGAAGGGAGTTATATATCATCCACTTGTTATGAAAAATATAGAACTCTTCCAATAATAACATTTGGCTCTACCACTGAATAAACTACCTAGGTCCAGGACACAAATTTATATGGATTTAAAACCACATTCTTTGGCCTCAACAACTTCATTCTTGTTTAATCTATCCTTGATGACATTTTGCTTACTTTGTGGGTGATTTGCATTTGGTTGGGATTCTACAGACCGTATGCATCCAGAAATAACAAAATATCAACGAAATGGAAATTGTTTCTAAATACAAACACAAAATCCCTCCCAAATGATTATGGGATTATAAGAGTTAGGACTCTAAACATTTATTGGATGAGAGGAACACGAGATCCCTACCAAACAATTATGGGGTTATAAGAGTTAGAACCGTAAACATTTCTTGGACCCATCTAGAGAAACTAGAAAATATGTTTCGCTTGAGAATTGGTATTAGTTTTTTTCAACAAACGTTTGTGTGACAAACCTAATCCTTGTCATAATGTCCGCAAAAAGAGAAAAAAAATCTATTTAACACTAGACAACCTGTGATTTTCTATTTGAAATCCAAACTCAAAATTCTTCATATGACCCTTTTCATTTTTTTTTCTTTCCTATTTGACACTTTCGTCACTTTAGAGCTCTAACAGTGTTAAGTCCTGGACAAAAAGACAGTTTTGCCCATATTTTCCTAGAGAAAAACTCACTTTAGTCACTTTTGTGATTAATATTCTGCCAAAACTTTTATATTACTTGTTTGAGCATCTTAAAGTTCTCAAATAAAAAAAGTAACTCAAAATTAGAAAGTTATATATCTTATCAAAAGCTAAAACTTTTGTATAAAACCATCTTGGCATTTATATATATATATATATATATATATATTTGACAAGAACTGGCCTTTATTTAAATAAAGGGTTGGTAAAAGCAAAGAGCTGTTACAAGAGTTACATCAAGTAGCTGAAGGGAGTCTAAGGCCCTAAGACACGGGTAAGGAGAGTCGAGATGATAGAAATTACAAGCAGCCTGGGGAGGCTGATACAGGTTTGGCTAGGACATCAGCAATAGAATTCATTGCTCTGTTGATCTCGTGCAAGGTGAAGTTTGAGTTCCTTGTCAAATTGTGGAACTCCTGAGTGTAGTTTTTCATTCTCCAGTCTGGAGGATTGGACTGGTCACCCGAAGCTAAGAACCTGAGAAGTTGAGTGTTATCTGTGAAAAAGGAAACATCGCCCAATTGCATGTTATGGGCCATGTGGGCCGCTAAGGCCAGAGCAGCCACTTCCGCCATGATGACCGAAGAAGATTGAGACATCAAAGCGTTGATGTAAATGTGGTTTCCCTGCAAATTGATAAAATGTATACCTATTCCAGCTTGTCGTGATAGATTTTGGTGGTTGTCAGGAGCAGTGGAGGCATCAACAAAGCACCTGATACCTGCAGTTGAATTGGGATAGATATCTTGGTAGAGATGGTTAGTAGTTGTAACATTTGTATCGTTTTTGTTTCCCTGCACATTGTTGTTAGCAAGGAGCAAATGTGGTGTCCCTTTTTTGATGCCTTCCAGATGCGTCTGCAGGTGGGCTTTTGCAGCATGATGGATTTGTGCTGGCGTCCAAGTTTTTCTTTGAAACCTGTTGTCATTGCGAGCTTTCCAAATATACCACATTATAAAGACAAAGTTGCAAAGGAATTCATTAGTGTGATTAGGTGTGATAAGCATTGGAAGAGTGATTTGTAAACCATCCTGTTCTTCCGGCCCTACATTGGAAAGGATAATAGGAGAAGCTGTGTTCCACACCTGATAGGCAATTGGGCACCTGAAGAACAAATTTTGGTCATTTTCTACAGCCAAACAGTAGGCGCAGTGTTTGTCAATGTTAGTGGAAAACTCGCCTACAAGATCCGCCGTAGCCAAAGCCCTTCTGATAATTCTCCAAAAGAAAGTTTTAAGAATGGGAGGGATAGATTTGTGTTTCCATACCTTTTGCAAGAGAAAATCAGCTTTGTTTGATATACTTCTGAATCCATTGATGGGGAGGGTATGAGTTTGTTGAGCTTGGAGATATTGGTAGGCTGCTTTAGTGGTGCAGATCTCATTTTTAGCTGGAATCTAGCGAAGAATGTCTTTTGTATTGACATTGATGACAGGGGTGTTATTGATAGCATTAACAGTTTCTTGAGTGAAGATGTTTTGAATATGGCTAAGGTTCCAAGTATTGGTATTATGCTGCCAAACGTTAGAGATCTTTTCTGGAAGAGGATTGGTTTGAACTGGAAGAATGAGGTGGTTGTGGATGTTGTCCCATACCGAGCACCACAGGGTTGACCAGATAGAGGAATTTCCAGCATGGATTTGATAGATAGAGTTCTCCCTTATGTGTTGCCTTACCTGTAAAATACATTTTTATATATTTTATTGGCGTACATAAAAGTTAACGGTGCCAACAAACAGAGTTGGCGGAAGTGTCAAATATAGGGGAGAAAATAAAAAGAATTTAAAATAGGAAAGCTTTGAAGTTTATGTGTTATATAGGAAAGTATAATATTTGCTAGTATCAAATAGAAATTTTTCTTCGTAAAAATAAGTCAAATTACCATTTATTCACCTCACTCGGGCGACCTAGCCACCCGTGGGCTGGCAGCAGCCAGCACGGCCCAGCCAATGGGCCGCCCTCACCCAGTCCAATCCGGCAAAGGCAACCACTGCGTTTCCATCGCGCCGTCCCCGTTCCGTTCTGGCCGCTGCTCCGCCATCTCGGCGACCCCACGGCGCAGTCCACGCACGAGCACGACCCGTCCCAACCCAGACCAGACCAACCCCACTAGAGCCTAGCCTACTCTTCCTAGCGCGCAGCGCACACGCCGCACCACGCCACGGCGCAGCGCCAGTATACTACTCCTCCTCCGTCCCTCGCTGCCCGCCTGCTCCCCTGCCCTCCCCATCCACTCCACCACCACCACCACCACCACCCCCGGCCGCAACAAAGCACGCAGTCTCCCACCTGGTCAAACCGCTCCCCTCCCTCCCCCACCACCACCGGCGCCGGGCCCCAATCCGCGTGCATCCGTCCGCCATGCCTCCTCCCCGCCTCCTGCTCCCGATCCTCATCGTCCTCCTCCTCCTGGCGCCTCCCGCCGCGCCGCAGCCCGCGCCGGGATCGGCGGCGACGCCGCAGGAGGACGACCTGCGCTGCCTCAGGGGCGTCAAGCACGACCTCACCGACCCCAACGGCCGCCTCGCCGACTGGGACTTCAAGAACACCTCGGGGGGCGCCGTCTGTGGTTACAGCGGCATCAGCTGCTGGAACCTGCAGGAGTCCCGCGTCCTCTCGCTGTCGCTCTCCGGGTTCGGCCTCGCCGGCTCCATCCCCTCCTCGCTCCAGTACTGCCGGGCCGCCACCACGCTCGACCTCTCCAACAACGCGCTCGCCGGTACAATCCAGCCGGCGCTCTGCGACTGGCTCCCCTTCCTCGTCACCCTTGACCTCTCCTCCAACCAGCTCACCGGCCCGATCCCCGCCGAGCTCGCCAACTGCCGCTTCCTCAACTCGCTCAGGCTCTCCGGGAACCAGCTCTCCGGCCAGATCCCCACCTCCCTCGCGAGGCTTGACCGCCTCAAGTCGCTCGACCTCTCGGGGAACAAGCTCGACGGCCAGATCCCGCCCCAGCTCGGCGAAACCTTCTCCAAGGACGCGTTCTCGGGGAACTCGGGACTCTGCGGCCGCCCCGTGTCCTCGCGCTGCGGCCGCGGGCTGGGGAGCACCGGCCTTGGCATCGTCATCGCTGCGGGAGTCTTCGGAGCCGCCGCGTCGTTGCTCCTCGCCTACTTCTTCTGGCGGTGCACCGGGAAGGGCAAGGGAGGGCGCCGCCGCCACAGGCGCGGCGCCACCGAATCCGGCGGCGGGGAGGACGGGAGCTGGTGGACCGAGAGGCTGCGGGCGGCGCACAACCGCCTGGCCCCGGTCTCGCTGTTCCAGAAGCCCATCGTCAAGGTCAAGCTCGCTGACCTCATGGCTGCCACGCAGGACTTCAGCACCAGCCACATCGTCGTCGCCGGGAGCTCGCGGGCGGGGACGGCTTACCGGGCCGTGCTACGGGACGGGTCCGCGCTGACGGTCAAGCGCCTGCACTCGTGCCCACTCTCGGAGAAGGCCTTCAGGGCAGAGATGGGTCGGATTGGGCAGCTGCGGCATCCCAACATCGTGCCCCTCCTGGGCTTCTGTGTTGTCGAGGATGAGAGGCTGCTGGTGTATAAGCATATGGAGAGTGGGGCTCTTTCGTCGGTGATGAAGAAGCCAGGGGAAGCGCCGCTGGATTGGGCAACGCGCCTTAGGATCGCCGTGGGGGCAGCAAGGGGGCTTGCGTGGCTGCACCATGGGTTCCAGCTTCCTCAGATTCACCAGAATTTGAGCTCCAGTGCAGTGCTTCTTGATGAGGATTATGAGGCTCGGATCACCGATGTTGGGCTCACGAGGTTGGTCCGGATGGCGCCCGGCGAGGGCGGTGATACCAGTCCTTTCCTGAATGGGGACTTTGGGGAGTTCGGCTATGTTGCCCCAGAGTATGCTAGCAATCCAGTTGGTACGATGAAAGGCGATGCATATGCATTTGGGGTGATATTGTTTGAGCTTGTTACTGGGCAGGAGGCTGCTGCTGTGGTTACCGACGTGACGGGCGAAGGGTTCAAGGGGACATTGGTGGACTGGGTTAATCAGCTCAAGGCTTCTGGTCGGATCAGTGACGTTGTTGATAAACCATTGCGCGGAAAAAGCCAGGAGGCAGAGATTGAGGAGTTCTTGAAGATAGCTTTTGCTTGTACTCATTCTCGTGTGAGGGAGAGGCATTCCATGTATCGGGTTTTCCATGCTCTGAAGAGCATCGGAGAGGGTCGCGATGTCACGGAGCAGTTCGATGAGTTCCCACTGGCCTATAACAAGGATGATTCAGACACTATGTAGCTGATGTTGATCACCCATTGGGTTGTGGAAATGTTTCGTCATGCTCATTGATGATATATATCATGTAGCCTTGCTATGGACGGCCAGAGGCAGAACAATATTGAGGCACCAAAGCTAGCGCCGGATGCTGGATGGTCAATTCTATCGTTGCATCAGCTGGGGATGTGATAATTATGTAAGCTGTAAGATCAGTTTACAATTCTGTATGTCGTTTTTCAGTTACTGCTAGTGCTTGTAGTATCTGTATGGATTATGGAACTGTAATTCTTGATGTGCCTAAATCCTGATATCACCTTTCAAAGTTCCTTCTTGGAACAACCAGCATGCTGCTCAGTCAATGTTTCATTACCTTGGAAACTTAGCGGCAAATGTTAACAGGGTACTGGGTGGTTAAAAATGTTCTACTATCTCTTAATCATATTGTTCATTAGTGGCATATTTATGAGCTTTGGATATGTAGCTAGAAATGTTCTGTTTAAATGTTTTAGCTTCAGAACGTAGCTAACTGTGTGCTGTACACATCTGAACCTTGGAACATCTAATTGTCGCCTGTTCTCTATATTATTCTAAGATTTCTATTTGGAAGCATCAGCTATGGGGAATGGAACTTTCAACATCACCTTTTTGTAGGAATACTGGTTCTTTCAGCTATTTTTCTAAGCCACCGGTGGAGTCTTATCAAGCCGTGTGTCTTGGTTTATTTTAGGAGTCTACTTATGCTTTCTTTGATTTCAAAGTCAGCTCTCTGTAACAAAACGAAGAATAATCAATCCCTGCGCACATGACAATCCACACATAATTGTCTCCATCATCCACAGCTAATTCCTAAATTAGACCACACCAATGATAGCGAGGGCCACTCGGTGCCTTGACTAGTCTGTTACTACCCGCGTAGTTAAATCAAGACAAAATTTGAAATGTGACTGAAGTGACACCGCAATATTTTAGCCTTTTTACCCGCGCGAGAGTTTTTAGTTTTATTACCTGGGTGGAGACGGACCAGGACAAACATACTCCGTAGGAGATAGTACAAGAGTACTCCGTATTTATTACCAGTGGTTTTGTCTTGCATTGAGAAAAACATGTTGCCTAGCGAACGGCTAACCGCTCAAGACAAAACAGCTCCAACGAACACCTTTTTCCGGTCAAAGCTAGTACTGGTAAAAAAATCTCTCTCTTTTACAACAAACGACGTTTATTAACAGCAGCGAGCTGCTGAAAGCTGAAAGGGCTCCCTGATTACGGGCGTGTTTCGGACGGCGTCTGCGGACTGCGGGTCACGGCCGTCCAACCGCGCCATGGGACACACGGCCGCATTTCATTTTCGTGATGTGGATGTCGTGTGCGACGAAAAAATCGCTCGCGCGGCGGGGCCTTTGGCGTGATTTTTCACTTGTTTTGGCCACCATCACAGAAAACACTGCCTCAAACACATCCGTACATCTGCCAATGCTTTCCTAGCTAGAAGATGAGAAGTAGGAGGACAATCAAAAGGGTTAAACATGAGCTGATTAATAATTTTTAATTTTAGGTATTGACGAAATAAACTCATTTGATTGTTGACCCTCTTTTGTAAGTAAAACAGTACTGTTAATGCTCCCTCCGTCCTAGAATAGATGACTTTACCAGATACATACATGTCAAACTTTTTAAGTTTATAGAAAATATATGCAATAATTTTTAGAAGGAAAATATATGCAACATTTATGTCTCTAAATAAATTTATTATAAAAATGTAATCAACGATCTATCTAATGATGCTCGTTATATGTTATAAATATTATTATTTTTTTATATATAATTGATTAAAGTTTAAAAAAGTTGATTTTTTAGAAAACGAAAATAACTTTTATTTTAAGACAGAGAGTATGTTGTAAATATCAACTTGTTGGGTTCTTCTGCAAGTGCCTAACATAGTTCCCTCTGAAATCAGGGCTGCAAGCATCTGGTTCTAGGGCTGTAGTAGCCTGTAGCTTCTGAATTGCTGAGTGAGCTCAACAGCTGGCGAGGCATCCGTGGATCGTCTCGTCTGCACTCTGCAGTGGGATGATCGTGCCTTCTGCCTTGGCCCTTGGGCCCGATAGACCAACATCTGAGTATCTGACCCCTCCCTCTGCCTGCAATGCACATGATGGGTACGACGAGCCCGGGGGCTACCACCAGGGAAATGTTGGCGTTCCGTGTCGGCTCATCTCCAGCCCTCCCTGGCTCCCTTAACAATTTTCTTTTTCTTTTCAATTTTACCGCAGTACAAGTCCTCTCTGGTTATACTAGCACGTGGGGACTCGGTCCTCGAGACTTTTCCACGGCCGGCCCTACTTTGCCCTGCGGTTTCTGCAGTCTGCAGCAGAACAGCAGGAACCCCTTGTTGCGATCTGAATGAATATTCTTTGGACACATGATACGAGTGACGAACGACACCAAATCGACCGCGGCCATGGCTGGGTCTGGTTGCGCGCGGACGCGGGAGCCGGAGGGGCATGTCGCCGTCGTTGACCGACTTGAGCGAGTAGGAGGTCTTCTTTTCTCTGGAGGCGACTTTCCGGGAAGCATTTGAGGCGGATCGATCCACCCAATTCTTGCCGTGTGGTTTGGCAACTGCACTAGTATACGTATATATAGAGATATAAATATCTCGCTTTCCTAGAGCACGAGCACGGGGCAGCAGAGACGTCGACAAGCCCACTCAAGTAATTATTACGTACTCGTACTAAAAAATAAAGAAAGATAACCATACGGAATTGGAAGGTTCGAGTATATCGAGAAATAAAATATAAGAGCATCTCCAACGGTTTTGTAAATGGGCTTTGCATTCTTGTTTTTTTAAAAAAATCTAAAAACTCATATCCAACGGTTTGACAAATAGGCTTTGTATTTTTTTAAACTTGACAATTTCTTAGGGATGATTGGCATATATGCCTAGCGGATCGCGTTTGGCATTTTCCGCGCTCGACCAATTTTGGTAATCGCCGCAACAATTTCCACAATTTTGGTAATTGTCAAGTCAATTTTGTTAATTACCAAATCAGTTTTGTCACACCGTTGGAGATTGACTCTTTTTATCTTTATCTTATTTATTTAGGACTTAGCACTCAAATTTGTCAATTAAAATAGACAAAACCGTTGAAGATACTCTAAAAATCGACAAAACCGTTGGAGATGCCCTAAAAATCAAGCTAACCGAGAGATTCTCCAAATCAACAGCAGGAAAACTGGAAACGTACTACCCTGTTTGTTCTGATTACTAGTGTCATCGTTCTCAAATGTACTCAACGATTCAGCTCAGGACTACTTACGCGTACATCTCAGAAACCAGACTCCTCGTCATTCGTCAAATTGAAAACAAGTTCCACATCAAAAGCTTGTCTTCTAAAAAACGGCACAATGATTGATGTAACACCGCTACAGAAACAGGGACCTATTTCTACTGCCAAAATGGCACAACACCAATCAGTTCTCAAGGGAGCGCACCAGGGCACTACGAAGGTACACTTCAGATTCTCAGCGGCAACAAATGTTCCAAAGTACAATAGCTAGAATGGCAACTAGGGGGGTATTTTCACTTGGTGCGGAAGCTCAAGCAATGAGAATGTAGCAAAACTCAGACGACGTAGCGGTAGGTGACGTATTTTCCAGCAGTCTCACTGTTTCGGTTGATCCTCACGACCTGCCCACGCTTCATCCCATAGTATCTTGCTATCGGGTCTGTAATCTGAATCCGGGGGAGCTGCATCGTAGATAGTTTCATATCAGAACACAAGCATCGGCAGGAATAGTGATATGAGTAGGAATATATGGCGCAAGGAATCTGTTTCTTTTTCTAATCACAGAGCAGAGCCCTGTTATTAGAAATGTAAAGCTCGATGAAAGTAAGACAGTGCAACTAGGTGAAAGGGGTGCATGATATTTGTTGAACTCAACCTTGAACATTATGAAAATACAAAAGCGGTTTCCTAGGAGAAAAAAAATCCCCAAGCAAATGGATCAGCAGCAGGGGTAGATCACTTTGGTTAAAAACTAAGCTACAGCATAAGATTTTATTTGATACAAGGGTCTGTAATGAAAACATTGGACCATGAGGGGGCAGAGGCAGGGCCATTGATCAATGAAAGATTTTCTTCGGTCCAAAATAGTGCTTGGGGTGACATGGAGATCCATGTGTGCAGATAACTCAACACTCAGTCATAAATTGTATGCAAAATGTTCTTGTCCCTATGAAATCTACAGACAAAACAAATAAACTTAAACTCAAAACACTTCTGTTCTTTTCTTTTACAAGTTTAATCCGCTAGAGCCAAACAAGCTGCACGCCGTACTCCTACTCTGTAGGTCATTTGTTTTGATGGCCTCTATACACATACACCTATGTTCTTATATAGCAAGAAAGTTGGACAAAATGCAGAATGAAGCAGCAAATGGGCATATAGATGTCTAGACACAATGATGACAATGATTGTTCAAATAAGTGCAGCATACAAATTGCTTGGGTTCAAACATATCTTGTTCATACCATTACCCAACTATAGATAATTAGATAGTCTAACATGTTTATTTTCCAAATGGTTAAATAACATAGAAGGTTGTAAGATTAACATTCTATATACCTGTTAAGTGTGCAGGCATCACAACAGTAGGTTATTTCACATGTGGCTAGTGGCTAGACTCTGAGTTGTCTTGTAAATGTGGTGTCCAATGCATCACAAGAATTATTTTAGAGAAAGAAGATTGCTCAAGGGAGCGACTCAAGGAAGTGGGCCAATAGAAACTTCACTTTAAGGGGCTGAACTGAGACTCCCGTGAAACTTCAAGGACAATAGTAGTTATTCCGCCTACCATTATCTAAATTAATAATATGCAGTGGAATCAGTTATCAGTCAAACTAGTAATAATAACATCTGAAAGCATAATTTCCCAATTACAAATTTGCATAACTTGTTTAGTAAACTAACACTGAGTTTAAAAACATATTTCTGATTCAATAGTTTTTACCAATTTTTAGCACTGTAGTGCTTCATATAACATCTTGCATAATATAGTTTATCACTCTTCTTTACTTAAAGTCTGAAATTATACACAACTCTTGTTATAGAGTAGCTAACAGTCCTAATCTGCAAAGAAACGAACTGCGGTAACAAAACCAATAAGGCTACCTATGGTCTGACTTATTCTCTTCACAATTTGGGTAAACAAATAGGAAGCCTAGCTGAAAAATGTGCATGTCATATGTCTATTCTTATATCACAAGGCTAACTAAACGTTCAAACTTATTAGCAGACCAGTGCTTTCAATTTATCTACTCATATTTTACCAATTAACACATATGCCTTGTTCTTTTTGCTGTTTAGATGATAACTACTGCAGATTGTCAAGTGCCCTGAACACATTCACATTGCCAGTTCTCAATAAGGTAGGTAACCAAAAAAATCAAATGGACATTTATGCGTTATCAGTTCCCAATGAGGAAGCTAAAATCAAATGAACATTCATGCTAACAAGGTGCAGCATGCAAATAAGCTGAAAATGGCTTACGCAGCAACTTATTGCTTCGGGAAAATCATGGGAGGGAAATTAATCCCCAATATGAAGACCCAGGCATAGTACCTTAACCCAAAGAATTGAACAACAACAACAAAGCCTTTCAGTCCCAAGCAAGTAGGGGTGGGCTAGAGTTGAAACCCAACAGGAGCCCCTAGTCACAGTTCAAGCACGTCAATACCTGCTTTCCAAACACTCCTATCAATTATCCAAACATAGTTCTTTAGGTATATTCTAACCTTTCAAATCTCTTTTTATTGCCTCCCCCATGTCAAAATCGGTCTTCCTCAACCCAAAGAATTGAACACAAAAAATAAATGTAGAATCATTATGCTACTATAGAAACAAATAGCCAGGCTACTGTGAGGAAAGAATGGCAGAGCTATTCGACCTGGGTTTCCTTCACGGTGTACCGCTCTAGAAGATTCTTCTTATCTACCGGTGACAGGAGCACGTGCTCTGGCACTAGGACATGCTGCTTAATGTTGACAAGAAGCTCAGCTTCCTGGACAGCCATCACAATAAGCGTCAGCCACAGTTTTTTCGCAAGTACCAGGGCAAATACTTGACACAGAGATATACCAGGGCAACGAGGCAAAGAGGAATTAGAGAGTGCACCTGGAAGACCTCGAGGTGGTACTTCTGGGAGACCTCCTGAACGGCGCTGCGTGCGAACGCGCTGAGCGCCTGCTGCACGACGAGTATGCCGGCGAAGACGTTCTCCTGCTTCATCTTCTCGACGTAGTTCCTGATCGTCTTCACCCCGGGCTTGGCCTCATTGGGGTAGAACACGTAGATCTGCAGGGGTAACGCACGGCTAGGGTTAAGCCGAAGCGGCGGCGGCGTCAGAAGGAGCAGCGGAACAAGTAAGGGACCTGTTCGGAGGAGGAGCCCTCGTTATTATACTTCATGGCGCTCATGGCGAGGTCGTCGCGGCGGACGGGGTTGCCGAAGCGATCGATGAAGACTTCCCTTGAGAGCTGGATGTCCTCGTCCTTGACCGTGTATCCGCGGTCACGCAGCATCTCATACACCGTGCGGCGGATGCGGAAGAGCCGGCTCACCTCCTCATCCAGCGACGCCATCCCTCTCTGCTCCCTCTCCTTTCAACTAGTTCCCGGTGGAATTAGAAGTGGGGTTCAGGCGATGGAGCGGCGCCGGTGCGGACGAAGGCGGGAGCTGTGCGCGGCGCGGACGACGGCAGGTAGGGTTTGGTTGGAGAAACGAGGAGTGGTCGCGCTAAGGAGAGACGCCGGAAACCCGGTGGAGCGACGCACTGGTCCGAAGCGGCGGCGGCGGTTCTATGGCGGCGGGAGCTGTGGAGACGAAAAAATGCTCGGGCTTTAAACCCTACTATAGACTCTTCTCTGCTTATTAAATGAATTTAGGTGAGTCGGATGTGGGCTGGACCTAATGGGCTTTTTTCTGAGTTCAGCCTCAGGGTGAAAAATGCAGTTGGGCCATGCTGGGCTAAATGAGAGGCCGATGTCGGTGGCTGGGCTGTGCTTGTCGATGAAGTGGACTCGAGTGTAATTGTCAGGTGCATGTGCATGGGTCTGATGGGACGACAGGCTAGATAGAGAAATCCAAACACGCTCGCATTCATCCTCCTCTCGTTCCTCGCGGCGCCGAACGAAGAACGACGTGTTCAGTTGTTCACTACCGTCTATGGTCTGCAGGTTCCTTCCATGCATCAATGCATGCATCCCTGGCTCCTTGCCCTGGTGCCAATGGCACGGCCATCCCGCCCGCCCGCACGTGCGTAAGTGGTGGAAAGGGAACGAACGATAAGACCACGCCACGGCGCGCAGGCCGGCCCTCCTCTCCTGGACCAATTCATCATTGGATGCCGATTCACGTCTTCATTCAGATCCGCTCCTCCTCTTCCGGTTAGGTGCATGCATGCATGATTGTTGAACCGCTAGCTCGATGGTACTGTATATTGGTATATCTCGATCTCCCTCCATGGGCCGAGATGAGATCGTCTGCCCAGGAGCAGGAAAGGGGCAAAACAAATATAGAGAGGACCAAACCGGCCTTTAGCGCCTCGGAAAGGCCGCCTTTTAGTTCTAGCCTGTGGACTCGCGCCGCGCGCGAGGGGATGGTTCTCTCGCCGTCTCGCGTCGCGTGTGCCCGTGTGCCTGCCACGACCGAGAGCCGAACGACCACGACGACGCCGGGCGGCGAGTTCGCGTTCTCGCGAACTGCTGATCCGCATCGCATACAACTTGTATTTTCCACAATATGGTGGGCGCACTCCTCTCCGTATCGATCAGTGCACACCAACGGATCGAATTATGGGACGTGGGAGCTGGGGCGCGCAGCCTTTTAACCTGCGTGTTGGGGGCGCCGATCGAGGCAATGTCCGACAGAAGATGAGTCGGTGGTGGGGAGGCCAGGCGCGCGCGCGATTAAGGTAGAGGCACGTTCATCTCTGCCAGGGCCCGCGGGGGCTTGGATCGGACTCTGAAGTGGAGACGAGGATGTTGGAATTACTGTACATTGGCCACGTCAATTAGCTAGCTAGGCCTAGGAGCCCACTTGCCAACTAGCAGTAGGTTAGAGTATAGTAGATTTTGGAGGAAATTTCTTATTTGACACCGAAAAAACTTGTCGTTCTCTATTTAGCATTGAAAGTTGAAACTTTCCTTATCTGACCTCTATGGAAATTTTCATTCCTAAAACGACACTACCGTGAGATTTGGCATAGTGTACCGTGAACTGTCATGTGGGGCCACTGGAAAAAGACCAATATGCCCCTGACTCCTTACAAGGCAAGTAGAGAAGAGAAGGGGATCGGGATCGATTCCTCTGTACAAGCATCGCACTCGCCGCCAACCCTAGATGGCCAATGGCGATGCGTCGGAGGAGGATGGGGTGGCCCTGCAGGAGGCAGGCGCGGCCATGGTGAGCGTCGCGGGCGACGGCGCTGACTCCCCGCGCGCAGAGGCGGTCGTCGGGCGCGTAGCTGGGCTAGACGCCACTCTCGGAGCCGCTGTTGCCGCCGGGCGCGGAGCTCCTGCCGCCGCTGTGCGCGCAGCTGGCCCAGACGCCTCTCGCGGAGCCGCTGTTGTCGCCGGGCGCGGAGCAGGGCCGAGTGCTGGGCGCGGAGCAGGGCCAGGCGCTGCTCGAGGAGGAGGGCTGGGCGCAGCACGTGGAGCAAGGGTCGTCGTTGGTCCTGGAGCAGAGTCAGACGCCAGAGGAGCGACAGTGGCCTCACAGACCGGCTGCACAGGGTGAGCTCACCATCTTGTTGTCTTCCTTCTTCTTGTCTTTCAATTAGCAATAGAATTAGTACTCATGCATGTTGTTATTGTTTGGAAATCCTAGGGCTGGTACAAATATCACTTATCTACTCATAATCAAATTGATTGGCAACAACAAAAAACCTAGGAAGGATGTCAGATGTTGGTGTTTTGATATGACTGTCGATTCAGACTTGTCAAATTATATGGATTTCGTTGAATCAGTTGTACATAAATATCCACTGAGCTATCTAGAGGTTGCTCATGTTCAATACTATGATGCTGTTTTTAAAACTTTTCCAGAAGTAAATTCAGACCAATATTTGATGTCCGTGTTTGATATTCACAATAAGAAAAAAAAATTATAGACATGTTCATTAGTTATTGTGTTCCCTCTAATACCTTTCAACCTATCACTGAATGGGATTTAGGTGAGGAAGAGCAACCTGAAAATAACAGATTTGAAGATGAAGATGATGTTCTTAGAAATCCAAATCCAATGAATGAACATGTCGGTGTAGACGAGGAGACACTTTACTTGCAGAGTGAACCTGTCAATGTGTTAGCTGTGGTGGGGGTTTCTGATAGAGGGAAGGAAAAGGTAGTGTCTGAGGATGAAGATGATATCGAGGGTGACTCCGAATCAGATTTTGAATGTGACTTAGAGGAGGATAAGGAAGAGCCTGAGGAGGGATATGAAGAAGTAAATCATCACCCAATTGTGGATTATGATGAAGATGATCCTCCTATGGAACCAGGCTCTACTTATCCTAATATGGTTGAGTTTAAGTTGGCTCTTTGTCAACATGCAATCAAACATGAATGGGAATTCAATACAGAGAAGAGTTCAAAGCATAGGTTTAGGGGCTACTGTGCAAGGAAGGTCTTGGATAAATGTCCATGGAAGATACATGCTTCTACAACAACGAACAAAGTTACTGTAATGGTAAGTATTATAGATGTTGATCATGTTAGTGTATGTGCAACCTGAATGTTGATCATGTTACTATAGATGTTCTTTCAAGTTTGTCTGTCTTATTATTATGGTGCAAATATTTGATGCAAAAATTTTTTTTGCCCACTCTGCAAATAGTTGGTGCAAAAGTGGTGCAAATAAATGTGTGCAAGCAGCAACCATGTTAAATACAAAAAAAAATGACGCCAAAACATGTCTGTACTACGTCAACAGCACATCACCTCTGTACAGATAGAGCATCTCAAACTAAAAACTGAAGGAGGGGCAAAACGTCTTTTCAGGTCTCAGTTAACACTGTTACATGTTTATTCTCACGGTAGTGTCGTTCTAGGAACGAAAGTTTCCATAGAGATCAGATAAGGAATGTTTCAACTTTCAGTGCTAAATAGGGAACAACAAATTTTTTCGGTGTCAAATAAGGAATTTCCTCTAGATTCTGTTCATGCACACTAGAACAGGGGCGCGACCGTTGTCAGGCCAAAGTAGCCTCCTTCTATTTATTGTTGTTTTATGAAATGTTTAAGAGCATCTCTAATAACTCCTCAAATCCACTTGGTATTTTTATTTTTTTGGAAAAACACGAAAACACCTCTCCAACAACTCCTTAAATCCACTTGGTTTATTTACCAACTTGGTAAATATCGTCCCAGACTTGGTAAATCTCCGCACTTGGTATATTTTTTTCACTTGTCAAGTTAAAATACCAACTTGTTGGAGATAGACACTTTTTGCACTTGCCAAATATTTTAGCAACTTGCTAAACTATAGGATTTGACAAGTAAATTTTAAGGAGTTGTTGGAGATGCTCTAATGTATATTAAAATTAAATTTGTAATGATTTAAGAGTTTGGAACTTGTATATTTGTATTTAGTGGAAATGCGATGTGCAATATTTATCGATGGAGACGGATAGCGTACATGTCTCTATCTCTATAAATATTTGTCGCCATAGATGCTACTTTGATGGAGGCTATGGCGTGCGAGGACGCTCTACGAATAGCTTCCCAAACCGGATTGTAAACGATGTATCTAGAAATAGATTGTTTGGAGTTGGTTGGAAAAGAAGGATTTCCAATGATCTATCGTCGGATCGTTATTGACAGAGATCAATGAGATGAGGCTTGCCTTTAGGGAGTTTGTTTTTAAATATGCAGCGAGATTATAATAAAGTTGCTCATGTATTAGCTAAACACATCAGTCGGAGGTGTGGCATGTAACGCCGACCTGTGTACGAGGTTCGGCCGTTTCAACATGAATGA
Source organism: Microstegium vimineum (assembly GCA_022036555.1). Lineage (NCBI taxonomy): Eukaryota > Viridiplantae > Streptophyta > Magnoliopsida > Poales > Poaceae > Microstegium > Microstegium vimineum. Next base: position 33,989,145 of record CM039131.1, read on the forward strand.
AATGAAAAGCAAGCACCGTCTAAAAAAACTCAACATATCAGTGGCGGATGTAGTGTAGGTGCAAGGGGGTACAACTGTACCTTGTACCCCCAAAAATTTTGAAAAAATGTTAAGTATATGTATTTTTTAATACCTTATATATGTGTAGTATGTTGTTAAATACAATTACTAGTCTACTCAGCCTATACAATAGTCTCAACACTCTAAAATTGTTACTTTCTAGAGCTAACAATAGCCCAATTTCAAACTACACAACAATATTTGAATTATGTCGTTTTTATCCGTACCCCCATTATTGAAATCCTAGATCCGCCACTGCAACATATGGAAGAAAAATATTAAACATTCCGCTCTAAAATGATCGTAGACTGTCTATTTAGTTAGGCTTGAATGTGTAGCAATATTGTTACGAAGGAATACTAAACATGTTGCCATTATATTTTTTGTTGCACCCATTGTTTGCGAAAATCCATAAAACTTTATGTATATTTGCTTGCCATTTGTAATAGCATATTAATTTTAATAGTTTACAAATACAACTCAAATGATTATTGTCATTGAGACGAATAAAAGATGCAAAGAACAAAAAAATAATTTAGCTAATTGAATTGCTCGAGTTGGACACAACTAGGGTTCTAGATTTTTATGTTCATGATACGTGGGTCTCACACCAACTGGATAAGGACGTTGCTACATGTCATATTTTTTTTATTTCTCTCCACCTCTTTTCTAGACCGTCAGATCTCAATCCTACTTATGTTTTTATTTTTGATGGCGTGACCCGATCTCTTTTAAGACTGTGACACAGTTTAAGTCTTAAAAAGATACGTTCTTGTCTCGGTAATGCTCAAGAGCATACGTTCGAGATGGCGACCGCCACGGCCCATCAAAGTCCAGCAAGGGGACGGACGTGTGTCGAGGTCCGACTCGCGGATAGACATCCCGAGTCGGCCACGCCTCCTCCCCGGGCTTTGCACTCGCACGGGCACCGCGCCTCGCACACTCCGCCCGCCCACTCGCACTTGCCTCGTCCACTCGTATGACTCACGCGCCTCCCCTTCGTGATGTCCAAGCCCCTCATAGTGGTAGGTCATGAGGACCCTGCACCATATCTCTCCTCTCCCCTTCTTCTTGGTGCTCGTCTCTTCTAGTTGTGAGTTGTTGTTTTCATTCTTCGATTTTTTTTTGTGTTTTTGCATCATGTTTGTTTCAAAAGCTGGATCCATGTTGTTTCAAATTCCTAAATTAATGTTTCAGCACGCAGCATGTGTTGTTTCAAACACGTAAGATTCATGTTTCAAACTCTTAAAGAATTTTGTTTCAATGGTTGTTATGTGTGTTCCAGACACATTGTGGGGTTTTGTTTCAAATCCCCCAAAACAACATATTGTTGGGTTTTGTTTCAGACACCATTTGACATTTGTTTCAATTTTTCTGTTCTTGTGTTGTTGCAACAGATGACCTCCATGTTACCACAACAATTATTTTTTTCATTTTTTTTGTTTCGGTAGAACAACCATTGTTGTTTCATATGCTTGAACATCTTGTTTCATTAGAACAATTTTGAATATATGTTTTGTTGCTGTTTCACTTGTTGCCTTTGATTTGTTGCAATAGAGGTTTGCTGGTTGTTTCATCTGATTGTTTTCTTTGTTTCAGTGCGACGGCTTTGTTGTTGGGGCGACCGGGTGAGGGACGGTTGCGGATGCGACGATTTTGTTGTGGGGCGACCGGGCGAGGGCGGTTGTAGATACGTGGGCGCCCCAGGCGCAGCTTGGTGGGAGAGGATCGGGTGGCCAACGAGCCGACCGTTACCCCCGGCGCGGTGTCTAATCGTGTGGAGGCTGCCACGACACGGCTCGCGCTCGCCATATCCACGTCAGACGTGTGAGGCTCATCGGGTTGGAGTTAGGGACAAGGGCCGAGCCGCCGAGGCGGGTGCATAGAAGGCAGCGGGCGCGAGCGGACCTTCGGAAGAAGACGCGGGCGGAAGAAGCGGCGTCAGGGGAAGGGGCGTCCGGACGCACACTCGCGCCCGGACGTCCGTGTGTTGGGCTTCAACCTAATAAGCCGCGTTTTACCGTCGTTCTCTTGTGCTTCCCTTCTTGTCTGCGCTAGGCGGTCCTTTGGGTTTGACGATCCGGTGGTTGGTCTAAAAATGGGCCTCCATTATCCGATGGGCCGAGTATGAGGGTGTCATGGCCTGCGGCCCCATCAATGCCCCATCAATGTAATGACTGAATTCAGCCTTGTGAAAGAGAGATAGAAGAATCAGCCCTTGTGACGGTATTGGCCTACGGCGTTCGCATCTGGTGGCGGCGGCGGTTCCGCGACTCCTTCGACGATCGTCGCAAAAAAAAAAAAGACTCCTTCGACGATCAGTAGCCGGAGGATCTCAGACCTGCTCTCTCTCCCGACAATTCCTTTCACCTCAAGGCTCGAGCTGCCCGGCTTTGGTGGAAATGTGGAGGACTGTCGGGCGAGATCGGTTTGACGTCCCCTAACAGATAGAAGCTGAAACTCAACGGCTGTGTAAGTGCAATGCATATAGATAAAGATTTCTGAGTTCGATTAACAGCAGATGGTTCAACAACACCCTTTAGGCTTTCGACATAAGAAGAGTTGCACTTTCATAGGATCATAGGGGAAAGAGAGCAACACAGGCTTCAGATCTGAGTTGCTTGGGTTTTGGACCATATAACAGAACAAAGCATAAGCGTGTCCAATTGCAAAACTGACAAACTGAACGCAGGCCGCCGAACGCTCCTAAGCCATGAAGTCAAAGACAGTATCAGCAACTCTGAAGACTGACATCTATCAACTATCAAACTGAATGTAGATGCAGTGCAAGAAAAACCAAACACAAGCAGCACTGCAGCAAACATCGCAGTTAACATCAGCGCTAGAGAATGACCTCGTAGAGTCCCTGTGACCTCTACCTATCACAACTTATGCAATGATAGTGATTCAGTCTTACAAACTCTGAAAGTCTGAAACCATTTGGCAGTTGGCACACACTCTGGACAGTGGACACGGGGGTTCGAACTCCGGGAATCAAACCTATGAACCCTGTTTGAAAACTTGCAAACACTGCATGGAAGGACTGGCTCAAGCAAGCAAGAAAACATCCCCAATGAAACTTAGGGGGTGTTTGGTTTACCCCCCTAAAGTTTAGTGGTCCCTAAAGTTTAGTGTCTCCTAAAGTTTAGTGCATCAACTAAAGTTTAGGGGGCACTTTAGGGGAGGTGTTTGGTAGTTTAGGGCCTAAAATCACCTAAGTTTAGCGACTAAAGTTTAGGGGGCTGTAACCAAACGCCCCCTTACACTAGTCACTGATGGGAAAATTCAAGATTGATGGAAAGTTAATGGACAACAAATAAGCGGCATATTGAGCTGTTAAGCAACACAAGTTATACAAGCAAGACAGAAGAGCTTTTCAGTAGCATGTGACCTAGTACCTCAAGCAAGACAGTGAGCTTTTCAGTTAGACATGGAATTGGAAACAAAAAACATAACGACAACAGTCAACAGGGAATTGGAAAAAAATATGCAAGGACAGACAAGACATAATCAGTATTCTCACACATGGCAAGTGAGATCTTAGAGTTAAGCGCACAACAGATCTCACATCGATCTAGTTGAAACTCAACAGCAAAAGAATCTAAGATTTAGCGGTGTAATTATCTTCAGTTATCACAAATGAGTAACAGTAATACAGTATGATGATACAAGCAGTAGTTGTACTCGCCACTGAAATGGAATGCAAGAAAAATGATGTGAAGCAGTCACAGCAAGCAAATCATAGTTCACAAGATTTTCAGACCATCTAATCATATTTTTAACAGAAAAATCTAAAGGTTTTAGTCACTCAAGAAAGTAACTGAACGGAGTAAGCAAATGATGACATGCACTGTTGCAAGAAATTAGCAACCATTGTGGCGAACTGGGATGCCCATCCAGCCATACCAATTTTCACAATGGGGCACAAGGAAATGGTACAAACTGCCAAATCAATCAACGAGAATCTATTATATATCTTTCATCAGATCAATGGAACCGAGGCAAGAACTAACAGATCGTAGTTGCTTAGTTCATCACCAGTGAACATATATCAGAACTAAAGAAGGAACAAGCTAAGCTCGACCAGTTCCAGGAAAGCACAAGACAAATAACGAAGGATTCCATCTAGACTACAACCGATCCAGACCATCAGACGAGATGCAATACCATTTGATCAGTTCCGAGGACGCAGAAACAGAAACGACGAAAGAACCCATAAAGAACCTCTCGAAGAAGTGATCCAGACGGGGCCCAGAAGACGCTCCAACACCGTCACATCCAAGCTCGATCATGCGTCTTTACTGCGACGGCGACCTAAACTGAAGCGCGCCGCCGCGGTGCCCCCTGCTCCATCGCCAACCGCCGCGGCTCTTGAGCCTCCAAATCCAAAGCCGACGACGACACCGCTGGCGCTGGCAGTGGCTCGGGCGCGGGCGGTGGCGCCGATGTCGGTGGCGCCTTCCACGGCAACACGGGTTCGACGGGCTTGCAGCAGGACGGGCAGGTCATGCGGTTCTCGCGGAGCCAGTCGTCGATCTTGCTCGAGCACTTGGGACCCTTGCGGAGGTGGAAGACGTGGCCGCAGGAGAGCGTGCGGACCTCCTCCTGCTGGTCCAGGCTGTGGCCGCACATGGCGCAGTTGTAGGCCAGCGTCTGCTGCAGCGTGGTGACCCCGCCGAGCGTCCAGACGCGCACCCGCCACCATCCTCTTGAGAACCGGCCCTCGCGGTAGGCATTGATGGCGGCCCAGTAGCTCACGCCGGCGACGAGGGCAACGGAGACGCCGCTGAGCACGGCGCCGATGGCCATCCCGACGGTACGGCCGTCGTCGGACTCGGACATGGCGCCTTCGCTCCTCTTCCCCTTCCTTGCGTCTTGCTCTTGCCTCTCCTCCGCCTCTCGCTCTCTGTTGCTCTAGGATTGTTCGCGTTTGGAAGCCGAATTAAGGTGGCAATGGCATTGCCGGGTGCCGGCGGTGGGTATTTGTAGGAGAAAAGGAAGGGGGGTTGGCAGGCTTAGTCGGTTAGTTACATTGTGGGGCCCATGCCTCGATCCCAGCACCGGATGCTGGCACGATGCTGGAACTGGAAGAGAAGCACACGCACGGCGAGGGGAATGTTGCCTGTGAGTAGTTGCGTGTCGCACAAGACATTCTTAGCACGCTGCGGCCGTTAACAAGAAATTGGAAATGTGCTTCCAGAATTCAGATCAGAGAACCACAATAGCTATACACTCGCTTTGGACAAGGTCTATTCGGATTTGGACAGTGTATGCAGCAAAAAAGACTGGAAAGTCATGAACTGAACAAGTGAACATCACAAGGCCCCAAGTCTTATGTACTAACCAATAGGAAATAGCACCTCGAAGCTGGAATACAAGAAAAAAGATACTCTGAACATGCAAAGCGCGGTACAAGATTTTCTTGAAAATTGATAATGGTATCTTCGATCAGTTCAACCGCCTTTTCGCATTAAGACTGAACAAGTCTATTAACCCATGTTACATAGCCTAAAATATTAGAAAACAGAAGTATCAGATGTTCCTGTCATCTTGTGCAGTATCTACAATCAATCAAAATTACTTCTCTTTGGCATCTCTCTTACACTGTTTTTTATTGTCATTGTCATAGTATAAACCCTGAATTGCATTGTGGCTCTTACACTAAAATAAGGCCTGACTGAACCAAGAAACATCACTAGTGATATTTAGAATGGTGTTGCCGAGAATTACGCTCCATGAAATCAACTGATTATGTCTGATACTGACAGTATATGAGAAACTTCATCAACTGATAAAATTTTTTTGTGGAGGAACAAGTAGGCAAGCACAGCGAGCTGTTAACTAACTCAATCCTGACAGAACTAAGCTTTTCAGTAAAGCATTCTGCTGCTACTATTCCCACACAACTAATTAGGAATAATATGCAGGTACTAAAATGACATCACACTCCAGATATCACAAGGAGAACAGATTTAAACCAAAACCTGCTTACATCCTCCTGAAATTCAACTAATGTCTCGAATTGATCAGGCGTTGGCGTGTTGCATACAGACAAAAAAAACTGAAGACTAGAGGGTTATGCAATATAATGATCTTCAGTTATCAAACATTCATAAAAGGTACAATACCAGCAGTAGCTGGAATGCAAGAAAAACGATGTAAAGCAAACAAGAAGGTCACAATAGATATCAGAACTATTAACCATATGTTCAGAAACCAAACGTACAGTTATTTGGCTCTCGAGAAAAGGATTTGTACGTATGTCTAGATGATGAAGCAACTGATGTCAAGCACTATTGCAAGAAATTAGCAAACAATGCTGCCATCAGTTTATACTGAAACCACATTCACATTGAACATTACAAATCCAATAGCTTCCTTTAGAACATTACAGATCCAAGAAAAATAACAAACCATAGTTTCTTGGCATTCAGACATTTGGTTTGTTACAGGAGGACGCAGCTCTGAACAAAAAGAACAGTAACGCAGCTAACTTCGATCAGTTCCAAGAAAGCAAAAACGGAAACAACGAAGGAGTACTTCAAGAGCTCCCGATCAGTTCCAAGAATGCAGAAAAAGAAATGCCGAAAGAATCCTTGTAGAACCTCTCCAAGAACTGATCCAGTTCCAGACCGCCCCAGAGGAGGCGTCAACACCGTCCCATTCAAGCTCGATCCCGGGTGTCTACTACGACGACGTCGGGTCTGGTAGTATCTCGTCGTCCGCCGGAACCGGCAACCCCTCCTCCAAATCCGGCGTCGACGTCAGCGGCGACTGTGCGAGCGGTGGCGCCGGTGCTGATGACGACGCCTGCGGTAGTGTCTCGTCGTGCGTCGGACGCAGCAGCGGCTCCACCAATTCCGGCGTCGACGTCGACACCGATGCTGACGAAGACAGAGCTGGCGACGATGGTGGTGGCTGCTTCCCCTCGGGCACGGGTTGGGGGTCATGGCGGCAGATCGGGCAGGACATCTTCGGCGCATTGCGAAACCAATAGTCGATGTCCTTCTCGCACTTGACGCTGCCGCCGCAGTGGAACGCGTGGCCGCAGGAGAGCGTGCGGACCTTCTCGCCGGCCTCCATGCTGTCTCCGCATAGGGTGCAGGGGTCGTCCAGGTCCCGCGTCAGGATGGTGACGCTGCCGAGCCTGGGGATGCGTATCCATGGCGATTGCCAACATGCCTTGACCATGCGGAAGCACCCGTAAATGAGCAAGCAGACGAGCCCGATGTGGACGGCAACGAGCAAGACGATGATGGCGATGGACACCCAATAGCTGAAGTCGGTCGCCATCGGTCCTTCGCCCCCCTGAATCTTTCGTCTTCTCCTCTCGATCGCTCTGCTCTCTCTTGCTCTTGCTCTGGCTTTTTTCTCTCGCTCTCGCACGTCGTTCTTGGGCTGTGTTGTGCTCGTTTGGAAGGCTGGCCAAATGGGGGTGGCGGCTAGCTATTCCTATTTGTAGGGAGGAAGGATGCCGGAACTGCGGATAAAGTCGGTTGGTTTGATCAGTTCGTTACAAGCTGGGACCCACGGCTCGATTCCCAAAGGCGACAGTTGGAACCGGAATTCTGGAAGAGCAGGATGGGCCGAGAGGGGTTTGGAAATGGCATTGGTTTGCAAGAGTGCAAGACAATGTGCATGGACTATACCCTGAACGCAGGCCTCAGAAGAGAAGGGAATGCTGTGAGTAATCGGGGTGCTCCTGATGCCGTATGGTTCTGAATGCAACGGACAAGGCACCAAACACCATACTAGGTTAGTGTCAGGAGGAGCGCGCGCCCCTTCTCTCCCTCTCCTTAGCGGGTTCTGTGCTTAGTTAGTATGACTCTACATCTCCACCGTTCTAGCCGATGCCTTGTGTTAGTGTGTTTAGCGTGTTCGGTCATTGACATCTCGCCCTTGGCCTCGACACGCGTTGTAACCGGCTCAACTCTTTTTTCCCTTAAAGTAGCACGTGCTAATTGCACGATTTCGAAAAAAAAAAGTTAGTGTCAGCAGGGATTGACTTGGCAAAGTCAATGACTGCAGTCTGACGAGCACAAAAATCTGAATTGCATTGTCGCATACAGCCAAGCAGCCTAAGAGTAGAGTATTAAAAAATAAAAAAGTATTAATTTCCAAATTTTTTAGATATTGATAATTTCAAGTTATCTGAGAATTTTCTGTAGTAGTGCTTAGGAATAATTACAGCCCTTTATTCAGCTAGATCTGATGGATGTAATTAAAGAATTGATGATGTACGGGAAAAAAGAGCGGTTCACTGAATAAAGGAAGTATCAGACACACAAAAGTTATGGTGACAGCATGACGCAGAACTCTTCAAGTCAACAGGTCTAGCGAGCTACAAGACTTTTAAGCAGGGTGTTCAAACAAAACCTACAATAACTTCAATTGTACGTCAAGAAGCTATCCAAAGATATCATGACTATTGACCAGTTTGTCAAGCATATTCGATCTCACCACCTTTGTTGCAATTACCACCAAGCTTGACAAAGAATGAGACGACTGTCACTGAGCAAACACAAACATCCACAACAATTGAGCTAGTGACATTATGCAAGATTGGCAACAAAAAGCTGCAAATAACATAAAAGCTAAGATAGTTTTTTGTTCTTGCCCTTGCTCTGTGCAAAACAGAGGACCCAAATTTCTAACCTAAGTAATTTGGGACCCAAATCCCTAATCTAATTTGAAATAAGTGCAAATTGCGTCAGATATATTTGACATTGTTTGTCAAAATATCATATAAATGTCTTATTCCAAATCACGGGCAAAATCACAAATAACCATAAAAACTAAGGCACAAAATTATATGACCATTTTTGTCCTTCTGTACAAAAGTTAACATCGTTCGGGAGGATGATAAAATAAGGGCAAGGTGATGCATTGTTTTGAAAACAAAAGAGTAAATTCATAAAGTTAAAAAATAGGGGCAAAAACACTATTTCAATACAAAACAATGGGAGAAATACAAGAATCTCAAAAGGCAAAGAGAACACCAAGAAGGAACTCAGGGTAACAACACAAGAAGTGATGGATAGAAAGCTAGAAAATCTACCTCCTTCAACTAATGCTTCAACATCTAATGAGTTTATCGCTTAGTGCACTACTGTTCACTCACAGCCCTAAACAAGCAAGGGCCACCCAAGAAGGTGAAGAGAATTCTATGAGTATAGTTGGAAGTTTTTTCTAAGATAAACCTGCCCAACTTGCCTTTTAACATGTTAACATTTTACCTAGCTTTAGTGGTTCTAAAATGATTCTCGTAGTGTTTATATTTAGTTTCTTTGCAGTTATTTTATATTCTCTCTATAAAAAAATAATGTAATTCTTGCTTTTCGAGAAATTAATCGGGTTAAATTTTAATTGTATTTATATAAAATAAATTTACTAGCATTCTTGATACAAAATAAGTATCATTAGATAGAATATATATTTTTATATAAATTTATTTGGAGACATAAATACTAATATTATTCACATAGACTGACTCAAACTTGAGTTAATTTGATCCGCACGTATTTTTATGGATGAGAGTACCAGAGTAGTATATTTTTTTGGTTGATATGTGGTGGTTTTGCCATCGTGTTAGTGTTTTCTCAAGAGTATGTAGTTGTAGATGGTTTTACTTTTATGTTTGTATATTTGCCAGTGATCTTCATAGTTTTTAGCTTTTTTAAAAACAAATTTGTAGTTCAGTTGTCTATGTAGTTTTGCTTTATTTTCTTAGTTATCAGTTAGTTAGATCCTCCCGTTGCATTTGTTTTGGTTGGTTACTATTGTTTAGATTATGGTATTTTGAGTGAGCTATCTAACTGATTCGTAGCCTATGTTTAGCCGTTGGCATGCTTATTATTGAGTTGTTTTTAGCTCAGTATTCTCTATCTCACATATTCATGTACGGTTTCTGGTCCGATCTTCCCTTAAATGCTAGACTAATTTCTTTTAATAAAAAATGGGTAAAATAAAAAGATATGAAGAACTAGAAAAGTATAACACTATTCTTTCTGCCCCTGTTATCGTTTTTCTAAAATAGCTTTGATTAACTGTATATAAAAATATATAATTAATATTATTAGATATATCGTTGAATTTTATATTATTTAGACATATAAAAGCTATATTTTATAATTCCATTTAAACTTACCGTATGGAATTTAGGGACAGAGACAGAGGGAGTATGCGCCGATGCAACCAAGCTCAGCTGATGAGGCGATAGGTAGCTTTGACTTGTGCAGCTCCCGCAGGCCGCCTGCCCCATCCCCTCCGGCCAGGTGCCGATTTTCCCCATCCAACTTCTGCTGCAATCGCCTCCAATCCAACTCCGTGAGCGTGTTGGCCTCCCACGCTTGGCCGAGTGGCACCGGCTTTGCCAACCTGCTCGCCGCGTCCCTCACCCCCTTCGTTCCGGTTCAGCGCGAGCGGCTGAGCGCCCTCGACCTCGAGGCGGGGACAGGGCGGCGGAGCGCGGGTCGAGTCCGGCCATCTGCAGCAGTCCGCCTCTTCAACTGCTGCCTGCTGGAGCCTCATCAATGTGTGCCGGTGTGGAGCATATATATGCAGCAGTCTAGGAAGAGGTGCTGTTCCCGCTCGCTGGCTAAGAGGCGAAGCCAGAGGTCAATGGCTGAATCGTTGACTACCTCACCGGCTCACCGGGGTACTGCTGCCGTGGTGGCCGAGGCGTTCGTCCTCAGGCTCTGCCTCAAGGTGCAGAAATGCAGGTTGCAACAGGGGTCCTGAACTCTCTGATGCCTGTTTTACATGATCATGCCTTTTCATTAGCTCTTCTTTAAACTAGTTACTAAACATGGACTCAGGGGTCTTTCTTAATTGTGGAAACTAAAGAGGAGAACAGAACAGTATATTACATTGTGACTATTGTGTCTCGCAAAGCTTTTGTTAGTTCTGTACTTAATAAATTGGTCACTGTCAGAGAAAAATAATTGATCATTGTATTGTGTTTATTTGCAGTATTGCAAATAATGATGGTGCTTACGAACTGGGGTGGGGGGGGGGGGGGGGGGCAAGAGACAAGAGGATTGAGGCGTAATCTTCAGGGCCATTTTTACTTTCATCGTTGCTAGAAAGGGTGAAGGCATGTATGTGGCTGTGGGCGCTGCCTTCTCAGTTCAGTTGCATGCACTTTAAATCTTGCTCAAGACCTGAGAATTGGCATCTTGAACATTCAGACAGATGCCCAGCTACTTGCCCATGCACTGAAGTCAGAGATCTTAACACCTTGCTGCAAGCAGTTTCTCTGTAGGATGCAAAATTCCTGATGATAACTTGTTTTCATAATTGTATGATACAACTTTGTAATCTGTGTATTGTAATTGTCTGACAAGATGCGACAATCTTGTACCATCATATATTGCTGAAATAGTTGCAGGTGGAAACTCTGTACATGTGCGCTATCAAAGTCCAGATCATGAGAAATTTGTTTGGCAATTAGAAACGCTGTTTTTTAGTGGTAATTCTAGCACAAGTTGTCACTACCCAATTTGCTTGGTTCTCTATGGGCATGCTGTGATGTGGCCTAGTTCATTATCTAGTTGTTGTCCAAGAATGGATGTGCTACGAACTTAACTCCTGATGGTTTCTTCTTGGGTCATCTTTTTTTCTTCTCATCGCTATACTTAGAAGTGTGCCATTAATGTGTAAATATTCTGGAGGCCCCTGTTTTTTTTTAAAAAAAAAATGCCTTCCTGCTCTATGATGGGAAAGTCAAAATGGCATCTAGCAGTGTCAGATTTGCAACAAAAAATCTCTCTTAAGAAGTACAATAGCCTGATTAGCCACAGTCCTGAACAGCAAGAGCATGTCTAGGATGCATAATAACACTATTGAGCCACGACACAACTATCATTAGCTGCTAACTCCAAGTTTTCGTCCTACATGAAAGATAAATTCACGAATTGAAACAAATTATTGAATGCAGTGCTTGAGGGCTACGTGAACAAGCCACATGTTGCCCAGAAAAACAAAACTTTATGAAAAGAACAAAAAAGATAAGTCTCGATGACAATTCAAAAGCCTCCTCACTCAGATCAACCATCTTATCATGTGTCATCATTCATGTAAAACTATAAGATTGACTACACAGATAAAAAATGGCCAGCACTTGAAGCACTAATGGAATGCAGTTAAATTGCAACAATAGTTACGAATCCAGCTGCACTCATTAGCATTTGCTAGTAGTGCTTGATAATTAAAAAAAAAAACTGGAATGCAGTCTATTTGCAACAAACATTACAACTCACCACTAATTTGCAATGTGCAAGTTGCAGTAAGACGTGTATAGACAGAGATCTTCAAGGAAAGATTTATGAAATTTTCCAAAAAGGCTCTACTAGCTCAAATCAAATCCTAATTCACAAAAGGGACTGCTTGAAATTACAACTATATTCACTCTAAAAATGTTTGTATACATTCATTCATAATACGTCCATCTTGAATACGGTTCAGAGTTCAGACCATAAGCCAGTTCAGAGTTCAGACCATAAGCATCAATCAAAGTTTTCATCTATGGAGGAACCCAAATCAACTATTGCACTTGCCATTAACAGGACCTGGGTAAATTGCTAAAATCCAACATGCAGTAGACAAACTTTTCCAGTCTTGAGTCTTGACAAACTTCACCATCTACCTTCAGCTATATGTGTTTGGCTCAAGAAAACGTTCAGCAGATGAAGCAACTAATGTCAAACACAATCGCAAGAAATTAGCAAACAATGCTGCGGACAGATACTAAGAATCATTTTCATATTGAGGCACTAAGCAATTGAACCAAGGATCTATTTGCTTCAGTCAGAACATTGTAACTGATCCAAGAACTAACAAATCATCGTTTCTTGGCATCAAGAAATTCTGTTCGTCACAGATGAACACAAATCTGAACAAAAGAGCAGGAACTAACGCAGCTAAGCTCGATCAGTTTCAAGAAAGACAACGAAGGAATGTTTCAAGAACTAATCCAGACCATCAGACAAGACGCACCAGAAGACTACCCTCGATCAGTTCCAAGAATGCAGAGACAGAAACGACGAAAGAATCCTTGAAGAACCTCTCCAAGAACTGATGATCCAAACCGCCCCACAGGACCCTGCGATGCTGACCTCTCCGGTAGTGTCCTCGGAAGCAGCAGTCCCTCCTCCCAACCCGGCATCGACGTCGGCGGCGCCGGTACTGAAGACGGCGCTGGCAACGATGGCGGTGGCCGCTTCCACGGCAGCACGCGATGGAGATACTTGTGGCAGATCGGGCAGGTCATCCACGGCAACGGCGACGGCCTGCGAAGCACTTGGTCGATGTCATTCGCGCACTTGACGCTATCGCCGCAGTGGAACACGTGGTCGCAGGAGAGCGTGCGGACCTTCTCGCCGGCCTCCATGCTCTCTCCGCACAGGGTGCAGGGGTCGTTCAGCTTCTCCCTCAGGGTGCTGACGCCGCCGAGCGTGAAGAGGCGCATCCGTGGTGATTGGCACCATGCCAGGACCATGTTAATGAAGACGCAGCACACCAACAGGCCGACGGTGGCAATGACGAAGACGACCGCGACATGGACGGCGATGTCCATCCAATATCTGATGAGGTCGGGTGCCATCGGTCACCCCTGAATCTTTCCTCTTCTCCTCTCGATCGATCGCTCTCTCTTGCTCTTGCTCTCGCACTTTGTTCTTGGATTGTGTTGTGCTCGTTTGGAAGGCTGGTCAAATGGGGGTGGCGGCTATTTGTAGGGGAGGAAGGATGCTGGAACTTCTGATAAGTCGGTTGGCTTGATCAGTTTGTTACAGGGTGGGACCCGCGGCTCGACTCCCGAAGGCGACAGTTGGAACTTGAAGAGTAGGGAGGGACGAGGGGCTTGGAAATGAAGAAAGGGCGCGCAGAGGAATGCGACGAGGGCCGAGGGGCTTGGCAATGTGCATGGAGTACTCTGAACGCACCAGTGAAGGAAACGTACCGAGGCTGGGGGACACACACAACTTGCCTAAGGAGAACAGGGACGGGGAGAAAAGATACCAAAGGGCAATGCTCCAAACCATTTTGCAATCTCTAAAGGCAACAAGAGAATGGCGATAGATGTATTCGTCTGGTCCTGTTCGCTTGGATTATCAGTCACCGAAACAGTGTTTTTCTCTCACAGAAAACAGCTAAAAACGACATCAACCACCAACACGATCAGCGAACAGAACGAACAACAATGGATCAGATTTTGTTTTAAAAAAGAATAGATGTGAGATTTATTTTTTGATGAAAAACATGAGAAGCTCCTCATGTTTTCCTTTCATTTTCTAGTTTAGCTCTAATTCTAGTCATATAGGGTGTGTTGGGTTGTCTTTGGCCCCACCTGTTGGTGCACCTCCACCACACTCTGACAATCTCCCGCAACTCCGGTCACCACGCTCTAGCCATCTCCGTCAGCTTCGGCCAAGCAACCAGACCCATGTGCCGCCGTGGCCGTGCCACCGGCCCATGCGAGCAACTGTGCTCGACAGTGCATGGACGGCCACCGCGCATCCCCGGTGGCGCGTGGATCTCCGTCAACCGCGCATCTCCCTCGGCTCCGATCACACGCGTATATCTCACCGTTCCGGGCAAGTGAGCCACTACGCAGCCCAGCCCGCGTCTAGTCGTGCTCATCTTCGCCATCGCTACCTCAATCTCTCGAAGGAGGTGCCACCGTCTGGATCTTTCGGAGGACAATGCAAAGTGTGTGTCTCGGGGCTGATATGCACCCCCCCTGATCGCAGTCGTCCCTACCTTGCCCAGGGGCGATCGTCGTCGTCCCACTTCGACGATGGCTTCTTCAACACGGTTACACACGAATATTAAAGCAAAAAAACACGGTAGATGATAGGGGCACATATCATCCCCAAGGCACCCAAACATTCGGCTTCGGAGGAGATGCCCCACCGTTGAATCCCGCGGAGTAGTGCCAGAATCTCGCGCTGCTGGCGAACCCACACCGCCGTCGCGAGCCAAGAAAAGGAGGCCTCAGCTCACTATGAGTTGCACCGGAAGGTCGAGAGGGAGGAGAGGAGAGAGGGATCAAGGCCGCTCGCCGGCTAGAAGAAGACAAGGCTGAGGGAGGTCGCTCGTCGAGAATAAGAAGAGAAGACTAAAGGAGGCCGCACACTGGGAAGAAGAAATAGAGGAGGCTCATTGACGTCCATTTTATACAAGCTTAGCTAGCTAATGCAACTAAACAACAACTGATTGTATTGCTGAAATCAGGATTCAACTAGCATGGCTACAAAATTAAGCCAGACTTAACCCACACAACCAAACACATCCATACCCTCTTCTTCCTCCCCAGCAACATAGAAGTGACCACATGTGTTGTCCGCGTGGGTTTGCTAGCATCACTTCCGCGCCATGCATGCCTAACGGGTGACTATTTTGTGACCTTCTAGCCCCACATGTTCATGTCACCCACTTGTCTACATGCTCACCATTCCGCACCCTGACTGGCCTAGTACACGAATGATTCATGATTCAACGCATGACCTGTGACGTGGCTAGTGCCTAGTGCAGTGGTGCGAAGTGGCCATGCCTAGTGAGGCCCTTCCATGGCGTAGAGTGGTGGGTGTCGATGATGCTTCACAGGTGGGCGTCACCGGTCGCTTCTTCCCGAGCAACAGAGAGAGCAAAGGGAGAGAGAGAGAGAGAGAGAGAGAGAGAGAGAGAGAGAGGATAGTTGAGCAGTGGCAGGCAATATAGCCTCGACCTTGGGATCTACGCCCCATGGCAGCAACGACGAATGAGGTGGGGCTGGTGGTGGCCAACGATGAGCATGGCGAGAAGATGAGGGGGGCGAGATGAGGTCATAGCGATGGCCATAGCTTCTGGTTTTACGTGCCATGTTGATATAAACGCTGGGGTATGGACACTTGGTGAATGAGGACCAAAATTACACTTCCAAAGTCCATATTTCCTTCATAATAAATCAATTTTTAGAATACGTGATGGTACGGTCAAACTTTTTTAATTTTAACTATCTTTATAGAAAAAGAACATCTATGACGTAAAATGAGCATCATGTGATACTAACTTGATATACTATATGGTAAATATAATGTTTTTTTTCTATAAATTCGGTCAAAGTTCAAAAAAATTGACTTAAAATAATTATAGTTCTTCTACTGCTAGTTTGAGGGCGAAAGTGACTTAAATGGACACTTGGTGCAAAAGTTTAGCGGTTTACCATCGAGAGAATTAATCATCTACTCCTAGTACTGCGCAATGAATTGAAAAGAAGACAAACATAATAGCAACAGGGAATTTTAAACAATATCCAAGGACAGACATTAGCGAAAGATATCACAAGGAGATTCAGAGTTCAACACAAACATAGCTCACATCCTACTAAAATTCGACTAATATCTGAAATCGAGGAAACAAAACATCACTCGATCATGTGTTGCATACATCCATGAACTGAAGACTAGATGATTAAACAGTTCAGTTATCAGCTGAAGAGTAGATGGATTTGGACAGTCTATGCAGCAAAAAAGGCGGGAAAGACATTAACTGAACAAGTGAACATCACAAGTTCACAACGCCCCTAGTGTACGTATCTTCAGCTATGGTAAGTCTTATGTAACCAATATAGGCAATAGCACCTCAAAGCTGGAATACAAGAAAAAAGATACTCTGAACATGCAAAGCGCGGTGCAATATTTTCTTGAAAATTGATAATTGTATCTTCAGTTTAACTGCCTTTTGGTATTAAGATAGAACAAGTCCATTAACCCATGTTACTGTCATGTGTCATCAATCAATACTAGAAAACAGAAGTATCAGATGTTCCTGTCATCAATCAAAATTACTTCTCTTTGGCATCTCTCTTACAATGTTTTTCATTTGCCCTGGTCTCATGGACAGTATGGAAAGAGCGGAACGCCAGATGCTTCCAGGGATCTTCGGCCACGGTCAGCGAACTCCTTCAGATCATCAAGGACGAGGGGAATTTATGGATTGAAGCTGAGGCCTGCGGCCTGTGGGCTTTAGCTGAGAGGTAGCCCCTAAGGGTCGCGCGACCAGCGGTCGTTGTATTATAAACTTCTTTTCTAAATACAATGATTTTCATACTCGTGCGTATTCGAGAAAAAAAATATTGTCATAGAATAAACCCTGAATTGCATTGTCGCTCTTATACTGAAATAAGGCCTAACTGAACCAAGAAACATCACTAGTGATAATTAGAAAGGTGTTGCCGAGAATTGTGTTCCATATTTTCCATGGAACTGATTATGTCTGATACTAACAGTATATGAGAAAGTTCATCAACTGACATAAAATGTGGAGGAACAAATAGGCAAGCACAAAGAGCTGTTCAGTAACTCAAGCCTGACAGAACTAAGCTTTTCAGTAAAGCATTCTGCTGCTACTATTCTCACACAAGGAACTGAAAAAAAAACATAATGGCAACAGGACATTAGGAACAACATGCAGGTATAAACATGGCATCACACTAAAGATATCACTAGGAGAATCCGATTTAAGCCAAAACCTGCTTACATGCTCCTGAAATTCAACTAATGTCATCACACTCTTCAGTTATCAGAAAAACGAACCTATATACAGATTAAACAATACAATACTCTTCAGTATGATTAATCGCAGAAGCAGCTGGGATGCAAGAAAAACGATATAAAGCAAACTGAAATGAAATAAGAACAAGAAAATAAGGTTACATATTTTCAGAATTATTAATCATATTTTCAGAAACCGTACTTACAGATTTTTTGTCAGGCAACAAAATGTCTAACAGATGATTCAGCTGATATCAAGCACCACTGAAAGACATTAGCGAACAATGCTGTGAACAGTTTACACTAAAAATCATTTTCACATGTTGAGGCACTAAGCAATTGAACAGAGTAACAGAGCAATGAAATCTATTTGCTTCAGTTAGAACACTGTAACTGATCCAAGAACTAACAAATCATCGTTTCTCGGCATCAAGAAATTCAGTTCGTCATAGGTGAACACAAATCTGAACAAAAGAACAGGAACACAGCTAAGTTCGATCAGTTCCAAGAAAGCGAATGAAAGAAACAGTGAAGAATCTTTCAAGAACTAATCCAGACCATCAGACAACACGCACCACCGGACAACCCTGGAGGCCTGGATCAGTTCCAATTTCAAAAATGCAGAGACAGAAACGACGAAAGAATCCTTGAAGAACCTCTCCAAGAACTGATCCAGAACGCCCCACAGGACGCGTCAACACCATCCCATTGCATCCGAGCTCGATAACGCGTGTCTACTGCGATGGCGACGCCTAGTCCGGTAGTGTTTCGTCGAACTAGTGCGACGGAAACAGCAACTCCTCCTAGTCCTCCTCCAAAACACATTACATCAGATAATGGGCATTTCTGTAGTATCTGTTGATGTACCTAGCCTGCAGAAAACAATAGGTACAATAGGAATGCTGAACAGCAGCACTGCATACCTTTACATTATTCACGTCAGGCGTGTCTGGGGTTTTCACAGGATAAAACTTGTAAAATTTTATATTCTCGAATGCCTTTTTCATCTTAGGATCCATCTGACGTTGCTGGAATGATGTTATTTTTAATAAAATGAAAATTAACTCTATTTCGCAGGATTGGATACGCTCCTGGACCCGGCTGCAGCGTAACGAGCAAGCCAAGGACACCCTCGTGTGGATAAGCAAGAAGATAGAAGTGATTGCTTTGAAGATTTCAAATCGAGGGTGGAAGTATATTTATCATTTGCTCTAGAGACATGTGTTTTATTTTCAAACTCAGACTTGCTCTTTTTCTTGCGTGTGTCAAAAGACTTTGTAATAATTGGCTGTGTACATCTCTAGATATAGAGGCCGGATTTTTTATCTATTATCTAAAAAATCTTAGGATCCATATCATCAATCGCTTTCTTCCTGGCTTCTTTAGCCTACATAAGTTTGTGGGAACATTGAATACTAATGCGCTAACTCTCGTGAATAAAATAAATAGTTCCCATGATTGTGAACCTGTTTCAGCTCTCTCTTCCTTTCTCTAACCTTCTCCTTCAGGAACTCCTAAATCAAATAAATGTCGCAGCAAAACTGTAAGACACAATTGTAACCAATTCTAAGATTAGATTAGCCACAGACTAAGCGCACAAATTAAATGCAGTACCTTGAATTTTTCTTTCTCATCCTCTGGCATACCTTCTTGAACTTTTTGATCTGCAAAATCCTGCATTGCAAGACAATAATTGAAGCCATTCAACAAATGCACTTTCATGGGTTGTTACTCTGGCATATTGAACGGAACAAAACACATTTCAACAACAAACCTCATAATCGTCCATTTCCCAGTCAAACTCATCAACTATCTGCAGCAAGCAGAAGTAAACACGGTGATGCATGACAACAATCTACATCTATATGAAATCAAAATTCATGCATAAATTAGGAGGCATCTATAATGTTGGATGGACCAACTAATAAAACTGTTAAAGCGGGGACCACGGTGGCTGTGAGGCGATGAGCAGATTTTTTTTTCGAAAACGTGTGTTGCACGTGTCGTATTAAGAGAAGATAGAGTTTCGTTTACTTTCCTCCGGACACAGGCGAGCTGCCTTAATCCTGGAGGACCACAACACCACACAAAAGTCGTCGGCTAGGACGGCGCTGCTGAAAGCAGTGTGCTACTAGGTGAAACTAATTGGCCACAGGGAAAAGTTACAGATAGGAGCGGCTACAGGAAGTAGAGTGTCGCGAGGGATGTGAACCCGGCCGCAGACCACTCAGGCGATGAGCAGATTTAGGGCGTGTTTGGTTAGTGCCCTCAGCTAAAATTGCCTGGCTACACAGGTTCCTAGATGTTGCCTGCATGTCGTTTGGTTACTGCCCTGGAAAGGTGCTTGAACCAGGCAAGTGCTAGCCACCCAGGCGGACGAAAACGTATGCCTGGCTCCAGTGCCGCTGCTTGCCTAGGCTAATGGTCATGATGACACGCTAATCAATACAGTATAGCAGTTGCATGTACTTCAAAAGTTTTTCTATTCAAGTCAAATCAAATAAATGACCACTCATAATTAGAGGGCTAAATATGTTTCTATTTTATTTCTCTCATTAGTTTAATTTAAGTACACGTATATAACTATTTTTATTATAAACATTTATTTTTAAATATATACATATTTATTTTTAAATGTTATAAGAGGAGAAAATATATAAATAGTTAGTGTTGAACTAATCATACATGACAATAGTAAACAAATTAATATTTTATTCTATCTATATCAGTGTTCCAGGCACATGCTTCCAACCAAACAAACTTTCATCTATTTGCCTCACCGGTCAGATTCTATTAAACTTCCAGACAACTCTCAAGCAACACTTTTCACCAGACAAATCGTCCAGACATCCAACCAAACAGGCCCTTATTGCCACTTCACACAAAAGACTGATAAAGGGAAACTTCAAACAGCCCGTTTCCTTCCGTTTCGGTTTGCACATATCCGGCATGGTCGAGCAGCTGCATCAGCATCTGTAGGAGCCGCCCCGCCGCCGTCCATGGCTGAATCGTTGACTACCTCACCGGGGTGCTAGTGCCGTGGTGGCCGAGGTGTTCGTCCTCAGGCTCTGCCTCAAGGTGCAGAAATGCAGGTTGCAACAGGGGTCCTGAACTCTCTGGTGCCTGTTTTACTTGCTAGTGGTCCGTGTTTCGTTGACTAATGAGAAATTTGAGGATGTTGGATTTGTAGAATATGACTTAGCAAGCTTGGATTATTATGAATTCACCTCTTATTAACAAAGTTATAGTAAGTACAGTAGTAATGAAGCATTCACAAGCAACTAGCCTGTAAAATCGTTTCTTGAAATAAGAAACTTGACTCATGATCCTCCTGTAATGAAATGTAATACATGCTTAAGCACGGTCGCTGAAAAAAGATACATGTGTCATGATCATGTCTTTTCGTTATCTCTTCTTTAAAGTAGTTATTAAGCATGGATTGCCTTTGTGAAATAAGAACTATTTTTGGCAAGTTGTTGCCTCGTCCTTCAACTGTGCTTGGACTCAGTGGTCTTTCTTAATTTGTGGAAACTAAAGAGGAGAACATAATAGTATATTACATTATGACTATTGTGCTTCGCAAAGCTTTTGTTAGTTCTGTACTTATGAAATTGATCACTGAGAGAGAAATAATTGGTCATTGTATTGTGTTTATTTGCAGTATTGCAAATAGTGATGGTGCTTACAAAGTGGGGGCAGAAGACAGGAGGATGAGGCATGCATGTGGATGTGGGCGTTGCCTGCTCAGTTGAGTTGCATGCACTTTAAGTCTTGTTCTGGACCTGGGAATTGGCATCTTGAACATTCAGAGAGATGCCCAGCTTGCCCAGCTACTTGCCCATGTACTGAAGTGGAGAAATCCTAACACCTTGCTGCAAACAAAGCTCTGTAGGATGCAAAATTCCTGATGATAACATGCTTTCAGAATTGTATGATACAACTTTGTAATCGTCTTTTGTAATTGTCTGACAAGATGTGACAATCTTGTACCATCATATATTGCTGAAAAGCCTGAAATAGCTGCAGGTGGAAACTCTGTACATGTGCACCATTTAAGTCCAGATCATGAGAAATTTGTTTGGCAATTAGAAACTCTGTTTTTAGTGGTAATTCTAGCACAAGTTGTCACTACCCAATTTGCTTGGTTCTCTATGGGCATGATATGATGTTGCCTAGTTCATTATCTTGTTGTCCAAAAATGAATGTGCTACGAACATAAATCCTGATGATTTCTTCTTGGGTCATCTTTTTTTTTTGTTTGTGCATAAAAGTGCCTTATTCTTTCTCATCGCTGTACTTAGAAGTGTGCCATTAATATGTAAATACTCTGGAGGACCCTTTTTTTTTTAACTGCCTTCCTGCCGTATGATGGGAAAGGCAAAATGGCATCTAGCAGTGTCAGATTTGCAACCAAAAGAACTCTCTTAAAAAGTACAATAGCCTGATTAGCCAACAGTCCTGAACAGCAAGAACATGCTGTCTAGGATGCATAATCACAGTATTGAGCCACGACACAACTATCATTAGCTGCTAACTCCAAGTTTTCGTCCTACATGAAAGATAAATTCACGAATTGAAATAAATTATTGAATGCAGCGCTTGAGGGCTACATGAACAAGCACTTAAAGCACTAATGAAATGCAGTTAAATTCCAACAATAGTTACAAATCCAGCTGCACTCATTTGCATTTGCTAATAGCGCTTGATAATTAAAAAAACTGGAATGCAGTCAATTTGCAACAAACATTACAACTTACCACTAATTTGCAATGTGCAAGTTGCAGTAAAATGTATATAGACAAGAGATCTACAAGGTAAGATTTATGAAATTTTCCAAAAAGTCTCTACTAGCTCAAATCAAATCCTAATTCACAAAAGGGACTGCTTGAAATTACAACTATATTCACTCTAAAAATGTTTGTATAAATTCATTCATAATACGTCCATCTTGAATACGGTTCAGAGTTCAGACCATAAGCCATTTTAGAGTTCAGACTATAAGCATGAATCAAAGCTTTTATCTATGGTGGAACCCAAATCAACTATTGCACTTGCCATTAACCAGACCTGGGTAAATAGCTAAAATCCAACATGCAGCTTTTGCAGTAGACAAACTTTTCCGGTCTTGAGTCTTGACAAACTTCACCATCTACCTACAGCTACATGTTTTTGGCTCAAGAAAGATGAAGCAACTGATGTCAAACACAATCGCAAGAAATTAGCAAACAATGCTGCGAACAGATACTAAGAATCATTTTCACATTGAGGCACTAAGCATTTGAACCAAGGATTTATTTGCTTCATTCAGAACATTGTAACTGATCCAAGAATTAACAAATCATCATTTCTTGGCATTAAGAAATTCTGTTCGTCACAGCTGAACACAAATCTGAATAAAAGAGCAGGAACGCAGCTAAGCTCGACCAGTTTCAAGAAAGCGAATGCCAGAAACAACGAAGGAATTTTTCATCAAGAACTAATCCAGACCATCAGACAAGACGCACCAGAAGACTACCCTCGATCAGTTCCAAGAATGCAGAGACAGAAACGACGAAAGAATCCTTGAAGAACCTCTCCAAGAACTTCAGAACGCCCCAAAGGACGCTGCGATGCCGACCTCTTCGGTAGTGTCCTCGGAAGCAGCAGTCCCTCCTCCCAACCCGGCATCGACGTCGGCGGCGCCGGTGCTGATGACGACGTCTCCTGTAGTGTCTCGTCGTGCGCCGGAGGCAGCAGTCCCTCCTCCAAATCCGGCGTCGACGTCGGCGCCGGTGCTGGCAACGATGGCGGTGGCCGCTTCCACGGCAGCACGCGATGGAGAGCCTGGTCGCAGACCGGGCAGGACATCCACGTCCACGGCGACGGCGCAGTAAGCACTTGGTCGATGTCATTCGCGCACTTGACGCTGCCGCCGCAGTGGAACGCGTGGCCGCAGGAGAGCGTGCGGACCTTCTCGCCGGCCTCCATGCTCTCTCCGCACAGGGTGCAGGGGTCGTTCAGCTTCTCCCTCAGGGTGCTGACGCCGCCGAGCGTGAAGAGGCGCATCCGTGGTGATCCCTACCATGCCTTGACCATGTTAATGAAGACGCAGAACACCAACACGCCGATGGTGGTACATACGAAGACGACCACGACTTGGCCGGCGATGTCCATCCGATAGCTGAGGTCGGGTGCCATCGGTCCTTCGCCCACCCCTGCCTAATCTTTCGTCTTCTCCTCTCGATCGCTCTGCTCTCTCTTGCTCTTGCTCTGGCTTTCTCGCTCGCTCTCGCACGTCGTTCTTGGATTGTGTTGTGCTCGTTTGGAAGGCTGGTCAAATGGGGTGCCGGCTATTTGTAGGGGAGGAAGGGCGAAGGATGCTGGAACTGCTGATAAGTCGGTTGGCTTGATCAGTTCGTTACAGGGTGGGACCCGTGGCTCGACTCCCGAAGGAGACGAGGGGCTTGGAAATGAAGAAGGCAGAGGATGGCTGGAGATGGAATGCTGGCAGATTCACTACAACGAGGGTCGATGGGCTTGGCAACAATGTGCATGGATCACTCTAAACGCACTGAAGGAAACGTGCCGAGGCTGAGGGACACACACAACGGGGTAGAAAAGATACCAAAGGGAAACCAATGTGCATGCAAAAGGAGAATGGCGATAGATTCTGTTTCAAAAAAGAATAGATGTGATATTTATTTTTTCAACGAAAAACAGGAGGAGTGCGTCCCTACTCACGCTTTAGTGAAATAAAAACATGGATGTGAGATTTAGACACGAGTTAAATGTATTGTAGGTCTATTAAGTTGTGTACATGTCATTTGGGTCTACAAATATTCAAAATACAGTTTTGGGTGTCTAAACCTTTTTAACTGGTTCACCAAAGGTCCAAAAGCGACACCACACTATGTTTAAGTAGTGCACATGCACCAAGCAAAAATATATACTTAATCTGTTCCAAATTATAGTTATTTTGACTTTTTCAACCCTAAGTTCTTTTGATGTGATTTACTTATTTAATAAATAGACTACATAAATGACTTAAATTTGACTATGTTTGCATACTTTTTTTGAATAAGACGAGTGGTTAAACTTGAGGTAAAAAAAAAGTCAAACGAATTAATAATTGAAATGGAGAGAGTATTTACTACTAAGTAGTCTATTATTACCACATAAATTAGTTGAAATTAGATATATTTGTATATGGCTATGGATGTTGAGCACCGCTATGGTTTTAAGTTGGCTTTGCTCCTCAAAGGTCCACACGTCTTTGTTTGATATTTAGATCCAATGTAGTATGTACACTTAACATACAAGTGTTGGAGGGTTGTGCAAAACCTAATTAGCCACTCATTTCTCCTTTCATTTTCTCGTTTAGCTCTAATTCTAGTCATATAGGATGTGTTGGGTTATCTGGCTTAGGGTCTAGCCAAGCTTTCATAATGTAGCTTCAGACTATTTGGTTTCTTGGGTAGCATCTAAGGCGAGCTTGTGGAAGCCAAAAGAGAGAGCCAGAGTGCATTCTGGAGATGTTCAACCCTTGCGTTTTAGCTAAGACAGGCTTGTACAAACCATTGGCCCCACCTGTCAGTGCACCTCCACCACACCCCGGCCATCTCCCTCAACTCCGGCCACCATCCTTTGGCCATCTCCGTCAGCTTAGCGACCCGGCCCATGTGCGGCTGTGGCCGCGCCATCAGCCCATGCGAGCAATTGTGGTCGGCAGTGCATGGACGGCCACCGCGCATCCGTGGCCGCACGTGGATCTTCGTCAACCGCGCATCTCCCTCGGCTCCAGACGCGCGCATATCCCTCGGCTCTGATCACATGTGTATCTCTCACCGCTCCGACTAAGTGAGCCACTATGCAGCCTAGCCTGCATCTAGCCACGCACATCTTCGCCACCGCTGCCTGGATCTCGCGGAGGAGGTGCCACCGCTCAGATCTTTCGGAGGAGATGCCCCGCCGCTGAATCCCGCAGAATAGTGCCATGATCTTGCGCCACTAGCGAACCCACGCCGCCGCCGCGAGCCAAGAAAAGGAGGCCTCGGTTCACTATGAAGTTCCACAACCTACATTTTGATGAGGGAAGGTCGAGAGGGAGAAGAGGAGAGAGGGAGACCGCTCGCCGGCTAGAAGAAGAGAAGGTTGAGGGAGGCCACTCGTCGAGAATAAGAAGAGGAGGCTGAGGGAGGTCACACACCAGGAAGAAAAAGCAGAGGAGGCTCGTCGACGTTCATTCTATACAAGCTTAGCTAGCTAATGCAACTAAACAACAATTGATTGTATTGTTGAAACCAGGATTCAGCTAGCCTGGCTATAAAATTAAGCAAGGCTTGGCTAACCCACACAATCAAACACACCCATACCCTCTTCTTCCTCCCCACCAACATAGAAGTGACCACATGTGCTCTTAGCATGGGTTAGTTGGCCTAACTACAAAATTAAGCAAGGCTTGGCTAACCCACACAACCAAACATACCCATACTTTTTTCTTCCTCCCCACCAATATAGAAGTGATCACATGTGCTCTCTGCATGGGTTTGCTAGCATCACTTCCACACCATGCATGCCTCACGAGTGACTGTTTTGTGACCTGCTAGCCCGGCATGTTCATGTCACCCATTGGTCTACATGCTCGCCATTACGCGCCCTGACCGGCCTAGTACACGAATGATTGAGCGCATGACCAGTGACGTGGCTGGTGCAGTGGTGCGAAACGGTCATACCTAGCGAGGCTCTTCCATGGCGTAGAGTGGTGGGTGTCGATGACACTTCACATGTGGGTGTCTCCGGTCGCTTCTTCCCTAGCGACTGAGAGAGCAAGGGAGAGAGAGAGAGAGAGAGAGAGAGAGAGAGAGAGAGAGAGAGAGAGAGTTGAGCGGCGGCAGGCGATATAGCCTCAACCTTGGAATCTAGGCCCCATGGCAATGACAACGGATGAGGTGGGGCTAGAGGCCCACGATGAGCATGATGAGAAGATGAGGGGGGGGGGGGGGCTGAGATGAGGGCAGAGCGATGGCCATAGCTTCTGGTTTTACGTGCCATGCTGGATATAAACGCCAAATGATGGAGTATGGACACTTGGTGAATGAGGACCAAAATTACACTTTCAAAGTCCATTCTTCCTCCATAATAAATCAATTTTTAGAATATGTGACCATCAAACTTTTTAAATTTTAATTATCTTTATAGAAAAAGAACATCTATGATATAAAATGAGCATCATGTGATACTAATTTGATATACTATATGGTAAATCTAATGTTTTTTTCTATAGATTCGGTCAAAGTTCAAAAAAAATTGATTTAGAATAACTATAGAAATATTTTTATTTAGGAACAAAAGGGTAGATCTAAAGGACATAAAGGCTAAAATAATAGACATATGATGCATTTAACTCTTTAGAAAATGATGCACATAAAGTTGAGCGATGCAAGTGGACCGAGGAGTCTAGCGCCCTCTGTTCCAGGACATAAAAAAACGGTTCTACTATACTAGAACAGATAGAGTATCACCCTGTTATCATTTGAGGGCGAGAACAAACGTTCTTCTCTATACTAGAACAGACTGAGTAACACTCTTGTTATCATTTGGGGAGAGAAAAAATATATGTCATAGTATAAACCCTGAATTGCATTGTCGCTACTGAAATAAGGCCTAACTGAACCAAGAAACATCACTAGTGATAATTAGAAAGGTGTTGCCAAGAATTGCGCTCCATATTTGCCATTGAACTGATTATTTCTGATACTAACAGTATATGAGAAACTTCATCAACTGACAAAAAATTGTGGAGGAACTAATAGGCAAGCACAAAGAGCTGTTAAGTAACTCAAGCCTGACAGAACTAAGCTTTTCAGTAAAGCATTCTCCTGCTACTATTCCGACACAAGAAACTGAAAAAAAATGGCAACAGGAAATTAGGAACAATATGCAGGTACAAACATGGGACCACACTCAAGATATCACAAGGAGAATACGATTTAAGCCAAAACCTGCTTACATCCTCCTGAAATTCAACTAATGTCTCAAATTGATCAGGCGTTGGCACGTTGCATACAGCCAAAAAACCGAAGACTAGAGGGTTATGCTGTATAATGATCTTCAGTTATCAAACATTCATAAAAGGTATAATACCAGCAGTAGCTAGAATGCAAGAAAAACGATGTAAAGCAAACAAGAAGGTCACAAGATATTCAGAGCTATTAACCATATGTTCAGAAACCAAACCTACAGTTTTTTGGCTCTCGAGAAAAGGATTAGTTTTTTGGCTCTCGAGAAAAGGATTAGTACATGTCTAGATGATGAAGCAACTGATGTCAAGCACTATTGCAAGAAATTAGCAAACAATGCTGCCATCAGTTTATACTAAAATCACATTCACATTGGGGTACCAAGGAATAGAACAGGAACC
Source organism: Microstegium vimineum (assembly GCA_022036555.1). NCBI lineage: Eukaryota > Viridiplantae > Streptophyta > Magnoliopsida > Poales > Poaceae > Microstegium > Microstegium vimineum. The sequence continues at coordinate 34,017,138 of CM039131.1, forward strand.
AAAGATCCAATAGCTTCCGTCAGAACATTACAGATCCAAGAAAATACCAAATCATAGTTTCTTGGGATTCAGACATTTGGTTTGTTACAGGTGGACGCAGCCCTGAACAAAAAGAACAGGAACACAGCTAACTTCGATCAGTTTCAAGAAAGCGAATGACAGAAACAGCGAAGGAATCTTTCAAGAACTGATCCAGACCATCAAAAAGATGAACTATCCTCTCGATCAGTTCCAAGAATGCAGAGACATAAATGACGAAAGAATCCTTGAAGAACCTCTCCAAGAACTGATCCAGTTCCAGATCGCCCCATAAGAGGCGTCAACCCCGTCCCATTCAAGCTCGATCCCGTTTTGGTGTCTACTACTACGACGACGGGTCTGGTAGTATCTCGTCGTCCGCCGGAAGCGGCAACCCCTCCTCCAAATCCGGCGGCGACTGCGCTAGCGGTGGCACCGGTGCTGATGACGACGCCTCCTCCGGTAGTGTCGTCTGGTCAGGCGCCGGAGGCAGGAGCGGCTCCTCCAAATCCAGCATCGAACTCGACGCCGATGGTAAAGGTGAAGGCGCTGGCGACGATGGCGGTAGCCGCTTCCACGGCAGCACGCGACGGGGAACCTTGCCGCAGAATGGGCAGGACTTCCAGGCCATCGCCTCCCCCCCGTCGAGAAGCCAATGGTCGATGCCGAACGCGCACTTGACGCTGCCACCGCAGTGGAACACGTGGTCGCAGGAGAGCGTGCGGACCTTCTCTCCATCCTCCATACTGTCTTGGCATATGGCGCAGGGATAGTCCAGCTTCCGCCTCAGGGTGGTGGCGCCGCCGAGCCTGAAGAGGCGCATCCGTCGCGATCGCCACCATTCCTTGAACTCGTTGGTGCACTGGACAATGAGCATGCCGCACGCGGCCACGCCGGCGACGGTGAAGAAGAAGGCGAACACGACTTGGCCGGCGATGTCCACCCAATAGCTGGGGTCGGCTGCCATCGGTCCTTCCTTCGCTCCCCGGCCTGAGGACTGAGGCCCTGAATCTTTCGTCTTCTCCTCTCGATCGCTCTCTCTTGCTCTTGTTCTGGCTTTCTCGCACGTTGTTCTTTGGATTATGTTGTGCTCGTTCGAAAGTGAAATGCTGGCCAAGTTGGCGAGGCGGCACGGCTATTTGTTGTAGGGAGGATGCTGAACTGCCTGATAAGTCGGTTGGTCAGTTTGTTACAAGGTGGGACCCGCGGTTAGATTCCCCACGGCGGTAGTTCAAACTGGAGCTGCAGGGCGGAGAAGGGAGGTGGATGGAAAGGGCAGATCGCTCGAATGCTGGGCTTATTGCAGATTAGCGAGTTTGGTTTGCAAAATGGTTAGAAATTTGATTTTTTTAGATAAAGAATAGAAATTATTCGACTTCATCTACCCGTGACACGATAGAATAGGCAAGCTAGTTCAAGACGCCCCTTGTCGACCTCCCAGTCTCCCACCACTGCACCACAAGACACAAGTACATCTCGCCTGTGAGGCTGTGACTGCAGGCGTAGGCGCACTGCACTTCGTTCCTAACGTTTCACGCACGTGGGAACCAAAGCCACGGCCACTGCACTCTCAATCGGAGTTAGCAACGTTCAAAGAGATATTTATGTGTTTGTGTTTCATATTCTTTCCGATCAGAGAACCAAATTAGCTCTATGGGATCAGAGAATCACAACTGGAAATATGCTCTCCAATTGGACTCTACTAGTTGGGATTTATTTGGATTTGGACAGTGTATGCAGCACCAAAAAAAAAACACTTTGTCATGAACTTGAACATTATACGAGCCATACATCTGTTCAAACTTCGAACTCTTAGTAGTTGTTATCCATGGGTGAAGCTATCGAATTTTATATGTAACGAAACTTTTTTTTTACTATCAAAAGAACTAAAACATTAGTATTACCATTGTACAAGTTGAGTTTTACGTTCTCTATCTATAAAAAATGCAACCTCACATGCCCTTGCGATCACAGGACTTATCTTAGCCGTCCATCTAATTGTGGTTCTCACTGCCTTTTTTTATTTTTTAATCAATCCATCGCCGCACTCGAGCCGTGCCACCCGACTGCTGCCTCGTCCTCCACGGCGGTGAACCCGGCTCCGGCGCCACTACCTCCGGCGCTTCTGGCTCTGGTGCCGCTAGCTGTACCACTCCTAGCTCCGGCGCCACCAACCCTGGCGTCCTTCTCCCTTGGCTGCCGCTCCCCGGCGTCCCTGGCGTCCTTCGCCCTTGGCCGCCGCTCCCCTGCGTCCCCGGCGTCCGCTGCCTCCTCCAGGCGTCCTCCGCCCCTAGCCGACGCTCCCCAGCGTCCGCTGCCCCCGCCCCTCTCCGCCCACCAGCGTCCACTGCCCCCGTCCGTTGCACATCAGCGTCCTCTGCTGCCAGCCGCCGCCCCCTCCCCCTGCACGAATCTTGACGCCCACTATCGGTCACGATAAGTCTGGTGTCCACCAGGGGCGTAGCTAAAGGGTGGTCCGTGTGGGCCACGGACCACCCTAGAATTTTGGGAAAAATACATAAATATTTAGATTTTAATTAATTTTTATTTTAAAAATACTTGTAAGACTTTTAAAATATATTTGTCTTATGTTTTATTAAATTATATTTTTGCATGATATATTTAGACCTTGTTTAATAGATCTTTGTTCGACTTCGGTGTCAGCTCCTTTGTACACTAGAATAAGAAGCTATTTTTTCTTTTAAAATGAATCACATTTTTTATCAGAATCACTATTTTTGTTTCATTGGTTCTAGCTTCTCTGTGTGTTGTAACTAAAAAATCAAAATATTTCTTGACGTGTTAACGAAACTATATTAGCAATAAAAAATTATTGAATTGGACCATCCTACGTTAAAATCCTGGCTACGCCACTGGTGTCCACGGGGGCATGTGAAATTTTCGCTTTGGTGTATCTATATATACTCGGATGCTCTTGCACGCGTGGTTGTCACCGAGACGAGAGCGTTTGGTGATTTATTCATCCTATATAATATACTCCTGTCAATGCTCATACCTAATTTGAACGGAATTAGTCGTTTTGCGGCGTTTGCTCATGGAAACCATTAATCACGGATCATCACGGCCCTACAGTTTGAGCACAAGCTCAGTTACTACACTTGACACACCTGCGGACGTACTTCTCAGCTGGGATCAGCGCAGGCTCCACTTCTTGAGCAGGCACGTGAAGGCCTTGGTGAACCTCCTGGACCCTGACCTGCGCAGCCGCGGCGGCTTCTTGCCGCCGCCACCGCTCGGCTTACTAGCCGAGGCGGCCGGCGTCACGGCCAGCACCATCTCTTCCTCTTCCTCCTCCTCCTCCCCCTCCTCCTCCTCCTCCCGCTGCTGCAGCGCGGCGGCCTGGGCCTGGCTCGCCACCTCGTGCAGCTCCACCCTTGGCTGCGTCTCCTCCAGGTCCATCTCCCGCTGCCGCTGCTCCCGGAACAGCCTGAGCAGCCGCTGCGCCTTGTCGCGGGCCCTGGCGGTGCCGTTGGCCGTCACGGACACTAGCGCCGGGATGACGCCCTCCTGGAGCACCGTCTGGCTGCTTCCTTCGTCGCCGCCGCTGCAGATCGCGTACAGGCACGACACGGCCTTCTCCTTCTCCCCCGGCTCGCCGTTGTCCACGACGAGTACGATGGCGCCCACCGTCGCCGCGCTCGCCGCGATCTCCTCCTTGCCCCTCCGTGTCAGCGCCAGGTTCAGCAGCACCGCCAGGGCCTTGTCCGTCCACGGCGACGACGGCGTCGTCAGCACGGCGCGGAGGCTCTCGATGACGCCCGACGCCATCAGGGACGGGGCGTTGGGCGCGTGCAGCGACAGGTTGTACAGGGTCAGCAGCGCGTCCAGGCGGCACGTGTCGCTGCTCCGGGGGACGCCGTTTTCTTCGCCCAGGCCGTTGACGAGGAAAGGGATGGCCATGCTGGAGCCGATGATCGCCTGTGCCTCTGGGATGCACGACAGGTTCAGGTACATCGCGATGGCTGCCTCCCAGGTTTCTCGTTTCTGTATCATCTGCTCGATCAGCGGGATCACTCCACCTGACAGCAGCAGCCTCTTGTTCCTGATCGATAACAAATCAATTGAAAACAGTTGAGATCCGTCACTGTTCTACAAGGGGATATGCAAACGAAACGATGCAACATTATTGGTATTTACCGGTCATTGTTGACAGCAAGATTGAACAGAGCCATTGTAGCGACCTCCTGAGACTGCACATCTCCGCTGCTGATAGCCATCTTCAGAAAATGGATTAGTGGCTCAGTAATGCCATTAGCACCTGCAGAGTCCCGAAGTTCGTCGTCGTTCTTCAACAGGATCCTGATCTGCTCAACCAACCTATGTCTCTCACTCTTGCTCTCGGCATCCTTCTTGTTCAGCACATGGAGCCACTGTTCACATCTCTCACTCACAGGAACGTCATCATCTTTGAGGCACTGCAGAAGAGTAGAGCAGTTCTTCGGTGAGACTTTTTCATCTACACGTAGTTTGGATGTGGCCTCTCCGGAGCTCTGACGAGACAACATCTCCATGGAAACTTCACTCTCCGACTTGGCGTCATTCTTGGCAGCTGTGTCTCCGACAGAACATGTGCTGCTCTCCAGGGATGAAATCCTTAGATGTTCTAGCTTGGGAGATTCTGGCGGTCCAGATGGAACAAGATCCCCGTTCTGCTCACACCAAGATGTTATCAGGCCCTTGATGCAGTAATTAGGCGTCCTCAAGAGCTGGGACAGCTCCTTGCGAGTTTTCGGGCAGGTTGTGTTGCCACTGTCGAACCACTTCTCAATGCAAGCTCGTTCATATGTCTGACCGGATGCAATAACAACAGGATCATACATGAGCTGCAATGAGATTGGACACCTCAGCTCCTCAGGTGGCAAGGGCATACTCCCTGATAGCCCTTTAATCTGCTTCGAGTTCGAATTGAAGGAGCCAGTCCTTGGAAGCTGCTGCTTCTCAGGAATCTGACAGTTTCCATGGAGATCAGTTGAGCTGGACAGTGAACGATGCAGGCCAATCAAGCCAGAATTCGATCTGGAGGAGATGGAAGGGCTTGAGCACAGGGAGTTGGTGGCACCAGTTGTTTCACTCTTAAACATGTTGGAGTATTTCCTGATAAGGTGGAGCAGGTAGGCTGCGATTGATTCCTTTTTCATGTCCTCCTCTGCATGGGCTCTCTCAAGAAGCCTCCTGAGTGCTCTTCTTTCAGTAAGAGCTGCCACGGATGATGTAATACCAACCCGGAAAGCAATTTGGTGGAGAAATTCAAGTTCGTTCTCATCAAGGAAGCCATTGGATTTTGGCTCATTCTCAATTAGTTGATTCACTTCATCACCAACTTGCTTTTCAGACTGGTCCAAAACAAAACCAGCTTTTTCCAGCTCTTGTGCAATCATAGTGATCTGAAATTTAGGAAACAAACTAGTTATAAGGGGACCAGGAATCCAAGTAATTCCTCAAGAAAAGAAGATCCAAGTCAAATCAGCAGGGAACAGTTAATGGCTGCAGCATGTAGAAGTAAATTCTTCATTGAAAGTTTCAGACAAAAAAACTGAAAATATGCTGAAACTACTGTACGTTTTGGATCCTTACTGTCGAGGACTACTGTAAAGCTTCAATTCCCTCAGGATTATCGAAGGTTGCAGAAGTTCAGTATATATGGTTCAACAAAATACTACTAGCTGGAAAAGCTAAGTTTCTGAAAGATTATGGACAACCTTAGAACCGACTGCTTCCGGAACTGTTTCTTCCACTTGGTGAAGGCTTTCAACAAGTCCTTGTCTTGAATTCTCAAATTTTGTTAGAACGCATTCTGCTGTAACAGCCTGAAACTCAGTGTTAAGTAAAACACATTGAATTTAAAAATAAAGAAAATTCGTCACACATTGTTCTCTGCCAAGCACATATAATGTTTTATACAACTGGTGACATGATTGTATACAGGAATAGTTCATGCATTCGTCCTTTTTTTTTTTACTTTTTCAGACTAGGAAATATCCAACACATTCAATGGTATGAAAAATATAATATATTACCAAGTAAAGCTTGCTACTCTCCGAGCAATACTGGAGTAAATTCTTGGCTTTCTCAACAGATATCCTCAAGGAGCTCAATGCCAGGAGCCCAGGACTGCATCCTGACCTTGTAGTCTCAAAGGGAGGAATGGCATCCAAAACTTCACGGACTACCGTGTAAAGTTCATTACATAGTGCTCCATGTAGCTGCGAAAAGAAGCAAATGAATAATCCAACTGATACTTTACATACATTATTGAATAATCAAAATGCTAATCTAGAAAACAGCAGGAAACTGATCTTACCACCATATTATTTTTCACCTACTTACCATTTTGTTGATATTCCCATAAGAACATTCAATATGTTAAAGTTTTAAAGTTTCAATTGAAACATTGGTGATACTTACAGGATGCACTTATATTTCTAAAGTGAAGAAACCTAAATACACGAGCACTAGACGAAAATACAGTATCTGTGTCCTAATATACGATCCTATGGCTAACAGTCACACAAACAAAGATGATTCCAATTGTACCTACACCGTGGCATCACTAGCATTCAAAATGAGAAGCCAAGTGCATTACCTTCCAATTCCCAGCGGCAATGAAGTCCCCGTCCACCTCGATTCTCTCCATGCTGTCTTATTTGCCAAATTTCATCTGCAAGAGAAAGGTGGGGGACAATTATACAATATGATATCAGTCCACCTAGAGGAATTAGTGATCAGTGCTGACATGTGCGGCCGTGTGTCTGAATCAAGGAAACTAGTGTTCACGTATAACATGGAAATGTATTTGGCACCATTTGAATATAATGCTCAAATTAGTCATTGTGCATACAAACTGGTTATAAAATCCACTTTTGTAAACTGCAAAGTTATACTGGTATATGAAATGCAAATTGAATTGCCCAAATAAAGCTGAAAAAAAAGAAACATGTATCTTATGACTAAGAGCAAACCTTGATACGACATACAAATGATTTTTTTATTAAAGGGGATAGATACATAAGGGCTTTGAATATTACATTAATTAAACTGACAATAACCAGGAAGTAGAACAAATCAGCAATTATACTCAACTTGCTTCAAGCATTAGCCCCAACCCCAAAGGCTCAAACTAACCTACCACCATCCATTAGTAAGCATTAGCAGGAATAGAATAAAGCAAAATGCATCCATGGCTTGTGAAGACAGGGTAATTGGTGATCCCTACTAAAAGAAGCATAACAGAACTGCCAGATACTAATATATGATGAACAATAAGTAAATGCACACTTCTCGTCTACCAATTAGCAACTAACGATGTAACAATGGCTACTATACTGACAAGGTATCTTGGTAACCATCACAAAAGGAGCATAAAAATAACCGCAACTACTATGAGAAATGACTAAAATGCATATGCAGCTCACCAAGATCATCTAAACCTATCTTTTTTTTTGTTTATTACAGCACACATATAGAAGCCATTTTTTGAATAATTACATCATAACCACATATACGTAACATATATTATATATATTTCTATAAATTAACGGTTTGATCATTTTCCCCATTTAACATCCGTATGAAATAATCAAAGGCAAGCTTTTGGACATTTTAGGTAGTTTACCCACATACTGAAGAAAGAAATTGGTGAAACTGTATACAAAAAGTTAAGCTACCGCATGATATGTTGAGATCTATGCAATACTGAATACTTTCGAATTTAGAGAGTAAGCATAACACATTATGACACAAAAATTATATTTAGCAGCATTTACTGTACTATGGTGTTGATTGGAAAAATCAAGAAGGCATTGTCCATCTGGGTTTTGGCAAGGGCAAAACATTTATAGAGTCTCTAAGAGCATGAAAGTAGGTTTCCGTAAACCCGGTTAATCGGGATGTAAAACTCCATTCTCTATCAATGAAACTGGCACAATCTCGTGCCATTCGTTCCAAAAAAGAAGTAACGATTTCAGAAGAAAAAAAATGATACATGCATTGATAAATAAAGGTCCAAGAAACATGAGGATGAAATCGTACCCGAGGCAAACCTGGCACTGAAGGAGCAAGCCTTGAATCTGTCCATGACCACGACAGCTTCCTTTGTCGTCGTGCCCGTCGCCTGCTCTTGCCATGCTGTTTGAGAGGCACAAAACAGCGTTGAACCACGAATGGCGGCCAGATGGATGGGGAGGCTGCAATTGCCATGCATTGTCGTTCGAGTCCGAAAGTCTCGTGCGCCGGTCCTGCTAAATTTGGGTCCCCTTGCGGAATGAATAGGATGCTTGCTGCTTGGATTCGATTGGCGCTATGGTGCAGGCAGATCGGCAGGTTGCCATGCTGTTTGGGAGGCACGAAAGAGTGTTGAGCCATGAATTGCGGCCAGATAGTTGGGGAGGCTGCTATTGCCATGCATTGCATTGTCGTTCGAGTCCAAAAGTCATGTGCGCCGGTCCTGCTAAATTTGAGTCTCCTTGCGGGGGACGAATAGGATGCTTTGGATGGATTCGATGGGTGCTATAGTGCAGGAAGATCAGACAGGTTGACATGCAGGCACAAAACGGCGTTAAGCCACGAATGGAGGTCAGACAGTTGTTGCGGAGGCTGCCATTGCCATGTATCATCGTTCGAGTCCAAAAGTCTCGTGCGCCGGTCCTGCGGCAAGAATATGATGCTTGGATTTGATTGGTTCTATAGTGCAGGCAGATCAGGCCGGGTCGGTTTAGTGGTTCCTATATATATATATTACTATACTATACTAATTACAATGCTTTTAGATATATTCAGCTGGTTTGCCCGAGTGGTTAAGGGGGAAGACTTAAGATCTTCTGCACAGTAGTGCGCGTGGGTTCGAACCCCACAGCCAGCATTTTTATTTTGCAAGTTTCTTTACTGACCTTTGCGATTTTTTTTTGTCTCGCAATATATTTTGCAAGGCCTTTTTTTTGCCTTGCTATATTTTGCAACTGTTCTTTAGCTTGTCTCACAATATATTTCGCTAGTTTCCTTTACTGACTTTTTTTTTGCTTCCCTATATTTTGCAATTGTTCTTTAGCTTTCTATACCATTTTTTTTGGCTTCCCAATATTTAGTATTTTGCAACTTTAGCGTCTTATCAAGCATTTGGTTAAATTTCTACTTTTCCTCCCTAATATATTGTCCTGTTAATATAAGTACTTTGTAAATTTTCTTTAGTGACCTATTATTAATTTTTTGCCTCTCTATATTCTGCAACCTTTCTTTAGCTTCCTATATATCATGTTCTTTTTGCCTCTCTATATTTAATATTTATAGCTTTATTGTCTTATCATGCATTTTGTTAAATTCCTTTTTTTCTCCCTCATATATTTTCAACTTTTCTTTAGGGTCCTTGCTATTTATTTTGCCTCCCTGTATCTTACCAGCTCGTTCGCTGCAAATTTATATGGTATCAACAGTAACACACATTGCTCTAGTAGTTTACGGATATATATGAATAAATAAAGACCGCAATGCAACAAAAAAAATATGTGGAAAGCATGTGCTCTATGCTCCGAGGTTCTGAGCTCAAAAGGACAATGCATAGGGATGGATGGATCCAACACTCAGACGGGTGGGCTCGAGCCCAGCCACTGGTACAGTGGTGTGTAGAGGGCCTAAATAATAAGCTACTGCTGTTGTTAGTATTCTTCGTTTGCAGTGGAACCTAGCTGATGAGATGACTGGATCGGAACTGAAGTAACATAAAGTACAGAGGGGGGATGGGGTAGTAAATCCTTCAAGATATCATATCCAAATGGCACATCGATCTTACGGTAGCTCATGAGGCTCTAGTACTGGCTAGCAAGTAGTAAGAACTTATTAGTATACAAGGGAAATTCATGAAACTGCAATAGGACCTTAAAACTTAGAGTAGCATAAGCCATCTTGCAATATCAAAACTTCATTTCATTCCCTCCTTACTCCTGCTTGAAATAAAAATACGCTTCTCTGCTTTTCAATATGAAGAACACAACAGCTACTTCTAGCTAGCTGGCTTGAATTGAAGCTAATAAACACTAGATTTAATGAATACCAAAATCTCGCCTGATCTTCTGAAGCCAATATGCTACAGCAGCCATTTTTTTCATGCTGTCTGACAATGTGCAATGCCATTCTGTGTGTTGCCGAGAACCCACTTTTAGCATATGTTATCTCCCTGGTGGACGATTGCCGCGGCAGCTGCACTTCTCCTTGTCTTCCTTGAGATCCTGCAATGCAAGTGCATATAGTACAGTTGCAGTATGTGTGCTGGTATGTCTACACGTATGTAATAAGAGCAGTGGATGAAACTAAAGAAGATTTTTGTACAGAATACTGATCAGTTCTTTAAGTTCATTCATGAGGGCATTGATTAAACAAAAAGATGTACTGTGCCATGATTTAATGATAAATCGATCGAATATGATATGCTCGTGGCCAGATTATTGGAGGGCCTAATGTGATGCCGAAATCATCATGTATGGAAGTGCACGTCGGATCGACTGCTTCATGCGTGTTTATGTTTTTTTTATGGAACAATGCAGAAGTTGGAAACTGAAGCGTTTTCTGGTCATAAGCATAAATAAGTGAAAAAAACGTATAAATACGTGCATATACCTGCAGCTCGCTCTGGAGTCCTCTTATGTGATCTACTGCTAAGTCCAGCATGTCCGCTGTACTAGTTTGCTGCCACATTTTAAAGAACAAATTAAAAGGATAAGAATGAATTTGTGTGCATGCCTGTAAAAACCTGCATATTGTTGTCTGTTCGAAAAGAGAGACTAAATAGCAACCATATGCATATGCGCTGCATATATATAGAAACAAAGAGATCATATATTCTGCAACACGGAATCACGGATAATGTATAAATGGATCATCACCTTGTCCATGTTAGGCACAAGGGCCTGCAACTTTCTGAGCTTCTCGCTGATCCTCGTTCTTCGATCCTACAACATCTATCATTGATCACATGCCTGACGACATTTAGTCTTCAATAACCCCCCCCAAAAAATTAAAAAGGGGTGCAATGAAGTGCCAAAGATGCAGAAAATATAATCATCTATAGATTATGACACATATGTTATGTACATTAAGATAGAGCATGAAAACTTGTTACTACTACGAGGGAACAGCATGCCCCATCAGGAAGATAATGTGGGAATTTACCCGCTCTGCGATGCTCCTTGGATGGGTGGCACATCCACGCTTGGCTCGTACTCTGAATGGAACTTGGTCTTGCTGCATCTGTAGTAGACCCGCTGTCTCCTTGGCCACACCAAACTGCGCCCACATATGGATGCATAATCACCGTTAAAACTTTATCGGCCGAAATTGACCAAAATTTTTTAATTTCCCATTCTATCCGTACATAGGGTTCGACAAAATTAGGTATCTATTAAATTTTTTCTTCTCCTACACGACAACCAAATTCATCAGCGTGACAACTCCGTACTCTTAGGTCATCTTTAATGGGAGTTTTATGCCTCAGTTTCCAATGCTCTCTACTCCCATGAAACTTTTATCATCTCTCTTCATAAATAGGGTGTCATGTCAGCCTATTTAATGCTCATGAAACTCTATGAAACTTCCATTGAGACTGGTCTTAGTGTTTTATTCTTAATTATCTGTGAATAGTTTCAAATCAAATTCTACAATTTTTTCAAAACAATTTGATTTTTTTCAAACAATTGGATTTTTTTATTTTGTCTGATATTTCCGATGTATCCTATTTATGCATGACCCCAATAAATTTTAATTTATGATAATGAAAACCTTGTGCATGATAACACATGAAATCATGCAGGCATTACACACACAAAACTAATTAATTCCTTTATGGCTGATTGTTGCTTTGTAGATTATTCTATACTTGTAACTAATTCCCATATTTCAAACAACCTTAATTAGCATATCTTGATAGGAATAGGATCATGTATAGTGTGTATATATCCCAATTTATTTCGAGAAAATTCATTTCAGCAAGGACATGCAAATATATGTAAAACAAAAACATTTAATTAGCATTATAAATGGCAAAAAGATTCATTTTATGATAATAAGTACCAGTACCATACCTGTAATTCATATGAGTTACTAATGCCGGCTATGATGTCGTCATTGTTGTGTATTCCTGCTTTGTTTGTCGGGTTGGAAGAAAACGCAATGGAATTTGAATCCTCCCATGATCCAATTGAGAACCCACTTGAGAAGGAACGTGCCACGTTGTTGGCGGTGATGCTCATCTCTTCAGAATGTCCAATACCATGCACATTATTGTTGAGATCGTCTGGGATTCCATCCTCTGAGAATTGAGAGAGGGTTCCTTGGTTGGATAAGCTCATGGGCGACTTCATCTTCTTGTGATAGCCACTCATTGCATGGTGAACCTCACCACCAACTCCAGCCCTTGCACTTGGAAAACCTACTTTCCATACAAAAGCACACAAGATATCCATCATTGCTAATTTTGTCGTATATGGACGATGAAATGTGCAGAATGAATGAATTTATTGCTTCATGCCTCATGGATGCATGGATATATGGAGGAATTGATGCTAACTGAATCACCTGACAAAGATAGTTGGATGCTAGATGAATATAATCTAGTGGTGAAATGTGTAGTATGAATGAGATGTTTTGGTGGAACATGTAGGATTTAGGTATTATTTTAACTTAGTGATGAATGGTTGGATGGTAGATGGGTGTATTACTATTGCTCCATATGTGATTTTATGGAGGTACCTACATCTCCACGATTCAATGGAGAGTTGCGCCATTGTAAGAAGCCTAGGTTAATTTGAAATACTAGTATTACTTTTGGTTTATGCATGGGAGGATGTAGATCTAGTTATCAAGTAGGTCTCACTACTAAAAAACAATTTTAGAGCTATGTCTTTTCTTTTCGTACATGATTCTATTTCTTTAGCCACCCATAAAAAAAGAAATAGTGCCTTGGGTCAAGAACTGCTTCTAAAAATTAATTTCTAGAGGCGATACTCTATTTCCAGAGGAGGCTCGTAACACCAAACGCTTTTCCATGTTCATAAATAATATTCCATCCATGACTAAAAAATTATATGTAAAAACCCAGAGGCACCAAAGGACGTCAAAATATCAGTATTGAACATTCTAGATCCCACCTTATTAATTCCCTAGCCTCACGCTCGTCACACCCATCCACCCACCTCTCTCACTCTACCTTATGTCTTCGCTCGATCCCCCTCTCTATATCTCCCTACTCCTTTCTGGATTTCACCCGCACAGTGGGACAGGCAGTGCCCCATAGTGCAATCTAGTGGACGATGCAACGTGCGTGTGACTAGGAAAGCACGGACTCTAGTAGGCGATACGGTGAGCAAGCCTAGGCAGGCAAGTCACTGTCGTGTGGTGTGTGGGCCTAGCTGGCCAAAGCATCTAGGAGTATTTTTAATCAATTTGTAGAGACAATTCATGTTTTCAAGCACCCTAAAACTTGATTTCTAGGCGTCGTTGAATAACCTCATCTAAAAATATTGATTTCTATAGGCACATAAGCATAGGCTGATGAAACAATTGTGACTAAAAGGCAATTTTGACTGCATGCAAGACACGTTTGGGTTTTGGTACTTGAGTTAATGTAAAAAAAATAGGATTAATATTTTCATATGTATGAGAAGATGGCAAAGACCATGTGATTCAAAGGCTCGACAGAGTGAAGAGATGGAAGTGATGTATGCTAGAAGTGAAGAAGATGAAAGAAAAGTGCAAGGCAAAGACATAATATAGGGATTTGCCTTCCCCCAACCATGTGGTGATAAGAGAAGTGGAAATGGTCGGGTTTATAGGTTAGACAATCATACTATAAAGAGGGGTAAAGTCCTGTTGCTAATGTGATTATCTAGTGTCACTTGTGAGATCTAACATTGCATACGCATTAGGATTGAGTGGTGTGTGAGATAAAGTAAAAACCTTTGAAAATGCTAACTCAGTGGTATGGGTACCAAAGCTAACTAGTGAACTACTAGAGCTTTGCCATAGTAACTTGAGTTATGCATGAGGTTCTCCGATCCACTAGAACACTCTAGTGGTCCATCGGAGGGCAACACCAAAGCTTAGTGTAGAGCACACCGGGAGTATGTAGAGAGCTCCTAGGATCCCAATGTTGTCCAGTGATCACCAGAGTTAACCCATCAAGATTTAGCACACAATAACATCTAGTTCTAATAGCATGACATTTACTTGATGGCACTATAGTGGTGGATTCCAGTGACCCAATGAGGTCTCTAGTACTCCCAAAAAAACTATTGAAAGTTGTTATTGACTCTTTTCTTGTTTGGGTTTGTTATAATATAAATAAAGGGTGTGGCTAGGTATGACACATATCTTGGATCCCCTAACTGATATGCACACACATTAGAGCCCAAGTTAAGCCTCTTTCACATTTGCTTGCTAGTGATTACATTCTTGGTGAGATTGAAGAGATTCTAGTGCTTGTGCTTTGAGTGGCACTAGGAATGGTCTTGGTTGTGCGATTTGCTTGTTTCTCTTATGGTTGCCTCCACCTAGATGGCTTGGAACAATGATACTCCATTAAAGCACTCAAATTGAAGATAGTGATGTGCTCCTAAGGTGATTGTGATAGGCTCTTGTGCTCATCCTCATTGGAGTTGGCAAAGAGCAACTTTAGTGGAATAGACGTGTTGAGAGTGTCTTGTGTTTTTTTGTGATCATAGAGTGTCTTGTGATGTGCATAACAATTTTTAGAGTTGGGTTACACACTTGTGTTATTGGTTTGTTTGGCTAACTAATTATAACATGTTAAATGATAATATATATATATATATATATAATATATCATTAGAGTCCTTCAATGTTCATGATGTCCTTTCTCATAGTTCCTAAAGGATTCCTTAAAACTAGATTATCTTGTTTTTTTTGGCAATGCAATGGGCATAAGAAGAAATATATAGGCTTGCATTGCAGGGTGGAGTGTGTCATCTAAGATGAAATGCATGGGGTATCGTCTGTCTCTTAAGAAAAATGGATGTTTAAGCTTCTAAATGGAGATGGTCTTTGACAACATATCCTCAAGATAAAATATCTAAAAATAGGACTTTTATCACAAGTAAGCTAACTGATGAGGACACCACTACATGTCCCCACCAAAAACAAATAGAAGATTCACATTTCTTTCTAGTGGATATCAAAGATTAGTTCTTCGAAATGGAAACTTTAAAGTAAATGGTTATCAAACTATATTTTGGGAAGACCATTGCTTAGGAGATGAGCCATTAATGAGGAAATTTCCTTCATTATATTAGATAGTTAGAAGGAAAAGTGTCTTTGTCTCACATATGTTAAGTATAATTCCCCTGAATGTTTCATTTAGATGGACATTGTTAGGGGAAAATTTAGGCTATTGGCTCAATTTGGTATCTTTGATTGTTAGGAGTCCTTAAATTAAAAGGTGGATGTATTGGTGTGGATGTGGAACAAGAATGTTTTTGCCTCGACATTATTTGTATATAGAAAAATCATGAGAAAATGAGGGAATGTTAGGAAGAAACTTGTTTGGAAAGCTAACCTACCTTTGAATATCAAAATCTTCCTTTGGCATCTTCAAAAAGGTGTCATCCTCTAACTAAAGGCAATTTTAAAAAGATGTTGGAAATGGAGCACTAGGTGTTATCTTTGCAATTATGAGGAAACTATTCAACACCTCCTTTTTTATTACCATATTGCAAGGTCCATTTAGAATGTGGTATGCATTATTTTTAAGTTGCGGCCACCTAGTAGCGTCAATCTGTTTGGTTCCTGGTTGGCAAGATTTTCGTCAAAATTGTGAAGTCAAATTTTGGTTGGTGCAGTAGCTATGTGCATAGCAACGCGATTGTGCAGAATGATGTTATTTTTCAAAATCAGTACAACTAACTCATCCTTTCGATCATTTTTTGGAAGACTTATTGGATCATGCATTGATCTTAGCTATCTAAAGAGAAAATGGATCATTGTATCTAAAAGCACGATGTCGTGCTTCAAAGGTGTTTATGAGCAAAGCCTGCAACAAATTTGGTTGGCGATTCAGGAATAAAATCGAGTCTTGAGTGCTTACTGGTGTTTTATTTTATATAACCAATTACTTGCATGCATAAATAGTCATATCTACATAGGCTAAACTATAGATAGAGGGCGTGAGGTGTCTGTATAGATAGGTCCCACCGCATCAGCAACCATTACACTTCAATGTTGTAACAATCTAGAGTTGTATATACAATACAAACTGAGTTAAGTAATTTGATCTTTGTTTTAGAAAATGTGTGCCGCTACTTCAAATATAGTTATAGAATATATTTTCTTAATAAATTTACTTAATTAGATACATAAATACTAATATTATTTACTATAAAAACTTGGTCAAACTCGAACTAGTTTGATCGGCATGTTTTCTATAGTTGCATTCTTCACATAACACAAATATATAATTGGGTCACTTTTGTCAAATGTTCCTAGTTGTGACGGTAAATTGCTTAATTTGGGTATGCAAAGTACGTCAGCAAAAGGAGAGGGTAGCTGAACCTAGACATGCGACAGCTTAACAGCAATGCCTGGTCCCCGCGTGCACGCCAATCGGTGCAGTGGGATTTTTCTTTGTTTTTTTTTTTGCCAAAATCAAGTGGGGATTAATTATTTTAGTCAGCCACACTCAGCATTCAGCAAGTCGATGCTCCTCTCTACTAGCTAGGCTTGACTGAAATTAACGACTGAACCGGATCTCTCAACCGTTCGTTTTGGCGGTCTCGTCGTCTCGATGGCCTCCGATCTCGGGTACGCACGTACGTACCGCACCATCTCCGATCCTGGAGCTTATTCTGCCTGCAGAAATCATGGACGGTCTTGTCGGATCCCAAGTGCAAATCGTGGTGCCTCAGCAAGGTCGTCGTCGTCATGCTCGCGCACCTCGCCGGCCGCCGTGTGTGCGTCGTCGTTATATATGCTCACCCCGCGGGCCACCCTGTCAGCAAGCAAGGTCGACCACCGTCATGCTCACCCAGCAAAACCCGCAAGAGCGGGGCGGGCCGGGTTCACTGACCGTGAAATTTTTGGGTAGGGTTGGATTGGCATTCGGTGTTCTCGATCTAATTAAGGACGATCATCGACGGGTTGGGGCGGGTCTGTCCCCGCCATTAGCAGGCGTAGATGCTACGGGAACTTCGTTAGAGGAACCGCGCGCACTACTCGGATTCCACGGTTTTGAACGGTCGCACAGCCCAGTTCTTCAGAATCATGCATCATCTATATTGAGACAACGGTTCTCGGGCCCCAAGCAATAAACATCATATCCATCTGTACTGTTCTAATTATATGTATAGGGCCTAGCTAGAGTATAAATTGCGCCCACTGATTTGCGATTCTGCCTCTCTTCTATTTTAAGGAAAAGTGGTCAACATCGTTGTAATGTCATAACTTTGTGTTTTTTTAAGGAAAAGAGTTAACAAAAATACTACATATATGATCGAAAAGACATTAGTCATTTTGTAAAATAACTGCAAATGAGCCGGAAATTAAATCATTTGGGGTTCCTATACATCTATTAGCATGTACGTTCTATCTGCAAACATAAGTAAAAAATTAGACCCGGCTCCACCAGCCAAAGTATATATACTTCGCAGTATATTTTAGGTTATTCAACGGTTCTTACTGTTAGCAGAGTCATCATTTAAAATAGTATCTTGAAAATATGGTAGGTGAGTTCAGTTATAATATTGACAATAAATTAACTATAACACGGAGTACATATCATTATTTTAATATATTATTTTATATTTAGTGGAGGACAAACATTACACATCAAGTGGTCCCACGTAAACATATATATAAGGATGTGGCTCGAGCTAGACAAAGCATATATAGGGTTTCAACCTCTATATGTGCAAGTAGCAAATATGCATATATATTTGATTATATATATGATCAAGTAGGTACGGCCGGTCAAGCAAATCTGAATTTAAAGAAACGTGATGGCTGTTTGCGTGCGTCCACGAACCCATAAGCCACGGTTCTCTATGTGAAAAAGATGTGGCCCTACCATGAAAAACCATGGTAATATGCAGGAATTGATGCAGCACCTAGTTTTTCTCCTGGCCGGTTTCAGGCAAACCAGCAGGATGGCACTCCATGATAAAAAAATAGAAGAAGAATCGGATAAAGCGTGAAACCCAGTAATAAGTTGTCAATTCAAATGGGCACAACTAGCACATATATATGAATGTGTAGTATCAATTATACGCCTAATATTCTTTTTTCTAAGAAAAGAGGACTTGTAAATTTCAGATGAACTACGATATAGAAATTGTGAATGTAGAAAAAAATAAAATAGCAGTATATTTATTTATAGGCTTAGGGCCTCTTTGAAACGTAGGAACAAGAAACCCTACTAGAGTTGAGAGCACATAAGAAAAGTTTCTAATTGAGTGTTTGGATTCAACATGAAAACAATAATCGGAAGACATATAGACACAAAGAAAATTTTCCAAAATGTTTGACCTTAGTATTAGATTTTCTATAAAACTCCCTATGGACTTGTTTGAATGTGCATGTATCGACTTCAAACCACATAGATTGGAATGGATTGAAGTGGAAATTAGTTCAAATACACTCCAAAATATGTGGTTTGAGAGAGATACATGTGCATCCAAACAAGACCTAAATGATTAAACCATCGTGTAGAAATTTTACTTGTAGGACCACGGGGTGGGCGACAATCCTTTGTCCCAATGTACTACATGGGAAAAGATTCCCATAAGATTCCAATACCACCGTAGAACTCCCCTGTGATCCTATATATGCGTTCAAACGAGGTTCTTAAATTTGATTTGCCTAAGGTAAGTGTCAAGAAAACGTTGGCATCATATGTACGTACGTTATTGATCAAAAGAAGACATATATATACTAGCTCCATTCTGAAATGTAAGTGATTCTAGCTATACACTCTAGCTAGAAACCCTTATATTGGTTAGTACTCCCTTCATTCCAAACTACCAGCTGTTTTGGCTTTTCCAGATATAAATACACTATGTTTGGATACATAATAAAAGCAATGCATGCAACTAGAAAAGTCAAAACGTATATTTGTGAAAAACGTATGTAGCTATATATTTGTCAAGAGAGGGTTTAGAATGAGCATCTAGAGTAAAAAACCAAAGTTATGCCGGCCAATCGAAATTATTTTGAGAGGGTAAAGGCAAAGCAGGTATGCCCTATATTATTGGCATAACTAAAGTCTGAAATAAAGCAACAACTTTGCCTGACTTTGTACATATATAATAAAATTTATTTCAACAGCAAAACTTATGTACATATATAGTAAATTTTTTTTACCAAATTGGGCAAAGAAAGTCTTCTTCTGTCCATCATGCGCTAACAGCACTCTTTTGCTCACTAGTGGAGTAAATCGGTGCCGGATGCTACTGCCCCGGATTAAAGAGTGTTCGCTAAATCTCAAATCCCGAAAGAAGAAGAACGGCAGCTCTCAAATCTCTGCCTAGCTAAACACACATGCGGTGTATACTAAGATCGAATAAGAGAGAGAGGGATCAGAAGCAGCAGCGCGCTAGCAGCTGCAAGAGCTAAATGCATGTATTAGCTAGATTGCTACTACATATATATACACATTGCTCGAATCGATGCTGTGGTTAAGATCATGCGTGTTACCTCTGTAGAGGCAGAAACATTCCTCGGGACACACTTGAACAAATCGATCTCGTACGTGTTCAGAAATTAATAATAAACAAACAATAGGAAAGGGCAGACAGACGAAAGAAAAGAGAATATGTCGAACAGAAATCTAGCTAGGACTAGGAGAGAATTCCAGAGGCAAAGATTAGTTAATTAGTTCAAAGGAAGCTCGATTACTAATGACACGGCTAGGGAGGATTGATTCAGTTGATCGACAAGAGCGAGGTAATAATAGCTCTCGTCAAGAATCAACATGTACGTGTAGCTGAAGAGCAGTGCATGCGGTTAGGACTTAGGAATAATGGAGTTCGGACAAGCTAGTTTTGGGTGAGGAGAAACATGCATCAATTAAGAAGGGAGACGAGTGTAGAATCAGCATTGACTGGGCGGGCTTACCGTTATCCACGACGGGGCTGGAGAAGAAGCCCGTCGGCGAGCTGCTGTGCCGCGGGAGCGACGCCGACGCCGACGGGCCGCCGCCGCCGTCCTGCCTCCCGTCCACGGCGAACTGGTGGTACCGGTGATGATGAATCCCGTGGTGGCCTTGGCCGTGCGCCAGCGAGATCTCGGGGCCGCCACCGCCGTAGTGGTGGTGTCCGTGCTGCATCATCGGCGGCGCCCGCTCCGCGGTCGACGATGACGGCTCCCCGGCGGCCCCCGGCGCCGGGAAGAAGGCCCTCACTGCCGCCGCCCCCACCGCCTCCGTGGGGTCAACGACGAACGGGTGCTGCTGCGGCGGCGGCGGCTGATGTCCGGGGCCATAGCGCGAACGGCCGCCGCCGCGCTGCGGCGGCGGGTTCATGCGGCGCCCACCCTCACCAGTCACCACAGGCCACAGGCCACAGCACAGCAGACGTAGCTAGGGGCGGCGCGGGCGCGGCAGCCAGCTAGCTAGCTAGCCGGTGGTTTCGAAGCTGCTTGCTGGGTGCTTTTCCGATGAGAGCAAGCGGCTCTGCAACTTGATCCAAAGCCTCCAACCCAAGCGACCAGCAGACCGACCAACCAACATGCGATGCGACTGGTCGTCGTGTGCGTGCCGGGAGGGGAAAATATATGGTGGCCATCAGGGGCTCGAACGGGTCCGCCTCGCGCTCGTGACTCGTGATCCAATTCCGCGGCGTCTGGTATGGTGTGTGAGCGAGCTACGGTGGGGCTCTCGGGGGCCGGGGCGTGTGGTGGCCGCGTGCGGGTGCGGGGTGTGGGCGGTGGCGTGGCGGGGAGCGAGACAGGCGCCAGGCCCGTGCCTTCTCCTGGTTGGCCTTGCTCCGCCTATCCCCGTCCGCCTTGCTCAAAGCGGCAAGTGGGGGGGCGAGCGTGGGGAGGAGCAAAAGGTGGCCGCCTCCGTCCGAGGCACCGCGGAAGGCCGATGACGGATGGGCCCCGCTGCCGCGGATGGAATGGAAACCCACGGCGAAAGGCCAAACCGAGGCGCAGCGGCGCCAGGGGCCGCGGGGTTGGCTGGCGGGGCGGGCGGGTTCACTGCATCTCACGGACATGCGATGCGAATGCGACGACGCGCGCGGGCTCCATACCTCCATCGCCATCAGCTCCGCAACTTGTTCTCAGGGCGTTTACGTGTACAGGGGCGGAGCCAGCAATCTGGCAATGACAGCCTCCACACCTAAAATTAGCAACAAAAGAAAATAAACAAATATATATTGTATGTATATACGTGAATATAAGTTGTCCTGTTTGGTTTTGTAGTTCTGAAGATGATAGAGGTACATAGTAAGTCCAATATTAATCCATCTAGCAACCCACAGGTCCATTTTAGAATAGAGAGAGTATATTTTTATATAATTTCTTCATAATCTAAAAAATGTTCATATAATTTCTTAGTAAGCTATTATATAGTTATATTACATATGTTTGATTTTAAGAAACTTTACCACACCTGAAAAAAATTTCATGCATCCGCCACTTCGTGTACTACTAGTACTACACTCATCAGACCGATCGATCGGCCACGAGCAAAAACATACATTACAGTACGACACAGAAAGGACCGACGACCCCTGAAACTTAACGAACCACACAAAAGCAAAAGCAAAAGCAAAAGCAAAACCGGAACCTGGGCCGCACACACAAACGGAATCCAGATTGCGGCGCGCGGAGGGACGAGATCGAGGGGGCTATAGAAAGCGAGAAAGAGAAAGAGAAGCACACGTCTAGCTTCGTGTTCTTCCATCCCGGTGCGGCGGTGTCTCCTCCGTTCACGGTTCATCCCCCCTGTAGGAAGATGCGAACGCGCCCCGGCGCCCAGCGGCCGCAAATTGCCAACTGGCCGCTTGTTTATATATATATATTGCCAACTTGGAAGAGTACTTTTACTAGCATTGCGTACGGAACATTTGCAGCACGCATTTATAAAAGAAACAGCCAAACCGGCCGGTGGCAAGAGAAGGTGTGGTCATCGATCCATGGCAATGCATGAGCAACGACTAATAATAAGCCCGTGATACTGATATGATGATGACGGTGGTTGTATACGTAAGTACGTCGGGGAGACATATGTTTCTTCAACCGGGTCTGGCAGTGGGATGCATGCATTTAGAGGGCAAAGGTACGACTATATATCCTATTATTGGCGAGTTTGGACTCATCAGTTTTATTTGCACAATTCTTATTATGGCTCTGTTTTTTTCCAGCTATACAGAATTTTAACAATTTTTTTTCAGCGAATGAACAATATTTTCTTCTCGCAACAAATCAGCATAAACTAAATTTCATCAAAACGTATGATGTGTGAAGGCGCAAATTTTGTAAGAGGTTTGGTTGAAACAACTATCCCCCCACCCGTGCCCTCTCTCTCTCTCACTGTTAAAGTTCAAAGCCTAAAGCAAGCGAGCATCTCCAACAATTTGTTATTTCTCACTTGTCAAATCTTGTGTTTTAGCAAGTTGTTATAATAATTTACCAAGTTGAAAAAAGGTCATCTCTAACAATTTGCTAATTCTCACTTGCCAAATCAAAAAAGGAAGATTAAAAAGGAAGGAAACTTGCATGCCGAAAACCGAGCGGAGGACTCGCGGGCGAGGGGATGGCAAGCCGATGCGTGCTCACAAAAATAGGCGCGCGGCTCCGTCTTTTGGCAAGCGTGTATAATTGACAAGTTCAATTGACAAATTGTTGAAGATTATTTTTTTATTGATTTACCAAATTTTAAAGGATGACAAGTGATTCAACAAACTGTTGGAGATACTTAGGTGCATGAAAACAGCTTCAAATTCCACATGTTTTGTTGCTCTTCTATTTCTTAGCAGCAGAAACACTTTTTAGAAGCTAAACCAAACACGGTCTAAAGCTCTAATTTGTGGCCTCTTTGCTTTGCTTTGTTAAGTGCACACCTGCACTTTTCATGCAGATGCTCTAGTGGTTGTATATAAATTGGTAAAATAGTCATTTTGGCCCCTCAACTATCACCGAAGGCTCAAATTGACTCCTGAACTATCAAAATAGTCACTTTGACCCCTCAACTATCACCGAAAGCTCAAATTGACCCCTGAACTATTAAAACGACCACTTTGGCCCTTAAACTTATGATTTTCGTCTCAATTTCATCCATTACCCCTGATCGATGGACATATGAACAGATGAACTGCGAAGGTTGAAACCGTCCCTCATTATTTTTTTTATTTACTTGTTGACCGCTCACAGCGTTTTTAACCCCACTATTTGTTTTAAAAATACCAAAATCTGATTTAATGTTAGAGAATTCATAAAAAAATGTTTTACCTTAGAAAAGTAAATGAAGTTGGGCTTATCAGCCACTGAAGCGATCAAATGAACAAGTCGATAATTTTCTTCTGAATTATTTCTTGGTTGTCTGATTGATAAATATTGGTACAACTGAAAACAGAGAGTAGGTATATAAAATGATGTTGGTCATGTATCTGTGAGAGAAAAATTTTCTTCTGAATTTTCTCGGGGTATATAAACGAGCAGGCCAATAATTTTGTTCTGAATAATTTTCTTCTGAATTATTTCTTGTGAGAGAAAAACATTGTTTCGTGTGGGTTATGTAGCACAGATCGTTTAGGGCGCCAACCACGTATGATGATGTACCCATGATTTTAGAAAACACATGAAGTTTACCTAGTTAAACTAGACTAGAATTTACCTCCATTTTCATCCACTGTTTTACTTTAACCTAGTTTTGAATTTTATGAGATCATATAAGCTTTAAATATTCTAAACAAGTAATAAAAAGGTATATCGTGATTGTAGTAAAAAATATGAAACCAGTTTTATATTTTTCTAAGGTAAAACAATTTTTTTATGAATTCTCTAACATTAAATCAGATTTTGGTATTTTTAAAACAAACGGTGGGGTTGGAAACGCCGTGAGCGGCCAACAAGTAAAGAAAATAATGAGGGGGTGGTTTTGACCTTTTCGCAGTTCATCTGTCCATGTGTCCATCAATCAGAGATAATGGATGAAATTGAGACAAAAATCATAAGTTTAAGGGCCAAAGTGATCGTTTTGATAGTTCAGAGGCCAATTTGAACTTTCGATGATAGTTGAGGGGTCAAAGTGGTCGTTTTGATAGTTCAGAGGTTAATTTGAACCTTTGGTGATAGTTGAGGGGTCAAAACGGCTATTTTACCATATATATTAGAGCAAAGGGGTGGGTGATCGTGCTCCTATATAGAAAGCATAAGAGTGTTGAGCTTATTATTAATTTAAGTTTTAGATTTCAGTACAACGCATTAAACAACCATAACAACTCAAAACCCCAGAATATAGCAACTCTAACAGGCCATATCACACAGCTCAGTTAACAACTAAACCGAAGGCAATACAGCTGAAGAAAGAATTAGTCGATTGCCTCTAAGGTATTTCCGCCAAACAATTGGCTTGGTAGCCATAATGAACTGATAGTCTTCTATTAATCTCTTTATATAGCACATATCTTCGTCTTCGTGCTACACAAAAACATGGCATGGATTTCCCATAAATAGATACTCCTAGTTGGCATGCCATTGTTTTTCGCAACCATGGCTTTTGCATGTTTTTCACAAAAAAAAAGTAGAAAAAATTGTTACAAACCCTCATCAGTAGTCTCTAGGATTATTTTGGGGAAGGGGCAGGGACAGAACATGGGGCTAGAAGGACACCCCTGGAGTATGATTATTGGATATATACTCTAATTCATATTGTGCAAACTAGCTAAGATTTATTTTACTAGTAATATTCCTTGCTCGGTATATATCTTCGTTTTATGAAAGTAAACACTATTTCAAGACTAATTGGTTTTCTAGTATCTGTATATTTTTTTCTATTTTTGAAAACATACAAATAAATAGCTAAAAGTTTTTTTCTAAATTTTGATTGGAAGCGTCCAAAACTTCACGTTGCTTAGTACTTACGTACCCCCTCCATTCCAAATTGTAAGTCATTTCAAGAATCTTGGAGAGTCAAAGTTTCTCAAATTTGACCCAACTTATATAATAATATAATAATATTTATGATGTCAAATAAGTATCATTAGATTCGTTATCAATTATATTTTCATAGTATACCTATTTGATGTTATAAATCTTTATAGTTTTGTCTATAATTCTTGGTCAAACTTGAGATGCTTTGACTCTCCAAGATTTTTAGAATGACTTACAATTTGGGATGGAGGGAGTACCATTTAGTAAGCTAGCTACACGCCAATAATGAGAAGAAACAAGCATGCCTTTGAAAAACGAAGTCACATTAATTTGTCGACAGAGACACTGTCCATTTCCAAGTTGCTCCAACCGGATCAGTACTCATGCAGTGTACGTGGAGCAAGTTGCTTCTTGATTGCTTCCAGCCAAGTCAGATCGAGCAGTAATCTACAGTGTAGTTATGGAGCCAGCTTGCTGTCGTAGTTGTGACGAGAAGAAAATAAGAATGGTGCTAGCAAACTTCGTCCGCGCTGACAACACCAGGGTGCACTTCATGCAGCGCAATGATTATGGAGAAAAGAGACCTGGTTGGTTTTGGTTATTATCATCATACTCCTATATCACAGTCATTCCCTGGACAAGACGACGACTACTCCAACTTGCTTGCACGTTTCATCATGTGCCCAGCAGGCGGCCTTTTGGGCATCGTACGTCTGGCGGCGGCGTCCTCGGTCGTCCTAGGATATGATCGAGCTAGAGGGATGAAATGATTATTGCGTCTACCATCGGTGCCGTAAGCATGCGTCTACCATAAGTGACCTGACTTCTGGAAACCAAACAAGTCCTTAGAGCAACTCCAACAGTTTGGTAATTTTGGTTTGACAAAACATAGAATTTGCCAACTCTGAAATAAATATGTCAAAGCAAAAAATATACAATCTCCAACAGTTTCCCATAATGACTTGGCAAAAACGGAAAAAAAGGAAGAAAAAAAAACTCCGCCGCTCAGTGTTCCACCGTGAAAAAAAGGAAGGAAAAAAAAGAAGAAAAAGGACGTCGCCCAGTGTTCAGTCGTGAAAAAAAGAAGGAAAAAAATTGCCTCCCCCTTTTCAAGGTCTCCAAATTACCAAGTGCGGGCTCTTATTTGTAACTTTGGCAAAAATGCCAAGCCCAAATGTCAAACTGTTGGCCACCAGTTTTTTTAGTTTTTTTGACAAAATTAGATATGCCAAGTCTAAATGTCAAACTGTTGAAGTTGCTCTTAGGTCCTGTTTGGTTCCCATAAGTCACCTGACTTATAAGTTCAAAAGTGAAAAAATGACTTATTTTGCCAAACACCCTAACTTATAAGTCACCCTAACTTATAAGTCCATAAGTTGCTCCACCCCAACTTATGGACTTATAAGTCACCTCCTTTTCACATAGGATCACACTTTTTTTTTTTGCTTCGGGACCACACTCCAACCCATTTCTCACATAGAACCATACCTTTTTTTTGCTTCGGGATCACACTCCAACTCATTTCGTGCATGACTTATAAGTCATTGGAAACCAAACAAACATGACTATAAGTCACTTATAAGTCGGGTGACTTATGAGAACCAAACAAGGCCTTAATCTACGCAAACTAAAGCTCCAGCCGCAGACATGGCCGCGCCCCTGTCGTCGTCCTTCGGAAAGGGAAATGAGCAGGGAAGAGCTAGCTGGTGGAGTGTTGAACGCGGTTTTTTTGCCCATAAGGGCACATGCTCCCACATCATGGGTCGTTAGATTCGTTCTGAGATTCGTGCACAACAGGAGAGAGATAAATTTTTATTGTCTCTCTCCTGCTGTGAATGAATCTCGGAGCGAATCTAACGGCCCACATCCTGAGGGCATATGCCCTTAGGGGCAAATTTAACTTTACCGTGGAGTGCTGGACCAGACACCGACATGGCGACATATAGTACATGTGTAGACCAAGCAAACCAAAGCGCGCATTATTATTATACGATGCCACAAATTCATCGTCTTGAAAAAGAATTTGTGCAAATCACACGTACGACAACAGATCATCGATGCGGAGATGATATTGACAGACGACGCCAACTAATTAACCATCCTGTTGATCTTATTGCTCTCATGCATTTGTTGACGCACTACTACAGAAACGACAATCACTGCCGATTTTGTTTGGGCCGGTAGTGATGCCTCTTCACTGCCGGTTCATCCTCTAACAGACCCCAATTATTGGGGGCAGGGGCTGAACCGGCAGTGAAACACCACATCACTGCCGGTTCGTGGCTTGAACCGGCAGTGATGCCTCTCGGCCCTATCACTGCCGGTTTAAGCCACCAACCGGCAGTGATGTGGTGTTTCACTGCCGGTTCGTGGCTGGAACCGGCAGTGATATTGGGTACAGTATAAAGCACGCGATCTCCTCTCTCCCTCCTCTACCCAACAGTACATAACAGTGCTCGGAGCTCCCTCTCTCTATTGTTGCGGCTGGTGGATTTCTTGATCTCTATTTTGGCTCCTCTTCACTCTTGGATCCTCATATCTTTTTGCTCTTGGTTAGTAACAAGCATAATTCTTTACAATTGTTGGTTTACATTGTTTTTGTGTGTAAATCTATAGTTTAGAGCTATGCTAGTTTTCATGATCAAGAAGAGAGATGTTGCAATTTGTGTCAATTTTTTGTACCTTTTAGATCCAAAAGTATTTAGAAAAATTGTAACACTTTGTTTTTATTGGCAAATTATTGTATAATCATTGAGTAGCTAGGTTCGAAAGATTCGTCCCAAAAATTATGGATAAAAATTGTAATTAGTTATATTTATTACTTACATTTAATACTCCATGCATGTATTAAAGATTTGATGGGATGTGGAATAGATTCGGTATTTATTACTTACATTTAATACTCCATGCATCCACCTATTTTGTTGTCTCACTTTTTATAGCACGACCCAATTCAAATTATAAAGAAAAAAATATTGTTCAAAAATGCTCCTATTAATATGTTCCTATGTTTTCTCTGCTCTGTCCATTTTATCAGTGCAGACATGGCTCGAGGGTGGATGTATGATCTGTCACATATAGACCCACGATACTTGACGGTCATCGACGATTTCATCAAACGAACTAGAGCCAATGCTGGGGACTCACATCTTGTATTCTATCCATGCAAAGACTGCAAGAATACGAGAAAATAGGGCGACGTGGAACATATACGTTTGCACTTAATCACAAGGGGGTTCATGAGAAACTACACGATTTGGACTTTGCATGGGGAGGTTGGTCAAAATGCTAATGATGATGTGCCCATGCCTAGTGTATCCCTGAATGCATTATTGCATGTTCATGAGTACACAGAACATGTGTCTACCAATGATGATGTGTTTATGAATACATTAGCTGACGACACTGAGGAAAATGATGACATTTCACAGCTTCTACATGATGTGCATGGGGGATTCCTTAGTGCTTCACAGTTGAAAAAACTAGAGATGATGATGAGAAAGGATGTAAAAACACCATTGTTTCCGTGCTGCCCAATAAGTAAACTGGAAGCCAACATCATGCTATTGGAGTTCAAATCAATGAATGAGTTGAGTGATAAAGGCTTCGATAACTTGTTAGTTATACTACATAAATTGTTCCCGGAGGCCGAGTTAGCAGAAAAGACTTACCTTGCGAAGCAAATGATTTGCCCAATTGGCCTCGAGGTTGAGAAAATCCACGCGTGTTTCAACAACTGCATATTGTACCGTGGAGAGAAATACAAAGACTTGGATGCATGTCCCAAGTGTAAAACTCCTCGATACAAGCAAGGGCCATTAAATAATGGAAGCAAGACCAGAGGAGGGCCAGTAAAGTCTGTATGGTATTTTCCTATAGCTCCACGAGTGCATAGGTTGTTTGCAAATGAGAAGTCAGCCAAGTTGTTGCGTTGGCACGACAAAGAGCGAAAGAAAGATTCAATGATGAGACACCCCGTCGATGGGTCGGACTGGAGGACTATCAACACCATGTTCTATAAAAACATCGGTGGAGAGGTAAGGCATCTGTGGTTTACTTTTAGCACGAATGGGATGAACCCATTTGACCAGGTGAGAACCAATCATAACACTTGGCCAGTGACGCTATGTATATACAACCCTCCACCCTGGCTTTATATGAAACGAGCATACGTCCAGATGCCATTACTAATCCAAGGACCAAGACAACTTGGTAATGATATTGATGTGCTTCTACAACCAGTGATCGATGAACTACTACACATGTGGGAGACGGGTGTGAAGGATGTCTGGGATGAGTACAAAAAAGAACATGTTACGGTAAAGGTTGTACTTATTGCTACAATCACCGACCTACCAGGGTGAGGTTCCTTGTCTGAAGAGAAGACAAAAGGATACACTGGGTGTGTCGAGTGCTTGGACGAGACTGATGCTACACATCTACCAGAAAACAGGAAGATGGTCTATATGGGACACCGTAGGTTCCTACGTCATGATCACCCTTACCGTAGGAATACAAAAGATTTTAATGGGACTACTGAGAAACGTGGACCTCCAAAGTATCGAGACGGGAAACAGTTGCTTCAACAATTAAGCAAACTCACAAATGTTGTCCTTGGGAAGGGGGACGGGGCAGTAGCAGCGCCAACCGATAGTATCTGGAAGAAAAGATCAATCTTCTGGAAACTACCTTACTGGTCACTTTTGAGTGTACGTCACTGTCTTGATCCAATGCACATAACTAAAAATGTGTGTGGTAACACACTTAACACGTTGATGAACACCGGGGGAACAAGCAAGGATTCTCTCGCGACACGCTTGGACATGCAACACCTGGGCCTCAGGAAGGAATTGCACCCAGTAACTCTTGAGAATGGCCACTTGAAACTTCCGGTGGCATCATGGACACTGAAAAAGGAGGAAAAAGAAATGCTTATTTCTTTCTTCAACGATCTCAAAGTACCGAGTGGCTACTGTGGGAACCCGAAGAGGCTAGTTAACATGAGAGAACTTAAGTTTAACTATGGTTCTATGAAGGCCCATGACTGTCATGTCATAATGACTCAGCTGCTCCCAGTTGCCCTACGAGGTATCCTCCCTGACAAGGTCCGCGCTCCAATCATAAAGTTGTGTTCGTTCTTCAACGCGATCTCTGAAAAGGTCATTGAAGTGGACAGGCTAGACCGCCTGAAGCAGGAGATAGCCGAGATTATATGCAGGCTTGAGATGCATTTCCCACCGACTTACTTCGACATTTCAGTACATCTACTTGTTCATCTTGTGGATTAAATAAAAGCCCTTGGCCCAATGTACCTACACCAGATGTTTCCCTTCGACAGGCTCATGAAAGTTTTTAGGCGATATGTTAGGAATAAATTCAGACCAGAAGGGAGCATGGTAGAAGGATAGTCAACAGAGGAGTCTATTGAGCTCTCCACATATTATCTAGACATCAAGCGGGTCGGAGTTCCAGTATCTCATCACGATGGAAGACTAGGGGGCAAAGGAACAATAGGTGAGAAAGCTGTCAAAATAGACAAAGTGGTCTCCTTCAGACAAGCACACTTCACTGTTCTCCAATAGGCCGACGGTGTGAAGGCATACATTGATGAGCACAAACAGTTACTGCAAAGGAAGCACATCGGTAGGTCACAGGCTTGGCTTGAGAAAAAACATAAGGAGGAATTCGGTGACTAGTTTCGACGCCAAAGGCTAGGAATGGCGACGGGATGTCAGCTAGATCTCTTAGCTCCCGGACCTTCGAGTATGCTAATGATGTACCAAGGATATCAAATAAATGGTTTTACATTTTACACACAAAAATAGGACGGAAAGAGCACCAACCAAAATAGTGGTGTTTGTTTCAACGCCCACGATGAGTACGGCACGGTGGTGGCAACATACTATGGTTTCATAGATGAGATATGAGAGCTAGACTATGGACATCAGTTGAAAGTTGCTCTTTTCTATTGTCTGTGGGTCCGGCTGAATGAAATCAACACCGACAAAGATGGGTTCACTACCGTTGATCTATCTAAGACCGCATACAGAGATGACCCCTTCGTCCTTGCAAAGGATGTTTTGCAAATCTTCTATGCAAGGGATAACAATACAAATGTAAGACGACATGTAGTATTGCAAGGCAAAAGGAAGATTGTCGGTGTCGACGGAGTGGCAGACGAAGAAGACTACAAAGGTTATGAAGAAATGACTCCTTTTAGGGCGGACGTTACCCTACATGTCCTTAAAGAGGGTGACGAACCTGCTTACCTCCGGAGTGATCACGATGAGGCCATCATGTGCCTGCACTGTGAATTAGAGTATCATAAACTATGTAATCCTTAATGAAATGTTGTTTTAGTAATTTGCATCAAATTTGAGATCATATGAAGTTGTAGATTGATGAGTTGTACCACATTGTTGATTGATGTATGTCATGTCAAAAGGAATTCAAAAACTATAAAGAATTAGACCTTGAGTGTATAAGCATTAATGTAGAGCTCCTCAAAACTAGCAAAAACTATGTTTGAAGATTTTCAACTTCTATTCAAAATTTTGGAGTAATTACAAAGGGGGTAATTGAATTTTAAACCCTTATTCAAATTCAAAAGGGAATTCAAAAACTATAAAGAATTAGACCTTGAGTGTATAAGCAATAATGTAGAGCTCCTCAAAACTAGCAAAACCTATGTTGGAAGATTTTCAACTTCTATTCAAATTTTTGGAGTAATTACAAAGGGGATAATTGAATTTTAAACCCTTATTCAAATTCAAAAGGGAATTCAAAACTATAAATAATTGGAATATGCTCCTTCAGCAAAAGTTGTAGAGAATTAAAAATTATGCAACTTCTATGTTTGGAGTTTTTCAAGTTCTAGTAAAAAATCAGGAGTAATTTGAATTCTAAAGCAAAAGGCAGAATTTAAAAAAATTACAAATCAGTGCCGGTTAGTAAGGAACCGGGAGTGATGTCCCCTATCACTGCTGGTTCTATCTACCAACCGGTAGTGATGCCCTCTAATCACTGCCGATTTAAAATAACCGGCACTGATGCCTCCACATCATTGTCGGTTCTTGTTACAAACTGACAGTGATAGGGGACATCACTGCTGGTCTATAACAAGAACCGACAGTGATGTGGCCGAGTATATAAGGAAAGGGCGCGGTCTGAAATTTTCAGACTCGCGCCCATTCTACACTTAGCCGCTCGACGAGTCCGAGCTCTCGCCAGTGCA
Source organism: Microstegium vimineum (assembly GCA_022036555.1). Classification (NCBI taxonomy): domain Eukaryota; kingdom Viridiplantae; phylum Streptophyta; class Magnoliopsida; order Poales; family Poaceae; genus Microstegium; species Microstegium vimineum. The sequence continues at coordinate 34,049,494 of CM039131.1, forward strand.
CGCCGCCGTCGTTGCTCCACACCGACGCCGCTCAGCAGGACACGCCGCCCGACGCGCCGCCGCCAGTGGACGCAGGAGCTCCACGTTGCTCAGGCGTTGCTGTCACCGCCCGACGCGCCGCCGCCGCCGCAGTAGGTGCTCCTCCACGACGCCACCCAGGAGGTCGACGCCGCCCAGGAGCTTGACGACGACGCCCAGGACCTCGACGCCCAGCCCTTGCTCGACGCTGTCGCCCCAGGCCCTGCCCGACGCCACCACAGCCACGCCGCCACAGCAGGTGCTCCCCAACGCCGATCGCCCACGACTTCGCTCGCCGCTCGCCCAGTGCTTCACCGGACTGCTGCTGCTCGAGGCGATTGGAGCTTGGGGCCATCCGAAAGCTTACTCTTGGTGAGCTACTAACCCGCCCACAAGGTGTTCGATGGAATGCCCATAAGGAAATCAGTGAGAGGGAGAGAGAGAAATAGATAGAGATGGATTACATATTGTGGCTAGCATGATTCAAATTACAAAGAGAAAGAGAGAGATAAAGGCTAGCATGATTCATATTGTGGCTACCATGATTCAAATAGAGATAGAAAGATAGAGACATTATATGACATGATAGATATATAGATTAGAGAGATATAACATGACTTATATATAGATAGGTAGAGATATTGATGCTTGTAGATATAGAGAGAGATAGAGAGAGAGAGATATAGAGAGATATAGAGAGATATATGTCATCCTTATATACATGGCTTATTTCATGATAGATAGAGAGATGCATGACTTATAGATAGATTCACTTATGTATAACATGACTTGTCTATATACTTATCTATATTTTGTGGAGACACATTTTGTGGCGATGCATGACTTGTCTATATACTTATCTATATAATTGAAATTCATGTCCAGAAACATGACAATTAAGCGTCGATTCACCACCCGTCGCCCTGCGTCCGAAGCCGATGACCAAGGAACTAGTGATGACAACCAGCAAGGGGATCAAAGACCTTGGAGCCCTAGCCATATGCTAAACCTAGAAGAGGGCCAAGGAAACGAGGTAATAACTTAGGTCATACCTAAAAACACGGTAGATATAGCCAGAAAAATTTGATGGGGACTTATTCATAAATTTTGAAGCAGGTTCCGCCGGAAGGTCCAAGTACTGGTGAGAGTTCCAGAAGGACTAAGCATGGTGCAACAAAGCTCCCTCAAACAACTAGACACTGACACATCTCTCAGTTCGATCAACTAGGGGAGCCGGTGGAGCCACTTAAAGCATTGGGCCCATACAAAGAGTACCATCGTGGCACTTGTAAGGGACTTCATCCCGATCAAATACAGGAAGTGGAATGATAGTGAGCAAGACCCGTGGAGGGTTCCAGAAGTGGAGAAGGAACTAGTTTGGAACAAGCTCAAAGGGTATTTCACTTTCCCTAATGATTGTGATGAAGCGACAGTCAAGAAGAGGGTCAAGGAAATCATGGGTCACTCCTTCAAGAATTTCAAGGGAAAGTTGCACAAGCTCATCAAGGAGGAAAAAGAAACAAATTTTGCGGGAGGTGAATTCAGCAAGCAGAGGGACTTCTGGGAGGAGTTCAAGGCTTACAAGCTATCCGATGAGGCCAAGGCATCAAGCGAAAGAAACAAAGCAAACTCGCTTAGATCAAATAATCCTCACCGCCTAGGATCGCGTGGGTACGTAAGGAAGATTCCGGATTGGGATGCCCAAGTCGAAGCACTAGAGCGGAGCGGCGTTATGCCTCAGACAAGCGATTGGCAGCCCAGATCAGTGAACTACCTACTCGCAAGGGGGGCACGATACAATCCTGACGGGAGCCTTTCCGCCAGCGCTGAACCCGTCACCGATCTCCTCCAGAAGATTTCCACGATCACTGAGGAAGTGCATAGAGGGGCCCACAGGTCGAATAGAGAAAATGATGTGCTCACGCAAGCACTTGGAACCAAGGAGCACCCCGGTCGCACTAGAGGAGCCAGGATAATTTCTTGGGAGAAAGTATTTGAAGGTGAATCTGCTTCCTATAGGAGCCGGGTCAGGGCTAGAACGCAAAGAAAAGAGGAGTTCCAAAGGATGCGAGAGGAGCTAGAACAGAGCATGGAAGCACGGATAGTTGCACAAGTGGCGAGCGCTATGCAATCCATGTGTTCGAGTCAAGGGCCGCATGCAATCCCTGCTTTGAATAGCCCAGTGCCCGGCAAGGGCCGCAATAGTTGTGGCTCAACCCCTATGCCTGACGACGAAGAGGTCAATGCTCCTCATACGGTGGACGACATCACAGAACCTGTGAATGTCAGGTTGTACATCCGTCAGCAGTGGACCAAAGACAAGGTGGTGGTCGGACAAGCATTTCCTAGAGGAGAGAACGTCATTCATGGCAAGCCAGTGCCACTCGGGTATATCAGGGTCAGCATTGATAAGATCTTGGACAAGAAGTACAATAAGATACATATTGATTTCTAAGTGGAGGAAGAAAGGTCGCGTCTAGTTCACAACTTGGGCACTCATGTCGCCTGGCGCAAACGCTTCATCAACCTAGACGAGAAGCAATCCTCGGAAGATGAGGATGACAGTGAATCATCTCGGTCCCCTCCGCGAAGAGGTTTCTCTCCTCGTCAAGATCCACCGACACCTTCTCCACCGCCAAAGGAGAAGACTCATTCTCCACTGCCAAAGGAGAAGACTCCTTCTCCACCGTCAAAGGAGAAGACTCCTCCTCCTCCTCCTCCTCCACCAGCTTCAAAGTCCTCAGGACTGGGATCTCGATGGCCTAGGTCTAGATCAGGTTCGACTTCGCAACAGAGGAGGTCATCAGCTTCGGATGGTAAAGATCCCAAGATGACTAGTAAAAGGCAGAAGCTAGCGCCGACTGAGGACAAAATTCTACGAGCTCAGACTGCAGAAAAGGCCGCCAAACTTGCCTTGTATGCACGATTGGCTTATATACCTGAGAAACAGAGCGAATTTGAAAGGCAAAGTAAAAATCCGGGTAATCAAGAAAGATCTAGAGAAATACACACCTTACAGCAGCTAGAGATACAAACCTTGACCGCGGACCTGAACATAAGCATGAAGGATACCGAGAATCTCTATTTTGGAAAAACCGAATTTGAAAACGCCAAAGTTGTATACAAATTTGAACTAGGCATGCCTATGGTCGCCAGCGAAGAAGAGTATAGAAAATTGTCAACAAACATGCGACAATTGCATGATTATTACATCATAGATAGTAATAGCAGCGAAGACAAGATAGCAACCTTTGAAGTATGCATCTCTTCCTATTTACATTTTAATCATCCTGAAGAAGTTATGCATACTATTCATTATGAAGACCTCTTTCAACTCTTTCAACGACGCTCGCTGGATGTGCAGATTATGATGTTATGGACTCTGTAAGTACCATACCCTAACAACGTTATAATAAACTACGTGATCTGCATTTGAATATATCCATGCATGTTTATTTTACAGGTCTATAGCAAAATTTTGTCTCCAAAAACGAAATAGCATTTTTGACTTCTTGGACCTCATCTTGGTAAATGAGACAACATGCAAAGCCGGTCTCCAAGATCCGTATGTCTCAACAAGTTTGAGGATAGAGTTTGAAAGAATGTTTTCAGTCGGCAAAACAAACGCATTGCTAACCTACAATTACGAGTATGTGTTCTCGACCCTTACTTAAGTGTTTTTTCTTGATATATCATTCAATAACATGAGCTTTGTGATTGCAGCAACCATTACGTCCTCGTAGATATAAGTCTTAAAAAATCAACTATCGAGGTGTGGGACTCAAAAAGAAGTCACTTGAACTCATCGAACTCCTAGTCAAAGTGCTAAATATGTAAGTGAACTCAATATCACCACACTTTTCAATCACATATGATATTGTAATTAATGTCCTCGGCCTTCACACTTCATTTACATTGTCACATAGAATGAAGTCGTTACCTGATTGGAGAAATGTGGAGCCTAAGCTGCAAAAGAAATGGAGACCCCCATTCAAAGTGGGATATATGAAGAAGGTCAAACACCTAGATCAATCAATGGGGAACAACGAGTGCGGGTTCGCAAAACTAGGAATAGGAGATGACATGGTACGTACGCGTCGCATTTTAATTCTATTGTTTTGTCTTACGTATGTGCATCTCAATATCATCTTGTATCAATTTACAGTGCAAAGATCAGGGCCACAACAGGTTGGTAGATTTTGAGATAAGAGGATTTCAAGAGGAGATAGCAGCTCTTATTCTGGACGAGATAGTGTATAGAAAAGGATATCTGTCCATTGTGCAGAGTAAGGACTTCAAGAAGATCTACGGAAAAGACCGTCTCGAAAGACTATTGTAATGCGATATTTAATTCGATACTTTAAATTTTGTTTGAATGTTTTGTAATAATTATTATAAATGTGTGATGAGTTTGTATTGTCGCTAGTCCACAACCACCTTCAATTCACATCGATATCAAATGGATCGATAGCAAACACCTCCACGATCTCACTCCCCACCACCTCTACCCTAAATCCCAAATAAAAATTAAACAATTAATAAAATACAGTTTTAAAAAATAATATCACTGTCGGTTCAATTAAAACCGGCAGTGATGGCTCAAGCATCACTGTCGGTTGGTAGAACAAACCGGCAGCTCAAGCATCACTGCCGGTTCCAACCGGCAGTGATGCTTGAGCCATCACTGTCGGTTTGAGGTTTGGCCTCATCATTGCCGAATTGTCAGTGCCACCGCCACTGAAGGAGGATTTTGAACCGGCACTGTTTGCCGTTTCTGTAGTAGTGACGGGATCGTGAAAGCGACGCAAGTGGAGTTGATCCATTTGCAAGTTGAATTGAGATGTGTGGAGTATATAAGTTACTATATATGGACGGGCGAGTATATGGAACGGAGTACTGTATTAAACAATCTTCCAAGCTGCGCGTCCCTAATGACGGCCACACTAATGACTACCCCTGGTGTATATACTATTACATCGGCCGATCGTAGGTCGATTCGCCTTTTTGGTGCTAGCTAATGATGATACGGCTGCATTCTGCGTTCGCCCCGTTGCCTTTTGGTCTTTCCTCGTGACTGGCGAACACAGAGTTATATATCGTCCACTGTCCACATGCCGTAGAAAGAGAAAAGAAAAATGGATTGTTGGTGTGTCATGGATACATGCTGTGTGTTCAAACTTCAAAGCTAGCGACCAGAACTTTTCCAAACCGAGACTCCCGCTACGCAGGACACGCATCTATCTTCAAAAAAAGGAATTGGAGCAATTTCAGACTAGACCCTCCAACTCTTAATGTTGTTACATAGTAAGAGGCTCGGGGGCTACACTTAGCAAGTGCATTTTTTAAAAAAAGTGCACACCACTAAAAGGTACTTGAAAAATGCTTGATTCTACTTGGCAAGCTCCATGAGATTCAAGACAACTTCTAAGATCAACCATACATTGCTAGGGGGCTTGTAGAGATCGAGTGAACTCCGGCATCTTCTGTGGTAACTCTGATATCTTGCCCGAGTGAAAGTTATATTGATATCTGTGTGCTTGCAGATTTATCGATTTGCCATATCTAGTGTCAACACCTCCATTGTTGATATTTTTTGTCAAAATAGTCTGTTTGCAAGACTTTCATGACACTATGCCACCTCCAAGAGTAAACATATAGCCACTTGTGGTGTAGGTCTAATCATTATCACCTGTTTGAATCACAATATCCCTCAAGCACACAATTGGGTGGTACCTTTAAGATAATGCAAGACCCTTTCAAGTGCATGCCAATGATCATCACTCTAGTTGGTCATGAACCTACTCAGTGCTTGCTCACACCAAAAGAGATATCTAGTCTTGTTGCACTAGCTAAGTACATGAATGAACTAATGATCTGATAGTATCTCAACTGATCTCAAGCTATTCTCTTGTTCTTTCTCAATGTCACACTAGAATCATGCATAAGGTGTCGGAGAATGCTTTGCTACCCCATAAAGCCAAACCGGCTCAAAACCTTCTCAACATAGTGAGATTACAACAAAGTAACCTCTTTCTTATTTTTAACCATCTTGACATAGAATCACTTCGGCTTCTCATGTCATTCTACCGTCATAAATTTGACCAAAAATATATTAAAAGGAAACATTACTTAGGCATAAAATAAATATATATAAGTATCCTAAAATATGTTTGCCTATAGTATATCTATTTGGTGTCATATATGTTGATAATTTAGTTAAATACATGATATTTTTTCTAAAATAATCGTAGGATAATTTGAATGAATTCTAATAAACCTAAAACGATATTCTTTTGGAGAGGGAGCAGGGATGTAACCAAATGGCATTTTGCAGAATTATCCAAGAAAAACATTGAGCGCCGGTGTCGACTACTAAGCCCATTCTGGTGTGCCATGGGCCCAGATATAATGGGCCTTGACTCTCGTTTAGGAACTGGGTTACTACCATTCGGCCCACCTGACCATCCCAGTTGGCAGTTGCCTATGGATATTTCTAAAAAAAAATATTGCCTATGGATAAGACCAAGCAAGATAAGAAACGAACTTTGGAGACTGACACTGGTCCTCCTGCGTGTTCCCCACTTGTCAGCAAGACAGCCACCGTGCACGCACACTACAACAGGCAAGCCGCAAGCGGCACCCTCGCGTTACGTTACGCATTATATTCTGCCGCGGAAAGCGTGCACTCTGCTCGCTTTTTCAACCTGGCCATTGCATTGCATGCACCTCAAGCAAAAGACCGATGCAGAGAGGCAGAGAGAGCACAGCATCCTACTGGCGCAAAGGGCAACACGTGAATAAGTGATTCTATTCTGCCTAGGCCGCGCGCCACGCAAAGAAGCATCCTACTGGCACGCCATGCATGCACCCACGCGCCGGAGACTGCCGTTTCAAAGCCCGCGGCCGCGCCGTTGGAGGCTTGCAGCGCGCGGGCGAGACGGCAACAGGAACACCGACGCCGTTGCAGACGCAGCACGCCTCTCCTGCTACCGAGCGACCCCCCTCGCGCGCCATCCGCCAGCCCCCGCCACCTCACGCGCGGTCGGCGTTCGCCTGTCATGCGGCCGACGACGGAGCCGGAGCGGCGGCTGGCCGGGGCCGGGCTCCGCGCCCTTCGGCGCCGGTCCGTGGCCCTCGCCGCCGCGAACCTGGCGACCGCGGCCGTCGGGGTCGCGGCTGAGGTGGCGGGCGTGTGGATACACTGCGGGATAAGGGAGAGGTGCGCGGTTGGGGCGGTGGCCGCGCTGCCCGTGGCGAGGATCGTGGCCATGGTCGGGATGGCGCGCGCGCAGGAGGTGACAGCTCTCGCCGTTGCCTCCGACGCCGAACACGGTGGTGGTGATGGTGGCAGCGACCACGGGCCGTCGCACGACTTCGCCAAGCGGGAGACCAGGGTGGGTTCTGACAGCTTCTCTCTACTAGCTTGCTAGCTAGCTAGCTTCTCGAGTTTCCTAGCTAGTACGTTTTGGGAGTCAAAACCTGCTAGCCTGGATTGGAAAATTGGATACGTACGATCGAATAATATAGGTCCCCGGCCCCCGAAAACTAACAAAATATAAATCAATGATAACTTCAACAATGCTACATGTTCTTCATTATTCTCCTCCTCCTTATTCTTAACTTTACTTAAATGTAGTACTCATTTTTTGGATGTGAGAGGGGCCGGGTATTGAAGAATTTCTCCTTTACGTGAACAATGATCACCTAACAAATTCACCTAAATAATCATTCTGAACTAGTTTGTTCAAATTCAAACCATATAATCCCTCCACCCACACAAAGATTTCTGAAACCTAGGCCAGTCATTATGTGAGAGTCAAGAAGCTAGAAGTTGGTGGGCTACTTTAACAAATAACAAGGGGTATCAAATACTTTTCTCTTCCCTGCTTAATTTATCCTAAAAAAATACTTACATTCGTGGATGGATGGAGCACATGATTATTGGTATACATCAACAAATGGGGCAATAAAATAATTAAGAATATGTGTGAGATATCATATAAGGCTAGGGCGCTAGCTAGGCTTGCAAGGCGGGGCGGGCTTTTCCACGAGCCCGCATAGCCGCCCTGCGAGAGTATCGTTAATGGACGATGCGGCTCAGCTGTAAATTTTTTGCGGACTAATGTTGTTCAGTCCGCAAAGCCCACCGGAAAAGATGATAAACCCGTAAGAACCGCAAGAAGTCCGCAAAGCAGTTGAAAAATCTTTTAAATTTTTGTTTCACCCTGTAGAGAAGCAATTGGAGCCAACACTGTATTGAGCGTCAAAAAATATGTAGTGTTACAACAGAGGAAGTTGCTCACTTATAAACAACTGCTAGTAACTGGACGTGAATGTACAAGGTGGTGACCGTGTGGTCAAAGTCATATATCATCACACCCTTCATAAATGGAATATTAGCTTGTTCTAGAAAATGATCATCCTGTTTGCGGGCGCTTGCGGACGTCTTAAGTTATCCACTAGTTTCACTGCCCTTTCGTGGTGATAGCTTTGCGGCTTGCGGATTTCCGCATAGCCCGCTTAATAGCTTTGCGGCGAGTTTAGTGGCCGGTAGACGGTCCACAACCCTCCCCGCCTGGCGCTGTTAAAAAACTTTAAAGTCAAAAGGGTAATGTCGTGGTACTAGTCGCTACTATGGATTTTTTTTTTTACATATGCCTCCCTAAATTTTTAAGGGGAATTTATTTAAAAAACATTTGTAACTAGAGTCTCGGGAGCACCTTAGCTTACAAACTATCCCTAGAAATACATTTTCAGAGATAGTTATGTTAAGTAGCTATGTCTAGAAATATAAACATTTTTAGATGTGTACGTTCGTCTTAAAATATCCATCCCTATAAATGCGATTTCTAGATGTTGTTGCTACTTTTTATTTGAGATGAGATCATTTAAGATATATATCATATACATATACATATACCAAGTTCTTAAATTTTGAAATTTATATACTTTTTATATTTTTTAAATGATCTCGCATGAAGACACACTTTTTTGTAAAAAAATGTAGTGATCAACAAGATCTAAATTTTTGTAGTTGATTTTTTATTTAAAGCCGTTTAGAAGCCAAAATAGTTAGTATGATTAATTCATACTTGTTAATAAAAAAATAGTAACTGTATTTTTTTTTTGCGAGCATAAAAAAATAGTAACTGTATGGTGTGATGGTAGAGGAGTTACATACAAGATAGATGTCTCATGTTTGCATGCACTTGTTTTAAATACTTAAGGGAAAAAGTTTGTGATATACTAGTTGCGGTAGTACTCCTCAGGAAATATAAAATACCTTTTTTATTTTTAATGTTTTTTAAAGTTCTAAAAAATAATTTTGGAGATAGTTGACTAAGTCAACCACTGGAAACCATTTTGAGGGACAGTTACCTTAATAAGGAACACCCCTAAAAATTTTTTTGAGTGACGGCTAACTTAACAAAATCATCTTTAAATATATCTAATTTTTACGGTCATTGTTGTACTAAAGATATGAAAACGGCTATCTAGTTTTTATGGTCATTATTGTACTAAAGGTATGAAAAATGACACTGATTTTAACCGTCTCTAAAAAAAACTTTTTTGTGGCATGAGTTAATGTCCACCAAAAATTGCATTAAAGTTTGGGAGATTTTGATATGCAAAAGGAACTTGTCAATGCGAGTAGTCGGCAGGTTCTTTGGCCCTCTTTGACAAGGTTTTAAGCACATTCAGCTTAGCCAAAAACAAGATTGGCTTCATCACCTCCAGTCTGTCGTGCAGGAGAGAGATCCTATATTGTCAATAGTGTTGGAGCTACTTCAAATTCTACTTATTAACAAAAAGGACCTTTATTGGATTGGAGTGACATAGAGATGGTGGGATTTACGAAAGCTCCCTCTCTTCCCAAAAAAGCATCAAAGTTGCTTCCTGGGTAGTTGTGGACTTGTGTTAACAGTTGTGGCTCTATACCTCTATTCGAACCAGTAGCATAAGCGAACCTAGCATATCACATGTTATAACTCTATATAAGTATTTATATATTTTTATTACCATAATCTCTTTAAAAGTTATGACCCTGTTTGGATCTCAGGGCTAGAGTTAGTTTGGGCTAGTTTGCACCCAACTAGCGCAAAAGTATCCAAACAGAAAACCTAGTTTGGGCTAGTTGGGCTAGTTGCAACTAGCTCACCCAAAAAAACTAGCTCCTCAAAGATGTGATTATTTGAGCTAGTTTGAGCTGATTGTGGTGGAACGTGGAACTCACCTCATATGCAACTACGAAAAATGTTATAACTCACAAACCAAACATCCAAATAAAATTCTGATTACATCATTGAATTCGTTACAATAAATACTTTAAAATAAGATCTCACATGGATATATTTGAATGATTTATAAAAATAATTTATTATCAAACTAGCCCAAACTAGCCTTGAATCCAAACACCTCTTTGGCTAGAGCTAGTTTATAAACTAACTCTAACCTCTAGCTCTAGCCGAGCTAGAGTGATCCAAACAGGGCCTATATATATATGAGCAGAAAACTATAGAAAAAATATACTATACAAGTCATGACGAATATATTTTAAAGTTCACTTGTAAAATCTACATGACATGTGCATCACCACTATCATGCAAAAGAATATCAATCACATAAACTCATAAATAATTATGCAACCCTTACATCTCTTGTCTTGTATTTTAAACCAAGTTTCTACTATTTTTTGGGAATTTTTTCACCGGTTTACAAGAGCATTTTTTTTTAAACAAGCCATCCGGCAAGCTTTTTATTCATCTGATAACAGCGTTACATCGTTTGTTAAGGAAAATAAAGCGGGTGAATCAACCCAAGCAAAAAATCTTTAGAAATAAAAGTTCAATGTGCTGATTCATAGGCAACTTGTTTCGCTTCTCTATCGCAATGCTTTCCTTCAACTAGTTGTAGCATTCGTCAAGTATCGGAGCTGCCGCTGATTGCGAGAACCCGTCTTCCTTCGACGAGCATTATTATGCGTGCAAGAGGGAAAAAAGAGAGAGAGAAAAGAACCTGCGGTGGAGGCTGAGGCTATGTGCCTGTTTAGCGTCAAGGAAAAAACCAGATGGGTGAATTAGAAAGTTGTCCTCTTTGCTTTGAACGAAAGCCAGGTGGTTCTCATCAAACCCCAACAACAATACTTGTCTCAGATCTAGAAGAACGAATTCCAGAAGGAAGAAGATTAATGAAAGTGGAAAAAAGGAAATTTAAACCAGCAGAGCCTGCCCTTGCCAATCGGAGCCGGATTCAGTAACTTTGCAGAGCAAAGTCACAATGTAAACTTTGGCTGAATCTCCACCTTCCAACTAGTATCTAACGGCTGCAGAGGATTCCAGGTCCACTACAGCAGCATCGGCAGGCGCACTGACGCACAGCAGGTCAGACAAAGCGATCACATCACATGAATTATAATAAAAATAACAGCTATGTGTGTACACATGAATATTTTCATTAAATATAATAAAATTCAAGTAAAAGAAACTTCGAACAATGGTATTGAGAAATTTTTCTAAAATTCAATAGTACACGGGTAATATCAATCTTTTATAATGGCACACAGGTAAGAAGCTAAAAAAAATACCATGTCTTCAAAAACTATTCAATCATGTCTGGTTCTAAATGTAGCAGACAATTTTGTTCTTTTGTTCTAACCTTCCTCTAATGGTAAGCACGCTGACAAGGCCGAAAGAAAATCGGTAACTCGCTCGACTCGGCTCGTTAGTGGCTCGGTTCATTTATATTTTTCAATGAACTGATCCAATACTTAGCTCGTGTAGTTAATGGCTAGCTTGCGACCTGACTCGAGCTCGACTCGTGAGCCTAATAAGTTGAAGTTGTTAATTTTCTAGCTTATTAAGATAACGAACCAAGTCGAGCTGACTCGTTATCTTAATGAGCTAGCTAGCCTTATGTGCTGATTGCATGTCAGCCATATTTTTTGTTTTTTAATTTATTTGTAGAAGAGTCGGTTCAATTATCAACCATTTTAAAATTTGGTTTTTAAGGGGGCGAAAAATCCACCTCCACAAATCATTATTTGTAGAGGCTTTTTGGCCTCCAATAAAACATGACGTGCAGTCGTAAGAGGAGTTTCTAGATCTTGGTAGGTTTTTAGATTTTTTTATTTATTTTGCTTTGAATATTTTTTGTCTTCCTTTTTCGGTCCACTAAAAATGCAAAGTTAATTGTGTTGCTGATTTTATTTTTAGAGTCAGCTGCTATTAATAAAGCTAGTTATTTTTTGTTTTAGCCTGTAAACTGCCAGCCGAGCTGCAGTGGGTGGCAGGCTTTGTGGGCTAATAAGTCTAGAAGCCACTGCAGCCATTATATCCGGAGGATGGAGATTGAAGTAATCAGGCTCCTTGCCAATCAGCAAAACAGCTCAGCCTCGGAATCGTCTTCAGACCTCAGTCCAGGCAGCTCGTGCTCTCCGACGGACCCTCACCATCTTCCCGGTTTCTATTTCCGTCCCCGTCCCCAGCCACCCGATCCCCCGCTTTCCGTGGGCGGGCATGGCAGCCGCGCGGGCGCAACCACCACCGCCGCGGCCGGATGCCTAGAAAGCCCCTCCTCCCCACCCGCGGGTCCACCACCCCTCCCCCGCTCCTCCTCCTCCGCCGCCTCCTCCCCCGCCGCCGCACGACCTCCTCTCCCCCGCCGCCGCCCGCCCGGCGGAGGACCGCCGCCATGCCCCCCCGCGCCGGCGAATCCGCCGCCGCGGCGGCGGCGGCGGCCTCCTTCCGTATCGGGATGGTGCGGGTGGTCTCCTTCCTCGTAGGCGGGCTCAACCTCGCGGTGCTGCTGCTTGGGCTCTACCTCATCGACGCCGTGCTCCCGTCGGGGTGCGGCGGGATGCTCGCTTTCGCCGCCGCGCCCGCTATGGCTGGGGTCCGCGTGCTCGCCATGATCGGGGCGGCGCGCGCGCAGCACGCCACGGCGGACGCCATAGCTAAGCGCCACCTCCACGAGTGCGACGCCTCTGTCGCAGCTGATGCCGTAGCTCGCCACGAGATTAGGGTGAGAGCTCTACTTTCTGCCTCTGTTAGATTGGATTTGGTCGGCGCAAGCTTGGTTCGGCCAAGATTTAGCTTAGATTGTGCTGGTTTAAACAAGCTCGTGTCCCAATTACACGGCTGCTGCTGCGTTTTAACTTAGTTTTCAGGTGAATTTGATGCAAACACGTTGTAATTGATGTGTGAGTACTCGATGTGTCTATGGCTTAAGTTGTGACTACAACAAATTCCCCTAGCATTGAAAATGAGTGTGTATAAAAAAAGATGAGCTGGGAGCTTATATGATCCACATGAGCAGACAGCGGAACTTATGTGGTTAGGCACAATGAGCCTATTGAGATGGCATAGGTTGGCTTTACTGTGAGCTCAAGGCAGGAAGCTTCTTCTGATCAAAGAATCTTTTGTTTGGTGTGGTATAGGAGCTATGACTGGAAACCTGATTTCATATTTATATATAGGTCTATGGCTACTGTTCGCATCGATTTGGTTTTGTTGGTATAGTCTAAGAGGTAGTTGCCTATATAATTCGGAATCACTCCATTTTACTGTCCGCTTGTTCATGCAGTCCAATTCCATCCCTGAGCTGTGGAACCTCAATTACCGAAGTGTGTGGATAACCCCTTCTTGCTTTACTGTGAATTGACCTTATCTTTCCATCTATTTGAGCGTCATTTTTTTTGCATCCTTGAAGAAGTAAACATTCATGGTTGCATTTTGTGAAGGTAGTAAGGCATATAGGAAGAGAGGAAACAGAAAATGATGAAAAAAATATGAATTGAACAATAAAGTAAGGGGATAATAATAATGGAAACATTTTTTAAATGTCATTATTGCATTTTTACTTTCATTTTTCTTAGGAATTCCTGCTAACTTATCACATTGCTTCGTTCATCTTGCTGAATAGGTGAGGTACAAACGCTGGTTGTGGTGGACCAGATTTGGTATGGCAGTTGGTGCATTGCAGTTGGTTGCAGCAACTTATCTCATGTTTGTCATTGTAAGAGATCTCTCGAAAGAAAGAAGATCCACTTCCTGCTTCTTTGGTATGTTGGTTGCCATTATGAGCCATTTATTTCTTAACTTTGGACATGATCCTTTACAAGAAGTTTTCGTTTGCTGGTAGTTTACAGTTACATGAGCTTAAATGCTTAATACATACACAATGACACAAATAAAGGGGGAATAACTTGTGAGTACATTTTTCTTGAGGTTCCATATGAATTTTTGAGTGAATGGTACCACAAACATGCAATGTACGCGGATGGATATTGGGGATAGATGGGGATAATTAGGTCTTATGCTTTGCCAAGAGCTTGAGGCCTTATGCTTTGCCTAGAGCTTAGGAGATTGAGGGGGACTAGAATATTTTCATAATTCATTGCTTAATCCTAATGACAGACCTTCCCTTTCTTTATATAGAGAGGGGGCTAACCCTAAACCTAACTTAGCAGCTAAGCTAATTACTCTTGGGCCTCTTGGGCCGCTACTGACTCTTGGGCCTATTGGGCCGGTGGCAGCCCGCTGGCTGCCCATGACATCTCCCCCGCCCTTGGAGACCCAGCTCGTCCTCGAGCTGGATAGATGTCGCAGGCTTATTCGACAAGACCTAGGGTAAAGCCTTTTACATCTCGGCCTACCATTTTTATTTAAGACTAAAATACAACTATATCCTCCTGGATCCCATGGGAAGACCGCCTCGGCTGGCTTCACGTGGACTGAAGGATGGAGCATGAACCAGCCCGTTCCTATGTTGGATTGGTCGAGCACCACCGCAGGAACGAGGGTGCTGCACGTTCACTGCACTGGAAGTGCCCATACTTGGACCTCCCCTTCAATTGGAGCAGCAGGACGTACTGGACACGCACGACAACGATGAGCTGAGGAGCATGCGCATCTTCTGCATCACACGGCGGACAAGGAAACCTCGCCCTGCAGCTTGTAGTCGCACCGCTGCTTGCTCCTCCGATGCTTTGATGGCATGAAGAGCCTGCGCTCGACGGCGGGCTAGGAGTCCCCGTGCTGCTGCCTGGAGGCGTACAGCCGCCCGGCGTTCACGGTCCTCCGTTTCCTTTGCCTCGAGACGCACCCTGAGGCGATCCAGTTGTGTGGACACCTCAGCAAGGATGCGCAGGCTGTTGTCGACTCCAAGAGCCACCCGAGTGAGCGGGTCGGGGCACGGAGTCGGTTTGAAGCGCAGGCGCAGGAGCTCAGTGAAGCGACGCCACGCCGGGGTGCCTTCCTCCTGGACTTGGAGGAACCAAATCCGGGCGTCACCTTCCAACTTGCGGGAGGCCATCCATACCTGTTCTTCCACCATGATGCGCTTGTGGCGGAAGTAGAACTCGCAGTGGTTGACGAAGGCCACCGGATCGGAGGTCCCATCGAACGGAGGAGAATCCATCGAGGGGCCGGGGAAGACGACTGCTCATGACGAAGTACAGCCGGCGAGGGAAAACCCGCCGGGGTGGTAGGTGGCGGCTCAGAGACCGCACGACGCAGAAGATGCGCGGGCGGCGCGACGAAGACACACCGGCGGCACGGACGACGCGAAGGGTCGCGCTGACGGCGCAAAGTGGAGTCGGCGAGGGGGACCCGCCGTGGTGGTGGGGGCGGCGGCGCAGAAGATGTGCCGACGGGTCGACGACGGAAGAACGGTGGGGCGGGCCGGACCTGGCGCGCGGTCTGGACTGACGAGGCGGCGGCTGATGGCGGCGGCGCGAAGGTCCGCTCTGACGGCGCGGAGTGAATCCGGCGAGGAAAACCCGCCGCAGAGGAGTCGCGCGGCGAGGAGGCGCTCGGCGGCGCGGGTCGCGGAAATCGCGACGAAGAGCCCCGGCGCGGCGTCTGTGGGATCAATCTGCGGCGGCAGGGGTCGGGGCGCGGGCGGCTGCGGGGAAGGATCCGCGGTCGGTCGCGACGGTGTAGGGCGCGGGCGGCTGTGGTTGTGGCGAGGCGGCAACTGATGGCGTCAGCGGTGACTGCTGGAGGTCGGCCGACGGTCTGGATCGACGCGGCGGCTTTGGTGGATGGCTCTAGGGTTGCGAATGGATCGGCTGGATGGGGATTTTTTTTTTTGGAAGATGATCGACAGGACTGCTGATACCAGATGCAATGTACGCGGATGGATATTGGGGATAGATGGGGATAATTAGGTCTTATGCTTTGCCAAGAGCTTGAGGCCTTATGCCTTGCCTAGAGCTTAGGAGATTGAGGGGGACTAGAATATTTTCATAATTCATTGCTTAATCCTAATGACAGACCTTCCCTTTCTTTATATAGAGAGGGGACTAACCCTAAACCTAACTTAGCAGCTAAGCTAATTACTCTTGGGCCTCTTGGGCCGCTACTGACTCTTGGGCCTATTGGGCCGGTGGCAGCCCGCTGGCTGCCCATGACAAAACATGATAACTACGCGGATTTCATTGTACTATCCTAAGGTTTTATTTTATGCTGTACTAATCCACTCATCTACTTGGGCTTGAATAATTGGTTTGCATGGTTTATAATCTAGGACAGGATGAAGCTGATCAGATCTCAGGACGAGCACTTATTGCTTTATTTCTTATCCTTTCCTGGGTTGTGGTCATTGTTCAATGCTTCACGGGTTCTGATATATTGAGGTGGCGATCATTTTATGCAACACATGATATGGCATGGAAAGCTCATTACAGGGAAGTGTTTGACCACGGAATTCGAGAAGCTTTGTGCTGCCTAGGACGTGCAAAATATCTGTAGGTGTCAGTCCAGTGATTTTACACTTTGGAACTCCAATGTTAGTATAGTTATTTGAGCTGATTGTGTTATTTACTAATTTAGAACCGTATTGGAAGAAGATGAGGTTTATTCTGTTGCAAGACTTCTTGGTGATTTGGTTGCATATCGTGCTTCTGGGACAGGACATTTGGAGCTCTTAGCAGGTTGACTCTTTGACACTGCTTTCATAAAAAAATCTCAGTGCTATGCCTCATCTTGACTAGGAATTAGTCAACAAACATTCCACAGTTCACTGTATAACTGTCAAAGCATGTATATAGCTATGTCAGGACTTCATGCTCATATCATCAAGTAGTTTCTATTAGGTTTAAAGTTCGAGTGTTCGATGATAAATCACATAATGGATTCACCAGTGCTTGTGATATGTTTATCGCTACCCAAAAAAGAATACAATGACGAAAATGCTACTCTGATTGGATCTATGTGCTCACCCTGCTTTTGTGCCTTCTAATTTGCAAATATATTTTCCCCTGCTATTTGCAAGATCCGTTGGTTTTATCCATGAATGATTAACTCCAATGAGACTGGAATTATGCTGTGTTCCTTTTCCCATAGACAGGTTGTTTCAGTTAAAGAAAATCATGGGTATGAATATTGATAAAAGAAGGGAGCATTGGTAGTTGGTACCATGAGCATTGAGCGTTGGTAGTTTGGTACCGGTATACCAATGCTCCCTTTATGGTACCAACTACCAATGCTCCCTTCTTTTATCAATATTCATACGCATGATTTTTTTGTGAATGTATCAAAAGCATATGATTTCTATAAATCGATGTATTATGTTTCAAATCTATGGTACCATACCTAGAATCTAGACAATAGTTACATTTTTTTTATGAATGTATAAAAAACATATGATATCTACAAATCTATGTATTATCAATTGATTTTTTTTGTTATTACTGGTTTATCTAGAGGGTACTGAATGTCTTTTATTGTACATGGCATAGGGCTCGCTCTATTGCAGAAGCATGGGAATTTACCTGAATCGCGGAATGACCTTATGGAGGCATCCCATGAGCTTATGCAAGAAGCTGTTTTCCTCCATCCATTTGCAGAAGCATGTTACACGGTACTGATACCTGTCGGTTGGGACATCGTTTCTGCTATTGCTAGCCTACTGTGATAGCATCTGACATGATTGTAATGCAGGGACCACTTCTTGATATTGGACGAAATCCTATTCTGTTTCCCTGTGCATGGATTTATAGACAAGGTGTGTTAACTCCATGGGCACGCAGAAGGTATCTCGTAAGCTTTGATGCTTCTATTGCATGCTAATTTTTGAAAGTTTAATATTTACGTTTATGGTTCAGACCTTCAGCCCAGTTCAGCTTGGCGTCTGTCACTCTGTCTTTAAACTAGCTAAATGAATTAAGCTAACCTCAGTATTATTCTGCTTAATCTTCCCTGTAGTGAAGTCAAATCTTGTTATATTTTCAATCTAAAACCATTCTGTCCTCGTGACATTTTGACCTGCATTGTTTCTCCTTTTAATGACCAGAGTAAAATCATTGCACTGAGAAAAAGGTAGCATACCTTATTAGTGTGCTGCTATATAACAACTACATATTATTTTTTGTGTAGACGCCCTGCACTTGATGGTGATAATTGGTGGCGAGGCCATGCGGCAGCCTTCCTTAGATTTGTTAATATACCACCTAAAGCACTTCTGAGAGGGCGTGTTTGCCAGGTAATATCATGTGTTTAGTGCCATCAGGTTTATGAATACCAACTTAAGTGAGATGATGTGATTATTTCAACCAGTTACACATAACATTTTAAAGTTCATTTAGCTGCTTTCCCCCTTTTTCCCTTCATTTAGTTAATCCTTAATAACTTTGGGTTCTGAATTCTGCTTATAACCTAATGACGGCCTTTTCTATAAATTATTTTGAGTTGGTTAAAGAACATCATGCTTTTGAGGGTCCATGGATATAACTGACCAATCTAAAGTAGCTTTGAACCTGACTTTGGCATGGTGATCCGTTAAGCTGAACCCTATTTGTTGCACACTTTGCTTGCATTCTGTTCATTGAAGGCATTATTGCACAATTGAACAAACCGAAGTTGGTAGCGGGCATATACTTCTTGATGTTTCTTTGTAAACATTGAACTTAGGATGATCTGTTTTACTCATCAATGCAGAGCAAGCGTGAAGCTGCTTATTTTGTTGTAGTTCTCCATGACAAAAAAACTGTTGTTATTGGGGTTCGTGGAACAGAGACACCAGAGGATCTCATAACTGATGGATTATGCAGAGAATGTGCTTTTACTATGGAAGATTTGGATGGACTAGTAAAGTAACTCCCTCTTATTTCTGCCTCTTCTGTTCTTATGTATCCTCCCTCTTTGTGGGGTTGAAATTAATTTTTTTTAAAAAAGAAATTAGTCGTTTACACTAGGACCACCTGAGCTCAGTTTTATCTTTACTAGATTCCTTTAGGACAGCATTAACATATGAACTTTCAGGAAATGACAGTTCAACGATAGGATCTGATTTTTTTTGGTTATGACCTTCAAAGTTCTGGGCCAATAGCCAAAACTAATGCTCACATTAGCTGACGCTAAAGGTCCTACGACGCCCAAGAAATTTGAACCCAGGACTAATACTCACATTAGTTCCGGGCCCAATTCTAGCCAAGACTAATGTGGGTCTGTTCTATACTAGTGTGCATATATCATTATATTAAGGAGAAGAAAGGAATCTAGATTACTCGTACAACCACTGTAGGGGCAAAGTAGTTACAAAAAGGATCCACCAACAAACATTAACCACAACTAACGACCGTGAGCAAAACAATTATGTCCATATGCTTCGGAGCCCTTTGGCGGGAGCCATAAACCATAACATTGCCTCATCTCTTATATCCCGCAAGATGGCAGAAAGATTAGGAGAAAACCCCTCGAAAGTATAGCTATTCATATTTCTATGTTTCCAAATCCACCATGCCACCAAAACAACCAAGGAGTTGAAGCCGTTTATTGTGAATATGAGTACTACAGCAATCAGGATATTGTTGTTAGGTTCCAACTCACAGAATAATCCTCTATTTTTGTTGTTCTTTTCTTATTAAATGTTATTGTGCTATGTGTTATCCACAACCCTTGTTTTTTATACTATGTTCTGTTTCTTCAGTAGTGAACAATTACCTGCAACTACAAGAGAGAGAGTTAGTTCAACATTTCCACATTATGGCCATGGTGGAATTGTAGAGTCTGCGAGGGAGCTTTTTATGCAACTAAATGAATGCACAAGAGGTTTGATTTTTTTTCTTTTCATACCAACCACTACTGCACAGGTTAGAAGATTAGGTGCTAGTGTGCTACACATGAATTACGTTGATTGATTATATATATGTAAAATGACTAATTTGGTCTCTCTTTCCAAAAATGGCAACCCAGAAAACACATCATCTGGAAGACTTGGATTCCTCTCTACACTGCTGGGGAGGGCAGTGAGTGCCATGGATATAAAGTTCGTCTTGTTGGGCATTCTTTAGGAGGCGCTGTTGCTACAGTCCTAGGAATGATGGTAAAGATGTTGAACCTTCAGTTTTCTTTCAAGAATGCTCTTTGTTAATTGTCATCCTTATGCAATCTCTATTAACCTTAGTTTGGTGTATTGTTGTAATATTTGCCCTAATTAGCTAGACGTGCATGTTATATATTTTGGATCTGTAATCGCACAGATTCCAAAGCAACAAAACTGTGAGATGGACCAATGTGTCTAATACATTTATGTCGTTTTAGGTGAAACATCTTTTTTGTTACTTCTCTCATATGACTAGACACAATTTTGTAGCACATACCTACTTTATATGTTATATCCTATGAGCTTGAAAGGCAAAGCGGTACCATTTCAGCTCACATGGTCATTTTGCATGTTTTCAAATTAACTAGACCAACCTAGGATGTATATTATGTTTTCTGTCAATGCACTTTATTTTTTCTGCTCGTTAGTACTTGATTTTTTCTGTTTCCTTATGATTGCTGATTGGTTTTTAACTTTGCTGTTGACCAGCTTTTTGGCAAATACCCAGACGTGCATGTATATGCATATGGAGCACTTCCTTGTGTGGACTTTGTAATAGCGGAAGCATGTTCACATTTTGTCACAACGTACGAATAAATTGATATCTCACTGGCTACTATTTTCAATGGAACTTCAGTTTTGGTGTGATGTTCTCTTATCTTCATTGACTTCAGACTTTTGCTCTGTTTCCTTGCAGCATTATTTGCAATGATGAATTTTCCTCTCGCCTTTCAATCAATTCGATCCTTAGGCTAAGATCTGCTGCAATAAGTGCTCTTTCAGATAACTCTCCAGCTGATACAGCAATGATACAAAAGCTCGCTCGAAGAATTTTGCATGTGAACAGGTATCATGATAATGTTCCTGATGATGGCATAATCCAGGGCTATGCTGATCATACAAGAACACCAGGTCGGCATAAATTTGTGGAAGTTTCTTTTACCTTCTCTGTGCAGTCTTAAATATGTATGGAGTCTGGTTTTTCCTGTTACAGGTACAGCAGTACCGGATGGAAGACAAATTTCTCAGCAGGTTCCATTATGCAATACTGAGGCAGACCTCCAAAATACGCAAAATGGCTTTGTTGGGTATAATGGATCTAATGCATCCATAGATGAGCATCTGAGTTGTGAAGGCATAAACAGTAGCCATGATGTGCAAATAATTCCACTTGATGGGGCTGATTCTGGTTTTGAAGAGCACCCGGCATCTTACAGAGAAATTCCAGTGGAGCCTCCTGAGATGTTTCTTGCAGGCTTAATTGTTCACATAGTGCGGCAAAGAAGAAGTCTCTTTCCTCTTTGGAAATGCTGGGGCATTCAGGAAACTGAGCCACCATACAAAGCTGTTTTAGCAAAAAGGGAGAACTTCAAGGATATAGCGGTTACTCCTTCCATGTTTACAGATCACTTACCATGGAGGTAATATTTAACTTTATGTTTACCTAACCTAAGTAAACTAGTATGGTGGCAAACTCAGCATTTGACCAAGATCAGGGGCAAAAACCAAGGTGGTAAAACTACCTATACCAGCCACACATTTTGAAATGGCAAAATAAAGGACAGTCTCAGTTGAGAACTTGAGATGATAATTGAACTCCATGCACCATGCTTAACTATGCAATAATAAGATAAGTCGTCCATACAATAGCAAGTACCTAATTGGTGAAAACTTGGGGCATTCAATCCAATTTCTAATGTTTCTTGTTCTGGAGTAGTTAATGTCTGTCTAATTGTGCAGAACCAATGTTCTACTTTGTTATCCTATTAAAGATGCAGTAAAATATGTTTTGGATTATGGAGTAGTTCACTGAGTATGCTCTTCAAGAGCTGCTCCTTCAGTCACTATCACATAGTCTTGTGTCTCTCTTCCTTGGCCCAGTCCTTGTTGACTGTAATTTTTGTATTGTGAGTGTCTGTGATGTCTGGGAGCCTCTCTCCCCTGTACTAGGAGTGGATTCTTGACCCTCCTATGTTTTCTTTTTTTCTTTTTAATGAAATGACACGCAGTTCTCCTGCGCTGTTCAAGAGAAAAAGTTCGTTTAGTACGTGTTTCGTTGTTGGGACAGTGGGGGATGGGATGGGGTGATCCCAAATTGGAGTCTGTTTGGTTCTGGGACGAAGGGATGGAACTTTCCCCGGAGGAGAATATTCGGCTCAGATGCATGTTCACTCTGTCCCCAGGAAGCGAAGGGATGGGGGCATCTCCTACAGTTCCCATCATGTGTGCCGTTCGCATCTGTGATGGGCAGGTATGGCTGCACGGATTGGGGTGGCGAGGGGACTGCAGGCAGGACGGAGCAGGTTGGGGCAGCGTGGGACAAGCTCTTTGGGAGCAGTAGCACACAAAGATGCGAGAAAAAAATTGAGAGGGAGAAGAGAGCTTATGTGAGGATGAGTACCCCACAGAAGTGACTGACGTTGTCAAACCCCATCCATGCCATTTGGCTCAACCACCCCAACCAAATAGAAAATAGGGATAGATCCATCCCTCTCAACCAAACACATAATGGGACCTTCCACCCCCAACATCAACTCATCAAGGGTGGTTGTCTCACCCCTGGACGCCCCTAAACAAAACACATGCTACCTTTGAATGGGAAAATAGACATATGAGTGAAAATTGCCTAAAAATATCAAGATGCTCGCTGTTCGCTTGCTTGCTCCTTGGGAAGGTCATGGCACGAGGAGCTGCATAGGAGAGAGGCATGAAGGACTGAGCCACCAAGGATAGGAAGTTGGGAGCTGCTGTCCCTGTCTGCCAAACTGGGAGGAATGAGCCTGGGAAGCGATAGCTGCACCACCGGGCGACAGGTTATGGATGGTTTAGGAAGCAGGTGTGCAGTCACACGGGCAACCTGTTGAGGTGTGGTCATAAGGATGCTGGCAGCAGGTTGGGGCAGCCAATTTGCTTCTGCTATTGGTCCTTTGCCATATAGGGTATGTATTTTGAATCCTCAGTGGCAGTTTAAGCACCTCTACTTGCTGTGAATGAACAAGAGGGGGCGAGGGCGCGGGTGGGGGTGGGGGCGGGGATGACAGGAAAGAGTTATGCAGGCATGGGATCAATGGATCTGGAACAGTCCAGATGGTCTAGCGGATTGAGTAGGTTTTATGGTGGAGAATGAGGACCATTAGTTTGGACAGGCTAAAACATAGGGGAAGTATCCCTTTTGGGCCTAAAGACTAAAGCCTTGACCCTAGTGGTCCAACTGTTTGGATCCTGCTAGTGCACATGGTGAAATGCATTTCATGAAGTCCCTAAACCAAGGTTCTTACAAGCCATTATCCCCCAAAAAGAAAATATAACCAACAGCTATCACATTTTATTCAGTGCATGCATGTCCAATCCTTTTAAACAGAAAACATGTCAAATTCACGTCCACTGAAAAGCACCAGCATGATTGAGCAAACTTTTTTAAGGGCTTGTTTGGATGCATTTGTATCCGCCTCAATCCACATTTGTTGAGGTGGATTAATGGTGTACTCCCTCAGTCCCCTATGTCTGTTGTTCTAGGAGCCTACTTGGATGTCTCATGCACCGGTACATAGCCTATGTCTAGGTTCATAGATTTTTTGCATTGCTGCCCTTGTACAAAGACAGAACGACGCACATATCAGGACAGAGGGAGTAAGTTTAATTCCCACCCCCAACTAGGGACACATGTGGGTTGAGTTGAATACGAGTGCATCCAAAGTTCCAAACAAGCCCTAAAGTGAGAAAACGTGCAGCATTCTTCTCACCGTATCGTTGTTCCTATAATCCATTAGTCCATTAGTATGTCACAAATCCAACATTATGCTGTTTTACAGTTTTGTCTTGTCTAATGTCTGAGTATAACATCAGTTCATCCAGTGCTGTGGTTATAGCATTTGCCATGTCAAGCCATTGCACTTCCGTTTCTCATATAGTATTTGCTTATAGTCTTGTACAGAACATGCCCTTAGCTGAATGAAAAGCAGCAATTTCAGTTGCCAGGCATGCAGTTATCCTGACACCCTATGCCTTGGCGATTTCAGGTGCCACTTTGCTATGCAGAAAATTCTTGAAGCTCAAACACGTATGAGACGTGCTAATTCCGATTCACCCGTACAGAAATTATGAATATCACATTTAGCACCATGGTTTATTCCAGGCTGGAGGCATATTTCAGTCCTTCAGGCAGCCATATCTTATATTGTATACAGGATACAGAAGATATCCGTGACAGGTCCAAAAGAGGCAAGCACAGACCATTGAGATCTGATCTCTGGCAGAATACAAATCTAGTTACGTACTGTACAACAATATCTAATCAGTCTACTCACCCTGGAAACCTGCGCGTGTACATTGGTTCCTGACGCAGCCGCCAGCCAGAATACACATCCCAGTTAGCTCCCGTTCATTCTCTCAAATTCATTGATTGAATCATTGTTCTGCAGCTGCGTCTGCTTGTCCATACCCATTTTTAATTCATGGCTAGTTATGGTGTACATAATTCAGCAGAGCAGAATTAGCTAGACTGACTGGCTGACAAGTGACGGTCAAGATGTGACTGTTCACCAATGCTGAAAAATGAATGGAAGTTGTGAGTTAAGTCGGTACCTTAGCAGAACCATACTTGCCTCGAATCGAAATAACTGAATACTCACACATGCTGCAACTATTTGATTTCCTATATTTACGTTCGGGCAAGGCTCATGAACGCCAGCCTACCCTGTATTTGTTGCATGTCATTATCGTCCTTTGTTTCACTCGTAGGTACTTTGAACGCCAAGTTCTGACCTACAGGTTACAGAGCCTTTGTATACGATTAGCCTCTTATATACACACTGTTTCCTTCGCTCACTTGACCGCAACAGCGGTGGGGTTCGGCTAGTAGGCTAATGAAAGAAAAACAAGCTTCTGGTGCTAATTATAATGCGACCTGTCTCGCCTTGCTTCAACCAAGGGACAAACCCTACCTGGAAAAACATGGCGAAGCGTGCGGTGAGCCTCCAGTAAGTAAATGCGTGGCGCCACTGACAGCGCACCGGCACTGCTGACCAACAGAATGGGCACTTCCGCATTTCCCTTCTCGGGAATAATGTTAGGTACGTGGACAGTACCGGGCCACATGCCCCAGATCGAGGACCAAGAATTGAAGCCCAACCGAACCGAACTCCTTTGCCACTTTGTGCGGTTCCTACTGCGCGCACAGCAGCACGGGCCAGTCAGATCAGGGGCGCACGAGGAGGCCGTGCTCAATCCCCCATCGGCCACGTAGTACACCCAGGACAGGACCCTCCTCCGGCACCAGCAGCCGTCCATGCGCGCGCGAGGACCACAGCAAAGGCGATTAGATTGTGCCCGACCCCGACGACGAGGGGCCGCCTGTTGCTCTCGCCAATAAACACCTCCAAAGTTGGAGGTGGGGAGACAGAGCGGCCGGGGTAATGAATGGAACAGAGCACACACAGCATTCCACGGCTAACGACCGATGACACGACCGCGTCCGCGTCTGCCGTCGCTCGCCAACGAGCGGTGCTTGGAACCCGGCGCGGGCCAATTAACGATCGATCGGCGCGCGCTGGCGTGTTCGATGAAGCCACACACGAACCAGCCGTTCAGCCCCGCGCGCGTCGACGCGATTCACCGGCCCCCAGCCCAGTCGGCGCCTGCTGGTCGTCGTTCTTCCTGCCCAGGAGGCCGTACGTCCTTGTTGTTACCCCTTTGCCTTTTGTTATATGGCGACGCACGCTCGCTCGTGTCAGGAGGGAGGCAAGTCATCCGTCGGAAACAAATTAAAGCGCCAGGCCACCTGTTCCAAAGTGACTCTACAAGGCAAGGCGTTGGCGCGTCGTAGCTCGTGACCGCATGCATGCATTCCGTCGTCGTTTCTCGATCGTTCCCGTCATCCCGTGTAGAGTCTCCATCTGCATGCCATTCTTCGTGGGTAACCGCGTCCGTCCGATCCGGCCCCACAATTAAGCACGGACGGAGAAGGTAGCAGGGGCCCCCAGCAGCAGGATGCATGGTCTCAGCTCAGTACGTTACCCCGGCGGGCGTGGAGATTACTGAGGAGTCCTTGTCGAGTTGTCGTGCATGGCAGGGGGGTCGGTGGTTGTGGCCGCGCGCGCTAGCTAGCTAGCTGCATGCATGATGCGCCCAACTGGAGCCTCAGAGGTCGCTTTCTTTCCCGTCCACTGTGTGTCACTCCGGGGCTGCAACGAGTTCTGCAGAGACACCTCGATCGCCGCCTCCTTTCTCGCTTTATTCACGTTCGGTTCTTATCAGCTTGCTGTCACGAGTTCCCCAGGCCGTGGGACGTGGGGGCACAAAAGCTGTAACAGCGACTTACGAATCCGGCCGACTTTAATTTGTTTTCTTTCTCCAAGTAGCTAGCACTACTCGATGTCGATGGCTTCTGTAGATTACTCATGCTGAATTCCTTTTGGGGGGTTTGTTGTCCCCGTTAATTTCATTTTCAGAAGAAGAAGAAGAAGAATTATAGGGACTGAGAGGGAGGTATGGTGGAAGTCAGAAAAAAAAGTGGTGTTCCAACGGAAAAGCATCGTGACTACCAAAGATAAATTCTCGCGTCAGACGTCTACTACGAGCCGTCTCGATCTTTCTCAGATCAAACCTAGCTAGGGATGCTGGTACGGAGTATATGTAACAAAGATGTACTGCGACTCGTCATTATTCTGCATGACAACTTGTAGTGGCTAGCTGTCTTCATAGCGTAGTATCAGGCATTATTATTGTTACCGTACGTGTCGAAAAGTTGAGACGAGCGAGCGAGTTTTCCAACGATAGATAGATCGATTCTCCCTTTTTCTTGTGAAAGAATCTCCAAACGCATCCACTACGGTAGTGCATCAGGACACACATGCATCACTCCATCAGTGCGCATCCAATTAGTGGTTAGACAGACTACTACTAGCTAGCTAGCTAGCTGTGGAACCGCACCGGCGGAACGGCTGCATGCTTTTCTCCTGAGCGCGATGCGTAGCGAAAGCAACACGCAGAGATCGTGGGCGAAAGCCGAAAGATGACGCCAAGCGAGGCTTTTATTAGGACGACGCCACTACTACTACCACTACCAGGAGTACCTGAGGAAACATAGAAGAATAGTACTCCTAGCTATATTGTTATGATATTGCTAATGCGGCTAGTGGCCAAAGTTGGCTGGCCCTTCTCCACTTAAGAGCATAGTATAGAAAAGGAGTAGTATATGATATGATTTGTTCAGATACATATGTATATGTTCGTTTGGTGCTCCAAGCTAGGAATATTTTTTTTATGGAAAAAGCTAGGAATAATTTGACCAGCCGATAAAAAGTGTCTCCAGTTCATTCCCCGATATTGTAAATAAAGAGATTAAAAGCCATGCATTCGGATCCTGATAAAATATATCACCTTAGTTATTGAGAAAAGAAGATGCTTCTCAATTCAGTGATATTTGTTTAGTCGTGTACTAGTGCCCAAGTCAATACTAGAGAGTTGGCCCTTAAACAACTCCAATTGCTCTTGCTCGTTTCTCCTGCGGCCATGCATGCATTATAGTACGTTCAGTGACTAGATATTTTCTTTAGAAAAGAAAAAAAAAAAGGTTCAGTGACCATACACAATCAGAACAGACAGTTGGATCGCGAGGTAGGCCAGCCAGCACATTATCTTGATTTGATTTTCGCGTGACTATATATCGTTGTGGGAAACATTAATTAGTTTTCTTTTAGCTGAAGCATCTATTATCAACGAGATTAGTTAACTCATCATCAGTAGCGGATCAGTTTTTTTTTTTTTTTTTGATTAAGCGGATCAGGGTTTTGGAATTGACAAACGGCACCCACAGGACTGGGCACCCACCACCAGGACACACCACCAACCCAACCCATACGTAGCCGCAGCTTTTTTCCGTGGTGGGCTCTCTCTCTCTCTCTCTCTCGGTCATCTCTGACGCGCAGCTCAGCTCCGGCAGCGATCAACGAACAGCGCAGCGTCCTGCCTCCTGCGCCGCACAACCGTAGCATGCATATAGCACGGGGCGTTTTGTCTTTGTTGAATAATGAAGAAGCCTCATTTCTTTTTTTCTCTCTTCCCTTTGACTTGTCTCGATCAAGGTGAGCGGCGAGGGCGAGAGCCGATATGATGATGATTTTGATGTGCACGCACGGCTCGCAGGAGATCGAGCCACGAGCTTCCGGATTTTAAAAGAAGTTGTAGCTTTTCCAAAATCAAAATTCTCTCCTGGTTTTTTGATCAAGTTTATTGAACGATCGATGCATAAATACCTACTACGATCGACACCAAAAAAATTCTTTACATTTTAACAAAAGCAGAAATATAGATGTCAATATATTTTTCTTACAAAACTTAGTCAAAGTTCAACAAGTTTTTATCGGCTTACAATAAAACTAAAAACGAATTACAGTTTCCATGAGAATAAAGATGGTTTCTGGTAGTGGTGCATGAGACAAGTCAGGGAAAGCTAGGCTGTGCTAGCGTTTAAAACTCAAAACATGGACCATCATCATATAGTATCTCCGGATCTTTGGCGCACAAAGCCAGCAAAGCCACCTTTCGCCTGTACCTATCGCATTCCCGTCTCGCGTTATCGCAACCACGAGCTGCGCTGCCGACCGTACCCGTGCCCGTGCCGCTGCCGCATGGGGGCCATGGGCATGGCGGCTATCCATCCAGTCGCTCGGGTCCTCGCCTCACCGGCCAACAACCCCGGCCCGACCGCGACCGCCATATGATCGATCCACTGGGTCGTCGTCTCTCTCGCTCAACGCGAATGCGATGCGACGGACGACGATGATTACCATGAGTACAGTACAGTACGTCCTGACACGATCGCGATGAAGCAGGGCGTGGGCGTGTGAGCACCGGCGCCACTGATCGGCCGTTATTAGTACGGCCCCAACGCCGACCTGCACGAAATAAATTTAGGGGCCGTCCAGTCAGTCTCAGTCAGTCAGGGCCAATCAGCGTCGCCACTTTGACATCTGCTTCAACAGTTCAGGTCTGGGAAAGGACGACTCCTCCGCGATCCGGAGAGTTGTCCCTGCGATACTGATCGGTTGTGTGTGTGACTTGTGAGCCTGATCTCGTCATCGGCCCACCTGGCAACTGCTCCACTCCAATCAGGGTACAGAGAGAGAGATAAAAAATTCAAAACGCTTCTCCTGTACGGGTGGCTTTTGTAATAAAATCAAACAAGATTATAATTAAATAAAACGGACAACATGTGAGCTGTGACGCTTCAGGTTCAAGAGTTC
This sequence comes from Microstegium vimineum, assembly GCA_022036555.1. NCBI lineage: Eukaryota > Viridiplantae > Streptophyta > Magnoliopsida > Poales > Poaceae > Microstegium > Microstegium vimineum. The sequence goes on from CM039131.1 coordinate 34,079,082, forward strand.
TTCACGCATATCCGAATAAGAGCGAGTATTATAGAGCCTGTTTGGTTGTTGGCCTTCACTGGCCACGCCACGGCATCGTTTCGCCACGCCAAAGTGTGGCGGTGGCGGCCAAAAGCTTCGCCATGCTCGCCACACCTGCAAAGCACTAAACAACGAGGGACACACATAATACGACAGAGTAAAATTAAGCTGTGGCAGCCAAAGTTTGAAGAGCCAAACCAAACAACAGCTTTAGTGTGTGTGGCGGCCGAACGTTTGACAGGGCAAGTGATGGCGCTCAACCAAACATCCCCTATAGCAGGCGGTAAGCCAGCTAAATGTTGATCTGGAGGAGAAAAGAGAAGAGAGAGAAAGAAAACAGGTTGTAAGTTTATAGTCGGTTTGGACACAAAGACTCAAGAAAATCTGTGAGATAGACGAGTGAATCATGTATTAACAAAGGAGACCTCACCACTATATAGGTGGGCTGGGACTGGGAGAAGGCTATAACAAATCTTACAAGCGGCTTATGGGTTGTATTATATAATACTTGCTCTAATACTTAGAGTGGCTAGAGATCGACAAGCTCCTGTCTGCGGGATCATCGCTGGCTCGGTAACTCTTCACAGTTCACACGTAGGGGAACATTATGGTTATGGTCCAGGACAACTGACAAGATGAACCACGGAGCGTTTGCCAGCTTCTCAAAAGCATGGGCGAAGCTCACCGATCACCGTCCCCAAAATTCAAAGGGTCAAAGTTCAACCACCATCCCTCTCATCTCATGTAACGTCCAACCAACAAATCATTTGTGGCGGTGAGTCTAGTTAGATGTAATTGGTGGAGGGAGGATGCAGAGTTTAGGCCTCCTTCGAAACAAAGGAAACTTTTCTATTTCTCATGTTTTTTTTACGTCAAATTGAATCAATTTCTATGAAAATCATGTTCTAAAGAGAACTCTTATATTATGGCATTCTCTCTTTCTGAGGATGACGCACTAGACTATACCTATTGTAATAATAATACTAGCAAACGTATATTCTAACTCCTACAAGTATAGATAATGAGTTTGAGTACCGCTCAGTAAATCAGCTATAACTATTACCTATAATTCACCATGCTACTACTTATTAAAAACAAGCAGGACTCTACCGTCGAACCTGACACGAACTGTGTACACTACGGTATGGAATGGATGGAAACAAAGGCAGCGGACAAAAGGCAAGGCCATTTTGGAAATAAAGAAAAAGTGGGTTAGAAGAAACCCTTCACTTTTTAATATCAAATAGGGATAGAGATATAATATATATAGACATTGTTAGTAGTATCAACACATCTTTCAAGATATATGTACCCAAGATATCATAATGTTTAAACATAGTCCCTCCGTCCTAAAAAAAAAGTCATTTTCACTTCCCAAAAAATCAACAAACTTTACCTTTGACCAATTATAATTAATAAAATATTAATATTTATGGTATATAATTAGTATCATTAGATATATCTTTGAATATACTTTAATAATAAACTTATTTAGAGATATAAATGTTGCACACATTTTTTCTACAAACATAGTCAAAGTTAAGAAAGTTTGACTAGCGCGCTTCTCATAGCGACTTTTTTTTGGGACGGAAAGAGTATAAGATAAACTACAATAAAGAAATATAGCTAATGCGTGGTAGTCATCATGCGTGGCTTTTTCTGTAAAATCGGTTAATAACAATCCATCTTTGCACCACTTATGGCTAATGGTTTATGCGGTTGTAAGCTGTCTGATCACCGAACTGAGAAGGCTTGCAAAAGTAATAATGTCCTCTAAGAAAAGGTAGAACAACACTAGAAGTTTAGAAATAAGTTGTTTGTTCTGGGGTGTGAGCCCTGGTAAAATGTAGAATATAATCCCAGCAATCCTTTACTATGTACTTCTAGTGCAAGATGATCTATCTACGACGTTTGTGAATGATTTATGGTATAGTTTTCACCCGTAATTAAAGCTCCCAAACTAAATAAATGAAGCAAAGAAATTCCTCTGTCAACAGCTTACTCGTACACTGTCAAGTGTCAACTATCATGCCCCTCCCATCGGCTGCCAAAGCGCGAAGATACTGCATGATCTCTCAGCTATACTTTTGCTACCACTTCAACAGCAGCCATCATTCATCTCGTCGTTTCTCTTGTTAGCTCCAGCTAAAATCGTCAACATGCTCAGTTTTTCCCCCCAATTGGCTACCAATAATCAATCAGCATGCTCACCAACATTTACGGGCCTGGTACCACCACTGAAATCCTAAGCTATTTTACTCCAACCACTAGCAGACATTCCATGGCTCCCATCAGAAAACAGATGGTGCATGTTCACGTTGTCAACCCTAGAGTAAAACCGCACGACTACCTTATTTGTATTGTACTGTACTGTACCCTCTAGTACTTCATTTTTCCCTTCTAGAAGCCCTACAAGAGCAACAAAAACTCCCTCGTCGTAGAAAAAGATGACCGGCGCAGGCCGAAGCAGAGGAGAAAGGACTATGGGCCGTACCGAAGACCCCGACCAAATCCAACTTCGATTTCGCCCTCATTTCCTGTCCCTTTTTCTACCTCGGCACACGACACGATACGCCATATATATATATACCCCGATAACAACCATAAAATACTCGGCACGGCAGGCTTCGTGGTCTGCGGTGCGCTTCGTCCCCAAGGCACCGCGGACGTCGAGGCCCCCGCATAAATCCCCCGCTCCCAACTTGCTGCTCCACCACCGAATCCTCCTCGCATCGAATCGCGACCAAATCCCCCGGCCCCCACGGGCTCCCTCTCCCCTCCCTCCCCCACCTCGCGCTCACTCCGTTCCTCACTGCAATCCACCCCACCGCCCGCCCCACCTCTTCGGCGCAATGACGGCCGCCGTCGCGGCGCCGCCGCCGCCGGTACCGCCACCGCAGTTGAGCCTGGAGGACCTCAAGGCGGTGTCGGTGCTCGGGCGTGGCGCCAAGGGCGTCGTGTTCCACGTCGTGCACGCCCCGGGGGAACCGGACGGCGAGGGTGGCGCCGCGGCCATGGCGCTCAAGGCCGTCTCGCGGGAGGCCGCGCGGCACAAGAAGGCGGCCAGCGGAGACGGGGACGGACACCGCCGGATCTGGTTCGAGCGGGACGTGCTCCTGGCGCTGCGCCACCCGCTGCTCCCTTCCCTGCGCGGCGTCCTCGCCACCGACGCCGTCGTCGGCTTCGCCATCGACCGCTGCGGCGGCGGGGACCTCAACTCGCTCCGAAGGCGGCAGACCGAGAAGATGTTCTCCGACTCAGTCATACGGTACGTCCGTCTGTCCGTCCAACGGTTCATCAACGGCCTAACGAAACCGCGCATCACGCGCGCACCCGCACGACACACAGGAACCAGGAGCTGCCTCACAATTTGGTCGCTACTAATTTCTGCCCTGATCGTTTTTTTTTTCAGGTTCTACGCGGCGGAGCTGGTACTGGCGCTTGAGTACCTACACAGCATCGGCATCGTGTACCGGGACCTCAAGCCGGAGAACGTCCTCATCCAAGACAGCGGCCACATCATGCTCGTCGATTTCGACCTCTCCACGCGGCTCCCGGCGGCGCCGCAGGAGCCGGACGCGCCGGTGACCAGTCCCAAGCCGCCGACGCCTCCGGTGACCGCGCCATCGCCGAGCCGCGGGAAAGCAAGGAAGCCGGCGGGCGCCGCGCTGTGCTTCCCATTCCGCACCGGCAGTGCCGCGAAGCTTGCAGCGAAGCCGGCCGCAGACTCGCCGTCGCCGCTGTCCACCTCGCGGACGGCCTCCTCCTCGTCCTCTTCCTCGACGGCGACCACGGCCTCCTCGCCCGGCGCGCGGACGCCCGCGAAGTCGAACTCGTTCGTGGGCACGGAGGACTACGTGGCGCCGGAGATCATCGCCGGGCACGGCCACGACTTCTCCGTGGACTGGTGGGGCCTGGGCGTGGTGCTGTACGAGATGCTGTACGGCCGCACGCCGTTCCGGGGGCAGAACCGCAAGGAGACATTCTACCGCGTCCTCGCCAAGCAGCCGGAGCTCGTCGGCGAGCAGACGCCGCTGCGGGACCTCATCGCTCGCCTCCTCGAGAAGGACCCCGAGAAGCGCGTCGGCGCGCGCGGTGTCAAGGCCCACCCCTTCTTCCGCGGCGTCGACTGGGATCGCATCCTGCAGGTGGCGCGCCCGCCCTTCATCCCGACGCCGCCGTCGCAGGACGAGGACGGCGACGAGGCGCTCGACGTCGAGAAGGTCGTCCGCGAAGTGTTCGCGTCCAATGAAGCCGAGACCGCAAAGGCGGGCGAGGGCGAGGGAGAGGGCGGGAAGGCCGCCTCGCCTGTGGCGGACGGTGGCCGTGCCGGGGGCGACGGCGACGGGAGGAGAGATCAGTCCAAAGATGGTGATTTCTCCGTGTTTTTCTGAGCTATTTTGATTTGTTGTTTCTTTTTCCTTTTTAATAATTTATTAAATAGCTACTGCTAGTAGTTGTTTATGGAGTAGTATTTCTTCTCCTTAAGGATTGTAGTAGTATGAACATGATGGGATTAGGAGTGAGTACGGCGCAAATGGCCGGTGGAGTCCATAAATTAATTAAAGATGTGCTCCTTGTTCAGTGGGGTATAGTCACTATAGTTTTTTTTCCCTCTCTTTTTATTTTTCGTTTCTTCTTTGTTGGATACTTTGCTTCGTACATAATGAATAATAATGATAGCGCAATTGCGTGCTCAAGTGTAAATACTCTGTGTATGTGTGTGTGTGTATATATATATATATATATATATATATATATATATATATATATATATATATATATATATATATAGCGATTCGTTGAATTTTAATCTACTTTATTAAAAGAATCAGGGTTTTGTTTCTATGAGTGATGCTTATTCCTAAAGCATATACAGTGATAAAAAAGCGAGTGCAATTCTTCTTATTGTGGTTGTGGAGTATCGGTACCGCTCAATTTTCTCGTCTCCATTTCGATTATAGTTCTTTAATTCATGTATGAAGTTGTGCATTCTGAACATTATCAAAATAGAGGATGCGGAGAAATCTACTCGCGTCTCGCGGTCGAATTCCAAACCCATTGGCGATGGCAGCTTCAATAAACTGTACGGAGTAGAGCACAGTGCAGACCAAAACCTGCCAAGCACTGAAGAAATGGCGAGCACCAGCTAGTATACTGGCATGTCAAGAGCACTCGAATTTTACTGCAAGCACTGAAGCGCACACATGCGGATGCTGCTGCTGCCTCCTTCCGGAGCCCGGGCTCTCGGTGGAGCAGCAGCAGCACTGTTCTGTTCGAGCTGTTCGAGCCAGGGCATGGCACCATGCTGCTGTGGGGCTCTGCCCATCGGCACGCGGTTTGTTATTGTTAGTGCCAGGCACCATGCTGCTCGCTGCACCCCCTGCCTCACGCGGCCATGCCCATGAGACTTTTCGATGCCCAAACCGTGGCAGCCCAGGTGCTGTGATGGTTCAGATCCTCCTCAGCGGCGGTGTCAAGAACAAGACGACGGAATTGTAGTAGATCGCCACGCCACCTGCTCTCTAGCCTAGCCCGGAATATCAGCAGACAGCAGATAGTAGAGTACTACTCCTACTCTGCCATGACAATGGCGTGATAACATTGAATCGAATCGAATATATCGTCATCGTCGTCCCGAGGTCACCAACCAACTATTCCTTGCCCACAGCCACAGCCCACAGGGGTGGTGGCGACGATGGTGGCCTTGTGCCACCGCCCATCGTCCCACGAGCTGCGCGTGTCGTCGATCGTCATGGAGTGCGTGCGTTATCCTATCCCTGACCCCAGCGATCATAATCCCGTGCCGTGACACCACTCGCTCCGGCGACCCTGCCCGCACGGCCGGCGATTATTCATTCTCTGCCTGCACCTGCAGCCACGGATTTGGAAAGGTGGCAAACTTCCGCACGGGCGCTGCCTGCCCCTGCCAAGGAGTGCGTGCACGCCAGGACATGTTGCCCTCAGAGTGATAGGGCCTGCTATAATCTACAGTACTGTGATAACTCCATTGAGGATTCTTCGTAACAGCCAAGAGCAGGAGCAGTACTATCTCTGGCATAAACAAATATATAATTATGATATTTGTAAAGCTTCATATTTAATCAGGTTTTTAAATAGATAGTATTTATATTTATGGCTCTAAATTAATTTATTATAAAAATATATTTCTTAAGATGTTTATTTGATATAAAAAAATATTTATATTTTTAATCTATAATTAATTAAATTTGGTACAATACACTGTTTTAGAATTCCATTATTTTGATTTTGAGTACTTTCGGTTCTTGCTTCTCCTATCCAATTCAGATCTGGCGATGCCAAGTTTCTATTTATGAACTGTATATAGTACTCCCTCCGTATCGGAAATAAAAGATGTTTAAGACAGTGACACGGTCTCCAAAACACAACTTTGACCCTTTATTTTTATAAAAAATATTTATGAAAAAATGATATATGTATACTTTTATGAAAATATTTTTCAAGACAAATCTATTCATATAATTTTTACATTTGCAAACTCAACAATTTAAAAGTTATAGATGATTTATATTCCTAATGTTTGACTCAAATCTTGTCTAAAACGTCTTCTATTTCCGATACGGAGGGAGTATTAATATATTTGGATGTAACATAGGATTACGTATATAACTGCTCCAGCTCTTTATTATACTCTTATATTACAGTATTATTACGCAGCAAGTTTGCAACATATCGAGCATTATTAGCAGGAGGCTGACTGAGACATGCCATATTTATAGTTATAAACGTACCCACGTACAATACTCGATCGCACCGTCGTACGTTACGTAGCAGTAGCAACCAACTCGGAACGGAACATCTCGGCTGGATCATTCTCTTCTCCAGGTCTCGTCGCCGTCCCCTGACGTCAGAGTGGCTCGTCGGCTACCGCTGCGTCGAGGCAGAGAGGAGAGAGGGCACCGCCCCCTGACATCACCCTCGAAGACCCCGATCCGATGCCTGCCGCACACCCTGCTAGCGTCCAAGGCGACGAGATGCCACTCCCGTGCACGTCCTGCTACGCGTCCGACAAGCGCCGGAGTGGACCGTGAGTAGAGCGGCGCTACGCGGTCTGCGGTGGTACCGTTGCAGAGAGGTGCAGACATTGTCAGAGCATCTTAAATCGAACCAATAATTATATAAAAAAATATAAAAGATTTATGAAATTAAGTAAAGATACTATGAAAAATTATAATTAATAAAGAGAAAAATATAATTAATAAATCATCTAATAATATGTAGTTAACATCATAATATTATTATATTATCATATGAGTTTGATCAAACTTGAGATACTATGACTCTAAAAAATTCTTATGATGTGTCTTATAATTTAAGATAAAGAGAATACTATAAATAAAATCTCCACCCACGCACCACACACACAAATACAGCTATAAAAATTATCCCAGTCAAACAAATGTAAGTCGACCAGATTTATAGGGATTAATTTCACATTTATGCCTTCAATAAAAATTACTATGAAAATAGATATTTAGTATTATGAATGTTCGTATTACTTTATTGAACTTTGGTTAAAATTTAAATCATTTCACTCTTCAAAAAACAAGAATTGCTTTCTCTTTTGACAAAGATAGCTAGCACACATTACCATGATTTTCAACGTTAGAACTATAAAACCCGAAACCGAGAAAAAAAATTCTCCAGTTCTAAGAACTGAATAAATTTGATCTTCTAACTGGATTTTAAAGTATCTTTCTATTTTTAAAAAACAATGAAAAAAATATAGATTGATCACTAAACATCATTAAATATTAAAAATAATAATATTTTTAGTGAAATTTTATTGCACTTGGAAATAACAGGAGCCCTCCGTTTTGTTAGATCTGATGGTGTAGAAATTAGAGGAACTAGATGAAAGGAACTTAAGTTGTGGCCGAAACCAAAAACTACATGGGTCCGGAACTAGTTTCTATTTAAATTTAGAGGGCATAACAGTATTTTCACATATTACAAGTCGTTTCTCTAATGTTCCCCGACTCACTTCCTCTCCACGCCGGCGAGGATGCTGACCCTCCTCGGCTGGGCGTTGACGGGTTCTCATCAGCACCATCTAGCAGGTGCCGGCGCCGCCGCCGAAAAGGCACACAGGGCGTCAGACGTGGCCGTCATGACGGTGAAGCAGCAGGCCATTCGCAAATTCCGAGAGCGCAACATGGTCTACTCCTAGTGCTACAACACGCTGCGCTACCGCGCCGTGTTCTCCGACTCCGAGTGCGACGTCATCGAATCGGAGCGCCGGCGGTTCAAGGACACTAAACACGGGACACCTCTGCTTCGTGCTGCGGCGACGGATGAGCCTGCGCCGCTCTGATACGGCGACCCCTGGATTCCTGGACAATGAAAATAGTTCTCCCGGAGGGCGCAAGAAATTAAGTCTGACGAGGAACTCGCACGGATGCTTCATGTGCAGAGTCGCCGACACTGATGATGATGCTTCTGCCCTTACTTTTGTGTGGATTGTGTAGAATGCTTTTGCAATGACATGCTGGGCCATCTGAATAGAGAATGGTTCGTCATATCCAATGATAATGTCCGTTTGCAGCATTGAAATATATTTGGATTTGGATGCAAGTTTTACTCCTTGGCAGATCGAGCAGCAGCGAACCCTTCTCGGCAGATTGAGCAAGCAGCGGGTGAGCTCCTAGGCAGATCGATGAACTTCTGGGAAGGCGGGTGGCTGTGTAGGAAGCAGGCGGCGGCGATGCAAGCAGCAGTGAGCTCCTCTGCAGCGGACCCTTCTCGGCGGCAACCGTTTTGTTTTTTCAGGATTAAGGACTTGTTCAACTGTAGCTGTATGTTAGGAGGAAGAGAAGGAAATACTAAACTACCCTTTAGTCTCACGGGAGAGTTTTTAATCAAATCAACGACTGCAAAATTTTCTTAGGCAAGGAACCGGTGGTTCCTCTCAAGCACAGTAACAAAGCTCATATTTTTATTTTGAAATGTTGCATATTATTTAGAGTCATCTTGATCTTATTTGTTTTCTATTCTAAATAAAAATGAGCGCACACAACTACGAGCTGCAATAAAGCCATATCAGCTGAAAGTCGGTTCTGAATAATATGTAGATCCCAAATACTAACTTCATATTGTGTCAGATTAAAATAATTTATTTATGATATTTAAGAGTATAGTAAATCACATTTTCTTGTTTTGCAAAATAGAAAACTACATAACTAAATTTCTTCCGTTCTGAGAATTGGAGGATGTCCATTATATCTGGTTTTGTAATTTGAGATTGAATAGGTACGGTTGTAGGTTGGATAACAATGTACTTTGACCCAGTTCATCTGCACAACTTCATCACTATTCTTATAGCAAATCTAGCAAAACGAATTATAGGTTGGATAACAATGTACTTTGACCTAGTTCATCCGCACAACTTCAGCACTATTCTCATAGCAAATCTAGCAAAACGAATAAAGCCTTTATTTTATTTTCTTGGCAAGGATGGGCAGTACGGCGCGTCTTCTCTTCTTTGCCGCTGCCTACCCGGCTACCCAACAAGGCCACCCATCTGTTCGTGTGGGTGACAGTGACTGACCACGTTGCGATGCTTTTTATCCCGTCTCACGAACCGAAGACACGCGCGCATACAAAACACGACGATTTCCTGGTACTTGAGGCTATACTTGCCGTGCACTTGCCATCTATCATGCCATGTGAATAATGTGGCTTTTCTTTTCTGCCGTGTGGACTAGTCCTGACATATATATGTTTTTTCTCTCCACGCTTTAATTTCTTATATAAACCGTTATTAATCGTCACAGCTGACAGTTGAAGAACACGCAGTCAAGTGCATTGGTGGTAGCTAGTATAACTAAATACAACAACTTGGCTCTGCAAGGCATATTATTACTCGCCTGGACTTTCCTCTCAACCTCCTTTTCTCGCTTGCACAGCAAGCAGGCATACGTACGCCACGCACGTCGTCGATAGCTGCTCGATCGCTCCTCGCTGCCGTGCGTTTCCTTGGCGACCAAGGCCATACATGCATCCGACGGAGGTCAAACCCTACGAATCTGCTGAAACGCATGCAGTGATGCGATGTCTAGAAGGTCAAACTATACGGGGGCGAGGGCGATCGAAACAGTATGTACAGCCACCACTTCTAGAAGGTCCGCGCGGTACGTGTACATATACACACTCTATATATATACTCCCTCCGTCCCATTAGAGTCTATTTGGTACAGCTTATTACAACTTCGTAAAGCTGTTGTGAGCTGTTTTTTTTTTATCAAACACCTCTTTTCAAAACAAGTTCACTCATGCAGCTGTTTTTCTTTCTCTCTCACAAAGATATGAAGTTGGATGAAGCTGAAAATAATAGCTTATCATAACTCTCTCCCCCTTTCTCTCCCACATGCATGCATAAAGTTGTTGGTGAAGCTGTTTTACTAAACACTTTTTCTAAAATAGCTCATCTTCACCTAGAGAGTTGTTTATAAAGCTATTTTATAAAAAAACAGCTTCACTAGTAAAGTTGTAAGTACCAAACATGCCTTAAAAGTGTCACTTTAGAATCCGTGTCATCTTTAAACGTTTGTCTTATTCAAAAATTTTGTACAAATATTATTTATTTTTCTGTAACTTGTTTTATCATCTGAGATATTTTAATAATAATTTATTTATTTTATAATTTGCAAAAATATTTTGAATAAAACAAATGGTCAAACACGGTATAAAAAAAGTCAAAAACTTCAAATATTATTTATTTTTCTGTAACTTGTTTTATCATCTGAGATATTTTAATAATTATTTATTTATTTTATAATTTGCAAAAATATTTTGAATAAAACAAATGGTCAAACACGGTATAAAAAAAGTCAAAAACTTCATTTGCTAAGAGAGTATGTAGATGTACGCGCGCGGCTTGATGGTGACGCCGTACGTACTGCAGCTGACCTGATTTTATTTTAACTAATTAATTAGTCTGGCCGGATATTAGTTGTGTCATCTGATCATTGTGTCTTCTTAATAAAAAAAATATTATCTTTAATTAACACTCGACTGGATCGCTCGTCGGCAATAATGCCTAGCTAGATAGCGCTAGCTAGCGCTACCTGCGCCTCAAGGCGTCAGCGAGTGGTCAACGTCAAGCCATTGGCTGTTTTTTTTTGAAAAAAAAAAACAAGCCAGTGGCTTTGATCTGAATTAGGCCCACCTAATTAATCTGGATGCATGGACTGATGTGATGTCATTGCATTTGTCACCGCCTTCCTCCCTTTGCCGGACAGTTCGGTGGTCCATGCACGACTTGTCTATTTCAAGGGAAAGGAGAAGAAAACACGGGCAAAAGGCCCCATTATGCCAAAGCGGGCCATGGACACATCGGCCTCCATATTGGACTTGCTTGATGCGGTCCCTCGTGGAGACTGAATAAGGAACCAGAGGCAGCAGCAGCAGATCCGCAGATGGGACACTCTCCGGCGAAAATGCAGTGCCACTGCCAACCGCGAGCACTCACCCCGCGACCGCGAGACATCAGTCCTGATTCCTTCCCACCTGAAACATATTTTTCTTGTTGGGGAGTCTGTTGCCTCGTTTCAGTGGAGCCTTTTGTTTGCCACTTTGCATGTAACTGCATAACCATTTGCTGACACTCACGGGTGTTTACTTTACATGCACCTTCTCATATAGTAGAAAAATAGATGGAGGAAAGATCTCACATAGTCACATACTCACACATGTGTAACAAAAACTTCTCAACGACAGAAAATGCCACCCCCGTTCACACGATGCTGTGATGCACGAAAGAGCCTTTTAAACGTGTGTACAAAAGGTATCACAACAAAAATGATGAATGGATAGTAGCTAGAATGCAAATTTTGAGCTTAAAACAATCCTTGTGCAAAGAGAAACCCAACAGAAAAAACAAATCAGTACGTAAAGACCATGACTAATCACATCGCGTCCCAAAGCAGATCATTATAACCCACTGACTGCAATTTTTCAAACATAAAATGGCATCAGTTCCCAATGCCAATTCAATGATCATTATATAGTTCAGTATACTTGGGCCTGGTAGTTCTTCCATTCTTTTTGTACTGTATATATCAGTAATAATACTACAGTAGTTGTGTAGCAGTAGCACCCAATAGATGTCGTGAATACATGGATTGACTTTCTAATTAGACTATCCATGCCAGTACTTTAGTACAGGCTGATCTGTATAACCAACCAGCGCACAGCCAGCCATTAGAGATGCAGAGAAACAGCCAAAACAATCAGAAAATAACATGGTGTCCAGAAACCACCTAAAGCTGTGCACAGACCAAACATTCAAACATGTTTTCATACATCATCACTGGAATTCCTCATGTTCGTCACATCGCTGCTAGCAATCAAGGCAAACTGATGTTACTGAAGGACTTCATAAATTTGGCAACAGTACCCAATAGCAACTTTACTGACATTCAGTACAGATTTAGCTTGGATTAACCTGAAGTTTGCAAATTTGCACAGCAGAGACGAATTCCATGTAATCTAAAAGGTTATGTATCCTCTGATCCAGCTATCCTGAGACTATAAAACAACTGGATTCAGTCTTCACATACAAGAGTGTACAAAGAAACAGCCAAGCAGGACAGAGTGCAGTTCAGCTAGCAAGCTTGAAGGCGTCAATAAACAGGCCATATGTGAAACCCATCTTGAAGTTGTTGAGGAGAGCAATGGGGAAGGTAACCTTAGGCCGGCTGTAATAGAACTTTGTCACATACTCAGTCAGCAGGACACAAACAACTGCCGCTAAAACATCATTCACACCCAATGCACCAAAAGAGAGTGAGATTGTCTGTGCAACGTAAAAGCCACCAAGCAGCGAGATGCCACCAAAAAGAGCTCGTCTCGACCGGCTTCTAAAATAGTCTGTAGAGAGTTCTGGAATGATTCGGATTATGTCAATTAGCCTTCTACGCCCATCATTTCCCTGCACTGCACGGATTCTGAGATACTTGTAAGAGGATTTCCGTGCGAAGTTCCTATAGCTCTGTGAGAGAAACCTTGTCTCTGCATATTGCCCATAGCTAGGAAGACCAGCAGCAATATAATTTGAAACACTTGACATTGAGATATTCACTGCATAGACAGAAATATTTCTTCCATCAAACAACCAGCCATAAGAGATGACACTGTCATTGTGCATATATAGCAAAATAAAAAAAAATCCAGAATACCAGCACTAGTAAAAAAAACGAAATAAATTATGCAGAGTACAAAAGATGAAATGCACAAGTAATAATAGAAAGACTGTAATGACTGGCCATATTACCAGCAGCATATCCAGAGAAAATAACTCGACTGACTGGGGCATGATCTCTCATAGGGCATTGCTTTTAAGATAAAATAACGCTGGCTGAGAAAATCTCCGAACCCCAGCTTTGTCAACGAGGGGATTATTTTAACCAGCCTAAATTTGCGGGAAGTCGAACCTTGGATCTGGAGGTGCTACAAAATCTTTGTAACCACTAGGCTACAAGCCCTTTCGCGCAGATACAAAGAAGAAAGATATGCTATTTTAGGCTGTCTTGCTCCAATGATTTAGGTATGCAGTTGGCTTGATGGCACTACCAGATATCACTCTATTGAGCCATCTTTAATAGTTGAAAATGCTTGCACTAAAGGGGTGTATGCATCAGGTAGCTGGAAATTCCTAAATTCTAGCGCAAAACAAGAATAATTAAAATTAGTAAACAGAAGTATATAGTGGTTCACGTCATGCAATTATACGCATAATGTACTTTATTTATCCTTTAGTTTCTCTCAGTGACGGATCCAGAAGCGTACATTTTTGTACCCAAAATATTTTTTTCCATTCTAATAAGTAAATAACCTACAATAGGATGTGAACCACTTGAATACTAAAAATCGAAAAATAGAATGAAGCAGGATTGCAGGAGTATCACCGAGTCACTCTACTAGCAAAGGGCTGGACAGCTGCCGCCGCCGCCGGCCCAGCCTAGGCCGCTGGGTGGCTCCGCAGCTGGGCGCTGGGCAGCCGCGCACTTGCCGTGGGAGTGCCACACGCCTGCAGAGGCCGTGCTGCCGCAGGGCCCGGTGGGTGGGGGTCGATGGCCGGACTGGAGTGGCCGAGGCACCAAGCTCGAGCGGGTAATCAGGCGTGCAGCGCGGACGGCCAGATGGGGACAGGAGTACGGGAGGGGCACATCAAAGAAAGGAAAAGGGGAGGAATACCCAGGCGCCCTCTGCTGCTCTGCCGCAGACCTTTTTCTCTTGCCGACCGCGGTCCGTCCCTGCCCGTGGCTGGATCTAGCCGGTGAGAGCTGGCGCCAAGCGGCAAGGAACCAAAAATTGGAGTTTGCTAATTCATCCCTCAGATCCAGATTACGAGTTTATACGACCAGTGTAGCAGAATTCACCAATAGGCAATAGCTTCGCATGACCATGAAAAGAGAAATGAGAGGGAGAGAAACGGAGATGCGGCGGAGGAGAGGGATGAGGGCGGTGTGGTGTCTGTGCTGTTGCTAGCCCTCTCCAATGTGTTCCTCTCTGCGTATGGGCCCAGGCCCATTTGCAGAAACAGAATTACTTTTAAAATTATTTACCAAAATGCCCTCTCCTTCACTAGGGTTTAGGCCGTTATGCTCCTCCGGCGCCCCCAAAACCTTCTCCATGGCCGGACCGCCGGAGCTTCAATTCCCGCCGCCTCCTTCTCCTCCTCGTTCCTCCTCCTTTCTACCTCCATCTCCGTAGCCCTTCCTCGGACCGCCTCCGCCCCATGATTAGCCGCCGCGCGGCGGCTACGGCAGCTCTACGAGCCTCTCTGCGGCGTGCCTGCTCTTCCTCCTCCCACACCGCCGACCCCGACGACCCATTGCTTGGTCTCGTGGAAGCCCCCGAACCGCAGCGCGGATCCCGCCTCTCATCCAAGGATTTCGCCTTTCTTCAGGAGCTCACCCCTGCCCTCCACGCCGCGGCCCTCCCGCCGCCGGAGGCCGTCCTTATATCCAAGGCGATCCGAGCCTACGCCGCCAACTTCGAAGGCAAGGCGGAGCGGTTCCTGCGGCGGCACCGGGACTTCCTGAACGACACCGTGGTGGTGGCCGTGCTCCGGTCGGTGCGCACCCCGGAGCTCTGTGTCAGGTTCTTCCTCTGGGCCGAGCGGCAGGTGGGGTACAGCCACACCGGCGCCTGCTACAACGCGCTGGCGGAGATATTGCATTTTGATGACCGTGCTAGGACCACCGAGAGTCTGCTGAGGGAGATTGGGGAGGATGACCGTGAGGTGCTCGGCAGATTGCTCAATGTGATTGTACGGAAATGCTGCCGCCATGGAGCATGGGCCAAGGCGCTGGATGAGCTCGGGAGACTCAAGGATTTTGGGTACAGGCCGTCAGGCGCGACCTACAATGCTCTGGTCCAGGTGCTTGCAACTGCGGGGCAGATGGACATGGGTTTTCGTGTGCAGCAGGAGATGTCAGGGTCGGGGTTCTGTATGGATAAGTTCACAGTTGGGTGCTTTGCGCAGGCGCTATGTAAGGAGGGGCGATGGTCTGATGCACTTGTCATGATAGAGAAGGAGGATTTCAAACTTGACACGGTGTTATGCACCCAGATGATCAGTGGGCTGATGGAGGCCTCCCTTTTTGATGAGGCCATTTCATTCCTTCATAGGATGCGATGCAACTCATGCATCCCCAATGTGGTCACATATAGAACACTTCTCACTGGATTTTTGAAAAAGAAGCAGCTTGGCTGGTGCAAGAGGATAATCAACATGATGATGAAGGAGGGTTGCAATCCAAACCCCTCCTTGTTTAATTCTCTTGTGCATAGTTATTGCAATGCCAGGGATTATCCATATGCGTATAAACTTTTAAAGAGGATGGCTGATTGTGGGTGCCCTCCTGGCTATGTCGTATACAACATTTTTATTGGAAGCATATGTGGTGGAGAAGAATTGCCAAGCCCTGACTTGTTGGCTTTGGCCGAAAAAGTTTATGAGGAGATGCTGGCTTCTAGTTGCATTCTTAATAAGGTGAACACTGCAAATTTTGCTCGATGCCTTTGTGGTATGGGGAAATTCGATATGGCATTTCAGATCATTAAGGTGATGATGAGAAAAGGTTTTGTACCTGACACAAGCACATACTCTAAGGTGATTACCTTTTTATGTGAGTCTATGAAGGTAGAAAAGGCTTTCCTTTTGTTCCAAGAGATGAAGAGTGTCGGTGTTAATCCTGATGTTTATACATACACAATTTTGATTGATAGCTTTTGTAAGGCTGGTCTTATTGAACAGGCACGGAGCTGGTTTGACGAAATGAGGAGTATTGGCTGCTCCCCAAATGTAGTAACATACACTGCATTGCTTCATGCTTACCTGAAAGCAAAGCAGCTACCCCAGGCTAGTGACATTTTCAGCAAGATGATTGATGCTGGCTGTCCTCCCAATACCATTACCTACAGCGCACTAGTTGATGGCCTCTGTAAGGCAGGTGAAACCCAAAAGGCTTGTGAAGTCTACACCAAATTGATAGGAACTTCTGACAATGTAGGATCTGACTTTTACTTTGAAGGCGAGCACACAGACTCCATTGCTCCAAATGTTGTCACCTATGGTGCACTCATAGATGGCTTGTGTAAGGCACACAAGGTGGTTGATGCTCAAGAATTGCTAGATGTTATGTTATCGAATGGGTGTGAGCCAAATCACATTATATATGATGCCTTGATTGATGGCTTTTGCAAAATTGGAAAGATTGATAATGCTCAGGAGGTATTTTTGAGGATGTCTAAGTGTGGCTACCTGCCTACGGTGCATACATACACCTCCTTAATTGATGCGATGTTTAAGGACAGAAGGCTTGATCTAGCCATGAAAGTTCTCTCTCAAATGCTGGAGAGTTCTTGCACTCCTAATGTCGTCACTTACACAGCTATGATTGATGGACTTTGCAGAATAGGTGAATGTCAAAAGGCCTTAAAGCTGCTGTCAATGATAGAAAAGAAGGGATGCAACCCAAATGTTGTGACTTACACTTGTCTAATAGATGGATTGGGAAAATCTGGTAAAGTTGATTTGAGTCTTCAGCTTTTTACACAAATGAGCACACAAGGGTGTGCCCCTAATTATGTTACCTACAGAGTTCTGATAAACCATTGCTGTGCTGCTGGTCTTTTGGATGAGGCACATTCACTGCTAAGTGAAATGAAGCAGACTTACTGGCCAAAATATTTGCAAGGATACTGCAGTGTAGTTCAAGGTTTTAGCAAGAAGTTCATTGCTTCTCTTGGATTGTTGGAGGAGCTGGAGTCACATGGCACGGTGCCAATAGCCCCTGTTTATGGGTTGCTCATTGATAATTTCTCCAAGGCTGGCAGACTGGAGAAAGCCTTGGAGTTACACAAAGAGATGATGGAAGTCTCATCATCACTAAACATAATCAGCAAGGATACATACACTTCATTGATCCAGGCACTTTGTTTGGCATCTCAGCTTGAAAAGGCATTTGAATTATACAGTGAAATAACTAGGAAAGGTGTTGTGCCAGAATTAAGTGTCTTTATTTGCCTCATAAAGGGGCTAATCAAAGTAAATAAGTGGAATGAAGCCCTGCAGTTGTGTTACAGCATATGTGATGAGGTCGGTCCACTTGTCACATAACTTCTCCAACTAAATATATCTCTTTATTTAGGCAAATATCACATTAACCCCCCCTGGATATTTCTATTGTTGTCTATTTGTTGATTTTGGCCCCCAGACTGTCTGGTTCTGTCTAATCATGCCTTCCAGTAGGTCTCATAAAGGCAAGTTTACATGGCTGCCAAGCTTTTGCCAAGTAGGATGCCAAGCATGCACCGACCAGACATTCACTCAACATGCCTTTATCATATTCAACCAAACAATTATTGATAAGTTT
The DNA here is from genome assembly GCA_022036555.1 of Microstegium vimineum. Lineage (NCBI taxonomy): Eukaryota > Viridiplantae > Streptophyta > Magnoliopsida > Poales > Poaceae > Microstegium > Microstegium vimineum. Next base: position 34,097,030 of record CM039131.1, read on the forward strand.
TGGTTTGAAACCTTGCTTTGCACTTTTGCATGATGGTGCCTCACACTAGCAAATTATACTTGATTCATTTATAAATATGACCTGCTTAAATAGCTATGATGCAGCATATTTCGGGCACAACTGTATTAGTTCTACTGCAATAGTGTTCATCTCATCTTTTCCACGCTGTATCTCCATTTCTCCAACCTAAATAGTCAAAGTGTAACTTTGAGCAGGTTGCGCAATTTGGCATTGATTGCCTCGTCACACTTCTAGCTGCACTAAGTTGTGCCCTAATCTTTCGTTTTAATTTTCTTGCTGCTGTATCATACTCTCTCTGGAGGATTACTAATATCGGGTATTGGACCAGGGTGTGAATTGGCAGAGCAACAACTCTTTTGATGGAGGGTAGAGCTTTGTTTTCTTACATGGTTACTCCAAATGAAAGCATTGTCCCCCTAAGAGCTTACTTTGATTGGGGTGATATGGTTCAAATGAAGCTAAACTTATTTGAATGATTTCCTGTTCCAAACATCATCTTACTGGAAGATTACAGTATGATGTGGTGACCCAGGAGATAAGGATTAGAGTCTGCTTTTGTGCAACTCATTGATGGCTTGGGAAAACAGCACTATGTGATGATTAAAACTGTATATGTTCATATATGACCTTTCTGGGTGCTGAAGGATAAAGTGAAGACCTTCAAAAAGCTATATGCAGTCAAGCTGTACTCATGTAAGCATAGCTCTAGTTCATAATGGTTGACAATCTATTATGCTGTTAGCTGATTATCATCATATTTGTGCTCTTATACAATATGGATTATCAAATTCTCTCCTTCAGTGCTGCACGTCATTTTACATTGTCAGTAAGTGATGACCAAAGTAATTTCTGACCCTTAAGTTTCCTTTTTTCTATATTTAGGACTAGCTGGTTTACCTTCAGATGGACAAAGGATCATCTCAATGTCTATCAAGAATAACCTCTGTATATAAGTTACTGATGGTTAGACACAAGGGTGAAATATGTGGTGAAAGAAAACTTCTGAAGTTCATAATTCTCTAATCATCAATTCACTGATTCATCCTACTAGCTCCTTCCAGTATTTTTGCTCTCATAATAGAGCAATAAAGATACGATGTAATCACAGAAATGTACTCAAATGTACTACAGTTCACTGTACAAATGTAATAATACTTCAAGCTAAACTTTATTTATTTAAACTGTTAATATCTAGTGATATCCTATCGGGGCAAAACATTTCATCCATTGTTGTTGGGTCATCAAATTTTGATCTTGTTTTGCTTTGCAGGTGTTAATTAATTAATTGAATACTTATTGATTCATTGTGTTTCAGATCTCTAGCGTTTGTTCCTATTTCTTTATTTCATTTATGTGGAGATAATACCCTAGCGGTGGTTTTGTTAGGCTCTTTAATTAGCTTTGGATCTACAGTTCTTTCCATGTTACTATTTTAGTTAAAACATGTTCTGAATTGGATATTTGGATTGCTTTGGTGTTGTATCAATATGCCTGGTGTAGAGGTTCTTGTAACTGGTGACTGGTGAGTAATCGTGCTCTATGCCAGGAAGCATCACATTGAAGGCCCAGACCAGATTACTATCAGTCAAGTCATAGTCACGTAAAATGGGTTCACTACCTTCGGGTCGAAAATAAACCCGTGAACCTAGGACAAGGTCAACAAACCCGGATCAAGGGTCAACCCTTGATCCGGGTTTGTTGACCCTATCCTAGGTTCACGGGTTTATTTTCGACCCGGAGTGTAAAAATCTTTCGAAAGTAGCATACCACGTCCCGTGACCCCGTACCTCGACCGTTGAGCTGAAAACTTTGTGACTACAGGTCAAATGCCATGGACTTGTATTTGTTTCCTCACATATATTGCTACTTGATTTGAATATACCATCTTTACTAGATGCTGCCACATGCTTCAGACAGCTACACACGCATAGAGAACTTCATTGTTTTATGCTGCACTGATATTTGAAAGTGTTGTATCCTTGCATGGTTTGTATTTAATATACTAGGCGAAACGAGTTTTCTGGTTCATGAAAACATTGCTTCTGTGTAGAACATATTAACCTTTTGCTTTGAATTTGCAGCAGTTACTGAAAAGATACTAAGGAATGCATGGCTCTTCATTGCATTTTGTAGCCAGGGTACTGCCCTTTGATTGATTTGGTAAGTGATGTCAGTTACTACTTACTAAGGAATGCATGGCTCTTCATTGCTTTGTGTGGCCATGGTATTGAATTCGTAAATGATGTCAGTAGTAGTGCTTTTGCATTCCTTGTTTATGTGCCTTAGTAGCCGAAGGAGCTTCCATATCCCGATTAAATCCGGTCTTCCTTTTTTTTTTTTAATTCTTGAGATTTTCAATGAGCATCGTATCTTTTAAGAAATGACAGAAGTTTGTGCTGATGTCATGACACTGAATGGTTCTTTTATAGAGGAGAAAAAAAAAAGACCCAGGTATGATGCTCCATGCCAGCAGAGATGCACTCTGGTAAGCTGTTTTGTAATAGATGACGAGCACTGCATTGCAAAGATTCACAGATCTTCATCTATGATCTATCTGAAGCAGACTGCGAAGGTCACACGGTTGACTGGGAAACAGCTAAAAAAGATTGGTCATGAGGCGGACGTTTTGATTTATTGATTGTGAATCTGAGATCTCAAGAATGAGATTATTGCTCAATCTGTCATTTTTTTCTTTTTCTGTGATAGTTCTATACCTTTGGAGTTTGGACACGCCGCAAATTTGTGAGCTTTGTGGGTACTTATTTTTTAATGACGTTGAAATTTACAAGTGATGACTAATCTTTATTGGCCCCAATGCTGAAGTATCAGACTACTTGTTATTGTTTTAGTGCCGAATCACGGACAAATTGCCGGGCACTTCTGTTTAGTGCATCTACGCTATTCTGCCTCAAACCTGAACATGAGGCCCGCGTTTAAGTGTACACTAAGGTTTTTCTTTAGTAAGAACACTATAGCATCATGGTTTTATTAAGGACGCACGATAATTGTTGCAGTGTTGGTAAATCCGTGCAAATGTCCGAGCGCTCTCAATTTGATGATAGGGAAATGAGACGGATGGTGCGTGCCATATATAGACGATCCGCCGCGGATCAGGTGATAACATCCAATATTTTCGCTTTGCCGACCCAGCCAAATCCTGTGTGCGGAATGGAAAAAAGGCACCGGCTTTTATCTTTTGCCAGACACTGCCAATAATTCCGTCCAGCCCCGATTTCATTTTCGAAAGAAACAAAAAAAGAAACCCTGCCTGAGCTTCCATTCAGCTTCCTATCTTTCTGATAACAACAACATACGTGATTAGCTGCTGGGTGGACGATTCCTCCGCTCCGGGAACCTTTCCATTCCGTCCATGGCACGCGCCGTCTTCTTCTGGGATTTGGATTGGTTGGGGTACGGAGAGCGAGACGGACCCTCCCGAAAGGAGGAGGTGCCCTTCTCCGGCGACGGCGACCCGTGAGGAGCCCCCTATTCCTGCAAGTCCCATCCGTCACGCGACGAATGGGATGCTCCCACGTGAACGGGCATGGTGCTTTGCTTCACTTGTTGTGCGGTCAAGATTATCATGCCAGCGACTGTTCGGCCCCGTCGATTCGCCCAATCTGACGATTCACTGCCTCCACGTAACGGGGCTCTGTGCCTTTCATGCCCTGGATCTCTTTCTCCGAAAGGCAGAAGCAGCCATCCACCTTCCTTCGTTATCAGGCGAGAAGTAGTAAGATCTTTCATCCACGCACCCAAAAGAGAGCTTCACTCTTCAGCTAGCTACAGGGCCTTTCGGCCACACTCCGAAAGAGAGCTTCTGCAACTGCAAGTGGGAACACAACATCAGAAATGGAGGCGGTTTTGACATGGTGTAAATCACAGGAATAAAAAAATGGGATTCCATGGACCCCTACTGATTATGCAAGAACAAATGTAGTAAGCCTTATCTATTTCCCCTCGCTTTATTTCCGCCCCCTATTTTATCTCAAGCCCATCAAGTCCGCAGACATATTCTTTGCTATGATAGAAAGATTAGGGCATTTGTATTTCACAAATCATATTCTACCAGAAAAGACGGAAGGATAGCCCGAACAGAGATGCCAATGCGCCTCTGGGAGTGTTATTAGATCAGAACTCAGAAGCTACACTAAGCGCTGACCGTCAAGAGGTCATATTCCGTCAGACAAACTAGGAGGGATGTACGGAGTACGATGAACTTGCGTAAAAAACTTACTAGCACCATATGCTGCCATAACTTCTACGTCACAATTCGCACTGACAAGCTCTTGAGGGCTTGGAGCATCAGAGGCGGTCCAAGTGAATCTTCCAGTGTGTCGTGGCCTCGTTGGGGTCCAGTCAGGACAGTTGCCCACTCTGGAGATAGTACATTATGACAGTAAAAGGTATATTGTCCATATTGTTGGGACGGATATAAATTACAATTGACACAAACGAGGGATTAAGCAGTTCTATTTGTTACATGGTACTACCCGGTTCATGCATCATGCAGATAAGTAAACTGCATTTAAATTCAAATTTTCTGGCAACTTAAAAACAGAACTTGCATCTTTAAATCACACACAGATTTTCCCATAAGCCAGATTTCGTATGGCAGAAACAAAGGACAGAAACAGCTACGAAGTGATATGTTTAGATAGAAAGATTTGCACAGATATGAATAGACATACCAGAATAATTTAAGGACAAAAACACAATATACCACCTTATCATCATTATCTAAACAGCAGTGCTATTTTATAATCTTCGGAGGATGAACAAGACTTGATTCTGAGTTCTAGATGTCAGCATGCACTGAAATAAGCCACACAGCTGTACCACTAATTTGCTTCCCAAGCATCTATCTTAGTAAAAGCAGTACCAAGTGAAGAAAGAAATTATTATGTTGGGAGGAGACAATGAACAAGTGTCAAGAAAATCTCTTACCACTTTTTATCGTTGAAGTCTAATATTCCCAGCAAATAATGTTTCACTTGAGGAACTTCTTCCAAGTTCCACCATCCACCATTTGTAATGAGAGGGCAATCTTCATTACAGTAACACTAGAGTGGAATCTTTAATGTGTGCTCTCTAGTAAAACGATGGCCAGGAGTTCCTGCATTCACTGAAGGTGGAAGTGAGCACCTGCTGTGAGGAGGTTAAACAGCCTCGCCACCAGGTCAGTAGCCTCTTCCCAGGCATGTAAGTTCTAGCCTGTACAAATCAAAGACGTAGAAAATTACCAAGTACTAGAGGACTTCTTGGCTTTCCCCATTCTCCTAGTAGAACTTTTATTAATGAAAGAGTGAGGGAATGTTCATGCTGCAAGGAAAAAAGATGAGGTGTCAGTCTGATAGGCAAGTCAAAAGGCAATCCACTTTTCACGAGGAGCATATCATGTCCAGGGTTACAGATATAGGGAATAAGTGAGTGTAGTCAACAGATTTTATTCATCAATGTGGAATTACCATGCACACTCCTATTTTTTGTAAGCCCAGATAGTGGACAGGCCTACATATGTCCAGTGATGACGACCATATAAATGTATGCATCTTAAAGTAGAGATTCTAAGGCATCTAGAGCACACGACTCCTGATATCATGAATGCCTTCAGCACTTCAGGTTGCAAGTATAAATAGGACACGTACCTGCACCCATCAGTGCACCCAAGTTCACATTTGAGGCCAAAACAGCTTCTTGGTTCTCTAGAGCGCAGGCCTGTCGAAAGACCCTAGAAGGCAGCCTATTTTTTTCCTCACGGCCTCAAAATTAGCATTATTGACTAACCATGTCAAGGGATCCACTAGTAGTAGGACATGTAGTAGGTGACATTTTGGACCCATTTATTAAAACAGCCTCACTTAAGGTTCTGTACAACAACAAGGAACTGACCAATGGATCTGAGTTCAAGCCATCACAAGTAGCAAATGAACCAAGGGTTGAAATTGGTGGACGCGACATGAGGAACCTTTACACTCTGGTAAGTCCATAACTAGTTCATTACTACATTGAGCAGTGTTGAGTTTAGTTAAAGTGAATACAAGGTATTAGGGTCAATAAAAAATCAAATGCATAACTGCACTAAATCTCTTTTCATAAAACTAAGTACACAATCTCTTATTTGTAACATCTGCTTTTGGAGTTCATCACCTTTAGTTGTTTTCAGTGCCCACATAGCAATTAAAACAAAGAATCTCAACTTTCCATAAATTCTACCCTTCTTTATGGATTGAAAAGGACCTCTGCACTTCCATTTTATTTCATGTACCATCCATATGTTTGATAGCATCGGCACATGTACCTGCATCTTGTACATGGTGCTGACTAGAATCAAAGTTATGTCCTCAATAAGCACAAGAATTTTGAATAACTATAGTTAGATGCAGAAATACATGTCACATAATATGAGTTTTCGCATTTTAATAGTGCTATGACAATTGATAAGGCTATCATAGTAGTACCATTAAAACAAGTCTGTAACAGAGAAACTTTATTTCATTCATCAGTGTTAACAGTTAACTTGAAAAGAATGTCTAGATTATGCATTTATGCTGGTTAAGCAAACAGTATCTTTGCAATCCTCTGAATAAAAGATAGGGAAGTGTGGTAACAATTTCAGAGAACAATTGTTAAGCACCTGTTACTGGATAAGGGAACTATTATATTTAGTTGTGACAAATATTTCCTCAAGATAACAAGCTAACTTGCTACTAGGTGATGGTGGATCCAGACTCCCCAAGTCCAAGTAACCCAACAAAAAGAGAATACCTTCATTGGTAAGACCTGGAACATTTCACAATTATTGGAAACTACTAATTCTACTACTTTGATGTGACAAATCTAAAATAAGTACATGTCACAGGTTGGTGACAGACATCCCGGAATCAGCAAATGCTAGCCATGGTGAGTTCTCCCATTCTGTCCTTCTCAATTTAAATAGTACATAACTTCAATAGTTATATTAGATCCTAAAATAAATGCATATGGTGTTTCGTCAAGATGACATGTATATATACCTCCTTACTACACAATAAAAAATTGGCAAGTATAGCACCTGTATTTTCTTGAAAAAAATATAAAAACGACAATATAAAGGTTACCACAGATTGTGCATACCTGGACAGTAAGCAACAGCCTGACATGTCGACAGCACCTATCAGTTATTTGAATTATATTGCTAGAAGTTGTGCAATTCAATGGTACCAACAGTGGATTTAATTAGTTCAGCTGAACATTTATTTTTATTTCCATATTTCAAAACCTAAAATTTACCACAAAATTATATTACATGGTTGAACATAGATGAGAATAATGTTCATACTAATTCACTGTGACATGGTTGAACAAATTTTATTACAGGAAATGAAATTGTCAGCTATGAAAACCCAAAGCCAACTGCTGGAATACATCGCTTTGTCTTTGTACTCTTCCGCCAGTCTGTCCAGCAAACCGTTTATGCACCAGGATGGAGACAAAATTTCAACACGAGAGACTTTTCTGCGCTCTATAATCTTGGACCTCCTGTGGCTGCAGTGTTCTTCAACTGTCAAAGGGAGAATGGGTGCGGAGGGAGACGATATATTAGATAAATATCATCTCACTGACTGTGCACTGCAAGAAGGAATATTAATCAAATTTGAAAAAATATAAGGCCAGTGACTTCGCAAAGCGATGATAAATGCTGGGCCTCGAAATGTAGCTTCATTTGAATATTACTTTGCCACATCTGCAATTGCAATGAATTTAGCATACAGTTTCGCCATATTGGATAACAGTCTGTCTCAAGTGAGGGGATCCTGATGTTGACGTATATTAAGATTATTATTCGGGTCATGTTCAAAAGCATGTACCCTTCATCAAACTATTAAGTTGACTACATGGTAGCAGTGACAAAAATAAGTCATGCTTCAGCCCCATAGTTTTCTTTAATAGATCTTCTTGGATGAATAGTATTCCAGAGCTGCTTGTTTGATGCTGCTTATAACACAGTGCTAAGATCTTAGTGCACTAATGTGCATAGTACAGCTCTACCACTCTCAATATCAGTGACGAGATCTGGCAACCTTTTCGCCACCTGATACAAAAGCATCTCGATCTGGAGTTAAATTATGTCCTGTAAGGGTCAGATCTCATCTATACATCCACCAGTCATGATCATGGAATCAACAGATGTTACAGAAATATCACAGCAGTCTTCTGTATCCCACTTGATAATACAGCTTTAGACCAGAATATCCATGCATGAGTGACAAACAATTAGCCATGAATTTGAAGAGCCCACAACAAGGTTAACCTTGATCATCCGAAGCTTTTATTCAAGTAAAGTAGACTTGGTGCTTGGTAGCACAAAACAATGACCACTTAGATCTTATGTACAGTCCTGGAGACCAATGAAGTAGATATTGCATGGGTCTTCTTAATCGATAATATGGAAGAACTACAGGTCATCAAAATGTATTTACTTCATCAGTATGGGAAGCACAGCCCATATCTAATCAATACCCAAACGATTCTTTTGTCCAACTAAGAATTCACTGGTTTTGCCATTCACTTCAATTACACTGCATCATAGCTCCTTAAGCATTTCTTCTTCAGACGTCAGCCCGCTGACCTTCCTCACATCTGTCAATCTGTCTTTTACAGCATATACATTGGAGAGGAGAACATAAACCCCACTACAGAAGTCATGAACATGCATAAGAATCTGATGTGAGAAATCCAGTAGGCCATGAACTTGGGATGCACTCAGCACACAAGAGGGCTCCCAATGTGAAACATCCCGTGGAGAGCTTGTATGACTGTGTCATCAACTCAAACAACTGACAGCCTTCTTGAACCAAACCAGAGTGGCAACACGCGCCAAGGACAGTAATGGAAGTGACATCATTAGGGGGGCAACCTGAAGTAATCATACTGTCAAATTACTCAACAGCTTGCCTGCAATGACCATGCAATGCAAACCCATTGACCATTGCATTCCAGGACACCTTGAAGGGCATCTTATTGAAGATTAAAATAGCATATTCAAGCATCCACACTTTGCGTACTTGTCAACCACTGAAGTCGCCACACGTACATCCCACTGGATACCCTTATGTTCTATATATATACTCGTGCACCCAGCTCCTAGACTCCAGAGAGCCCAAGCTCGCACAAGCTGAGAGGACAGTCCAAAGAAGTTTATCTGGCTTCACCCCTGACGTCCGCAGTCTGCCAATCCACTATCATAACCGTCCAAGAGACAATGTCTCTCGATTGAAAACTGCCAAAACACCCATCTGGAGGGATCCAATCTCTCACATTTCACATACATATCCAGCACTGCATTTCTGACAGTGAAGCTCAGCTCCCTCTCCCACTTGGCATACCAACCGTGCACTGCCTTCCGAGCCCACACCGCCCGACGCCCCAGCCTCCTGCATGCTCCGAGGACGGTCGCCATTGCAACCTCGTTCGGCGCTACATCCATCTCAGCGAACACCCCTAGCACCTCCACGAAACTCCCTCCCCTGACAAAGGCAGAGAACAGCGCGGTCCCCAACACGACGTCCTGCTCCGCCATTTCGTCGAACGCCCCCATCGCATCTCTGCACGCGCCGTAGAGCTTGACCAGTGCGTTCCTGACGGGCAGTCATCCGAGGAACCCAGCCTTCGCCGCGATGGCGTGCGCCTGCCAGCCCTCGCCGATCCCCTCGAGTAGCGCGCACACCTTGAGAATGGCGGGGAGTGCGTACCCGTCGAGCCGCACGTGCGCGGCGGGGACGAGAGAGCCCCCGAGGCGAGGCGCGGAAGGCGGTGGAGGGGTCGCCAGCGAGGGTGAAGGTGGAGATGAGGGCGGGCGCGCGCAGCGCGGGCGGAGGTGGGCGTCGGCGTGCGCGGGCAGGCGGGAGCTCACGGTCACGGAGGCGAGGTGCCTGGCCAAACGCGCGAGGAGGGCAGCGTCCGCGGCGAGGCCGGAGGTGAGGAGGAGGGCGTGAGCTTTGAGGAGGGAGGCCGACGGGAGAGAAGGAAGGAGACCTAGCGGCGGCATTGATTTGGTAACACCTCAAACTGGAGCTTGAGCTTGAGGATTTCCGCTGGCATTTCAAGCTGGAGCCGCTCTCAAGTTCTCAAGGAATCGAGGGCATTACAAGTTTACAACCTTTGATCCCAAACCATTCTAGTAGGAGTCTTTTATATGTGTGTCATTATAAACGAATGATATTATCTATGTATCATTGAAATTATAAAAAATTCTTCAATACCTTGTCTAAAGTTTCTTTTACCTATATATATCATTTTTATCAAATTAATCTCTAATAAACTGTGGAAAAGACGATTTTACTAGTTGTAGAGTGTATCAAAATCTTGGTTCTTTTCTCTAGTCACACTGTAATAGCTCGTATTATCTGAAACTTTACTTTTTCATTTATTGTAACAACTATATGTGTGCACGTAAATATTTTTAATAAATATAATAAAATTTATTATTTTCAATAATTATAAATTTTATTATATTTATTAAAAACATTCATGTGCACATAGTTGTTACCCATATAAGCTATTAAAATGAATAAAAAAATAAAGTTTTAGACAACACAGGCTCTTACAGTGTCACTAAAAGAAATAATGAAAATTTTGATGTACTCTACAACCGAGGACAAAATCGTCTTTTTCGCCGTCCGTTAGAGGTGAATCTAACAAAAATGACATACATGTAAAAGAAACTTCGAACAATGGTACTAAGAAACTTTTCAAATTTTAATGATATACAGATAAAAAGCTTTTCTAGTAAAAAAACTTTTATAATGACACACAGGTTCTCAGTAAGCATACGATCCCTTTCTCTGCTTCATAATAAAGAAAACTGGAAGTGCTTGCTCGTCTCAGAATCAAAACAAAATTCTCAACAATCACATGTAGAAAAAAACATAGTCATGCGTTACGCTTAGGTGTTTGATGAGTACTTATTTTCTAGTTTCCTATAGAATAAAATGAGTTACTATATCATCCATTATTCCTCACAAACTAATAATTAGTATGGACGTGTATGAGAAATAAAAGCAACTCCAATGATGTATTAATGATGGTTTTTATTCTCATTAAATGACTTATCACGTAGGTAAAATGCTGACATGATAACATAATTAATGATAAAAAAGAGCACAAATCGGTTCCTTATAAAGAAATCCGGTTTTTACTCCACCCAATGCACCAAAAAACATAAAATCGTCATTGAAAAGAAAACACCAATTTCTAAGGGACTCGTAACACTCTCATTGGAGGAAAAGTTAAGAGAGAAAAGAAGAAAATAATTATTACTCGAAAAACACTCTATTGTGGTCATTGGAGGAAGAGTTGAGAGAGAAAAGGAGAAAATAATTATTACTCGAAAACACCTCTATTGTGAAAGATAGTTTCTATCGATGATTTCTTGTGCTATGAAAATCGTGTCAGTTTCTTTCATAAGGACTGCACAAGTCATTCTACCAAATTTGTAAAATTGAAAGTGTTTTAACAGCATGGAGAGATCCGAAAATTAAATTGACTTCACATGCTGGGCGGAAAAGAAAATGTACGTAATTTACCCGAGAATACTCAAATGGTATGAAAAGATACTGCTAAATGCCATCAAAACATTCAGCACTAGAGAAAAGAACCATAATATACATCTGTCATTAAGTTAGAACTAAATCATTAACTCAAACATATCCTATACTCCTAACCAGCTAACGCTCATACACATGCGCGCATGAGCTGCTCATATATACATCTGAATTCGAACCACAATCTAAAAGATGGTACATGAGATAGATTATAACAAGGTCAGCCACCTGGAGTTAGGCCTGACCATAAAACTTCTATTAAACGAAGGAGCATGCTAAGTTAATCTGACAATTAGTTCCCACAGCCCTGAAACTCTGCTTCAAGTTTTGGAGTCGCTGAGAGTATGATATCATTATAAGGCTGTTCTTGTTTAACTTCTACAAGCCCGCGGTGGTTCGTCAGAACCTGCAGGCAAAAACATGCACAAGGATACAAGAATATTACTATTTACTAATACTAATAAGCTGCAAAGTACAGAGAATTTTTGTGAATAGAGTGGAACTATGATGGATGAAACGAAGAAAATGATATGCCCAAGATTCACAGCATCCCATTTTTTTATCAGTATATACTTTAATTTGGCCACAAGAAAGGAAAGAATAGATCAGGATTGAAACAGAAATATGAAGAGAAGAATTATCATTAGCCAATAGCAATACAAAGCCAGATCCATCCTTCAAGAAAGAATTCTGAATTCATAAAGATTATCATTAAAGCAGGAAATTACAGAAACCATACCAGAGTTTCATAGAAGAATGATGCTGCAGTTTTCCTCTTTTTCCCTTCAAGGACTTGACTGAGACTCAAAGTAGTAGTTCCCTCCTTTCTCTTCTGATCCAGGAATAGCTGATGGAGCAGACGTGCTATTTTCCTAGATTAAGATTAGATAAGCGATAAGCCAACAGAATAGCACGGTAGAAGCAGGAAGGGAATAGTTATGAGCAGCAGAACAAGATCATTAGCTACCTAGTCCTGGTTGAATTCTGCAAACCTGCAAAACAGCAATGTGCATATAAGAGCCTGACAAACTAAAGAAATATCACAGCATCAGCACAAGCTACAACAGTTCTATAAACCTTCATCTCCGGAGTGCCCTTTGTCCACAAGAACATCCTGCGAGTGAATGTCATTTCGAAAGCATTAGTTTGCAACTTTGCATCATAAATCATAGACGATTGTATCAAGCAGATTTGATGCATTTGCATCATAAATCATAGACGATTGTATCAAGCAGATTTGATGCATAGCTTACCTCATCTATATTATCTACATCAGCATTCAGTGCTTCAATGTGCAATGGAATTTGGTTTTCTGATTCATGTAGTCCATTCTTCGGTGGTATTTTAGAACTAGGTTCATCTCCTTTGACTTGAGTGCTCTTCTCTTTGATTGTATCTTCATTACATGCACAAACTTCATCTTGAACAGGCCAACTTTCTGTTTGACAGTCAACAGGAACCTGAGAGTCAATTGGCTCTTCCACTTTCCTCTTTCTTGGTGCATCTTTGCTTTCTCGTTCTGCGCTTCCAGTATCCTTGCAAGCATGGATGGATTCAGAGTGTTCATAGGAAAGACGCCTCCGGGCTCTAACTGATTCCTCGCATGAACTTTCAGGTGCCTCTGGTGCAGTACCACGTGCAAGGGGGATTGAAATCTGATCTGTCAAAAACTCAAAATAAGAGGACGCACTAAGTTATAAAAGGTTACATCAATAATTACACCTAATGAAGGTCAAATAAGTGACCTACATGGAAACAGTGGATCCATGACGGTGTATGGCAGAGATCCCAATTTTGCCACCCTCCAAATATCAAGCTGAGTGTGAGGCGCCTTCCTTCTCTGCTGCACAAGATCACTTGCATCCTCTATTGCTTCGCTCATCATCCTTGTTAGAGTAATAGGATTAGTACCACATCGTCTACCCCTGAGGGGTGTTAGTCCTATGTAATCTATATAATCAACCCATGAGGCCCATTGCAATACAACGACCACATTATACGCATCCTACCTTTCTTACATGGTATCAGAGGGTCACGATCCCGTGACCTAACTAGGCTTCCGCTGCCGCTGCCGTCGCGCCGCCCCCGGGGAGATCGATCTCCACCGGGGGCAGAGCCTCCTAGGATGTGTCGCGGATCCCTCTGATCCGCCGCGCCGTCGTGGTCAAGGAGCAGCAGACCTACCTCTCCACGCCGCCGCCGTCGTTACCGTCGTCGTCGTCAGGCTGCCTTCCTCATCGGCCTTCTTAGGGCACAACCGTGGGGGACGTCACCTCCGTGCGGGAGCCCGTGGCCATGGGGGGCCGCCACCTCGGGTGTAGGGCGCCGCCGGGGGAGTCTGCCTTCTCCGCGCGGGATCCGCCGCCACGTGGGGCGGCCGCCGCCTCCGCGCAGGGGTCCGCGCCGCCGTCGCTGTTGGGAGGCCGCCGCATCCGCGCAGGGATCCGCGCCGCCGCCTGCGCCGCCACCCTCCCTCTGGTTTCCCTCTGTCTCTCCTCTTTTCTTTCTCCTGTGGCTGTTGACCACAACAGGGAAGAGACAAGGAAGGAGAGGGGCTGGGAATTGCTAGGAGGCACCCGAGATTGTACCCTGGCTCGTCTGCTGCTGCTGTTTTAGTTGTTTTGTTTTTTCCCGATCAGAGATCGGTTTGCGTCGCCCTGCCGTTCGTCGTCGTTCATCGTCGACACTCCCGAAGGACGAGGTCGTTGCTGCGCCCTCCAGGCTGCAGCAATGACGCTCGTGATCAAGCCACCCTTACCGGTGTCGCCGCCTGTTCAGGCGGTGGCGCCACTCGCCGCCGGTCCTCGTCAAGCAAGCGCTCGATCCGCCTCCGCGCCTCCAGCCGTTCTCGCGCAGACACCGCCACGGATCCTCTGAAGGAAGACGAAGTCGCCACCCCTGCTCTGAGCGTGACTTTTGCTGCAACCTGCGCCGTCGCCACCCCTGAGCGTGACCTAAGTCGCAAAACCGCGCCGTCTACCATCGTCGTCCGCCGCAACCGTCCTGCTGCTGTCCTCGGCAAGAAGCTGCTGAGTTATACTCGAGCGCCTCGACGACACTTCGGACCCGCGCCTCCTTCATGGCTTCGACCACGTCCACCTCGACCTCGGCTATTTCGGCACTAAAGGGCTATCATCTGCATGAGTCTCCAGTCAAGGCTTACGCACGGCGTTCCAACTGCGGGGGGATATATCTCCATTGTTCTCTAGTCTGACCGTTCGTGTTGCTGCCGCTACGACTGTGGGGGATGTTAGAGTAATAGGATTAGTACCACATGGTCTACCCATGAGGGGTGTTAGTCCTATGTAATCTATATAATCAGCCCATGAGGCCCATTGCAATACAACGACCACATTATACGCATCCTACCTTTCTTACAATCCTACAATAAGAAGTAACTAAAATATATTACCAAAATAATAAGATGAACAGTTCAGTGGAACCATGGAACGGTCCATAATAGTCTGATATCACTTCAAAGAAAGTGCAGACCACCATCTCTCAAGTCCTAACAAAACAGAAAAATGAAGAATATGGAAAACAAAAACCCCTGCCATTCAATTCAGGTGTTTGAAGTGAACAAAACTTCAATGAGAGAACTTCTATGGCTTGTTTGACTTGGTTAGGTTTCTTGAATCACTTCATTTGGTATAAAATCATAGCAGTTAAATGTCCACTCAACTATGGTCAATTAGTGAGGCTATATAATTAAACACCAACAAACCAGCTTGTGGGATTTTGAATTAGCAAGGCATGAAATTAGAATAAAAGCTATTTTGATATGTTTTATAATACTCAAACTAAATGTTTTATGTTCCTAAATCCAATGATTATGGTTTGAATTAGACATATTCCCCGTTAAAAAATACAGAGAAGCTCTCTTATGGAAAATCCAACCAAAAAGCTTCTATGAGAGATGCATTTTCACAGATTTAAGTCTGCTATGAGACTCAGCTTCTCCCTTTGGCTACATAGCCTGTTGTAAAGTTTTTTAGTCTACCCTTTATGGTTCTGGTGTACAGCTTTGCTTAATCTTATATATATTAACATAGTAGGGGTTTCCCCTACTGTATTTCTCTCAAAAAAAAACTTAGTCTTAAATATATATGAAAGACAAATTTGTGCCAAGATTTATTGCCCAAACCCAGCTTAAGGTGGCAAAGGACATCATAAGGTAACAATAGCTACTAAACCAACATATTCAAACAATCAAGTACAAGTAATGCAATTGGTGAAAGAGTATGTAGTCTATACAAGCAAGCTAGAAGTTATTCTTACCCATTTGACAGCACGGTGCCCTCATAATCAAACAACGACCAAGTTAACTTTCTCCTAACCCTTCGCTGGCTTTCTCGTTCCGTCTGTATATAATCCTGCTTATTGTATAATAATGATCTTCTTCTTTTTCTAGTGGCCTGGCTCTTCTCAGTTTTAGCTGGTGTCCTAACCCCAAATCTAGAAGAAGAGGATGGCCCTGGATCAGAAGTAAAGAAGTCCATCATGAGTATGATTAAAACCATAAGTTTAGCAGATAATTTTGTCACAAAACAGACCTGGATTACCCTCCTGCAAAGGCTCTGGAGTAGAAGGCGATAACTCGTTATCTGCCCTTGTTTTACATCTTATGACAAGAGGTTCATGTGACTCTTCTCCAGTGTCACTGCCAAGCTCTGGAAATCCTGCTGCAGGTGTGGAAGTATTCAATTTTTCTAGCAGTGGATCATTTTCTGATGCTTCAGTTGTGTAATTTGCACTCCGACTTCCAGAGGCCATATTCTCCAGAGCATTATCAGAATATTGCAGTTCTTGATTTCTGTTTCAAACATGCTTAATCTGATTAGGATCTATTAACAGTAGACCTAAAGATTTAAAGTAAATGATTAGCTGTACCAAAAGAAAAATTGTGGGAAAAAATGTAGTTTTTACTCACTCTTGCAGAGGAATAGAAATCATAGTACCATCAGAATTCCCATTATTCTCATTCGTGTTCACTTCTGTTACAGAATTATCCCTAGTTTTGCTTTCCTTTGCAAGATCATTTGCTTCAGCAACCATATCCATCATCTCAGGTGGAAGAACACTGTTACACATTCATTTTAGGAAACAGCAAGAGAAGAAATGTGCTCTTATGCTGTTAAGTACAGGAAGGCAACAGCAAGTATACTTACTCTTTCAATGGTGTGAACCAAGCAGAATCAACATCCTTGTTTTCTATTTCAGGTTTATCCCCTTCGGTGAAGTCTAGAATATTATTTGGAAGAGCACTGCATTACAAGGAAGCTCAGAAATCTAGAGGACATACCGCTCTTTTAGTATCATTAGGAGGAAGCTCAGGTGCTTACATGTATTCTGGCATAAAACAAGCAGAATCAACAGCATAGGACCATGGCTCCGTCTGAGAAGGCTGTACCATTGAATAGCTTTAAGGTTCAGTTTTGCGAAGAAATAAAATGAAGCCAGCAATATTGCATCATAATTCAAAGAGTAGCACATGTCTAAGATGAAACTGAGTGTAATTAACTAATTACTTTGCAAAATAGTTCATGAAAGAGGTGAAACTAACTTGTAACTACATATAACTACATATATTAAAAACTAACACCGCACATCTACCATGGGTGCATGCACATGCCAATGTGACCGGCCAGATTGTAGGAGAGGGAGCTGCGTACCTCATAAAAATAGGGGGCATGATGTCTCTCCTCTCTCAATAGAATATCTATACAAAAAACAAAGCAGGGGATGCATAAAATGTTAATCAAAAGGAAACAGGCTACATATTTGTAACTTTTCAATTATATGCATTGCTAGGTCCAAAATGCAGAGGTCTGGTTGAAGTATCCCAAGAAAACAAAATGGATGAGAACAGAACAGTATATGTAAAGGGAAATGAAAAATGATAGTAACATTGTTACCTTGGTGTGCCGACTGGTGGTGGTCATCACCTTCATCATCTCTGCCAAAAAAGGTTGAAAATATAGCTAAGAAACGACATTCCATGTAATAATGAGACTAGTATATGACCAGGAATTCTTACGCATCTTCAGCAATCCCCAAATCAAAAGAGTCAAGCTCGAATCTTGTCGGTCTTGTGAAGGTTGGCAGACCATCTGGCACACGTGCTTCTTCGATTACCACAGATATCCCCACAGTAACTTCTGTTTCTACCCTTACAGAGTGGCCTTCACTTGATATTGCACTAGAGACTTCAGTTGTTCTCACAGCATGAACAGTTTGTGTTACTTTGCTGATGCTTTGCTGGCCTACCGCTAACCTTCCAACACGGACAGGTTTATTCACTTGCTTTGAAACTCCGGGTGCCGACCTTCCACTTGGCATAGTAGGTTCAGCAAATTGACTTAGTTGAAATGACAGAGAAAGCTCACTGAAATCATGGTGAAGAAATTCCCATTTCTTGTAGGATATCCTAACAATTTCAAACAGAAGCTTTGCCAGTACTTCGAGGCGAAGTCCTTTTTTACTGCGCACATCCGAAATAATCTCCTCTGCCAATGGTGAAATGAAAAGCGATAGCGTTACAAAACCATTAGGAGTTCCTGGACAAAATAGTTTGGTTTATAAAAAGAAAGGTGCCCCCTTTATATCAACATCACTAACAACACCTTTACAGATCATCATCCAATTCGAAGCTATAAGTTGGCAGATAGATGGGTGAATTGCTTGACACGGTAAGTCTGTATGGCGCACCCGATTGTCGGGATTATGCTGAAACCCTCCCAGACCCAAAAACCCCCAAACCTAATAATCTCATCTGCCAGTGGTGAAATGAAAAGTGATAGCGTTACAAAACCATTAGGAGTTCTTGAACAAGATAGTTTGGTTTATAAAAAGAAAGGTGCCCCCTTTATATCAACATCACTAAGAACACCTGTACAGATCATCATCCAATTCGAAAGCTATAAGTTGGCAGACAGATGGGTGAATTGCTTGACATGGTAAGTCTGTATGGCGCACCCGATTGTCAGGATTATGCTCAAATGACATCAATGAAACCCTCCCCAACCTAAACCCCCCAAACCTTGCACTGTCCAAAACCGTCTAAATAAATACAGTCCAAGACTGAGATGACAAATCTGAGTTACACAAACGCCACAACGCAGGAAAAGAGACCAAACACAAGGAGTCTTCCTCCCCTCGTGCCCATGTTCTCGAGCCCAAATTCCCCTCGCATAGCGCCTTTTAAACCTAAACTCTTACATAAACCATTCCCTTCTGTTCTCCCCGCTTCTCCTACTGTTCGAAACCAAAATCACAGATTACTGGATTATAAAAAGGTCCCCCTCCGGCCCAACCTTTATCCGTGCACAGACTACTCCAACAAACCAATGAAAAAAATGGGGATTTCCCTCGCATTGCAGGAGTGGACATGGAGTCGTTACCAACGGCGGCGACGATGTCCGTGAGCGCGAGCTTGGCCCGGCTGAGGTCTGACTCTTTGCAGGACGACAACTTCCACACCGTCCTGACCGGGCCTTCCTTCCACAGCAGGGCGTTGGGGTGCAACATCTCCGCGGCCCCCCTCGTGGCCGCTCGCGCGAAACGCCGAGCGCCGCCGCCCGCGCCAATGCAAGCGCCCGCCCCGGCCTCAGGCTGCGCCAACGGGCACCGGGAGTGGGAAAAAACAGAGCACTCCGCGCGTGGTGGACTGCGGGCGTGGCGCCGGCTGCGAGGTTTTTGGGTGGTTTCTGTGGGGTGTCTGACGAAAGCAGAGGGAGGGGAAGCGGGGCTTCAAGGCGAAGGAAGGAAGGAGCCGAAGAGGAAGGGGGAGAAGTGAAACGGCTCGCGGGCGTCTGCAAAGATGACGTGACTGCCCCTCGATTTGAGACGTTGAAGATTTTTGGGAGACTTTTTTTTTTGTATTATTTACTGAATTTATTTTTCTTTTCTTTCCAATTCTTCATGTTTACATGTTTTGGGTTTTGTTTGAACGGACTCCTGTTTTTTATATGTGTTACAGCTTCCAATTTTATGAACAGCCCACGTTCTTATGGCAAATTTTTGTTCTGTTTGCGAAACATTCATACGGTAATTAGTGGAGTCTGCTATGGATTGTCAGGTATGGCATTCAGTAGAGCATCAATGCGGCTACTGGCAAATCATTCATGAACTATTCAACTTCTCGGTTGGATCGAAATTGTTCGGCCAATAATCGAGACCTGTCCAAACTACCTCACGTGTAAAGTAAAGAATTTGATACACATTTCTTTCTTGTAGCTTTAACAATGGAGTATAATAAGGTGTTTGGTTTGGTTTGGTTTTGGGTTTTTTTTTTTGCACGGTAACGGTTTACACTGCTTATTGTTTGGTTTGATTTCAATTTAATCAATAGCTAAGGTAATTGATACGGTTAACTTTGTGCATTGTTGTTACCGTGTAAGAGAACTAAAATAGCTATGTACATGACTGTTACCCAGCTTCCGACAGTATCTGTTAGCTCAACTATTCACACGAGAAAACTAAACGAGTTAAATAGCAACATACAACACCGACAAATATTTCCGTTATTATTACTACTCTTTTGAGTAATGCCTCATCTAAGGTAAATTATACAGTTATATACGATCATGTGCACTGATGTTACCGTCTAAGGGAACTAAAACGGCTATGTACATGATTGTTACCCACCTTCCGTCAGTATCCGTTAGCTCAGCTATTCACATAAAAAAACTAAATCAGTTAAATAGCAACATATAGTACCAACAAATATTTCTGTTATTATTACCGCTTTTTTTAGTAGTGCCTCGTCTACCTCCCAACAATATCAGTTAGCTTAGCTATTCATTTTCTGTTAAATGGATAGTGCCGATAAACAGTTCTGTTACCATTAACCACTCTTTTGACTGAAACTAAACATGAACCAAACAGTACCTTAGTTCATTTCTAATAAGTACATTAGCGCATCCTTATCCACCGGTTTGCAGGGCACTTCACCGGTACGGTGTACGGTCACATTTTCATCCTTACCCCTGGCCCCTGGGAGGCAGGAACATGACCGTTGTAGATTCACTGCAAGCGAAGCCCTCTGCGGTCATTTCTCCTCCACCGTCCCGGATTCCCAACCCAAGTACCCAACCCGAGGCAGTGCGGGCCCATTACGAGGTCTCAAGTAAAACAAGATGAACTCATCTGAGGCGGTGAATCACTCGCTTCTAGTGGGGCCTGCTGTACTTCTGGGCCCACTCGTGAGGCCGTACTATGCCTGACTGAATGAACCAGTCTGACTGCCTGCCTCATGTACGGTGGCTCTCGTCGACGGCTTCCACAGTTCGCAGTTCCAGCGGCAGCGGCAGCGCATCGTTACCGGCCCTGACTGAGACTTCCGCTGGTTGGCAAACACGTGGAGCGGTGGACGACAGGTGTAGGAGGCGGACTCGTTTACCTACCTCGGCGGCGGTGAATCCTGTCGACAACTTCGGTGTGTCTGTCAGGCGTGATTCGCAGGTGAATCTCATGTTTATCTAGTCTCGTCGTTCGAGTAGCTGCCGCCCGGGCCGGGGTGGTCATCCAGTAGCCACACGGCGGACACCAATAACACGAGTAGTAGTACAATCTAATCCAAACAATCGCAATGACAACTGAGGCTACCCGTACTTGGATCCTTCCCAACTCCAGTGACATGTGATTGGACCAAAGAAATTACCA
This sequence comes from Microstegium vimineum, assembly GCA_022036555.1. Lineage (NCBI taxonomy): Eukaryota > Viridiplantae > Streptophyta > Magnoliopsida > Poales > Poaceae > Microstegium > Microstegium vimineum. The sequence continues at coordinate 34,118,299 of CM039131.1, forward strand.
GCATGGTGTTGGAGTGCCGGCATGTTTCGATGGCATGAGGAATGTCAAAGCACGACCGCCAAAAGAAATTACTGAGCTGAAGAAACTGCATTGGGTGCATGTGCATCACTTTAATCAGACGGAACAAGTCTCGTCTGAAGATTTACAAAATGCATGGTCAGAGCTCACATCTACCGACATAAATCTAGGGAGGCAATTAGCACAAGGCTAGACACAAAGGAAAATCAAAGATAGATTACAGGTATATAACTTAAACTGCTTGCTACCTAAGTACTGATCTATCATCAGCAATAATCCCCAAAGCTTCAGGGTTAGCTAAGCTAAGCTACCACAACGGCATAGGATGTACTGATACATGAGATTGTCAGATAGGCAGATTAAAGCTGTTCAAAATGCTGTTCCCGGGGCAGATCATCATGATGCATCATTCAGTCCCAAAATGCACAGTTCATTACTTGTCATTGTCAATCAAGAGGGGCAGAACCATCAATTACTTTCTTCATCGATGGAACGACTTGGACTCGGTGAGTCACTGACTGCATCGAAGTCAATCTTCCGACAAATGCCCGGGCTCAGTTTTAACGCTTTCAGAGATGGTCTCAAAGGTGCATCTGGGCATGTGGATGCAATGCCATTAAGTAGAGGCTTCGAATCAGGTGTCTTATAGCTTCCATGTAGGCCTGAATCTGTCGCATTCTTTCCAGTTTCTTCTCGTCCATCAAGAGGGCCATCTGGAATTAATAGATCCAGGACCATCTTGTGAATCACTTGGAGATATTGATCCTCCTCTTCAGAATCACTATAATCAAAACTTAACCTTTTAACTGGGTAGTCACCTGAATCAAAATTTAGCCTCCTACGAGGTGGAACTTCAGCACCTCTGGTCACTTTCTTCTTTGGCGCACAGGCCGCCTCCTCTGGTCCTGGAGCAAATGGATCAAAGATGCTTTCACGTGGTGTCTCACAACCCAATGAATCATCAGTAGGCTTGCTAGAGATCGACAATTCAAGTATATCTCCCCTTGGAGAGATAGCCTCAGGAACATCGACCTTGTTATTTTCAAGAGAAAGGGATTCTTTCTCTTCCTTATTTCCAAAGGGAACTAGCAGAAAGGGTTCCTTGCTCAGATTCGTTTCTACCCTTTCTGCGACTATTGAATCACAGCCCACAACTTGTGAGGTTTCAACCTCACTCTTATCCACAAGATCTGATGCGAATGGTATGGTCTCAAACCCCATGATTTGGTAAAGAATATTATTGCAGAACAAATGTTGACACAGAACTGGTGTTTAAACCGTGCTTTTAAGTCAACCCACCAATGGTCTTCAATACATACCAGTGCGCTACAACCTGCACAAAAAGTTGACAGCGCAAAACTTAATTCAGGATACCAAAACATATATGTTTCAGGCTCAAGTGCTCAACAATTAACACAAACTTTATGGGAATTACGAACTAATGCAAACAATACATTTTCTTAACCCTGCAGTTCACTAATCACACTATCCCAGTATTTCCATAAATAGCTACTCTTTAGATTGGGACAACCCAGCCTAAGTGATGACAAAAAATTAAGTATTCAACCATCACTCAAGTTAAACTACAGATACAGGAATATGCATTTATCCTTCTGTTGGCCATAAACTTTTGAAAATCGACACCAACTAACAAATGCTAGAAAAATCAACATATATTAATAAATGCTAGAACAGCGCATAGCTTGTAACAGAAAATCAAAATAGCATCTGAATATTTATTATTTATATATATAGCTCAATAAGCATTTTCTAAAGGAATAACAACTCCAAACAAAAACCCCGCCCAAGTAACCTAGGGTTTACTTACCAGCTAAGGAAAGAAATCAAATCCAACGCCAAGATGGATCCAGGCTGCACACAGGACCAGTGCTCATAGTGGCAGTGGCAGCGGCAGCGGCAAGGGAAGGTGGACAGGGCGGGTGGATATGGATCTAGAGCTTGGCAGTGTTTCCACACTGGCGCGAACAGGTAGAATGCCAAAAGTGGTGCAATAAGGTAGCACCCGGATTCAATTTGGAATGTCTACCTTCATTATCTGTTAACACACACTTTGCGTTCACCAAAATTGAATCACAAGAACAAAAAACAGTTCATCATCCTCTTCTTCTTTACAACAAGAACCAACTAACATGCTCGCTCCTCCTAACAGTCCATTATCTACAGTGGTGTAACCACATTAAGGCCATAGTGGGCCATGGACCCTCCTTCCTCCAGGAGAAGTAGGACTCAAATTAGCACACTCCACAATATTTGTCCTGTATTCTCGGATGGCTGCTGCAAGCAACTCCACAACTCATCGATGCTGCAGATTCATTTAGCACTTCTGTAGGCTTTCTATGCAAAACAAACGGGCAGAGCCCACACAGCCTTTCTTGCATGCATGCAAAGTGAAAGAGTTTGGTCGAAGACTTTGCTAACTGCCCCCCCCCCCCCCCCCCCCCAAACACCCACCCACCCTGTTTTCATGTCAGGCTCCGCCACTTATTATCTAGTGTATATGGATATAGTGTTAACTAATAGGATTAGATTTAGATATAATCAAAACATACTATGATTGCAGTGAAGTGCATTACAATTCACGAATATTATGCTTTCCTACAACAAGCAAGTACTCTGAGTTGGTGTAAACAAATTTAATTATCAAACATTAGATTAAACAATCTAAAAGGTCTATTTTCAAGCAAGTAATATGAACTAAACAATTTTCATTATCATACATTGGGTTAAACAATCTGAGTTATAATCTTCTGATCACATTTATACGCTCACTACTTTGCTAATATTACAGTTTGACAGGGAACACAATGAGAAATTATTTATGTTCATGGAAACAAGTAATCCACAGCATGCTGCTGAATCTACAGGGAAGGGAACATAGATGCTGTTTGGTTTGGCAATTTCGGTCAGTAACCGTTCACTACGTTACTGCATAACGTAACAATTTGTTTGGTAGCGAAAATCCGGAATGGATAACCGAGGGAAGCGTTACGGACGAGTTAAAAACCTTCCGGAATCGAAACCCCCACACCTTCTGGCGTCATGCAATTATTACTCCACGGAAGGCTAACCAAACAAAAACCGTTTTCTATTGCAGTGCAATGGATAGCACCGTTTCCTGATTACGTTGCTGTTGCTGCTGCTGGATCAAAACCAAACAGCACCATAAATGGTAGACACCTCCCCCTCGCAGCTGCAGGATCACTAACGGCTGCTGAAAAGGGATGTTTCTGCAGCTGTATCCCTCACATGTAGAAGTAGTAGAACAGTATAACTGACAATGAACACACAGGTTTAAATGACAAAACGCAGGATAAATGACAGTGAACACGCAGGTTAAATGAACCATTGTTAATCTCATGTGGATTTTCTTGCAGGCTGCAGATACGGCAACAAAAAAAGAAGTGACCTTGTTTGGATCAGGGTTCCAAAAAGCGGCACTAAGCGCAAGCTTCAGCGCGCTGAAACACTAAGCGGACGGGTAGCGCTTCGCTATGGGGTATGAGCGCTCCCAAAGCGGCGCGACGCGACCGCCCGCTCCCCGCCGGCTGCACGCGGCGCGCAGGGAAGCCACAGGGACCAGGTGCCGTAGACGGTCCAGCGGAGACAGGAGTGGAGAGGGAGGTACGTACCGCAGGGTCGCCGGCCGGTGTGCGGAGGACGGAGGCGAGGGCGAGAGGGGGAACCGCTGGCAAAGCAGGAGCACGGCGCCCAGATGCGAGAGGAACTGCGGCTGCGAGGAGGCAGACTGGGAGGGGAACTGAAAGGAGGTATTCTCATGTGGGCTTCGTTGGGCTGATGGGCTGAGGGAATGAGTTCAGCCTGTGAGGAAAGTTGGACGAAAGTTGGGTGTGGACTAAATAATGGCCTTTTAGATGGGCCACAAAACAAAAGCCTATACTATTATTTGTTTCTTTTCATTCTTGTTTCTTTTTCTTTTAACATCTTTTGAAAAATCAGTACATAATATGTATCATCTATCTATATCTATAGTACACTAACATATTTATCTGAAATTTCGTGAAACACATCAACCTCCATTACTTTTTATTGATTCGTCTAGGAAGCCCGCTCCATTTCTATCTTAACTTGGGACTAACATCTATTGGGCTTCCTAGACTCCTCTTATGGTTTCGATAGAAATCCGACACATATAGCTTCATAATTAGATGTTTAAGACGAGAAGTAAGAATCCTGAATTTATGATAGTGAAGAAGCTTTATTCTCTACCATATGTGAAATCAGAAAATAAATAGACTGAATAATCATAGAAGAACCATGTAAAACTAAAATAATATCATTTTCTACGTGCGCTGAGTGAGGGATATGCTACTTCAACTGGAGTAGTGCCTTCTTTGCGTGAGCGTTGCTCCGCTATCACTCTGGCTCGTCAAGCTTTGATGTTGACGTTATAGTGTTTAGCGGCTCCTGAGCAGCTCCAGTGTATATCAAAACCGAACCATGGGAGGAGTATGGTTCGATTGGTACACTGGAGAAGTCGAACCATACAGAATCTTTGTTTGGTTCGGAGGCTGCAGACGGTTCGAACCACGTTGAATAGAAAAATGAAAGAGCATAGCAGTTCGTTGCATGAAGGTCGGAAGCTGGCACTTCGCTCTGCCAACAAATGAGAGAAAGCTGACACCTTTTCATTTTCTAATCTAAAAACGGAGGACACCAACCGAACCAAACACTACATCTATCGAACCATATTTCACGCTGACAATTTTGTCAGTTCGATTCGATGTCCACACTAGAGGTGCCCAAGTAATGTTGCAAGCGTTGTTGTGTTTTGGGATATTTTAGGGAGGTTTCTGTTTCTTGATGTGTGTTGTAGTAATAGTAGTCGTTGTGTTTTGCGTTTGTGGTCACTTTTTCTGTGATCGTGTCACTTTGTTTTTGCCGGTCTCAGCTTCTTCGTCGTTGTGTTTTGTGTTTGTGGCCACTTTCTTTGTGGTCGTGTCGCTTTGTTTTCGCCGGTCTCGGCTTATTCTTTTTAATGAAAAAGACACGTGAAGTCGTGTTCAAGAAAAAAAAAATACACGATCCATACGGTGTACTGTATGTGATCCCAACATCCTACAGCAATTGAAGTCATGTTTGATACAACTCACAATAGCTTCATGAAGCTGTTGTCAGCTGATTTTTTTTTTCGAAACATCTCTTTTCAAAACAGTTTTACCCATGAAGCTATTTTCCGTCCCCCCTCACATAGATATGAAGTGGAATTGAGCTGAAAATAGTAGTTTATCACAGCTCTCTCCCCTCTTTCTCTCTCATATTCATGCATAGAGTTGTTGGTGAAGCTGTTTTGTCAAACACTTTTTAAAAAAATAGCTCAGCTTCACCTAGAGAGTTGCTCACAAAGCTATTTTCTAAAAAAAAAAACCAGCTTTACTAGTGAAGCAGAGCGGTACCAATCAAACCCTAAAACCCTAAATGTTGTTCGATTCATCATTTCATCCCACTCTAGATTAGATGATGTGGCAATTTTAGAAAAAGACAAAAAGTGTAGTGAAACTAGCCAGCCTGATAGCTAGCTCCTGGAACCATTGTGGCCAGAGCAAGAAGCGCGCAAACCATGACGGAAAGTGCACACATGAGGAGTTCAGAACCAGATGCGCACGTCAGAAACAAAACAACCAGGCGTCATGGCATTGTTTAAACAATAGTCAAAACGGAAATTGGAAAACAAGCATCACATTGCACCTCTAGTCCCGAGAAGCTGACTACAGGCTACGGCAGTAACGGCACTAACCAAACTAACGAGACATGCTCGATTTTGATATCCGTAACACTTCGACTCGACAGCTGTAGCTAGAAAAATGGTCAACACTTTCACTGACTATTTGCAAGCAGGAGAGGGCGAATAGTTACACCAGATTACTAGGACCAACTATATACGAGGGCCTGACATTCAGTCAAATTGCATGTTATCCTATATAAAGTTGTGATGGAAAGCATAAAGAACAATGACGATCGTTGTGATAGAAGGTAATCTTAGTATCGTTGGACCAGCGAGCCTAAACCCCATGACGATCGTTGTTGGTGTAAGATAATAACAAACGAAAAATGGGTCTACATGAATGCTGCTTGTGCAGTAATCTAATGCGAAGACAGCAACATGCTAAAGCATGAAGGCCTGACTTCTTGCCCCCAATCAAAAAAAAAAAAACTGTCGTCAGCGATACTCACCAAAGCATTAAATGACACGCTACATATCGCGATACTGTACATGCTAACTTTCACTTGACTCATTGTTATTTAATATATCGCAGGAACCAATTCGCTTCGTGTTTTTCTTTAAGCAATGTTAGAACTATCAACTGAAGATAAGCGACAACCTATACAAACAAAAATACAGGCAAATAGTCCCCAAATAATTTAGAAGAATGGTTACATTAATGTACAAGGAAGAATAGTACTGACCACCATGGTTCATTAGTAAAAGATGAACACTTTTGAAGGCCCTCCACATAATATAGTCACTTAGGTACAACAAGCTGACGGCCATCAAGCTTCCTATCTTGAAGCAGCCACAGCTTAGCTGCAGACGTGACATACAACAATGGTAGTGAGTTCCACAAACTCTCAGCCCGAGTGGTATAAAGAACTAACTATAACCAAGTGAAGACTACATAATCATGGAATAATCATAATAAGCTTCCTAAAAAGACAAGTAGCAAAAAAGCAATCTCCCAGTCACGGCTACTAGAAAACCTGCGTGCAGGTGCACAAAAACAACAGGTCACCATGTATGAGACCTATTGTTCCTAAGCATCTGGTCACTCGTATGACCAACTGCTCAATAACATATGATGATTTCAGTGTTCAACGACTTCGCTCAATAACAGTTATCCTCCTGCTATTCCACGTACTTCTTAAAACTGTTTCCAAAACAAGTACTAACCGATTTGGCTGTGCAGAACAAGAACCTACTATTTACTCCTAACTCAAGCAATGTGTTAACCAACAGATTAGCAGAGAGCATATAAGAAGCAAGATGCACAGTCTAATGAATAACCAGAAATCCGAAGTGGTTTCTATCCTCGATAACATAATTAAGAACATGAAGATATAAGGTAAATACCAAGCAGATGGTATATGCACACATTCAAAGAATATCTGATATAGGTTAAATCATTTTCGTTTTCTAGTAGCTCTGTAAATGCTGTGTGCACGAGCACGACACAGCTAGCTCATCGAAACGAAACATATCACAGTAACACTAAGTCTGTTATGCATTTCATGCAGCTGATCTTTCAGTAAAGAACTCCCACCCTCATTAGTTTTTAGTTAGCAACATATCACGTGCATCAATTGGCTTTTGATATATTACCTTCTAAGTTGTATTAATGCCATTGATTTCCTGGTGAAAGCAAAAGGCATCCTTCCCCTGCGCTTCTTTCGTCTCTTGCAAACAAAATGCAAAGATCAAAAGAAAAGGCACAAGGAGCATAAAGAAAACTAATATTGATGATGTTTTATTTTAAATTTAAATAATTAAATCCAACACATTTGACATTGTTTACAACGTACCAATCTGGAATATTTTACATACAGAAGTTCCAAAGGTAACTGGTGTAACCAATAATAGCCAACACGCCACACCTTACGATGCAGGCAGATAATATTTGCTTTTATGATCAATCTGGATGAAGTGTTAATCCTGCAACAAAATTTCTATGATGGACCACAAGGAGAAACCTTATCCACTTAAACCGGCACCAAGCCTGCTAAAGAACACTATCAGTCGCTGCTAGACACCGAGAAGATGTGATACTTGATACTTCATGTCCATGTCACCTCACCTCAGAAGATATCTGACCTTGTGGATTCAGGGTGAAGCAAAACAGTTAGTACAGACAGGAATCCAAGCAAGTGCTTCTAGATCAGCCAAAAAGCCCGCGGTTGCCTATGTTGCCTTGCAGTTCTTTCAAACGTTGCTCTTCCAGAGGATCAGGACTCTTCAGATACCGTCTGGTACGCCTGTGTATTTTCAAATTATATACGGAAAATCAATTTTGGCTGGATGACATTAAACCACGTAATGTTGGGCCAAAGTGGGAGAGAAGGTTAAAATTTACCTGTCAAGTTCATTAAGAGCAGGGAATGTTGGCATGAAGTCCTTTGATTTAGGCAGAGGAACTTCAGAGAACCATTTGTGCTTCAGAGCTTCGTCTGCTGATATACGCTGTACGAGAGAAAGAAGTGTGATCAGACTGGTATGTATGATGATAGAAAGAATCACAAAATCAAATGCCAAATTGAGAGTAATAATTACACCTTATCAGGGTCATAAGTTAGCAGACTGTTCAATAGATCAAAACCAGCTTCAGACAGGATTGGTCGCCCAGAAAAAGACGCAGCTGGGAACTTATCCCTTAGCCTATTATACCTGACAATAAGAAAAAAAAAAGATGGTCTGTCATACAAAAATGACACTGAGACTCAGTAAAAGAACAACTATAAATGTAGAGACACTTACGGTTGTTTGACAAAATTTACTTTCACACCTGGCAATTTAGCATAGCCAGGCCAAATCTTCTCATTAGGTGTGCCAAGTGTCCTAAATATCTGCCAAAGAAGCAGTTTCAACATGAGATATCCTTGATAAAAGTTTATATCAAGAGCTGCCTAAATAGGAGTTCAGAGCAAATTAAATACCTTATCTAGCTGTTCAAACTCTGTTTTTCCATTGAATAATGGTTCTTTGGCAAGAAGCTCAGCCATTATACAGCCCACCGACCACATATCAATAGCGGTAGAATACTCCTTTGTTCCTAACAACAGTTCTGGGGCCCTGTAGCCACAAGGAGCAAGAAAGGTGAGTCCTTGGTTGACCAAACAGAACTCTCAACCGAATAACTTTAGAAGAAAACCAAAACACTGCTGAGGAATCTGATGTTGTCCGATGACCTACCTGTACCACAAAGTCACAACCAGTTGAGTATAAGGTTTTAATGGACTCCCATATTGACGAGACAGTCCAAAATCACATATTTTTAACTCACCACGGTTATTCAGCAAAAGATTTGAGGTCTTCAGATCCCTGTAAAAATGCTGGGTGTGTATCATTAACACAATAACAGATTCAAGAATATATGGGCACAGAAAAAAGAAGGCAAACAATAATTACCTATGAAGTACCCAATTGTCATGTAGATATTTTACACCCTCTAGCAGCTGAAGCATCAAACATTTGACCTCGCTTTGAGTATATGGTTGTTTCATTGTCTCCATGACACCTTTAAGATCATGTTCCATGTACTCCATAACCATAAAAATACTATCTAGACTACTTCCAACTACTACTTCCTTGACATCCACAATTGAAGGATGGTGGAAAGACAAGAGGATATTTATTTCCCTGAGAGAGGTTAATGGGAAACCTTCTCGCTCCTTCTCCATCTTTACCTTCTTCAATGCAACAATCTCACTTGTCTTCTTATCCCTCGCTCTGTATACAACACCATATGTGCCCTCGTTAATTTTGTTGAGCCTCTCAAACTCATCAACACTTCTGCAACCCTGAAGCATATTGATACACCTGTGTGGTGGCTTCTCTGGTTCAGGGGTTTCAGGTCTGTGTGTTTCATTGTCTGAGTCAGTATCTGACATACGGTTTTCTGTATCACTACTGTCACTAGCATGTCTCCTGTCGACATCCATATAGTCATCTTCATCTACCTCAAAATCTTCTTTCTCATCATTGCCCATTTTCCCTGAGTCAGATGACCTAGACATTGTCCTTCCTCCGGAGACTTCACCAGGTTCTGGACTTGCTCTTTTCAACTGCCCTGCCACAGAGGAATCTGCAGGAGAAACACTTCTCTTCTTCATTGGAGCTGCCCCATCTTCCTCATCATCATTAGGACCCGCCCATCTTGAAGTCGATATGTTCCTCATTGTTGGATACTCCTCTTCCTGCTCTGTCACCTTATTCACCTCATGATCCGGCAACTGCAAAGCACTCTCTGTACCAACAGTAGGCTCTACATCCATAGGTGACTTCTCCACAGCCAACCTCAGTGGGCTGTGGTCTTGTGGAGGCAGCGGCGGTGGCGGAGGGAGCTCAGAAGGCACAGGCTCTACCGCTTTCTTGTCCCTGGCTGCATCAGAATGTGGTGGCTTTGGGGTATCCCTGTCCCAAATTATTGGTGAGAATTTTCTCTTCTTGCTCGGCGAAGAGAACCCCGAGCCTACTGCCACATCGCCCTCCCTGATAGAACCAGGCACGCCATTCTCCCTCCCTCTATGCGGCCTCCCACCGGAGTCATCAGATGCGCTACCGCTCAGCACCTCGCCAGGCTCACGGTCACCAAGCCTTCCCGCGATGCGGCTCCTGGGCGGGGACGGGGGCGAGCGTCGGCGACCGTGGCCGTTGGCGAAGTCTCTACCACCCCTGCTGCGCCCGCCGTCGCGGCGGCGGTCCACGTCGCGGTGGCGGCCGCCGAGATGATGGTGCTGCTCCTTGCTCCTCCTGGAGGCCTCCGCGTCGAGCTCCCGCTCCCTCGCCTCGTAGTCCCTGTGACCCCCATGGCGCCCAGCGGCCATGAGCGAATCGAACGAATCCGCAGCAGGAAAACCCTAGATCCGTACCAAAAACCTGAAAATATCGGCGTGATGCGGACTGGGGTGGGCTCGGATCCTGCCTTGGATCGAGCGGCCGCGTGGGCGCCGGTCGCCGGCCGTGCGGGGTGGCGAGCGCGGAGACGGCGGCGGCGAGAAGGGTCGGGAAGGCAGCTGTGAAGCCTGGGTTGGGCGGCGAAGCGAATACGAGGAAGGAGAGGGCGGGGCCGCGGGGACGGAAGCGACTGCTGCTAGGGCGGCCGCTCCGCGTTGTTACGGGTCGGCTCCAGGCTTTTCCTTTTCGGGCGAGTGGATTACTGGGGTGGCTGCGTGGGTCCAGGATGTCATTGGTTAAATGACTGAACACGTGCCTTTTGGACTGAGCCGCTGGTTGCTCTGAGAGACTGAGACAATGGACCAACAATAGGGGGTTTTTTCATTTGTAACCAAGCCAGAAACAAGACATCGGTTTCAAAAAAAAAACAATGAGACATCAATCAATCCAATCAAATAAAAGTATAAATAAAACATCAAATGAAAAATATCATGCAAAGAGACATGAAGAAACCAAGCACCGGAGTGCTTTCAGATGAGTAGCATGGGAGGATTGGGAGCTTAGTGCTCAGCAGTACATACAAAGGGCAAAAGAATGAAGACTCATGTTACCAGTGGCGAAGCTAGAGCAAACTAGAGGATAGTGCACTTGCCTTGTGGGTGCATAGACTTCCATTATACGTGGTGCATATATGGTGAAATTTTAGAAGCTAACCGTCTAACATTGTTTTTATAAAATTTGGGTGGTGCATTTGCACCCACCACTCTTCATGTAGCTTCGCCCCTGCATGTTACCTCACCATACGAGTTTGGGTCATAGAGATGTTGGAGAAGACAAAGTGGCAACCTGTGCTTTTTTAATATATCAGGAAAGTATTGGGCATTCTCTAACACAATTTAAACTTTCTCATTTACTTGCTTTTCTCTAGGTTGTGTGCTTACCTTTTCTATAGCTTGCTAGGTTGGTTGATAAGATTGAAATGTAACATATAAACTTTTTTTTAAGAAATAGTGCAACACTCAATAAAACCATGAAGGCCAGTAGTTTTTTAAGTTATCTAATTTACCCTACCTTAGACATCACAGTTCCTACATAATAGCTCGAGTTTAATTATGTATGTCACTATTTAAGGGAGCTATACAGTGAGTTGTGAAGCCGGGGTTGTGTTTTTATTTCATAATATAAACTACAGTAGAAAAAAAAACACAATCTAGCACCCACACTAAGTACACATGTGACATGTGTATTGTCTTGCTTAGTGTCATACCCAATTTTAAGAATAAAATTGAATGTGAATAACTCATGTGTGCCCAGAGATCAATCACACACATAAGCTGACAAATCTTTAAATAGTACCATCACTGAGTGCTTATTACATAACGAATAATATTCTTAAACAAAACAGCGGAAATAAAGATAACTCTCGCGACGAAGCTCCACTTCACGGGGAACGCCGACTGGTTGACCACTAGCCTAGTACTCCTCACGGTAGTCTTCAAAGCCATCTAAAGAGGTTGAGAAAGCAAGAGTGAGCACTTAAAGTACTCAGCAAGAGTAACATAGGGTTATGAAGCTCAAAAGGCTGACACGATCTGTACTGCGGTTGCTTTTAACTTGGTCAAGTTTTACCAATACTTAGCTTTAGTTATGCATAACCCAATTAATAACCACATGATAAGTTTAATAAACATCATTAACAATTAACATTAAACAACATGATCATCTACACTGTGAGTTTTCCAGGCCGCTCGTGACCGTGAGCACGGCTATCATGATAGATTTACACTCTGCAGAGGTTATACACTTTACCCACAAGCCGTGTTGCCCATATGCCCGGGTTTGCAACTCCCATAACACTGCCAAGGTGAGTGGGGCAAGGAACACTATGAAGTCTTTCAAAAGCTCTTTCTAGCATGTAGCGGACCCTACGGACCCAATGCAAAGGGGGAATATGGGACACCCCGATGGTACCACCCGCAGCGGTCCCCATACAAGCTATACCCCATAACCAGCTCGGCAAAGGTGTCTTTCACGAACCACAAGCATGCTAGTCCAAACTTCATACTTAACTAAAGCCAGAGCCATTATAGCACTCGTGGTTGTATTTAAATCTCAGCTTTTGCCCTACAGTGGGGTCCTATTCCATGTTGCTATAAAAGCCAATTTTATCTCATTGTTGCATATATCTTTAATCAATATTCGATTCAAGATTCATCATGTAAAGCATAACAAAGCTACCCATATGCATGAAAACCCATGGTAACAAGGTAAAAGGATAACAAAGCTACGATAAATCTAATAGGAATCAATTTAGACACATGCAATCATGACTAGATGAATTAGGGTGAATAGGTAACAAGGATGATCCCATGTTAAACTTGCCTTGATCACAAAGCTCTTGGTGATCCTGATCTGCTGTAAAGAACTCTTGCTCACCGAAGATCTCACCGGCTGTACTCGATCAACATCACCACGCAATCATCCGAACAATCATACACGAAGCAATAAAGATATGATCAGAACATTACACCATAAACAATAAAGAAATTTTAAAAAGGTTATAAAACAGATCTATACTTTACTACGATCATAAAGACGTGAAAATCACGCTAATCGGATCTAAAACGAATAAACTATAGATTAAACAAGATTTTGAAAAGGACAAGATTAAAGCATTAACAAATTAATTTACTTTGATTTTCAAAAGTAATTAACATAGATGAAATCTATACTATTGGATAGAGCATAAAATTACGGATCTAACGCAACTTGAACGGATCGATTTGGATTTAAAACGAGCAAATTATAAGCATTTGAAAATCAGTGGCAAAACTGTAAATAAGGGTTTTTATTTAAAACCGAATTAAAACAGATCTGAAAAGGGAATACGTCTTCCAGAGAGGAAAACGTAAAGATGAAAGGCGCTTTGGACGGCGGGTTGAGAGTCAGAGAACCCGAGGGTCTCTTTAGCAAAACTGACAGGACGAAGGGGTATCGAGGGCTCTAGTCCGTTGGATCTGAAGCCGATGGCTCAGATTAGAAGAGACGGAGAGAGAGGGCGGTGCTCCACCAGAGCAGGGCGGCGCACGGTGGCGGACATGGCCGGCCGAGCCCGAGCTCGTCGGCGTAGGTCGATCGGGAGCTACGGTGCTCGGTTTTCGACTCCGAGGGCACCGGGAGAACGAGCGGAGTGAGGCGAACTCACCTAGGGCAACGGTAGGGCTCGATCGAGGGCGGAGGATGGCCGTCGACGGTGAACAGCGGCGGCGGTTACCCTGCGTACGGTGGCGCGATCAAACCGAACACAAAAGAGAGAGAAAAGAGAGGGGAAAGATGTTCCGCACGTATGTGAAGATGATGCGAAGCTCGATGGAGAGCTTGGAGCGGCCGGAGGCACGGAACGGCGGCTCAACGGAGGAGCAGAGCGGCGGCAATGGCGGCCGGTGGCGCTGCCGCTATCTAGGGCTAGGCAAAGCGCTACGAGGACGAGGAGAGACGGCGCGGGGGCGGCGCTATTTATAGGAGCAGAGGGGAGAGTCCGACACGGACACGACGCGCGGACGTCGCGCGACGGTTGCGGACGCGGCGTCGAGCAGAGTCCTGCTCGGGCTCGAGAGGAAGGAGAAGGGCGCTGACGCGCGGGGGCCACACGTCAGAGAGAGAGAGAGAGAGAGAGAGAGAGAGAGAGACCGAGCGGAAGTCGAGGCTCCAGCAGGGTCGAGCTCGCGGCCGAGTCGAGCTCGAGGCCGTGCAGGCCTGCGACGTGTTGCTGGGTCGAGGAGGGAGGAGACGGCTGACACGCGGGCCCGTGCTGTCAGCCGCACAAGGAGAAAGAGGGAGGCGGCAGCGGCTTTGCGGGCCGAGGCGAGCTGGGCCGGCCCATGCGGGGGGGAGTGAGGGCGAGAGGAGCAGGCCGGCTTGGGCCGGCAGGCCGAAAGAGGAGAGGGGGAAGGAGAAAAGGGTTTCCTTTTTCTTTAATTTTCAAATTGATTTCTAAAAGGTTTTGAAATTCTTTTCTAGGGTTTTGCAAATTCAATCAACACAAGAAAAATGCAGAGGCATGCAATGCTCAACATGTTGAACCCTAGCATGAGGTTTGTTTTATTATTTAATTAATTCTTTGATCACAAAATAAATCAAATTAAAGCAATTTAAATTTAAATTCAATCCTAATTTGCTAATTCAAATTTTAGGGTGTTACACTTAGATGTTAGTCAGAAGCTAGAAGATGATCTTGTTTTTGCTGGTTTGAGATAGACAATGTGTAATGCTATTTTTGTTTGTTTGTTTTCATATATATGAAACAAAAGACCAAAACTGTTTCACTAGCATCTTCTGTCAACGTGTAGGAAACTCTTTTATGCAGCTCATTTATGTTACTTGAAAATAGGCTTGCACTTTGTTCATGGGACTTGAGAGATTGGTATCTATTTGTACTGGACTTGCACTTTTCATTGGTAATTTCTATTCAACTGGTACTTCAAAGGTATATTTGCAGAAAGAAGAAACTATCAATGCTACCAAATGATGTCAAATGCTTAGTAATAATTTGGAGCTGAAGCACTATACCAAATTACCACATCTATAGTAGACTCTAGAAACACATATGTGTGGTATTTGCTATTGTTGAAAAACAGATGGTTACTATAAAAGTTTCATGACTGTAATGGGTTCGGTCATTAAAGTGCATGTCAAATATAATATTTTTCTTTACATTTTCTGAGTTGTTTCTCATAATTCTATTTTCTCATTTTTAAGAAGGTTTTTGAATTATATGACCTTTGATTTTATTATCTAGCTAGTTGAAAAGTTTGATTATCAACAAAATAAGTGATGGATCCAAATAATAAGTAGCTAAGACATTCATATATAGTCATCAATATGTGTGCTTCTAAATGAGAATAGCTCTAACGTGGTTTCAGTTTCAATGGATCCGCTGGATGGGGGCATTAACCAATTACTCAATTAGACTTGTGATCTATATGTTTCACCTGTATGCAACACATGGGTAGCCAAACAAGGTGTAATGATGATGTTAGTGAACACGGATGGGTTTATAACAGAAGTGATGCAAATTACTCCTTGTTTAATATGCAGATTGGATATAGAGACAATTAATGCCTTGTTTGAATACGCATGTGAGATGAATACATGTGCATCTAAACAATACCCAAGACCTAAGAGATCCATAAAAGTACGTCACACATACCGTAGGTAGTTTTCTCGTACTTTTGGAAACATATTCAATTCAAAGACTATGAAATAAACAAGGAGTGAACCAGTAGGCTAGTGAAATAATTTGAAATAGAAATTCTAACAAAAGAAAAAATATATTTAAAACACAAGTCATGATTGGTTATCTCTTGCCTCCCACACCTTTGTGGAGTTGCAGATTAAAGCCATCTCCTATATAGGTTCGATTCTTATGGGGAAATGAATCCAATTTTTATATTTCTAAAGAGTATTGATATACCATAACTGAGTGTTTTTTTCATTTTCAACACCCATTTTTTACAACCATTCAATAAAGATCCAACCATCCATGTCTTTTCTTCTATGTCCAGATGCCACCATAGGAGCTCACCCCCGCCACTGCATGTTGCCATCGTTTTCCAGCTCCGGCGAGTTTGCCCGCCACCATCTTCTCCAACTCCGGCGAGCCTTCCCGCCCACCTCCACCGCCGCCAAGGGCCTCTAAACCACCCGACCATCATCTCCACCGCCTGGCCTACCTCCCTCCCCTCGGTTGGGCCCTTATATAGCCGTCAAAGTTGGAGAAGAAAGAGGTGGAGCTCACCAAAACCCTAACTGGTAGATCTAGCGGAGGACAAGGAGAATGAGAAAGAGAATGCCTACCTTGGTAGATCTGCCATGGCCTAGGCCAGATCCATCGTGGTCGTGGCTGGATCTGTCAACGTGTAGGAAACTCTTTTATGCAGCTCATTTATGTTACTTGAAAATAGGCTTGCACTTTGTTCATGGGACTTGAGAGATTGGTATCTATTTGTACTGGACTTGCACTTTTCATTGGTAATTTCTATTCAACTGGTACTTCAAAGGTATATTTGCAGAAAGAAGAAACTATCAATGCTACCAAATGATGTCAAATGCTTAGTAATAATTTGGAGCTGAAGCACTATACCAAATTACCACATCTATAGTAGACTCTAGAAACACATATGTGTGGTATTTGCTATTGTTGAAAAACAGATGGTTACTATAAAAGTTTCATGACTGTAATGGGTTCGGTCATTAAAGTGCATGTCAAATATAATATTTTTCTTTACATTTCTGAGTTGTTTCTCATAATTCTATTTTCTCATTTTTAAGAAGGTTTTTGAATTATATGACCTTTGATTTTATTATCTAGCTAGTTGAAAAGTTTGATTATCAACAAAATAAGTGATGGATCCAAATAATAAGTAGCTAAGACATTCATATATAGTCATCAATATGTGTGCTTCTAAATGAGAATAGCTCTAACGTGGTTTCAGTTTCAATGGATCCGCTGGATGGGGGCATTAACCAATTACTCAATTAGACTTGTGATCTATATGTTTCACCTGTATGCAACACATGGGTAGCCAAACAAGGTGTAATGATGATGTTAGTGAACACGGATGGGTTTATAACAGAAGTGATGCAAATTACTCCTTGTTTAATATGCAGATTGGATATAGAGACAATTAATGCCTTGTTTGAATACGCATGTGAGATGAATACATGTGCATCTAAACAATACCCAAGACCTAAGAGATCCATAAAAGTACGTCACACATACCGTAGGTAGTTTTCTCGTACTTTTGGAAACATATTCAATTCAAAGACTATGAAATAAACAAGGAGTGAACCAGTAGGCTAGTGAAATAATTTGAAATAGAAATTCTAACAAAAGAAAAAATATATTTAAAACACAAGTCATGATTGGTTATCTCTTGCCTCCCACACCTTTGTGGAGTTGCAGATTAAAGCCATCTCCTATATAGGTTCGATTCTTATGGGGAAATGAATCCAATTTTTATATTTCTAAAGAGTATTGATATACCATAACTGAGTGTTTTTTTCATTTTCAACACCCATTTTTTACAACCATTCAATAAAGATCCAACCATCCATGTCTTTTCTTCTATGTCCAGATGCCACCATAGGAGCTCACCCCCGCCACTGCATGTTGCCATCGTTTTCCAGCTCCGGCGAGTTTGCCCGCCACCATCTTCTCCAACTCCGGCGAGCCTTCCCGCCCACCTCCACCGCCGCCAAGGGCCTCTAAACCACCCGACCATCATCTCCACCGCCTGGCCTACCTCCCTCCCCTCGGTTGGGCCCTTATATAGCCGTCAAAGTTGGAGAAGAAAGAGGTGGAGCTCACCAAAACCCTAACTGGTAGATCTAGCGGAGGACAAGGAGAATGAGAAAGAGAATGCCTACCTTGGTAGATCTGCCATGGCCTAGGCCAGATCCATCGTGGTCGTGGCTGGATCTGTCAACGTGTAGGAAACTCTTTTATGCAGCTCATTTATGTTACTTGAAAATAGGCTTGCACTTTGTTCATGGGACTTGAGAGATTGGTATCTATTTGTACTGGACTTGCACTTTTCATTGGTAATTTCTATTCAACTGGTACTTCAAAGGTATATTTGCAGAAAGAAGAAACTATCAATGCTACCAAATGATGTCAAATGCTTAGTAATAATTTGGAGCTGAAGCACTATACCAAATTACCACATCTATAGTAGACTCTAGAAACACATATGTGTGGTATTTGCTATTGTTGAAAAACAGATGGTTACTATAAAAGTTTCATGACTGTAATGGGTTCGGTCATTAAAGTGCATGTCAAATATAATATTTTTCTTTACATTTTCTGAGTTGTTTCTCATAATTCTATTTTCTCATTTTTAAGAAGGTTTTTGAATTATATGACCTTTGATTTTATTATCTAGCTAGTTGAAAAGTTTGATTATCAACAAAATAAGTGATGGATCCAAATAATAAGTAGCTAAGACATTCATATATAGTCATCAATATGTGTGCTTCTAAATGAGAATAGCTCTAACGTGGTTTCAGTTTCAATGGATCCGCTGGATGGGGGCATTAACCAATTACTCAATTAGACTTGTGATCTATATGTTTCACCTGTATGCAACACATGGGTAGCCAAACAAGGTGTAATGATGATGTTAGTGAACACGGATGGGTTTATAACAGAAGTGATGCAAATTACTCCTTGTTTAATATGCAGATTGGATATAGAGACAATTAATGCCTTGTTTGAATACGCATGTGAGATGAATACATGTGCATCTAAACAATACCCAAGACCTAAGAGATCCATAAAAGTACGTCACACATACCGTAGGTAGTTTTCTCGTACTTTTGGAAACATATTCAATTCAAAGACTATGAAATAAACAAGGAGTGAACCAGTAGGCTAGTGAAATAATTTGAAATAGAAATTCTAACAAAAGAAAAAATATATTTAAAACACAAGTCATGATTGGTTATCTCTTGCCTCCCACACCTTTGTGGAGTTGCAGATTAAAGCCATCTCCTATATAGGTTCGATTCTTATGGGGAAATGAATCCAATTTTTATATTTCTAAAGAGTATTGATATACCATAACTGAGTGTTTTTTTCATTTTCAACACCCATTTTTTACAACCATTCAATAAAGATCCAACCATCCATGTCTTTTCTTCTATGTCCAGATGCCACCATAGGAGCTCACCCCCGCCACTGCATGTTGCCATCGTTTTCCAGCTCCGGCGAGTTTGCCCGCCACCATCTTCTCCAACTCCGGCGAGCCTTCCCGCCCACCTCCACCGCCGCCAAGGGCCTCTAAACCACCCGACCATCATCTCCACCGCCTGGCCTACCTCCCTCCCCTCGGTTGGGCCCTTATATAGCCGTCAAAGTTGGAGAAGAAAGAGGTGGAGCTCACCAAAACCCTAACTGGTAGATCTAGCGGAGGACAAGGAGAATGAGAAAGAGAATGCCTACCTTGGTAGATCTGCCATGGCCTAGGCCAGATCCATCGTGGTCGTGGCTGGATCCGTTGTGGCCGTGTCCAGATCTGCCATGGATGGCGGGCTCGCGCGCGAGTGGGGGCGCATGCGCGTGTGAGGCTCACCTGGAGGAGGTCACCGGGGGTGCGGGTAGGGCTTGTAGGGAGGAGGTCATCGAGGAGGATTCACCGGGGCACGGGTGGGGCTCGCTGGGAGGAGGTCATCGGGAGTATGTCACGAGCGCCGGGGAGAGAGAGGGAGGAGTGTCGACGAGAGGGAGTGCGTGTGGGACGAGTCAGGTGTTTATGAGTGCTAAAACAACCGGTTGGTGTTTAGCCTTTCCATTTATAAGTGTAGAAAATCTTTGGCCCCTCAACTTTGCTAATGAATTGAATTGAAAAGGCTCTACACTCGCAAGTGACTACCGTCCTCGAATGATTCAATTTATAAAATGTGTCGGTCAATTTTTTTTTTTAAAATTACATGACTTTATAGGAAAAAAAAAACCTTCTATGTCATACGATGAGTACCTTGTTAAACTATATTGTAGGGATCGACAATGAGAATAAAAAAAACTGGTGGGCTGGCTTGCAAGAAAACAGTAAGAGCAACTCCAACCCACCTCCTAAATAGGCTCTTATTATAAATCTAGAAACTTGGTCAAAAAAATCCACTCCAATGCACTTTCTATTTAAACTCC
Organism: Microstegium vimineum; assembly: GCA_022036555.1. Taxonomy (NCBI): domain Eukaryota; kingdom Viridiplantae; phylum Streptophyta; class Magnoliopsida; order Poales; family Poaceae; genus Microstegium; species Microstegium vimineum. The sequence continues at coordinate 34,138,668 of CM039131.1, forward strand.
CATTTTAGGAGGGCTCTCAAAGTTTAGTTTCGGGTACCTAGGAAACATACCATTTTGCAGGTCACCTCTGGAGATGCTCTTAAACATTCCATCCTCGAAATCAAAAGGATATATATAGAATAATTTGTGAACACTAAAGATTAAGATTAGGAAAGGAACGGCCCAAAGTTAGCCCATACAAACGCAAAACACAGTCAGTGGCTCGACCTGACAGTACCTTATGAAAAAATAATAATCCACTAAACAAACCTTATTAAGGGTCTGTTTGGTTGTTTTTGGAGAGGAACTAAAGACTTATTTTAAGTCTTTTTTAGTCTCTTTGAACCAAACACTAGGGACTTAATTAATGACTTTTCTGGATTAGATAGTAGTCTCAAGAGGTGAGACTTATTGGGACTTTTGACCCACAATTAACACCTCTTGCCCTTCATTATTGCTTCTCTTCCCCCACTCCTTGTACCAGATAGGGGTACAATGGTCTTGTTAGGGTGTATTAAATGATGTTAAGTCTATATAAGTTTATGGAACCAAACATCAATAAAGACTTTTATTAAATTTTTGTTTTAGTCCCTAGTCCGTGGGACTAAAGAACCCCTAAAATATAGAGAAGGTTTGAACCGGTGAATCGAGATCAGTAACAGGTGGAACCCACGTGTCAGCCTCACTTAATTTGAATCTCGCTGCGAAAAGTCGCGGATCTCCAGCAGTGCCCAATAGCGTTTTCCTCACGCGTGCTGTGTCTCTCTCGTGTCCCTCCCTCGTCCCGCACCCTTTCGACAAACCACACCAACTGTCATCGGACGGTCCAAAACTGGGCCGCGTGTTCGATTCAACGGCTATATCAGCCCGCCGAACGCACATCCAAAGGCCAAAGCCACCCGCGCCTGCGCCGCCTCCCCGCCCCCTCCTTCCTTCTCTCCCCTTCAAATTTGCGTAGCGTTGATTCCACGCCCGGAATACCCCAAATCTATCGACGCAACCTCTCTCGCAGGTCACAGCGCTCAATCCAAAACGCGACCCGCAACCCCTAACCCTAGCAGCCGAGGCTGATGGCGCGTCCGAGGGGTAAGAAGCGCACGGCGCCGCAGGCGGCCGCCACTGATTCGGTCGAGCCGGACGCCGCCGCCGGTGCTTCGAGCAAGCCGGAGGCGGCGGCGCCGGAGCCGGCAGCTCGGGGGCGGGGGAAGCGTGTCAAGGCGCCGCCGAAGCCCAAGTCAGAGCCGGATTACTTCCCCGAGAAAAGAAATTTGGTGAGTTTGTTTTCTATAGGACTAGGACTAGGATGGCCTGGCTCGGGTTAGATTTTTGGTATCCCCGAGTAGTCGTTTGGTCCTGATCTGATTAGCTCGCGGGTGGCTTCACTTTCGACTGTTGCTCTAGCGGCAAGATTTGCAGTGCTTTGATTGGTCGAAAAAACTGGAGATGATGGCTCCATTCTGCCGCTGATGATATGCTCAAATGTGGCATTCCATGGTTATGTAGAATTATACTTGGGTTTTACTATTGGATTCTCCTCATCTGAGTACGGAATAGCAATGCACTACTGGGGTGTTAGGGATTCGTTATCGATGAAAATTTTCAAATCTGTGTGCTTTTGTGATGCAAGTGCAGTTTGATAGGTCAACATTTTCTTCTGTCCATTGGTTGCGGCTGATATGTAAGGCTTGAGAACCATGTATGATTACCACTAAAAATTAGAACAATGATGGCTTTAGAGGCATTTTCTTGCATGTTGGCTCAAACAGGTTTAGCTTTTTGAAGTTACCATAACGATTTAGATTGTGTTTGACTGCCCTGTATGATGACATTGCTATTTACTTTACGTGCATTCTGACTAATGATTTGTTGCTATGTTCAGGAGGATCTCTGGTTATCTGCTTTCCCAGTTGGTACTGAGGTTTGCTCCCATCCCTGCCTTCTTTAATTTGTAGTAGTGTGTATGTAAGTATGTTAGTGATCCACATTTGGACATACCTCAGATCTTTTCCTTAACAACTTATATAACTTGCCATATTATCTGCAGTGGGAAAACATTGATAAGATAAAGGAGTTCAACTGGAGCTTCGAAAATTTAGAGGTATGGTGATCAAAGTTAATCTTTTAGTCCATTTTGCTCTTTGAGTGCTTAGTTCCCCCTTCATGATGATATGTGGTTGTTGTGGGTCAACAGAAAGCCTTAGAAGAAGGGGGAGAGCTTCATGGGAAAACCGTTTATTTGTTTGGAAGCACCGAGCGTAAGTGCACTTCGTTTTCAGCTAGTTTCTAAAATTAATTTGCTGCCATTAGTCCTTGATGTATGTTTGTTAATCTTTGTAATATTTCACACCAGTGCTATCTGGGCTATTTTTAATCTAAATTTAATCTTGAAGAGCTATTAGTTTATTAAATTCGACAATTCTAACTATGTGACACTATTTATGAGCTGGATTTATAAAGTTGATTTTAGTATAGGTCATCTGTTTCAATTGCTTACTATTTTTGCGAGCCTGCTGAGTATTGTTCCATACAAGACTAATTGGCTTCTGTTGTCATGCAGCCCAACTCTTGGATGTTAATGGTGAATCAAAAATAGTGCTTATTCCAATTGTAGTTGCTGTAAGTTCTTGTCTACCCCTCTTGGCTGGACAACTATCCTGTGTATATTTATTCCTTGATTTTGTGTTCCAAAACACATTATTACTTATTAGAAACACGCCTGAAAACGTCCCTTTTAGTTCCACACCATCTTATGATGAACTCTAGCTCTTTCTCTCTCATGGGAAAACTCTGCTTTTATTGAAAGCAAATAAGGTTCACTGTACACTTGCTGGGGATACCAGCTAGCTGCTAGCCATATAAGCAAACCACATAACTGCTGGACATGAAAATTTACTCATATAGGTCATAACTATGGCAGCTAGACAATTAAGCAATTCTGTTTTTACTTTTGCATTAGCAAACAATTCAAACGATATCTGGTGGGTGGGTGTTGGTTCCAATTTTTATGTAGTACTAATGTACTATCAACCGCACAACATTGAAATTAAGATTAAACATTGCAACAAACATTTTGAAAGTAAAAAAAAGGCAAGAGACTTAATCTACCTTGTCCATTGATATTACCAAGGGAACTATATTTTGGTAGGAAGATTTAGTACCTTATTAAACCATTTTTTGTTCTTTGACAATATTGATGCTGTCCAGATAAAAGTTTTTGGCTGGTGTTCTTTCCTTTTCGTTGGTGTTTTGACTCTAGAATGCAGTGACAAGTGTTGCTTTTTGTATTTGTATTTGTAGTTTATTTATGTTGGCTTGACCAAACAATTTCTTTATGGGTCAAATATTTGCCATCTATTCTGGGTAGTGTGGGTCTCATTTAACACCTGAACTCTTTTATTTTGCAGGTAGACAGTCCAGTGCCACCGTCAGATAAAATTGGCATAAACTCCGTACAAAGGGAAAATGAGGAAATAGTGCCAATGAAGGCGATGAAGATGGCATGGGTGCCTTATGTTCCCCTTGAGGACCGGTAATTTTGTATTATCATGTTGAATGATATTTGCTGCTTATTGTTTTCATTATATATATATGTGTACGATGTTTTCAGGTCGTCTAGTTGAACCTAGTCACCATGGGACCGACCAGATGACTAATCGTGATTAGTCGTCGACCAGTCCGATTAGTTGAGGCTAGTCAACCCTGGTCGTCCATCTAGTCATCCATGTATATCAGGACATATATCTACTATATATATACCTATATAATATAGTAATATACACAATCAAGCAAGCATCAAGACTGCATTAATGTTTAGTTGGTGACTTACTTGTGGGAGTTGTTTTTTCTCTGCTATGCAGTGTTTTTGGGTGCATATTCTAATCCTAACAGGCCAAACTGCAAGCCCAGTAGCCCACATGACTGCCCAGTTACACAGTCCCCAAAAAATGGAGCAACCAAACTAGTCGTCCGTGTCCTAGTCGGACAATCAATCTCGATTAGTCATCGACTAATCGGACGACCAGCTTTCTGGTCGAGCTAATTGAGTCGGTCCTCCTAATCGAACACTAGGACCGATTAGGATGACTAATCGCTATTAATCGGACGACTTGAACACATTGTATGACTGTATGTGTACCTTTTCTCCTAAGTCATCGCAACTCATTTTCTAATATCGGCTTTGCTTTGTCTGTAGGCTTAGCAGGATTGACAGTTTGAAAACAAAAATATTCACTCTCGGATGCACACAGCGAAGGTTAGTATAAGAATCTATGGTTCTGGTATTTCATGCTTTAGGATTTGTATTTTTATTTCTGTTGTTTATTTGTTTACGATATTTGTGCTCATCAGTTGTTGTGTTATATTTCCTTTTTTTAAGCACTGCTGTTGTTACCACTGGTTCAAGTTACAAAATGTCTGGTTTATACCTTTTGTAGGTCTGCACTCAAGCATCTGAAAATTGAGAGAGTCAAGAAGTTTGACTACTGCATGCCTTGTAAGCTTAATCGAGTTGGTGCATAAAATTCTATGATGCTGCAACTACATCTTAGTTAAATGGCTGCAATGTAGTCATTCATTGGAATGCCAGTTGAATAACGTGGTCACGAAGAAACACAGTTGGCTGATTGTTGTGCTGTGTATGGCTTGAAATTAACTTTTGTAACATGAGTGTTGTGCTCGTTTTGTAGTCATGTTGTGAAGTGTCCAAGCATGTTTTGTTATAAAAATCCTTAGGAAAGCGTTGAGGTGGCACATAAACCTAGGCAGAAATAATAAGCTAGGTGGCTGAGGTCAACACCTTCTAAAACAGCACAGTCAATCATTTGAGATAACCTTACATTCCCACTGAACCCTTATACAGCTCTACCTGTGTTCTCGCATATTCACACTTCCTCAACTATTCTACTAATTAATTATAAGTCAGTAAGTCATTTAGTTTAAATATGTATGGCATTATCTGGTTTTATGTTTATTTCTTTCCTGAGTAATCTTGTCATCTGTGTATGAACCTTCTCTATCATCTCTGTAGACTATATGCCGCTGCAACCTCTTGAAGAAGAAGACACAGTTATCAATTTCTTGTATCCTCTAGAACCCCCGGTAAGATTCGTTATTATGTCAGTTAGTATTACCTAATCTGTGCAAACCAAAATGGAAGGTTTGGGCTGTTTGAAGTTTCCCTTTATCAGTCTATTATGTGAAGTGGCAATAAATCTGCTCATCGCCTCACAGCCACCGTGGTTCCCGCTTTAACAATTTTATTAGTTGGTCCATCCAACATTATTGTACTTGATGCCTCCTAATTTATGCATGAATTTTGATTTCATATAGATGTAGATTGTTGTCACGCTTTACCGTGTTTACTTTGTTCTGCTTGCTGCAGATAGTTGATGAGTTTGACTGGGAAATGGATGATTATGAGGTTTGTTGTTGAAATGTGTGTTTTGTTCTGTTCAATATGCCAGAGTTGCAACCCATGAAAGTGCATTTGTTGAATGGCTTCGATTATTGTCTTGCAATGCAGGATTTTGCAGATCAGAAAGTTCAAGAAGGTATGCCAGAGGATGAGAAAGAAAAATTCAAGGTACTGCATTTGTTTTGTGCTTAGTCTGTGGCTAATCTAATCTTAGAATTGGTTACAATTGTGTCTTACAGTTTTGCTGCCACATTTATTTGATTTAGGATTTCCTGAAGGAGAAGGTTAGAGAAAGGAAGAAAGAGCTCAAGCAGGCTAAAGAAGCTAGGAAGAAAGCGATTGATGATATGGATCCTAAGGTGAAAGAGGCATTTGAGAATATAAAATTTTACAAGTTTTATCCTGTGAAAACCCCTGACACGCCTGACGTGAACAATGTAAAGGTATACAGCCATTTAACCCCAGACACACCTGTTCAGCATTCCTCAGTTAAAGCATTTGAATAGATCTAACCTTGTACCTATTGTTTTCTGCAGGCTAGGTACATCAACAGATACTACAGGAATTCTCATTATCTGATGTAATGTGTTTCGGAGGAGCACTAGGAGGATGAGTTGCTGTTTCCGTCGCACTAGTTCGACGAAACACTACCGGAGTAGGCGGTCTCCATCGCAGTAGACACGCGTGATCGAGCTCGGATGCAATGGGACGGTGTTGACGCGTGGGGAGGGGGCGTTCTGGATCAGTTCTTGGAGAGGTTCTTCAAGGATTCTTTTGTCGTTTCTATCTCTGCAGTTTTGGAATTGGAACTGATCGAGGGTAGCCTAGTGGTGCGTGTTGTCTTATGGTCTGGGTTAGTTCTTGAAAGATTCTTCACCGTTTCTTTCATTCGCTTTCTTGGAAACGATGATTTGTTAGTTCTTGGATCAGTTACACTGTTCTGACTGAAGCAAATAGATCCATTGTTCATTTCTCTGGTACTCTGTTCAATTGCTTCGTGTCTCAATGTGAAAATGATTTTTAGTGTAAACTGTTCACAGCATTGTTTGCTAATGTCTTTCAGTGGTGCTTTAAATCAGCTGAATCATCTGTTAGACATTTTGTTGACTGACAAAAATCTGTAGGTACGGTGTCTGAAAATATGATTAATAATTTTGAAAATCTGTGACCTTATTTTCTTGTTCTTATTTTGTTTCTGTTTGCTTTATATCGTTTTTCCTGCATTCCAGCTTCAGTGTTTAATCATACTGAAGAGTATTGTTGATACCGTTTTTTGGCACGTGTCAATATGATCTAAGGATTGTGCAGATCGGTAAAAGGCTAGTTGCCATTCCTTATCGCATTGGGATATTACAGTCAGATTGCCGATAAAGGCAAAAGTGTTGCTGATGCAGACAGAGACTTGTTGCCGATTGAGGCAGGAAGACACTGTTGATGAAGGCAAGGGGATGTTGCCGATAGAGACATGAATGTTGCCGACAGGAAAACATTGCGATGAGAATTGAGGCTCATGTCGATGTGATGAAGGCTACAATGTTGCTGGTAGATGCAAGAAAGCGTTGCCGATGAGAGTCAAAGTCTGTTGCTGATAGGAGGAATATTGCCGATGGGGATGGAAGTTGTCGATGATGATGATGCCGATGGAGCGGATGAAGTAGTTGCGTCAGCAGAGAACTGCCGATGGCAATAGAGGAAAATTGCGGATTGAAGAAGCTGCCGATGGAAAGTTCATCGTGAAGAGATAGATATGGAAACTGGTGATTCATGCCAGAATAATAGATTTATTCGAGCCGACTCTGCACGAGTCGTATTGTTTCCTTTAACGTATCGTTTTTCTAAATAGAGTTTTTGTTTAGGAAGGTAGATTGTATCCATGTACAACTCCATAGAGTATAAATATGTGCCCAAGGGCCTGCGTGAAAAATTATTCAAATATCAAACAAATCTATTATTCTTATTTACTTTTCAGCGATTATATTTATCGCATAGATCTAGTTTATCTACGTTGTCAAGTCTCGACGGGCTGCACTCCTCGATTTTCGTCAACCCTTGCAAGTTCGCGTTTTGAGCAACCTGACCTTGACGTCCGAAATGCGCATCGCTGTCGTCTCGTTCAGCTCTATTAGTTATCCTGATCAAGTTGAGCTTGACATCCGCGCATCGCCGTGTTCGTTCAGATCTGTTCTATTATCGTCCTTGTCGATTAACTGGTCAAATGACTGACATACTTTGAATCAAATCGGGTATAACCGAGTGTTCACAATCCTACTTTTGTGTCATATTTATTCGTTATCGTATATCAGGTTGTTTTCTATAATAATCTGTTTAATCATTTACTCTTCACTCACTTGATGTATCACACATGATCGAGGCATGTTTTCCCATCGATTTCAGTATAGTCCCAAATTTTAGGAGATTGCTCTGCTTGGTCAACCTGATGTCCTTGTGATTCTTTCGCTATATCTGTCCATGATTTGTTTGAAATTCCTGTCTACTATATTTTTTCCTTTCAGTTTCCTTGCACATGGCAGAACTCCCGTGTAAATCGTTAGTTCTTTTCATTTAAACCCTCTGATCTGATCAACTTAGCATGTCTGATCTTTGTTCAATTGTGTTCATATAGCGACGAATCTTGTTCCAAGAATCGACGCTTTTGTTAATGTTCTTGGATCGTTATAGTTCTGTTTCTGAACATAGAACGTTTAATCCTTACTCTTCACTTCTTAGTGCCCATTGACAAGGATTTTTTAGTGTAAATTTCACAATTTTCGCCGAATTGAGCTGCTTGCGTTCAAATTGGATGTCTGTGATTCTTTCGCTAATATCTGTCATGATATTGTTTGAAATTCCCTGGTGCTACTATTTTTCTTATTCAGTTCTTGCACAGTGAGAATCTTTAGAAAAGCTTAGTTCTGTCATCAACCCTCTGGAACTGACGAACTAATGTTCCTGTTCTTTTTTCGATTTGTGTTCACCTATGACGAACTGAATTTCTTGATGCCAAGAAACGATGATTTGTTAGTTCTTGGATCAGTTACACTGTTCTGACTGAAGCAAATAGATCCATTTTCATTTCTCTGGTACTCTGTTCAATTGCTTAGTGCCTCAATGTGAAAAGGATTTTTAGTGTAAACTGTTCACAGCATTGTTCGCCAATGCCAGGTAGTGCTTGAAATGAGCTCTGTTTGCTTAGACAGTATTGACTGACAAAAATCTGTGGGTCCGGTTTCTGAAAATATGATTAGTAGTCCTGAAAATTTGTGTTCAACTACGACGAACTGAATTTCTGTACCGTCTTCGTTGCCACAGCTACTGTCTACTTCTAGAGCACTACTGGTACTGGCCATCTCGGCCAGGAAGAAGCAGCTTGGCGTTCAGCACCGCACCCGACTGATGGGTGTGTCTGATTGTTGCTGGAAACTCCAAAGGTGTATATAGGAGGAGAAACACGGTCCATTTATATAGACCATTTCGGTTGCCAGGTCTATTAGTGTTATTATATGTGGTGTCACAAAACTTTTTTTTAAAAAACTATTACTCTACTATAATTGTTTGAGCTTGTATTCAGTTAAAAAATGAGTTATCATCAACCTCAGGAGTATACGTGTCATTTCACACTTAGAAATGAGAATCTATGAACTATCATCCGGATTGCTAAACTTCTAGATACTTCAGACCACAGATTCTTCAGGCTACGACAGTTTAAATGAAAATGGACCGCAGATTCTTTCAGACTTTCAGATTAAAAGCAAGCCTTTTTCTAGTTTGGTTGCTTGTTCGGTTTCCTGGCCAGGCTTTAGTGCAAAAAAAAAAAAAAAAAAAAAAACTCCGAGAGAAGTGGCAGTTTCCAAAAAGCTAAGCTGTCCGCCTAATGCTCGTACTCACACTCCGGCGCTCTCACCGCCGCGTGTGCTCTGATAGGCACGGACGCACGGTGAGCAGCTTGTGGGATTCCACGGCGGTGGCATTGGGGACGACAGCCATTGACGGCGACGACTACTCGTGGCTTGCATGTACTATTGCATGAAGCCACGAACAGGCTTTCTACTTCACTTCCTACAAACAACATGACCACCAGTGAAATAAACATCAGTGCTGTTGTCTAAATATATGAGAAAACTAGTAGATATAGGAAAGATCTTTTGCTACTAACCACATGAACAAATAACGCGCTGACAAAATATGCAGAAATTCAGGATGGGTGAAGCTGCTACATTAGTTTCCGAGTGAACATGTCAGAGCTTCACTGATCCTGAACTTTTTTTCTTAGATAATGGAAGAAAAAGTACTAGTTGAAAAGCAAGTCTCTAAGGCCTCCTTTGGAACAAAGGATTCTCAAAAGGTAGAGGAATAGGAAAAACAAAGGAATAGGATAGGAATGCATTTTCAAAACAGAGGAATCAAAACCATAGGATTTTTAGAGGAAAGAGTCGTTTGGATGTGATGGAGGAAAAATAAAGGAATGATAGAAAAGAAATAATTATCATATTTGTTAATTATCATTTTCAAAGAAAAGCACACAATTTATACATATAATAATGTAAAAGCAATGACCAAAGTGGGGCTGCCAACGTTATAGTAGCATTACCAAACCCAAACTGCCTCGTTCCTACGCGACAAACAAAAAAACAATGAGGTCAGATTGGATGTTTCTTTCCTACAAAATTCCTGTGGAATCAGCCCTATAGGAAACATTCCTCCATTTCTCCTATGCACAAATCCTTCATGCCAAAGGGATGAACAATGTTATTTCCTATAGGATTTGGAATCCTTCATTTTTCCTCAAAAATTCCTTTAATCCAAAGGGGGCCTAACACATGTATATATCTTGATAAGCCCACATTGGTAGCTGTTGTTACATGCATGAAGGGAATTCTTTCCTGCCGTTATATCATCTCATCGTGTGCTTGTGACACTGGCATCCCTAAATATATGTATATAGTGAGCCCGAGAAGTTTTTCTAGTTTTATACAGTATAAAGTGCAAAATCCTTAGTTATAGCAGAGTTGTATGACTGGTTAGTTGACGCTCAGGGCTGTGACGCTGTAATATTTCTCCTTAACCCCATATGACGTCATGAGAGCATCCAGTTACTCGCAGTCCAGCGTTCCCTTCCGCCCCCTCGCTCTGCCAGCTGTCTCCCGGTGTACGGACGTCGTCGGGATCGAGACCTGGGGCCCACATGGTAACTAACCGATCGACTCTAACAAACTAATCAGCCAACCGCCCAACGCCCACCTTCGTGCCGTCTACAAATACCCACGAGACGGCGATGCAATGCCACCTTCCAAACACGCGCACAACCCAAGAGCGACCGCGAGCGAGAACAAGAAGGAAGCCAGAGCACGAGAGAGCGCGAGGAGGAGGAGGAGGAGAGGCAAGAAGAAGGCGCAAGGAAGGGGAAGAGGAGCGAAGGACCGAACGATGGCCTTCAACCTCGTCTATTGGCTGGTGACCGTCCCCGTCCGCGTCGTGCTCGGCACCGTCCTCGCCGCCATCACCCTGGTCGCGATCATCGTCGTCGCCTTCATCGTCTTCGTGTGCGTCACCAACCTCCGCGCGTGGTGGCGGTCGCCGCGGATGCGCCTCTTCAAGCTCGGCGGCGTCAGTACCCTGAGGCGGACGCTGGACGACCCCTGCCCCTTGTGCCGCGACAGTATGGAGGCCGGCGAGAAGGTCCGCACGCTCTCCTGCGGCCACATGTTCCACAGCGGTAGCACCGACAAGTGCTTAGGCCTCGACTCATGGCTTGTCCGTGGAGATCCCATGTCCTTTCGGTACTGCCCAGCCTGCCGCAAGGTTCCCGTTCCACGCCTCGTGCTGCCGTGGATGCGACCACCGCCATCGCCGCAGACGTCAGACTCGGACTCGGAGGAGGAGTGGCGGTTTCTGAGGCACTAGTTCGACAACACACTACCGGAGTAGGCGTCGCCATCGCAGTAGACACGCGTGATCGAGCTCGGATGCAATGGGACGGTGTTGACGCGTCCTGTGGGGCGTTCTGGATCAGTTCTTGGCGGAGAGGTTCTTGAAGGATTAATTCTTTCGTCGTTTCTGTCTCTGCATTTTTGGAATTGGAACTGATCGAAAGTTGTCCGGTGGTGCGTGTCCGTGTTGTCTGATGGTCTGGATTAGTTCTTGAAAGATTCTTTGCTGTTTCTACCATTCGCTTTCTAGGAACTGATCGAACTTAGTTGTGTTCCTGTTCTTTTGTTCAGACTTGTGTTCATCTGTGACGAACTGAATTTCTTGATGCCGAGAAACGATGATTTGTTAGTTCTTGGATCAGTTACAAACTTTCAATCTTCTGACTGAAGCAAATAGATCCATTGTTCATTTCTCTGGTACTCTGTTCAATTTCTTAGTGCCTCAATGTGAAAATGATTTTTAGTGTAAACTGTTGACGGCATTGTTCGCTAATGTCTTGAGGTAGTGCTTGAAATCAGCTCTGTTTGCGTTGTTTGCTCTATGCCATTTTTCTTGTTGATTTGTGTTTAATCATACTGAAGATTAATGTACTGTTTAATCTGTAGGTTCGTTTTTCTGAAAACTGAACTGTTTAATCATCTCCTCTTCAGCTACTTGGATGTATGCAACACATGATCCAGTGATTTTGTGTCCTCTTCAGCTACTTCGATTTCAGATATTAGTCGATTTTTTGGAGGATGTGAGCTCTGTTTGCATTCAATTCTGAATCTCCTTGTGATATCTTTCGCTAATGTCTGTCCATGCATATTGTTTGAAATTGCCTGTCGCCATTATGTTTTCTTCTTTTCAATTCCTTGTGCAGTACTAGTAGAAGCAGAATTCATTAGTTAAAAAGCTTTAATTCTGTCAGGCTTGAGTTACCTAGCAGCTCTTTTGTTGCATATTGTTTCCTCACCAAAATTCTGTCAGTTTGTGAACTATCCTATATACTGTTTGCATCTGACATAATCAGTTATTTTGTTGCAAATATCGAACAAATTTATTCGGTAGCGAAGACATTGTGCCTATGTCAATGATATAGATTACTTGTTTATTCGGTACTAGCAAATAACGAACAAATTTATCCGAAGCGCCTCTGTTTGGTCTTGGCATTGAGGGAGTTACGTCTTCTAACCACCATGGTGTTAATTTTAGTCCACCAATCAAAGGCTTTTAGTCGTAGCCTAGTCCTCTGACCATATTCTTGGTTGTAGAATGCAATCCGCTGTGCATATCCAAATTCTTTTGTTGTATCTGCATTCCGCCACCAATGGTGTGCTATTTTTATGATCTGCCTGCATAAGAGGAAGACGTACTGACAAACTCTGTTATGGAATATGAGCCATGACCCAGAAGAACTTGCATTTTGGTGGTGTCCAGGTTTTCTAGATAGAACATATTTTTGGTTCTTTGATAATCCAAAAAATAGGCCCACCGAAGCCATCAAATAAAAGCCATTTGGTGTTAATTTCCACCTAATTTGATCTTTAAGGTGTTGTCTCAAGTTGATGTTACGATGAATTCCTTGTGATGTTTGAAATTTGGTGGGTAGTGTTCTACTAGACAACCCTACCATTAAACCATATGCCCATTCACAATTGTTAATGTTTAAATAGTTATAAATGCACCATAGGTTTATTAACTTTTGCATGCATGTCACATAGACCTATGAACTTTGAAGTAGTTTTGTGTCCCTAAATTTTTTTACGTGGTTCATCGAAAATTCATACCCCTTTGTTTGGTGTTTAGATCTCATATAACACGTACAACCAACGGCCAAGGTCACCACCCTTTTACCCTCCATCTTAGCTCTGATCGGCTGAGCTACTTTCGGCTGGCTGGTCTGATTCTTCCTGATCAGCCCAGGTCCAGCCATTCGACAACCCAGGTGCCCACACACACTGCTGTCTACCTAGGAACTGTTGGCTGAAGGCGAGTGTCTATGGCTGGTTTTGGTACTGTAGTAGTAGGTCCATACAAGCTAAGGATAGCCCAGCCGAACACTCTTAGTCTCCCTCACTTTCTTAGCACGTTGGGTCGTTGGCCAATAGTGCCATCTTGGTATGATGTCACCGCCATCGGGTTTGGCTGAGGCTATTAGGCTGCCATTGCTGAGGTTATTAGGCCATCCTCAATGAGAGTTTCATGTCCCAGTTTCCAACACACGGTGGCGGAGCTAGCCTCCAAACCAAGAGGGCCATTTTGCAGGTGTGCGGCATCACCGAGGTGTATGTACATTGAAACTTGAGAGACGTATAGAAATGTATAGAAGGGTAGTAGCTATGAGCATGACACGGGACACAACTATGTACGACAATTAAGAAAATCAGGAAATGCAAACTTGAGAGATGCTAGACTTTTATTGCTGATTAGTAGTCACGTAGCCCCGCCTGTAGAAATTGCATGGAGCAAGGGGGGCCATGGCCCAGGATGGCCTATACCTAGCTCCGCCAGTGCCAACACAATAATGGTTTAGTAACTATGCAGAAGAGTTTCATCCTCTCTATTCTCATAAAACTCTCATCATCTCTCTCTTCATCAATATGGTGTTACATCAGCGTATTTAATGTCTATGAAACCTTGATGAAACTCTATTGAGACTGACCTTATTTCCTGCCACCGCTCAACTCAGCTCTCCTCTCTCTCTCCCTCTTTGTGCTCTCTTTCTCTTTCTTTGCCGCTAAGGGAAGAAGCGACCGAAGACTGCCTGCACGTGAAACACCGTCAACACTCACCACTCCATGCCATGTACGGGCCTCGCTAGGCATGGCTGCTCCACATTCGTCACGCTATCGGTCATGCACCCCGTCATTCGTGTACTAGTCCGATCCGGGGGCGTGTGTGACCGGGGCATAGAATGGCGAGCATATAGGCCGGTGGACGACACAAGTGTGGAGGACCAGTGAGCACGTAGGGACTAGCGGGAAAGCGCGGTTGGACCCCAGAGCCTTCAGGCACGCATGATCGACATAGGATTGGTGTGGACAGGCCTACGCGGAGAGCATATGTCACAGTGCCTTCTGTGTTGGGGGAGAGGAAGAAGAGGGTAAATAGTTGAGATTACAGGGGCTAACAGAAGAAAGAAGGTAGAATGAGGAGGCTATATTACATTTTACATATTCATACACCATGTTGGGTGCTGACGTGATAATAATGTGTATGTTAATGGACCTACGGTCCATTTAACTCATGTTTAAATCACATACCTATTTTTTTGAAATGGAATTGTTGATGATTACATTCACAGTTTTCCTACCTCTTAGTTGCCTGCTCGGCGATCCATCTAGCCGTGATTATTTATGAAACCTGCTAGTAGCGGTCACCATTGATCACATGAGAGAATAGTTATCACTGGTGCCTAAAAAATACACTATATTCAGGCATATGCAATATAGAAATTATTGAAGCCACCCGTACCATAAACTTGTTTTTTCCTCGTTCCACACGGAGATTGAGACGCAAACCACGAAGAGGAGTTGTTCTCTTTCATCACATGGTGTTTTAGTGCCTACACATGCCTTTTTAGTTACGACCCATTCATGATAAAGTCATCTCTTGTTGGAATTAAATTTTAGTCCATGTCCCATAAGATGTTTGGACACTAATATATACTATTAAGTATAGACTAATTATAAACTAATTGCACACATGGAGACTAATTTGAGAGATAAATCTATTAAGCTTAATTAGTTAATGTTTTGACAATGTTGTGCTACAATAAATATAGGTTAAACACTATTTACTACTGCTTATAGTTACTCCCTTCGTCCCTTAATAGAGGACATTTTGGAATTGAACCCAGAACCCAAGGTACGAGGCAATAGACCATATCACCCCTATAATATAACCATTGCACATTTAGCATCTTCAACAACTTGAAAAAATTGACTTGCTAAATCTTATGGTTTGACAAGTTGCTAAATTATTTGGCAAGTGGAAAAAACCCTCTCTCCAACAATTTGCTATTCTAACTTGCCAAACTTTTGAAAAAAAAGAAAAAGAAAGGCGGGAGACTGATAACAAGTTGGAAAAATAGCAAGTTGGTTTGAGGAGTTGTTGGAGAGGGAATTTTGTGATTTTGTCAAATTTATAAGGATAACAAGTTGGATAGAAACTTGTTAAATATAGACGCGCGGAGGCCGTGAATAGCAACTTGGGAAAAATAGCAAGTTGCTTTGAGGAGTTGTTGGAGAGGGAATTTTGTGATTTTGCCAAATTTATAAGGATAACAAGTTGTTTTAAGGAGTTGTTGGAGATGCTCTTAGGAAAACTGTCGGGTACAAAGGTAAGGGGTACCCTAACCTGTGATAATCTAAGGCCTAAACATCCAGGCGAAATCCGACAGTTGACCAAGCAATGGAGGAAGGCCCGTCAGGCGAAGGCCTACCCCACCGGCAGAAAGGGCAGGCCATGGGCCAACCCATTACCAGAGGGATGGTAGGTGGAGTGACCTTCGACCTCGATCCCCTAAATGACGGAGAAGGGGTCGAACGAACGACCCCCTGTCGCGACCCCTCGACCGACTGAAAGGGGGATCGAACGAGCGCCCCCAACCTCGACCCCTCAGATGACGGGGAGAGGTCGATCGAATCCCCCTCGACTCCAACCCCCCGAAGTGACGGACAGGGGGTCGAACGAACGACCCCCGAACAGGAGGCTCGATCAGCTCACCTGCTCCCGGTATGGGATAAAGGGAATCCTATTCTGGGGTCAGTCCCCGCCTAACGCCATGGGCGCTCACTACCTCGGTCAAATCCGTCAAGTCATCACCCATACCCGGATTACCCGTCGACCGTACAACTACTGCAGCCACGCCTCGAGTACGGAGCACCCCCTCGAATTTTTGGCGAGGCAGCCCTCGACCACGTTCTCAGGAATGTGTCAGGGTCACGCAGGCCTCGATACCCCTCGACCCGGGGGCTCGACCCTCATCCCCAACTGTTACGGCATGGGCCCGTCCGACCCGTCCCGCTTCAACTGTGGAGTTCGCAGGTTCCACGCCATGCCGTCCGGTGATGACCAGTCCGCCATCACCATGCCTCGGAACACCAGAAGTACAGGAGGAGCATGCCGCTACAGCGATCGACGTCTTGTCACAGACATGGCGCACGGACACGCCTCCCATACCGATACGTACTAGGCCCCTGTACTCTTAAGCCTCCCCTTGGCCTATAAAAGGGGACGTTGAGATAGTAGAGCGAGGGGGGGGGGGCTAGAGAAAAAAGAGGGCACGGCGAGGGGACAAGAACACGAAGACGAAGAGGTCAATCATCCACCCCACCCACATTCCTATACGAACTCTCACCAGAACCAAACACAACACCAACCACTCACTTGCCTTATCAACATCTCAAGCAATCAACCAATTCACCTAGAGTAGCCCAGCTAGTTCTAGGTCTCGGCTCGCTCTGAGCACCCCTGTGTAAACCAGCTTGTACTGCCCCCTGTACAAGCACTTTGGTGCAAGATAATACAGTACCCCCTTCTCTTGCTGGACGTAGGGCATTATTTGCCCGAACCAGGATAAACTCTGTGTTCTTCTTGCATCACATCTGGGAGAGGGAACACGCAATATACAAATTTACTAGTTGGTGATCGACCCCCTGGGTCGAAACACCGACAAAAACGTTCACACAATACTAGCAATTTTTTCATTAAAAAAATACAACAACGCCTTGGCCATGCATCTTCCTAGGATCCAATCATCTGTTTTTTTCATTTTTTATTCTTACTAGTGGCCGACAGGGAGATACACCATACCATAGAGTGAGACCCATCATACAAGCTAGAACGTCTTTCTTTTTGATACAATTTTTAAATTGCAAAACGTCCTCTATTGTGGGACGGAGGGATTTGTTCAATTGATAGGATAGTTATTATCTAAAGCTCAAGCTAACAATTATCTAATCTACAAACTATAACTATAAGTGTTTGGATTAAAAAGAGATACTATATAACTAGTAGGTAACTATATCTATGTATGGTGCAAACAGGGCCTAAGAACGACAATGCAATTCAAAATCAACTTTCAGGTTTGCTCATTGTACCACGTTCAGAGTAGTCGCCCTTTTCATTTTCCAAGCCCCTCGGCCCTCCCTGCTCTTCCACTTCCAACTGCCGCCTTCGGGAATCGACGTCGATCCCCTGAACCACCGGGGCCACGAGTCTTGAGTAGGATGATCCGGCGAACCGCCCTACCGGGTCGCTTCCGTCCACCCGCCAACCTGGTCAAATACAACGGTGAGACCAAATCAGAACTCTGGCTTGCTGATTTCAGGCTAGCGTGTCAGCTAGGAGGTGCCGACAACGACCGCGTCATCATTCGGCAACTCCCACTCTTCCTCTCCGACACCGCTCGAAGGTGGCTCGAGGAGATCCCCCCGGACTTGATCCTTGGCTGGCCCGACCTGGTCGGGATTTTCGAGGGAACTTCAAGGGCACCTACGTGCGGCCGGGAAATTCTTGGGACCTCCGTAGCTGCAAGCAGAAACCAGGAGAGACCCTCCGTGAATTCACCCGACGAACCGAGCTACCCCACATCTTCGACCACGACGTCATCATGGCGTTCGTCACCGGGACAACGTGCAAGGAGTTAGTACGGGAACTAGGGCGAAACACCCCCAAGACCACCAACGAGCTCATGGACATCATCGCCAGCTACGCAGCCGGTGAAGAGGCCGTTGGCGCGTTATTTTGTGGATCCCCAGACAAGGGAAAGCCAAGGCGGACGAGCCCGGTGGCTCGAGCAATGGGCCAAGAGGGACAGCAACAACAACACGAAGAAGAACCAACGGGGTCGACGTAACATCGATCATGACGATCTTGTGGTTGCGGCAGACCGGAAGAAGCCTCGAGGTCCCCCTCTAGACGGGGGCATCTTCGATAAAATGCTGAAAGGGCCCTGCCCCTATCACAAGGGGCCGGCCAACCACAGTCTCGAGGACTGTCGCATGCTCAAGAAGTACTATGACTCTCTCGGCCTCAAGAAAGACGACAAGAAGGAGGACCCACAAGACAGGAAAGACGACAAGGAGGGTTTCCCTGAGATTCTCGACTGTTTCATGATCTTCGGGGGACCCTCGACCCGACTCAGTGTGCGTCAGCGCAAAAGTGAGCATCGGGAAGTCTTCTCCGTTCGTGCCCGGGGCCCCCGATACCTCAACTGGTCGCACATACCGATCACCTTCGACCAGGACGACCACCCCAAACACGTCCCCGACGCAGGGGTCTACCCACTCGTCGTTGACCCGATCATACTCAAAACCCGCCTCACCAAGGTACTCATGGATGGGGGGAGAAGCCTCAACATCATCTTCGCCGAAAGCCTCGACCTCCTGGGGATCCCGAGAACCATGCTCCTGCCCAGCGCGAGGGGATTCCACGGGATCGTCCCAGGGAAGAAGGCACTCCCGATCGGCCGCGTCAAGCTGCCTGTCTGCTTCGGCACCCCCTCGAACTTCAGGAGCGAGGAACTGAACTTTGAAGTGGTCGGATAACACGACACCTACCACGCCATCATCGGTCGACCTGGGTACGCCAAGTTCATGGCGATCCCAAACTACACCTACCTCAAGCTGAAGATGCCAGGGCCCAAGGGAGTCATCACCGTCGACACCTCCTACGAGCACGCCTACGACTGCAACGTTGAGTGCGTAGAAAGCGCCGAGGCGGTCGATGAATCGGCCATCCTCACGGCCCTCGACGACTTCTCCAAGGAGATCCCCGACCCCAAACGACGCGCCGACAACTTCGAGCCTGCGGAGGACACCAAGACCATCCCGCTCGACCCCAACCACGCGGATGGGAAGGTGCTGACGGTCAGCGCCACTCTCGAGCCCAAATAGGAAGCCGTGCTCGTCGACTTCCTCCGCGCGAATGCTGACATGTTTGCGTGGAGTCCCTCGGATATGTCGGGCATTCCGAGGGATGTCGCCGAGCACTCCTTGGACATCCAAGCCAGATCCAAACCGGTGAGGCAACGGTTGCGCCGCTTCGACGAGGAGAAGCGCAGAATCATCGGGGAGGAGGTCGACAAGCTTTTGATGGCCGGATTCATCAAGGAGGTTCATCATCCTGAGTGGTTAGCTAATCCTGTGCTGGTCAAGAAAAAGAATGGAAAGGATAGAATGTGCGTAGATTACACTAGTTTAAATAAAGCATGTCCTAAGGTTCCTTTTCCACTACCACGTATTGATCAAATAGTTGATTCCACTGCGGGATGCAAAGCTCTTTGCTTTCTCGACGCATATTCTGGCTATCTCCAAATAAAGATGAATGAGTCCGATCAGCTCGCGACTTCCTTCATCACCCCTTTTGGCATGTTTTGCTACCTCACGATGCCATTCGGCTTGCGAAACGCCGGGGCCACGTACCAACGATGCATGATCCATGTCTTTGGACACCATATAGGACCAACCGTCGAGGCCTACGTCGATGACATCGTAGTCAAATCCAAGAAAGTCGAGAACCTAGTCGAGGACCTTGAAATCGCGTTCGGGTGTCTCAGGGCTAATCGTATAAAGCTAAATCCCGAGAAGTGTGTCTTCGGGTCCCTCAAGGCATGCTCCTAGGGTACATAGTCTCCCAGCGCGGGATCGAGGCCAACCCTGAGAAGGTAGCCGCGATCACTAGGATGGGCCCGATCAGGGATCTTAAGGGCGTACAAAGGGTCACAGGGTGCCTCGCTGCCCTCAGCCGGTTCATTTCGCGGCTCGGGGAGAAAGCACTTCCCCTTTATCGCCTCCTTAAGAAAACAAAGCATTTCGCATGGACCGTCGAGGCCGAGGAATCGCTTTCCAAACTCAAAGCCTTGCTCACCTCGCCGCCTGTTTTGGTGGCCCCAATCCCCGTTGAGTCCCTCCTACTCTATGTTGCTGCAACTACCCAGGTAGTCAGCGCGGCTATAGTGGTCGAGAGGGCGGAGGTGGGACACGCCTTGCTGGTGCAGAGGCCCGTCTACTTTGTAAGTGAGGTACTCTGAGAAACCAAAGTGAGATACCCCCACATCCAGAAGCTGCTATAACGCCGTCGTCCTCACTCGACGAAAACTCCATCACTATTTCCTGGGCCACCCGTAACTGTGGTTTCGTCTTTCCCTCTCGGGGAGATAATCCAAAATCGGGAGGCATCAGGAAGAATCACCAAGTGGTCGGTCGAGATCATGGGGGAGACTCTCTCCTACGCCCCTTGGAAGGCCATCAAGTCTCAGATATTGGCCGATTTCATCGCAGAATGGACCGACACCCAACTGCCCCCGGCACAAATACAGGACGAACTATGGACCATGTACTTCGACGGATCGTTGATGAAGACGGGAGCGGGCGCTAGACTGCTGTTCATATCTCCCTCAGGAATCCACATGCGCTACGTCATCCATCTTCACTTCGCCGCCTCCAACAACGTAGCCGAGTACGAGGCCCTCGTCAACGGTCTGCGCATAGCCATCGATCTCGGAGTCCGGCGCCTCGACGTTCGAGGGGACTCGCAGCTGGTGATTTACCAAGTGATGAAAGCCTCGAGCTACCACGATCATAAGATGAAAGCCTACTGCAGAGAGGTCTGAAAGCTCGAAGACAAAGTCCACGGCCTCGAGCTCAACCACATCGCCCGCCGATACAACGAAGCCGCTGATGAGCTAACCAAAATCGCATCCACTTGAGGTATGGTTCCTCCTGACGTCTTTTCTAAGGATCTTCACAAGCCATCGGTCGATCTAAGCTCAGGGGCTCCCGTCCTCGAACAAGAAATTGACCCCTCCCCCTCGACGAATCCCCCCTCGAATGGGGATGAAGTCATGGAGATCGACGGAACGATTGCAACCACAACCTCCTCGACGGACCGGTGCGCGCCCTACTTCGAATATCTGATACGAGGCGATCTCCCAAAGGACCGCACCGAAGCCCAATGCATAGCCCGACGTGTCAAAACCTACGTTTTGTACGGGATGGCCGCGAGCTGTATCGACGCAACCCTATTGGTATACTCCAACGATATCCCACCATCGAGGAGGGGAGGGCACTGCTAAAGGACATACACTCAGGGCTTGTGGCCACCACGCTGCACCGAGGACTCTAGTAGGGAACGCCTTTCGACAAGGCTTCTATTGGCCGAAAGCTATCGTCGATGCCACCAAACTCGTCCGATCTTGCAAGGGATGCCAGTTCTATGCTAGGCAAACACACCTCCCGGCCCAAGCCCTGCAGATGATACCCATAACTTGGCTGTTTGCTGTATGGGGGCTCGACATGGTCGACCCCTTAAAGAAAGTAAAAGGTGGCCAAACCCACCTCCTCGTGGCCATAGACAAATTCTCGAAATGGATCGAGGCTCGACCCATCACCAATATTCAATCCCAACAAGCCGTGTTGTTCTTCACAGACATCATCCACCGCTTCGGGGTCCCTAACGTCATCCTAACCGACAACGGCACACAGTTCACCGGCCAAAAGTTCTTGAACTTCTGTGATCACCACAACATCAGGGTGAACTGGTCTGCAGTTGCCCACCCTCGAACTAACGGTCAGGTCGAGCGCGCCAATGGCATGGTTTTGCAGGGACTCAAGCCAAGGATCTTCGACCGACTAAACAAGCACGACAAGAGATGGGTCGACGAGTTGTCCTCTGTCCTATGGAGTCTCAGAACAATGCCAAGCCGAGCTACGGGGTTCTCCCCGTTTGTCTTGGTCTATGGGTCTGAGGCCGTCCTCCCCACTGATCTCGAGTATGGGTCCCCTCTATTAAAGGCCTACAATGAACAAGCCAACACAACAATCCGAGAGGACTCTCTTGACCAGCTCGAGGAAGCCCGGGACATGGCCCTCTTCAAGTCAGCAAGGTACCAATAGACGCTCCGACGCTACCACGACAAGCACATACGCAAAAGGGACCTCGACGTCGGCGACCTCGTACTACGCCGCCGACAAAGCAACAAGGGGCGTCACAAACTGACACCACCATGGGAAGGACCCTTCATCGTGGCAGAAGTGTTAAAGCCAAGGACCTACAAGCTGAAGAACAACAAGAGCGAAATCTTCACCAACGCATGGAACATCGAACAACTACGTCGCTTTTACCCCTAGGGCCTCGAGGCCTTGTACATTTTATGCATTATGTACATCTATCGCATCATGAACGAATAAAGTGTTCTCGAAATACATTTCACGTTCGTTCATAACTCTGAGGTAGCCTTGACTTCACTCCTGCAAAGTCAAGCCTCCCTCAGGGGCTTACAGGGGTGGACCCCCTCCCTAAGTCCCTTAAAAACCCGAACGTTTTTTCAAAACTCGACGCTTCCCTCTCCATCTTCGCCCCGAGTACGCTCCGTGACTAAGTTAAGAACGCCTCGAACTCCCTAAGGGTCGAGGGTCGTCCAGCCGGGGGCTCTCCTACGCCTCTGGGCTATGGTACCACCACTCGCTCCCCCCCTCGAGGGATACAAGCGTGCGTCGAACACTTAGTCTAAAAGCACAAACTCAGGCAAAGAGAAACAGAGACGGCTCGAGAAATAAAAGCACCCAGATGCATCTCAAATAAAATGCATTAAAGGTTCTGAAGCCCCTAGGGGCTCGACATCGAAGTGTTGCAAAAACTAACCTATTACATGGACCTTCTTGTCCAGATCTGGCTCACAAGCCGTCTTCATCCATCGGGGGAAGCACCTCAAGCTCGAAGAGCTTCGCCAACTCACCACCAGGCACCTCTGCGGCATCAATCAGCTCATAGCACCTCGCCATGTTAGCTTCGTCATTCAGCTCTGGGTCGACGACAAAGCCATGAGCAACGACGCTGAGGTCGTAGGAGTAGCCCGAGCGGACGAACGCGAGCGCCCGCTTCACGCCTACGTGAAGAGCAACATGGACCTGCTCCGTCACCCCACGGGTCATGGAGTAGAAACGACGAAAGAGGGAGTCTCCTCGTGCGTCGCCCCCAACCGACGACTCCGGCTCTACCCCCATGTCATCACAGAACGTGGAGATGGTGCCCTCGAGCCTCTCGTTCAGGGCCGCCTCTGCCCAGTGGAGGCTCTGGAGACTAGTCAGATCCTCATGGGCTCGGGCCTTGTCTTCCTCGAGGGCTGTCGAAACAAATAAGAGACTTCGTCAAAACCAAAAATAGGGGAAGGGTCGAGATCAAGCAAGCTCAGTAATGATTCTAAAAAACTCACCCCGCGCGTGCATTTCCAGGGTGACGTAAGCCTGCTCGACCTCTTGAAGTCGGCGGCTGGCGACGGCGAGGGCCGTGGCTTGGTCGCTCCTCTCAGCCCAGAGGTCCTCGATAAGCTTACCTGTGCCCTTGAGGGCCCTTGCCTTGGCAGCCACGTCCTCCTCCAGGGTGGCAATCCGAGCCCGCGCATTCTGCTTCGCGACGTTCAATGCGTTGCGGTCCCGGGAGACGGCGTCGACGTCCGACTGAAGCCCCCGAACCTGCTCCTCGAGGGAGGCGCGGTTGGTGGCCACCTCCGCCAAGTCGCCCTCGATCTGCTGGGCATGACCCGTCGCCTGGACCAACTCCTCCCTCAGCGCGGCGACCTCCTCCTCAACCCTACGCTGGGCCTCCCTGGCGGAGTCCCGTTCTTGCCCAGCCTCGGAGGCCTCCTTGAGGGCGGCGTCAGCCCTCGACTGCGCTTGAGAGGCCTTCCCCTAGGCGGCCTCGACCTCCCCACGCGTGGTGGCCACCTCGGTCCTCGCCTGGGCAGCCTCTGCCTCCGCCTTCTCCAGCGACGCGCGAAGGGTGGGGAGCTGCTTCCACTGCTCTTGCAACCGGAGGATGAATTGGGACTTGTCATATGACCTCGCCCTCAACATCTGACAGGGATAAAAAGGAAGGTCATAAAAAGGACAGCAAGATAACTAAGGCAAGATCAGAGAGAAAAGAACGAGGCTTACCTCCATCCCCTGGCACAAATCCACGGAAGTGACCTCCGCCGACAGGCGCACCACATGGGCCGGCCACGTCCGGAACTCCTCCAAGTGCTCCCACTCTCCGAGCTCGGCTTGATCGTCGAGCTTGAGGAAGGTGCGCCTTGGGTCTTGGGGGTCGACCAGCTCGAGGGGCTCCTGCCCCCAGAACTTGCTGCGGCGGTCGATCCTATCCCTAACCGCCCACATAATGCCCTGGCCCATCTCGAGGTCACCCCCGTGGACCATCACCCGCTCCGTCAGAGTGGGGAAGGGGCTCGCCGCCTTGAGTTGGGCACTCCGGGCCTCGAGGTCGTCTTGCGGCGTCGCCGTCGACCCCTCTGGATCATCGCCTCTAGGCGGAGGAGGTCCCCGCCGTGAGAATAACCCTGCGCGGTGAAGAAAACACACGTTAGTACCCAGGATGGCAGGCTCACCGTGGCCCCATCCCTCCACATCGACTAGGTCAGGGGGCGGAGCACCTAGAGACGATGACTGCCCAACTTCGAGTTGAGGCCGAGCTAACGCCTCGAACATGGCTACGTCCAGCATGTCGTTCCCTTGCGCCGCAACGACGATCCCCTCTGGTTCTGACCGGGGAGCCATCGCCGCGGCCACCTCCGCTGGGTCCACCAGCTCCGCCACCTCCTCGTCCGTGGCCTCCGCCGTGATCGCCGCCTCTCCCGAGCCCGACAAAGGGGCAGCCTGAGCCACGAAGGATAGGTCCACGGCATGATCTTCCCCCTCAAACAACGCTGACTGAGGGAGAGGAGGGCTCCGCTGTATGCCCCCCTCCTACCGCACCTTCTCCTCATGCTCGAGCCTCTGGCGCGCCTCCAGTGCCACGAGGCACTCGGGCCACCGCGACGACACCGGTTGCGCCGAAGTCTCCTCCTCACCGGTGGTGGTCAGGTCCACCACCTCCACCTCAGCGGAGGGATGGGGCTCGACCCCCACCACCACGACCACCTCTGGCGCCAATCCCGCACCCATCGAGCCTGTCGGCTCGACCTCCTCCGCCACGGCTGCCGCGGGCGCCGGCCCCGTTCCCTCCGAGGTCGCAGGCACGGCCTCCTCCGATGGCGCGGTGAGCACGGCTTCGCCCGCCTGCTCGATGGACCCGGTCGAGGCGATGGATCGACCCGCCTCCTCCGCCGCTCGAGCTCGTTCCGCGGCCGCCTGCGCATGCCCTCGACCCATCGCCTCCCGCGCCTTGGTCACCCACTCCGCGCTGGAAGTGGGGACCGAGGGGGACGGGCCAGCAGAACCAGCCCTAGCCGCCATCCTAGACACGGCCTCCACCCTTAGCTTCTTGGCCGGGGTAGGGGGCACGACCTGCAACGAGCGCTTCACCCTGAAAAAAGGACACACTCGCAACGGTAAACGCGGAGTATAACCGACACATGGAAAATCCGAAACCAAAGGAAAAGGGGCTTACCCCAGCGGGATCATGGGGGCCCGACCAGCAGACCTTGAGCCGCTCGGGGGCTTCTGAGCGACACCTCGGGAGCCACTCCCACCGCCACTGGCCACGGCGGGGGTTGTTGACGCTGTCGGCGTCGTGGTCTTGACGGGGGTCGATGGTGCCCTCGTCGCTGCCACCTTGGTCTCCTCCTGGGTCAACGGGCCCAAGGACCGGGCACTAGACCGAGCAGGGGCCGGCGGCGCACTCGGTCGGCCCCTCGATGGGGTCTGCGACGAACGGCTACGCGTCCGCCGCGCCACCTCACCCAGGGAAGCCGCGGGGCGCTCACCCCACAACTTGATCCCAACAGTCGGGGCCGACCTCGATGTCGACGCCCTCTCCTCTCCGCTACCAGCGGTTGCCCCTTGCGCGGGCGTCTCCTCCTCCTCCCCTGACTCCTCTTCCTGCACAAAGGTGACATCCGTCAGAATCGAAGTAATGGTCACATCTCGATGCCACAACATCATACCGCTATCCTTAATAACCTCGCCACCGCTTGACTCCTCATCCTCATCCTCCTCCAAGGGGGACTCCTCCTCAGAGAGGCCGGCTTGCCTCTGCCGTGACCGACGTTGGTCACGTGCCTCTCTTTCTCGGGCCTTTGTCCCCCTCTTCTCCTTGGCCTTGTCTTTGTCTCTCTTATCCTGCTCGGCCCGTAGGCGTCTCACCTGGGAGTCGTCCCGCTCCTCCTTCACCGGTGGCAGCGACTTCCGGAAGACGACATTCCCCTGAGGAACACGAGGCGGTTAGGGAGCAGGCAAGGGAGACAGACAAGACGGACAAAGTGGACATTGACAGAGGAAGAGACTACGTACCAGCTCGACGTGGCCCCGGTCCGGCACCATGGGGATGCTAGCGACGTGCCCCACCTCGAACGCGCCGGCGAAGGAGGCATGCACCCGACGGACCACCCTCTCGAGGGGCAATACGTTCTCTACAAGACGACACCCCTTGAGATCCACCCCAGGGCGCATCTCGTCGAGGCGCAACGGGCGGGCCATCAGCGGTACAACCCGCCGCTGGTGGAAGGCCGACGCCACGATCGCCGCCGTAAGCCCCTCTCGCCTCAGGCGGGAAATCGCCATGAGCAGGTGGTCGAGGCGCTTCTGCTTCCTCTGCGGGACGCCGTACTTCCAGTTGAAGGGCTTCGATTCAATTGTCCGCCCGGTGTAAGGGGGAAGCAGGCCATCGTCGTTCCTCAAGTAGAACCACCCGGAGTGCCACCCCGCGTAGCTCGACTTGATCTTCACCGGGATCCAGTCTTCCGCCCTCTTGAGGACGATGCTGCAGCACCCCGTCCGGGTCATCCTTCGTTGGTCGGTCCCGCCCGGAGCATGAAACAAGCTCGCCTCGAACAAATGGAGCCACAACACCCAGTGGGGCTCCATCCGCAGGTACCCCTCGCACACGGCGGTGAAGAACGCCGCGTGAGAGATGCCGTTGGGGGAGAGGTGCTGGAGCTCCACGCCGTAGTGGTTGAGGATCCCCCGCAAGAGACAGTTGGGGGGGATCCCAGCCCCGCCCGGTGGAAGGCCTCGAAGCTGACCACGTAGCCCTCCGGTGGGTTGGGCTCGTGATCCGACTCCAGCGACGCCATCCACTCCGGACGGTCCGCCGAAGTGACAAGCCGAAGAAGGCCGCTCCCCGCCAGCTTCTCCCAACCGCTCCGCGGTCGCCGTCGAAGGGAGCCAAGCATTGGGGCTGCGCAGGGTGTAGTTGGCCATGGTAGCGGGGAAGCGGATGCGTTCGGAGGTAGGTTCCCGATCTTTTCTCTCCTCACTCACGCGCATAGGTGCGAAGCTTAGGGGACGACGAAGGCAAGGGCGGGAATGAAGAGGCAAGGAAGGCAATGGCAAACGTGAGAAAGCCAAAGCTCTGTCCCCGTATATATGAACGAAAACGCAACGGGAAGATCCATCGAAAAGGCAGGTAAATCTCTGCATTAAATGCGCCCACCTAACTCTCCTCAGGGATCCATAGGGTAAGGGACACCTGTCACGACGTCGTGGTTCTCGCCGCCCTCCACGCCCGCCGCGCGCAGACGAAGGGACATCTCCTAAAAAGGCGCGCCCACAACCAACAACAGAGAATGTGGAGCGTTAATTTCGGAGGAAAGCAACGGACACCGACTCGCCCCTCGAAGCCTCGAGGGTCGATGGCTGGCCCCACGGTCGCGGGTTCGACAGTCACCCTCGAACGGTCCTTCCCAGAGAAGTAAAACGGACTCCGGTCCACCCCTAAAATCTCGAGGGGGCGAAGGCTGGCCCTCGAACAGGGTTCGACAGCCGCCCTCGAGTACCCGAGTCAGGGATGACCCAGGGGGAGCCAACACGAGGCCCCGCTCGAGAACGAACTCTCGAGACCCCCTGGGACATATCCAAGGAAAAACCCGGTAGTACCGAAGGATCCCCACGACGGGAGGCATAGAGCCACCGACTCCCAGCAAACGGAGTCAGCACCTTGGTAAACCATACAGTTTCGCTTAAAGAGGACGCCTCAGAGCTTCTATCAACCCCTATCGAACGGGGCACGAGTTCTCACTTGGATCTCCCCATTACCAGCTCACAGCGGACTTCGAGGCTCGTCCGAACGAGGATAGCTCGACGCACTTCACCCCACAATCCGAGCGCAAGGCTCCGTGAGAAGGATGCTAAGAGGTAGCAACGCCCGGCCGCACGAGGCTCGGGGGCTCGACTACGCACGGCACCCCTCGACGAAAGAGGGTCGAAAACGTCCAAAGCCTGGCAGACAGAGTTGACCTCCCGATGGGGCACTATGACTCCAGTTAACCTCATTCCCCCCAGGTAAGCCGCAAATCAAAGCCCCTAGAGGAGTCCTTAATCACTCCTCAGGGGTCTCGGGAGCAACCCCCGCGGGGTGCGCTCGTGCGCACCCCGCGGAGAATCAAACCATATACTAGCTCTGTAGATCATCGCTAAAAACCCCTATGTGGATTCTTCTTATCCGCATAGAAGCTCGGGGGCTACTGTCGGGTACAAAGGTAAGGGGTACCCTAACCTGTGATAATCTAAGGCCTAAACATCCAGGCGAAATCCGACAGTCGACCAAGCAATGGAGGAAGACCCGTCAGGCGAAGGCCTACCCCACCGGCAGAAAGGGCAGGCCATGGGCCAGCCCATTACCAGAGGGATGGTAGGTGGAGTGACCTTCGACCTCGATCCCCTAAATGACGAAGAAGGGTCGAACGAATGACCCCCTGCCGCGACCCCTCGACCGACTGAAAGGGGGATCGAATGAGCGCCCCCAACCTCGACCCCTCAGATGACGGAGCGAGGTCGATCGAATCCCCCTCGACTCAAACCCCCCCGAAGTGACGGACAGGGGGTCGAACGAACGACCCCCGAACAGGAGGCTCGATCAGCTCACCTGCTCCCGGTATGGGATAAAGGGAATCCTATTCTGGGGTCAGTCCCCGCCTAACGCCATGGGCACTCACTATCTCGGTCAAATCCGTCAAGTCATCACCCATACCCGGATTACCCGTCGACCGTACAACTACTGCAGCCACGCCTCGAGTACGGAGCACCCCCTCGAATTTTTGGCGAGGCAGCCCTCGACCACGTTCTCAGGAATGTGTCAGGGTCACGCAGGCCTCGATACCCCTCGACCCGGGGGCTCGACCCTCATCCCCAACTGTTACGGCATGGGCCCGTCCGACCCGTCCCGCTTCAACTGTGGAGTTCGCAGGTTCCACGCCATGCCGTCCGGCGACGATCAGTCCGCCATCACCATGCCTCGGAACACCAGAAGTACAGGAGGAGCATGCCGCTACAGCGATCGACGTCTCGTCACAGACATGGCGCACGGACACGCCTCCCATACCGATACGTACTAGACCCCTGTACTCTTAAGCCTCCCCTTGGCCTATAAAAGGGGACACTGGGATAGTAGAGCGGGGGGGGGGGGGGGCTAGAGAAAAAAGAGGGCACGGCGAGGGGACAAGAACACGAAGACGAAGAGGTCAATCATCGACCCCACCCACATTCCTATACGAACTCTCACCAGAACCAAACACAACACCAACCACTCACTTGCCTGATCAACATCTCAAGCAATCAACCAATTCACCTAGAGTAACCCTGCTAGTTCTAGGCCTCGGCTCGCTCTGAGCACCCCTGTGTAAACCAGCTTGTACTACCCCCTGTACAAGCACTTCGGTGCAAGATAATACAGTACCCCCTTCTCTTGCTGGACGTAGGACCTTCTTTGCCCGAACCAGGATAAACTATGTGTTCTTCTTACATCACATCTAGGAGAGGGAGCACGCAATATACAAATTTACTAGTGGGTGATCGACCCGACCCCCTGGGTCGAAACACCGACAAAAACGTTCACACAATACTAGCAATTTTTTTCATTAAAAAAATACAACAACGCCTTGGCCATACATCTTCCTAGGCTCCAATCATCTGTTTTTTTCATTTTTTATTCCTACTAGTGGCCGACAGAGAGATACACCATACCATAGAGTGAGACCTATTATACAAGCTAGAACGTCTTTCTTTTTGATACAATTTTTAAATCGCAAAACGTCCTCTATTGTGGGATGGAGGGATTTGTTCAATTGATAGGATAGTTATTATCTAAAGCTCAATCTAACAATTATCTAATCTACAAACTATAACTATAAGTGTTTGGATTAAAAAGAGATACTATATAACTAGCAGATAACTATATCTATGTATGGTGCAAACAGGGCCTAAGAACGACAATGCAATTCAGAATCAACTTTCAGGTTTGCTCATTGTACCACGTTCAGAGTAGTCGCCCTTTTCATTTTCCAAGCCCCTCGTCCCTCCCTGCTCTTCCCCTTCCAACTGCCGCCTTCGGGAATCGAGGCGCGGGTCCCACCTTGTAACGAACTGATCAAACCAACCGACTTATCAGCAGTTCAACATCCTCCCTACAAATAGACGCCGCCACCCCACAATTTGGCCAGCTTTCCAAACTCGAAGAGAGAGCGCGAGCAGAATACGCAAGAAGCAAGCGTCAGGGGCCGGACCGATGGACGTCCACCTCCTCATCACCGTCTTCCTGGCCGCCACCTTCCTGGTCTCGTTCACCCTCGCTCTCTACAGTGTCCTCAAGCTCATCAAGGAGTTAGCTTCGTCTTCGTTGTCGTCATGGTGGCATTCGCCACGGATGCGCCTCATAAGGCTTGGCGGCGTCACCACCCTGAGGCGGAAGCTGAACGATACCTGCACCATTTGCCAAGAGAGTATGGAGGCCGGCGAGAAGGTCCGCACGCTCTCCTGCGACCACGTGTTCCACTGCGGCGGCACCGACAAGTGCGAGGGCGGCATCGACCATTGGCTTCTCAGCGGGGAGGCGATGGTCTGGAAATCCTGCCCACTCTGCGGCGAGGTTCCCCATCCCGTGCTGCCGTGGAAGCGGCCACCGCCATCGTTGCAGACATCGGATGACATTGGAGATGGTTCGCCGAAACACTACCGGAAGAGAAGGCGTGGCCATCACGGTAGACACAAGTGATCGAGCTCGGATGCAATGGGATGGTGTTGACGCGTCCTGTGGGGCGTTCTGGATCAGTTCTTGGAGAGGTTCTTCAAGGATTCTTTCGTCGTTTTCTGTCTCTGCATTTTTGGAATTGGAACTGATCGAGGGTAGTCCGGTGGTGCGTGTTGTCTGATGGTCTGGATTAGTTCTTGAAAGATTCTTCGCTGTTTCTTCAATTTCATTCTCTTTCTTGGAACTGATCGAACTTAGCTCAATTGTGTTCCTGTTCTTTTGTTCAGATTTGTGTTCAACTATGACGAACTGAATTTCTTGATGCCGAGAAACGATGATTTGTTAGATACGTTCTTGGATCAGTTAAACTGTTCTGACTGAAGCAAATAGATCCATTGTTCATTTCTCTGGTACTCTGTTCAATTGCTTAATGCCTCAATGTGAAAATGATTTTTAGTGTAAACTGTTCACAGCATTGTTCGCTAATGTCTTGCAGTAGTGCTTGAAATCAGCTGAACCAGCTGTTAGACATATATTTTGCTGACTGACAAACATCTGTAGGTCCTGCTTCTGAAAATATGATTAATACTGTAGTTCTTAAAATCTGTGACCTTATTTTCTTGATCTTATTTCATTTCTGTTTGCTTTATTCGTTTTTCTTGCATTCAGCCTACTGCCGGTATGCTACAGTGTTTAATCATACTGAAGACTATTGTATTGTTAAATCTGTACATAGGTTCGTTTTTCTGATAACTGAACTGTTTTATCATCTACTCCTCAGCTCCTTGCAACACATGATCGAGTGATGTTGTGTTTCCCCGTCGATTTCAGATATTAGTCGAATTTTAGGAGGATGTGAGCTTTGTTTGCGTTCAACTCTGAATCTCCTTGTGATATCTTTAGCAAATGTCTGTCCATGGATGATATTGTTTGAAATTCCCTGTTGCTATTATGTTTTTCTTCTTTTCAATTCATTGCGCAGTACAAGCAGTACCAGAATTCGTTTGTAAAAGCTTAGTTCTGTCAGGCTTGAGTTACCCAACAGCTCTCTGTGGTTGCCTATTCGTTTCTTCACAAAATTTCCGTCAGTTTGTGACATAATCAGTAGGGTAGTTTGAAAGACTGCTTGTTTCAGGAGGAAAGTAAAACAAAAGGTTGATTAATTCTCTCGATGGTAAACCACTAAACTATTTCCGCTTTGATTTGTTCCAAAGATACAGAGAGCATGTTTCACGCTGGACTCCTGTAGATATTGCCTCTCGGTCTTGGTACACACTACTACTTCTAACAAACGTCTAATTGGAGAAGTGTGACATGTGAGCACGGCCACAGCAATAAATTGGATGCGGAACCGAAGTGCCTGTCCTGAGAATACGTGGTAGTTAGTAACTTGTTCTTTGGTTTTGGGGTTGAGCCGTTGAGGGACATCTGCCATGGTGGTAATTTTAGTCCACCAATCGAAGGCATTTTCAGTCGGTGCCCATTCCTCCTCACATTTGCTTGGTTGTAAAATACAATGCATTGTGTAGCTTCAAATTTTTCTTGGTGTATGTGCATTCCGCCACCAAATGGTGTGCCGTTTTCATGGTCGGCCAACATACGGGGCAAGACGCTGACCAAATTATGTTATGAATGATGAGCTATAAAACGAACTTGCATTTTAGTGGTGTCCGGGTTTTCTAGATAGAAAAAAAAATTGTGATTAACTAATAATCCCAGGAATGGGCCCACAAAAACCATTGAATAAACAACATTATGTGTCATGTTCCACGTAATTTGATCTTCAAGATGTTGTTCCTTCCAAGTGGATGTTATGCATGTGGTAACACAAAAACGATGGATTTCTCAAGATATTTTTCGGTGGTCTCATTAATAATGTTTAAAGAGTTATATGCATCATAGGTTTATTAATTTTTGCCTTTGTGTCTTCTAGATCGATGAATTTTGAAAGTGCAATTTTGGTCCTAGCTCACCAAATGTCCATACCCCTTCATTTGGCGTTTATATCCAACGTGGCATATATATACAACCAACCACCACGGCCGCCGCTACTCTGCTCATCGTTGGTCACCAGCGCCACCTCGTCCGCCGTTGTTGCTGTCGGGCCTGGATCCCAAGGCCACCTCACTAGCCAAGACCACCATTGTCGTGGCTACTTGTCCGCCACCACTCGACTTTCGTCTCTCTCAGTTTTCCTTTGCTCTCTTTGTCACTGAGGAAGAAGCAACCGAAGATAGCCACCTGTGAAGCGTCATCGACACCCATCACTTTGCGCCATGGAAGGGCTTCGCTATGCATGGCCACTTCGCACTAGCCACACCTCCGGTCATGCACTCCATAATTCGTGTACTACGCCTGTGAGGGGGTGGATCGGCGAGCATGTAGGCCGGTGGGTGACATGAACATGCGGGAGCAAAACCAACTTAAAACCATAGCGGTGCACAACATCTATAGCCATATAGAAATAGATCTAATTCCAACTAATTTATACGGTAATAATAGACTACTTAGTAAGTAGTAAATATATATTTTTGCTTGATGCATGTGCACTACCTAAATATATGTGGCGTCTCCCTTAGACCTTTGATGAACCAGTTAAAAGGTTTAGACTCCAAAACTGTACTTTAAATATTTATGGACCCAAATAACATGTGCACATGTTAATAGACCTACAATACATTTAACTCATGTTTAAATCTCACATCCATTCTTTTTTGAAATAGAATCTGATTCAGTTGTTTTTGACGATTACTTTTATCGCCATTCTCTTTTTGCCTTCAGAGATTGCAAGTACTACTGTACTAGCATTTTGTCCAATTTAGCTTGCCAGTTGTGTATCCCCAGCCGCGGCACGCTTCCTTCAGTGGTGCGTTCAGAGTAGTCCCTGAGCCAGCATTCCATCTCCAGCCATCCTCTGCCCTCTTCATTTCCAAGCCCTCCCTACTCTTGTACGTAGTTCCAACTTCCAACTGCCGCCTTCGGGAGTCGAGCCGCGGGTCCCACCTTGTAACAAACTGATCAAGCCAACCGACTTATCAGCAGTTCCGGCGACCGGCACCCTTCCTCCCCTACAAATAGCCGCCACCACCCCATATATTTGGCCAGCCTTCCAAACGAGCACAACACAATCCAAGAACAAAGTGCGAGAGCGAGCGATCGAGAGGAGAAGACGAAAGATTCAGGGCCTCAGTCCTCAGGGAAGCGAAGGAAGGACCGATGGCAGCCGACCCCAGCAACTGGATGACCATCGCCGGCCTAGTCCTGATCGGCGTCATCTTTGTCGTCTTCGTCTTGTGCGTGTGCCACGTCTCCATTGACATGGTCACGACATGGTGGGGATCGCCACGGATGCGCCTCTTCAGGCTCGGCGGCGTCACCACCCTGAGGTGGAACCTGGACTACGCCTGCCTCCTGTGCCGAGACACCATGGAGGCCGGCGAGAAGGTCCGCACGCTCTCCTGCGGCCACGCGTTCCACTGCGGCGGCAGCGTCAAGTGCGCGAATGACATCGACCAAGTGCTTACTGGGCCGCGGCCGTGGCCGTGGATGACCTGCCCGATCTGCGACAAGTATCTCCATCGCGTGCTGCCGTGGAAGCGGCCACCGCCAGCGTTGCCAGAGCCGTCTTCGTCAGCACCGGCGTCGACGTCGACGCCGGATTTGGAGGAGGGACTGCTGCCACAGGAGGCGTCGTTATCAGCACCGGCGCCGCCGACGTCGATGCCGGGTTGGGAGGAGGGACTGCTGCTTCCGAGGACACTACCGGAGAGGTCGGCATCGCAGCGTCCTGTGGGGCGTTTTGGATCAGTTCTTGGAGAGGTTCTTCAAGGATTCTTTCGTCGTTTCTGTCCCTGCATTTTTGGAGTTGGAACTGATCGAGGGTAGCCCAGTGGTGCGTGTTGTCTGATGGTCTGGATTAGTTCTTGAAAGATTCTTCGCTGTTTCTGTCATTCGCTTTCTAGGAACTGATCGAACTTAGTTGTGTTCCTGTTCTTTTGTTCAGATTTGTGTTCAACTACGACGAACTGAATTTCTTGATGCCGAGAAACGATGATTGTTAGTTCTTGGATCAGTTACAATGTTCTGACTGAAGCAAATAGATCCATTGTTCATTTATCTGGTACTCGATCTGTTCAATTGCTTAGTGCCTCAATGTGAAAATGATTCTTAGTATCTGTTCGCAGCATTGTTTGCTAATTTCATGCGATTGTGTTTGACATTAGTTGCTTCATCTGCTGAACGTTTTCTTGAGCCAAACACATATAGCTGTAGGTAGATGGTGAAGTTTGTCAAGACTCAAGACTGGAAAAGTTTGTCTACTGCATGTTGGATTTTAGCAATTTACCCAGGTCCGGTTAATGGCAAGTTGAATAGTTGATTTGGATTCCTCCATTGATGAAAGCTTTGATTCATGCTTATAGTCTGAACTCTGAAATTGCTTATGGTCTGAACTCTGAACCGTATTCAAGATGGACGTATTATGAATGAATGTATACAAACATTTTTAGAGTGAATATAGTTGTAATTTCAAGCAGTCCCTTTTGTGAATTAAGATTTGATTTGAGCTAGTAGAGCCTTTTTGAAAAATTTCATAAATCTTACCTTGAAGATATCTTGTCTATACACGTCTTACTGCAACTTGCACATTGCAAATTAGTGGTAAGTTGTAATGTTTGTTGCAAATTGACTGCATTCCAGTTTTTTTAATTATCAAGCGCTACTAGCAAATGCAAATGAGTACATCTGGATTCGTAACTATTGTTGGAATTTAACTGCATTCCATTAGTGCTTTAAGTGCTGGTCATTCTTTTATCTCTGTAGTAAATCTTATAGTAGTTACATGGATGATGACACATGAAAAGATGATTGATCTGAGTGAGGAGGCTTTTGAATTGTCATCGAGACTTATCTTTTTTGTTCTTTTCATATAGTTTTGTCTTTCTGGGCAACATGTGGCTTGCTCATATAGCCCTCAAGTGCTGCATTCCATAATTTATTCAATTCGTGAATTTATCTTTTATGTAGGACGAAAACTTGGAGCTGACAATTAATGATAATTGTGTTGTGGCTCAATAGTGTGATTATGCATCCTAGACATGTTCTTGCTGTTCAGAACTGTGGCTATTGTACTTTTTAAGATAGATTTTTTGTTGCAAATCTGATACTGCTAGATGTCATTTTGTCTTTCCCATCATCGAGCAGGAAGGCAATTAAAAAAACCGGGGCCTCCAGAATATTTACACATTAATGGCACACTTCTAAGTACAGCGATGAGAAGGAATAAGGCACTTTTATGCACAAAAAAAAAAGATGACCCAAGAAGAATTTTTTTTAGACAAAAGACCCAAGAAGAAATCATCATCAGGATTTATGTTCGTAGCACATTCATTCTTGGACAACAAGATAATGAACTAGGCAACACCACATCATGCCCATAGAGAACCAAGCAAATTGGGTAGTGACAACTTGTGCTAGAATTACGACTAAAAACAGAGTTTCTAATTGCCAAACAAATTTCTCATGATCTGGACTTAAATGGTGCACATGTACAGAGTTTTCACGTGCAGCTATTTCAGCAATATATGATGGTACAAGATTGTCACATCTTGTCAGACAATTACAAAGTTGTATCATACAATTCTGAAAGCATGTTATCATCAGGAATTTTGCATCCTACAGAGCTTTGCTTGCAGCAAGGTGTTAGGATTTCTCCACTTCAGCCTTCTCTTCTTCTAGCCGGCGAGCGCGCGGCCTCCCTCTCTCCTCTGTCCTCTCCTTCCCTCTCGATCTTCCCTCGTGAAAATGTAGGCGATGCAACTCCATAGTGAGTTGAGGCCTCCTTTTCTTGGCTCACGTCGGCGGTGTGGGTTCGCCAGCGGTGCAAGATCATGGCACTACTCCGCGAGATTTAGCGGCGGGGCATCTCCTCCGAAAGATCCGAGTGGTGGAGCGGTGGCGAAGATGTGCGCAGCTAGATGCAGGCTGAGCTGTGTAGTGGCTCACTTGGCTGGAGCGCTGAGAGATACACATGTGATCAGAGCCAAGGGATATGCGCGTGTGGAGCCGATGCACGGTTGACGGAGATCCACATGCGGGCGGGGATGCGTGGTGGCCATCCACGCACTGCCGAGCACAGCTGCTCGCACGGGCCAGTGAGGCGACCACGGTGGCACAGGGGCCGGGTCGCTTGGCCGAAGATGGCCAGAGCATGGTGGCTGGAGTTGAGGGAGATGGCCGGAGTTTGGTAGAGGTGCACCGATAGGTGGGGCCAAAGGCTTGTATAAGCATGTCTTAGCTAAAACGCAAGGGTTGAACATCTCCAGCAATACAGTCTGGCTCTCTCTTCTGGCTTTCCACAAGCTCGCCTTAGAGGCTACCCAAGAAACCAAACGGTCTGAAGCTACATTATAAAAGTCTGGCTAGGCCCTAAGCCAGGCAACCCAACACATCCTATCCTATATGACTAGAATTAGAGCTAAACGAGAAAAGGAAAGGAGAAATGAGTGGCTAATTAGGTTTTGCACAACCCTCCAACACGTTGTATGTTAATTATACATACTATTGGATCTAAATATCAAACAAAGATGCCTGGACCTTTGAGGAGCAAAGCCAACTTAAAACCATAACGGTGCTCAACCTCCATAGCCATATACAAATATATCTAATTTCAACTAATTTATGTGGTAAAATAGACTAATTAGTAGTAAATATATATTTTTGCTTGGTGCCTGTGCACTACTCAAACATAGTGTGGCATCACTTTTGGACCTTTGGTGAACCAGTTAAAAAGTTTAGACACCCAAAACTGTATTTTGAATATTTGTGGACCCAAATGACATGTACACAACTTAATAGACCTACAATACATTTAACTCATGTCTAAATCTCACATCCATGTTTTTATTTCACTAAAGCGTGAGTAGGGATGCACTCCTCCTGTTTTTCGTTAAAAAAATAAATATCATATCTATTCTTTTTTGAAACAGAATCTATCGCCATTCTCCTTTTGCCTTTAGAGATTGCAAACGTCGAAGATTCTACTCAACGGACAGCCAGGCAGTCCGATCAGGCATCGGAGAGGCGTGAGGCAAGGCGACTCCCTCTCGCCAATGTTGTTCATCATCGTCATGGAGGTTTTCGCACGACTGATCCAGGCAGCGGCGGACACAGGCGTCTTACACCCAATTGGAGCCCCACCTATCAGATACCACTGCAGTCTGTACGCCGACGACGTAATTATCTTCATGCACCCAGACGCGTTTGACGCCAGAGCCATTCGGGAGATCCTGCAGATATTTGGCGAGGCCTCCAGCTTGAGGACCAACCTCGCCAAATGCTCCATCACGTCGATCCACACGCCGAACGACAACATGGAGGAGCTCATAAAGATCGTCGGATGTCAAGCATCTGAATTTCCAATAGCATACCTCGGCCTTGCGCTTAGCACAACGAAGGTCCCCAAGGCGCGGATCCAGGCCACAGTGGATGTCGTGGCAAGGAGGTTACCCGCGTGCCACGGGCCGCTCATGGCCAAGAGTGGCCGCCTCATTTGGATCAAATTTGTGTTGTCCACGGTACCTATCTACACCATCATAGCGGACGGGCTGTCACTATGGGCGATAGAAGAGATAAATAACATCTGTCGGAGATTTCTTTGGACGGGCAAGGAGGACTCCATCCGAGGGAAATGCAT
The DNA here is from genome assembly GCA_022036555.1 of Microstegium vimineum. Classification (NCBI taxonomy): domain Eukaryota; kingdom Viridiplantae; phylum Streptophyta; class Magnoliopsida; order Poales; family Poaceae; genus Microstegium; species Microstegium vimineum. Next base: position 34,177,568 of record CM039131.1, read on the forward strand.
GGTCGCCTGGCCAACGGTGTGTCGGTCCTACGACCTCGGGGGCCTTGGCATCACCAACCTCCGGCTCGCCACCATTGCATTACAAACACGGTGGCTATGGATGCAGCATTCGAACTCCGCGAGAGCTTGGGCCGATCTGCCGGTGCACGTACAACAGGAGGTTCGGGATTTCTTCCGCGCTTCCACATACACCGCCATAGGGAATGACAGGTCCACCCTCTTCTGGACCGGGAAGTGGATCCTAGGTCGAGCGGTGCAAGACATCGCACCGCTCCTCCTGCAGTACGTCATCCGGGCGGGACATTAGGAATACCACTGTCGCCGAGGGGCTCGAGGACCATAGCTGGGTCGATCAAATCCAAGGGGGGATAACGGTGGCTGCCACAACAGAGTACCTGAGACTCTGGGACTCGGTCACGGAGGTTCGGCTCGACGACGGGGAAGACAAAGTCATCTGGAGATGGACACAGGATGGGAAGTACTCCTCCAAATCAGCTTACATGGCACTGCAGCTCGGCTCCCAACCTGTCCAAGGGTGTGCGAGAGTCTGGACGGCTTGGGCGCCCTTGCGGGTCCGGATCTTCCTATCGCTGGCCATTAAAGGAAGACACTGGACCGCGGATAGGAGGAGGAGGCACGGGCTGGAGGCGGACGATCATTGCTACCTCTGCGACCAAGAGTCAGAGACCATATACCACATCATCGCCGGGTGCACCTTCTCGCGTCAAATTTGGTGGACCATCTTAACGGCTCTAGGAGCAAACGCCTCGCAAGTAGGTGACCCATCTTTGCTTTCATGGTGGGATCGTTGGAGAAGCAGATGGCACGGCGACAAGAGAAAAGGAGCGAACACGCTTTTCGCTCTGGTGGCCTGGGAGATATGGAAGGTGAGAAACGCGCGCTGCTTTAGAGATGAGGTGACCTCCGCCGGGCGCTTGCTCTCCACCATCAGACATACCACCGATCTTTGGATCGACGCCGGGGCCTGCAAGCTAGGTTGCCTGTTACTTGAGTAGTCAGTATAGAGTTCAAGGGGAAGGTGTGGTGTGCGTGGATATTTATAAACCTCCCATGGCGCCAAAAACGTATTGTAAAATCAACCTTCTACCTTAATAGAATGATGTGCAAGTCTTTTGCGTATTCGAGAAAAAAAATGGTTTGGAGCATTGCCCTTTGGTATCTTTTCTACCCCGTTGTGTGTGTCCCCCAGCCTCGGCACGTTTCCTTCACTGGTGCGTTTAGAGTACTCCATGCACATTGTTGCCAAGCCCATCGGCCCTCGTTGTAGGGAATCTGCCAGCATTCCATCTCCAGCCATCCTCTGCCTTCTTCATTTCCAAGCCCCTCGGCTCGCCCTACCTCTTCTAGTTCCAACCGTCTCCTTCGGGAGTCGAGCCGCGGGTCCCACCCTGTAACGAACTGATCAAGCCAACCGACTTATCAGCAGTTCCAGCATCCTTCGCCCTTCCTCCCCTACAAATAGCCGGCACCCCATTTGACCAGCCTTCCAAACGAGCACAACACAATCCAAGAACGACGTGCGAGAGCGAGCGAGAAAGCCAGAGCAAGAGCAAGAGAGAGCAGAGCGATCGAGAGGAGAAGACGAAAGATTAGGCAGGGGTGGGCGAAGGACCGATGGCACCCGACCTCAGCTATCGGATGGACATCGCCGGCCAAGTCGTGGTCGTCTTCGTCTGTACCACCATCGGCGTGTTGGTGTTCTGCGTCTTCATTAACATGGTCAAGGCATGGTGGGGATCACCACGGATGCGCCTCTTCACGCTCGGCGGCGTCAGCACCCTGAGGGAGAAGCTGAACGACCCCTGCACCCTGTGCGGAGAGAGCATGGAGGCCGGCGAGAAGGTCCGAACGCTCTCCTGCGGCCACGCGTTCCACTGCGGCGGCAGCGTCAAGTGCGCGAATGACATCGACCAAGTGCTTACTGCGCCGTCGCCGTGGACGTGGATGTCCTGCCCGGTCTGCGACCAGGCTCTCCATCGCGTGCTGCCGTGGAAGCGGCCACCGCCATCGTTGCCAGCACCGGCGCCGACGTCGACGCCGGATTTGGAGGAGGGACTGCTGCCTCCGGCGCACGACGAGACACTACAGGAGACGTCGTCATCAGCACCGGCGCCGCCGACGTCGATGCCGGGTTGGGAGGAGGGACTGCTGCTTCCGAGGACACTACCGAAGAGGTCGGCATCGCAGCGTCCTTTGGGGCGTTCTGAAGTTCTTGGAGAGGTTCTTCAAGGATTCTTTCGTCGTTTCTGTCTCTGCATTCTTGGAACTGATAGAGGGTAGTCTTCTGGTGCGTCTTGTCTGATGGTCTGGATTAGTTCTTGAAACATTCCTTAGTTGTTTCTGGCATTCGCTTTCTTGAAAGTGATCCAGCTTAGCTGCGTTAGTTCCTGCTCTTTTGTTCAGATTTGTGTTCAGCTGTGACGAACAGAATTTCTTAATGCCAAGAAACGATGATTTGTTAGTTCTTGGATCAGTTACAATGTTCTGACTGAAGCAAATAGATCCTTGGTTCAATTGCTTAGTGCCTCAATATGAAAATGATTCTTAGTATCTGTCCGCAGCATTGTTTGCTAATTTCTTGCGATTGTGTTTGACATTAGTTGCTTCATCTGCTGAACGTTTTCTTGAGCCAAACACATATAGCTGAAGGTAGATGGTGAAGTTTGTCAAGACTCAAGACTGGAAAAGTTTGTCTACTGCATGTTGGATTTTAGCAATTTACCCAGGTCCTGTTAATGGCAAGTGCAATAGTTGATTTGGGTTCCTCCATAGATGAAAACTTTGATTGATGCTTATGGTCTGAACTCTGAACCGTATTCAAGATGGACGTATTATGAATGAATGTATACAAACATTTTTAGAGTGAATATAGTTGTAATTTCAAGCAGTCCCTTTTGTGAATTAGGATTTGATTTGAGCTAGTAGAGCCTTTTTGGAAAATTTCATAAATCTTTCCTTGAAGATCTCTGTCTATACACGTCTTACTGCAACTTGCACATTGCAAATTAGTGGTGAGTTGTAATGTTTGTTGCAAATAGACTGCATTCCAGTTTTTTTTTTTTAATTATCAAGCACTACTAGCAAATGCTAATGAGTGCAGCTGGATTCGTAACTACTGTTGCAATTTAACTGCATTCCATTAGTGCTTCAAGTGCTGGCCATTTTTTATCTGTGTAGTCAATCTTATAGTTTTACATGAATGATGACACATGAAAAGATGGTTGATCTGAGTGAGGAGGCTTTTGAATTTCATATAGTTTTGTCTTTCTGGGCAACATGGTGGCTTGTTCATATAGCCCTCAAGTGCTGCATTCCATAATTTATTTCAATTCGTGAATTTATCTTTCATGTAGGACGAAAACTTGGAGTTGACAATTAATGATAATTGTGTTGTGGCTCAATAGTGTGATTATGCATCATAGACATGGTCTTACTGTTCAGGATTGTGGTTAATCACTTCTAAAGAGAGATTTTTGTTGCAAATCTGACACTGCTAGATGCCATTTTGCCATTCCCATCATAGAGCAGGAAGGCAATTTGAAAAGAAAAAAAAACAGGGGCCTCCAGAATATTTACACATTAATGGCACACTTCTAAGTACAGCGATGAGAAGGAATAAGTCACTTTTATGCACAAACAAAAAAAAGATGACCCAAGAAGAAATCATCAGGAGTTAAGTCCGTAGCACATCCATTCTTGGACAACAATTAGATAATGAACTAGGCCACATCACACAGAGAAACTGCTTGCAGCAAGGTGTTAAGATTACAAAGTTGTATCATACAATTATGAAAACAAGTTATCATCTGGAATTTTGCATCCTACAGAGAAACTGCTTGCAGCAATGTGTTAAGATCTCTCCACTTCAGTGCATGGGCAAGTAGCTGGGCATCTGTCTGAATGTTCAAGATGCCAATTCCCAGGTCTTGAGCAAGATTTAAAGTGCATGCAACTGAACTGAGCAGGAAGCGCCCACATCCACATACATGCCTTCACCCTCTCTAGCAACGATGAAAGTAATAATGGCCCTGAAGATTATGCCTCAGTCCTCCTGTCTCCTGCCCCCCACTTCGTTATAAGCACCATCATTATTTGCAATACTGCAAATAAACACAATACAATGATCAATTATTTTTCTCTCACAGTGATCAATTTCTTAAGTACAGAACTAACAGAAGCTTTGCGAGACACAATAGTCACAATGTAATAAAATATATTGTTCTGTTCTCCTCTTTAGTTTCCACAAATTAAGAAATGAAGGACCGAGAACGGCGACCAGAGGGGGGGTGAATGGGAGCCTCAAATTTCACTAGAAAATATTCGGGTCACTCTTCCCAAAAACAACCCTAGCAAGCAAGATTACTCCACCACCAAGATCACGACCCTAGAGAGGGTGGATACCTTTGGCGAAGACCAAGAGGTACAGCGGATCTTCCGGAACCCAAGAACTCAAACCGTGACACCGATAGTGAGGCTCTCAAACCCTATGGAGAAGAGGAGAGAGCTCTCCCAAAAATACTTATGAGAACTGGTCTCAAAAGTGTTTCATCAAGTTCCCTGCGTGATTACGAAACCAACGCAACAAACGGAACTCAATTCGGAGTCCGAATGAGGGAGAAACGGCCAAAACAGCGACGAAGAAAATCCTGAAAAACCTTGCTGGAAGGCCGACGGACGCTGGCGTTGGACGGTCCGTCGCCAGAGTCCGTTGCAGCGAAGGACGCTGGGCGATGGACAGTCCGTTGGGCGACGGACGGTCCGTTAGCAGAGTCCGACGCACCCAGAAAAATCAGCCCCTACTGGAAGGGCGACGGACGCTGGCATAGGACGCTGACAGAGGGCGACGGACGCTGAGAAGAGAGTCCGACGCCAAAATCGAAAAACGTCGACCAGCAAGGCTACGGACGCTGACGTCAGCACGCCCCAGCGTCCGACGCAAAACCCTCGGAGCGTCCGACGCTCCCGAAAACTGCGCAGTGAAACCGAAAATCGTGTTTTCTCCTCCAAATCTTCCCAAAACTCAACCAAATGAACTCCAACTGCAACCAAACTTTGTAGCCATGATTCTTGTACAGTTGGGGAGCTAATCCTAAGAAATCATCGCTCAATTTGGTGAGAATTAAAGGGAAACGAGGATTTGGGATAAAAGGGGCAAGAACGAAGAATACCGCAAAGAAATCGCCCGATCTACGCACTCGTGAGGTTTGAGGGGAATTCCTTCGGTGCAAAGATGTTCCTCACGAATACGAACAACTTGGTTCAAACGGATTTGCAAGAACTACTCCCTACAAAGAGAAATCATCTCAGAAAAAAGAGGGAGCAAAAGCAAAACGCGAAGAACACAAGAAAACCGGGGACACGATCAAGAAGTCGAAGCCACCATGGCTTACGGAGGTTACGGCCTCCGATTCCTCGCAACAAACTCAAGTCCTTACAGAGGGTTGTGAAATCAACCTAGGGATCTCATGAACTAGAGAGAGGGTAGAGAGAGAGAGTTGGGGCAAATGATTAGGGTTCAAGAGATAGGATGAGGATACCCCTTCATCCTCTATTTATTAGAGGCTTTGACTATTTCCCAAAGACCTCCTAGATACAATGAGTGAATTACCTAGCCTAAGCATTGCAGTCCAAGCTCCGGTAAATATCTCCCTCGATTTGAATGGACGACCCCGCTTTCTGCCAGGAGTTGCCGTCGCCTCGATGCAACCTCCAGGATTCCGCCACGTGTCATCCCCGCTTCCTCGGAAGCTTCGCCCGGGTTTTGAGGCCCAAACCCGCGAAACTCGCCACCGGTAGCTTTCGGCTCAACTACCGAACCCCGAGTTTTGCGGCCCAAACTCGGAAACCGACGCGGATGGTTTTTAGGCCCAAACCACCAAACCACTCGACGCGAGCCACCTTGTCTTCGCCCGGTCGGACTCCGAGTCCCCTGAGCCTCCGCTCGACTCGCGCGTCCACCGTCTTGACTTGGTCGACTCGGTCTACCTCCATGTCTTCTCGCACTCGCCAGTGCCAAGTACTAGCCACCACAGCTAGTCCGCCGGCGTCCATGGTCCCTCAGTCCGAGCCCCGCTTCCGCCCTTCACCGCTCTCAGTCCATCGGCACGGCAAGCCTCTACTCGACCTTCTCCACGCCATTGACCACTGTCACTAGGCATAGTACCTGCACACCACAAGCCGATAGACAGGCACACATTTGCTTTCGTAAAGATTAGTAGTAAGCCACTCAAACTGAAACACTCAAGTGTTGGGCAATCACTCATCACAAAACTAAACATACATGAGTACTTATCCACCATGTGTTCGCAAGAAAGACCCCTGAGTCCAAGCACAGTTGAAGGACGAGGCAACAAGTTGCACATTTCTTATTTCACAAAGGCAATCCATGCTTAGTAACTAGTTTAAAGAAGAGCTAATGAAAAGGCATGATCATGTAAAACAGGCATCAGAGAGTTCAGGACCCCTGTTGCAACCTGACCCCCCTCGGCCCATCCTGCTCTTCCAGAGTAGTTCCGGTTCCAACTGCCGCCTTTGGGAATCGAGCCGTGGGTCCCACCCTTGTAACGAACTGATCAATCCAACCGACTTATCAGCAGTTCCAGCATCCTTCGCCCTTGCTCCCTACAAATAGCTGGCACCCCATTTCACCAGCCTTCCAAACGCACAACACAATCAGAAGAACGACGTGCGAGAAAGCCAGAGCAAGAGCAAGAGAGAGCAGAGCGATCGAGAGGAGAAGACGAAAGATTCAGGGGGCGAAAGACCAATGGCAGCCGACTTCAGCTCTTGGATGGACATCGCCAACGACGACGTGACCGTCGTCTTCTTAGCCGTCGTCGCCGGGGTCGTCTGCTCCGTCTTCATTTACGGGTGCTTCCTCATGGTCAAGGCATGTTGGCAATCGCCATGGATACGCATCCCCAGGCTCGGCGGCGTCACCATCCTGACGCTGGACCTGGACGACCCCTGCCCCCTGTGCCAAGACAGCATGGAGGCCGGCGAGAAGGTCCGCACGCTCTCCTGCGACCACACGTTCCACTGCGGCCGCAGCGTCAAGTGTGAAAAGGGCATCGACTATTGGCTTCGCACTGCGCCGAAGATGTCCTGCCCTTCCTGCCTCCAGGATCCCCAACCCGTGCCTGAGGGGAAGCAGCCACCACCATCGTCGCCAGCGCTGTCTTCGTCAGCATCGGTGTCGACGTCGACGCCGGAATTGGTGGAGCTGGAGCCGCTGCTGCGTCCGACGCACCACGAGACACTACCGCAGGCGTCGTCATCAGCACCGGCGCCACCGCTCGCACAGTCGCCGACGACGTCGACGCCGGATTTGGAGGAGGGGTTGCCGCTTCCGGCGGACGACGAGATACTACCAGACCCATCGTCGTCGTAGTAGACACACGGGATCGAGCTTGAATGAGACGGTGTTGACGCCTCCTCTGGGGCGGTCTGGAACTGGATCAGTTCTTGGAGAGGTTCTTCAAGGATTCTTTCGTCATTTCTGTCTCTGCATTCTTGGAACTGATAGAGAGGGTAGTTCGTCTTTTTGATAGTCTGGATCAGCTCTTGAAGTACTCCTTGGTTGTTTCCATTTTTGCTTTCTTGGAACTGATCGAAGTTAGCTGCGTTACTGTTCTTTTGTTCAGAGCTGCGTCCACCTGTAACAAACTAAATGTCTGAATGCCAAGAAACTATGGTTTGATATTTTCTTGGATCTGTAATGTTCTGACGGAAGCTATTGGATCTTTGGTTCATTGCTCTGGTACCCTGTTCTATTCCTTGGTACCTCAATGCGAATGTGATTTCAGTATAAACTGTTGGCAGCATTGTTTGCTAATTTCTTGCAATAGTGCTTGACATCGGTTGCTTCATCATCTAGGCATGAACTAATCCTTTTCTCGAGAGCCAAAAAACTGTAGGTTTGGTTTCTGAACATATGGTTAATAGTTCTGAATATCTACTGTGACCTTGTTGTTTGCTTTACATCGCTTTTCTTGCACTATAGCTACTGCTGGTATTATACCTTTTATGAATGTTTGATAACTGAAGATCATACTGCATAACCCTCTAGTCTTCAGTTTTTTGCTGTATGCAACACGCCAACGCTGATCAATTTGAGACATTAGTTGAATTTGAATTTAAGGAGGCTGTGAGCAGGTTTTGGCTTAAATCTGTTCTCCTTGTGATATCTTGAGTGTGATGCCATGTTTGTACCTGCATATATTGTTCCTAGTTTCCTGTTGCCATTATGTTTTTTTTTTCAGTTCCTTGTGTGGAAATAGTAGCAGCAGAATGCTTTACTGAAAAGCTTAGTTCTGTCAGGCTTGAGTTACTTAATAGCTCGCTGTGCTTGCCTATTTGTTCCTCCACAATTTTTTTTGTCAGCTGATGAAGTTTCTCATGTACTGTTAGTATCAGACATACTTAGGGTGTGTTTGGTTGGAGGACCAAGTTGGATGGGATGGAACGATTCATGTATATTGGGATAAGGATATTCATGAAACGAGTCATTTTTCTGTTTGGTTGGATGGATGAAAGTGGACGTGATTAGAATAGTTGACTAATTATATCAGTTATTTATAAATAATAATAATTACTTGTGCACTAATAAATATTTACTAATATTATTTTTTCCATGATAATCATTAATTAAAAATAAATATGTTAATTAGCACACTAATTACCTAATTAGCACATGAAACATGCCCAAATCAACATATTAGCACTTATAAAAACTAATCCTACCATCATAATTACTAAGTAATAATATAACATACTAATAATTATTAATTTATTTACTAATGACAAAGATCATCAAACATGAATCAATTGGTTCGCGAGATTTTTACGAACCAGGAAATACAGCATCTGAGGGAATATTCCCTGTCCATGAATTTGTTGGTCCAAGTGATTCATCCAACCAAACACCAGTGATCCCTGAAGGATCTCATTCAATCCCATCCAATCCATGCAACCAAACACACTATGAAAGTTCATTTCATGGCAAATATGGAGCATAATTCTCGGCAACACCATTCTAATTATCACTAGTGATGTTTCTTGGTTCAGTCCAACCTTATTTCAGTGTAAGAGCCACAATGCAATTCAGGGTTTATACTATGACAATAAAAAACAGTGTAAGAGAGATACCAAAGAGAAGTAATTTTGATTGATTGTAGATACTGCACAGGATGACAGGAACATCTGATACTTCTGTTCTCTAATATTCTAGGGTATGGAACATGGGTTAATGGACTTGTTCAATCTTAAAAAAGGCGGTTGAACTGAAGATACCATTATCGACGATGAGCTGGTCTATTTGGACAGTGAGAAATGATGCAATTTTCAAACAAGTGCAGCCTTCAGTTTTCCATTGCAAGTTTATCTTCAGAAGAGAATTTGCTCAAGTTATCCTTAGAGCAAAAAGCAGCTTAGCTCCTTTGTTAACCCAATGGCTAGATATATATGTGTAATTTTGCTAATTTACTTTGTTTCGTGAATCTCCTTGTAAGAACTGCTCCTGTTTTTTTGTTATTCAATAAAAGCACAGTAGGGGGGCACCCCCTCCTGTTTCCCTTCCAAAAAATAAATAAATAAATTCAAGAAAAACTTGTGCCGCGCTTTGCATGTTCAGAGTATCTTTTTTCTTGTATTCCAGCTTCGAGGTGCTATTTCCTATTGGTTACATAAGACTTACCATAGCTGAAGATATGCACACTTGGGGAGTTGTGATGTTCACTTGTTCAGTTCATGACTTTCCAGTCTTTTTTGCTGCATACACTGTCCAAATCCGAATAGACCTTGTCCAAAGCGGGCACTTGAGTCCAATTGGACTCTCGCTGTGTGTATAGCTATTGTGGTTCTCTGATCTAAATTCTGAAAGCATATTTCCAGTTTCTTGTTAACGGCCGCAGCGTGCTAAGAATGTCTTGTGCGACACGCAACTACTCACAGGCAGCATTCCCCTCGCCGTGCGTGTGCTTCTTCCAGTTCCAGCAGTGTGCCAGCATCCGGTGCTGGGATCGAGGCATGGGGCCCACAATGTAACTAACCGACTAAGCCTGCCAACCCCCCCTTCCTTTTCTCCTACAAATACCCACCGCATGGCGCAGGCAATGCCATTGCCACCTTGGGCTTCCAAACGCGAACAATCCTAGAGCAACGCGAGCGAAAACTAAGAAATCCAGGGCAAGAGAGAGCGAGAGGAGGAGAGGCAAGAGCAAGACACAAACAAGGAAGGGGAAGAGGAGCGAAGGCGCCATGTCCGACGACGGCCGTAACGTCGGGATGGCCATCGGCATCGTGTTCGGCGGCGTCTCCGTTGCCCTCTTGGCCGGCGTGAGCTACTGGGCTGCCTTGAATGCCTACCACGAGGGCCGGTTCTCGAGAGTATGGTGGCGGGTGCGCGTCTGGACGCTCGGCGGGGTCACCACGCTGCAACAGACGCTAGCCTACAACTGCGCCATGTGCGGCCACAGCCTGGACCAGCAGGAGGAGGTCCGCACGCTCTCCTGCGGCCACGTCTTCCACCTCCGCAAGGGTTCCAAGTGCTCGAGCAAGATCGACGACTGGCTCCGCGAGAACCGGATGCGCTGCCCGTCCTGCTGCAAGCCCGTCGAACCCGTGTTGCCGTGGAAGGAGCCACCGCCCGAGCCACTGCCAGCGCCAGCGGAGTCGGCGCCGTCGTCGTCGACTTCGGATTTGGAGGCTCAAGAGCCGCGGCGGGAGCAGGGGCCACCGCGGCGGCGCGCTACAGTTTAGGTCGCCGTCGCAGTAAAGACGCATGATCGAGCTTGGATGTGACGGTGTTGGAGCGTCTTCTGGGCCTCGTCTGGATCACTTCTTCGAGAGGTTCTTCAAGGGGTTTTTCGTCTGCATCTCGTCGTCTGATGGTCTGGATCGGTTGTAGTCTAGATGGAATTAATCCTTCGTTATTTGTCTTGTACTTTCCTGGAACTGGTCGAGCTTAGCTTGTTCCTTCTTTAGTTCTGATATAGGTTCACTTGTGATGAACTAAGCATCTGAAAGTGGCTATGCAACTACGATCTGTTAGTTCTTGCCTCGGTTTCATTGATCTGATGAAAGCTAATAGATTCTCGTTAATTGATTTGGCAGTTTGTACCATTTCCTTGTGCCCCATTGTGAAAAATGGTATGGCTGGATGGGCATCCCAGGTCGCTAGAATGGTTGCTAATTTCTTGCAATAGTGCATTTCACCATTTGCTTACTCTGTTTAATTACTTTCTTGAGTGACTAAAACCTTTAGATTTTGATGTTGCAAATATGATTAGATGGTCTGAAAATCTTGTGAACTATGATTTGCTTGCTGTGACTGCTTCACATCATTTTTCTTGCATTCCATTTCAGTGATGAGTACAACTACTGCTTGTATCATACTGTATTATTGTTACTCATTTGTGATAACTGAAGATAATTACACCGCTAAATCTTAGACTCCCTTGCTGTTGAGTTTCAACTAGATGTGAGATCTGTTGTGCGCTTAACTCTCGGATCTGACTTGTCATGTGTGCGAATACTGACTATGTCATGTCTGTCCTTTCATATTTTTTTCCAATTCCCATGTTTTTTGTTTCCAATTCCATATGTGGTACCAAGTAGCATCACATGCTACTGAAAAGCTCTTGTGTCTTGCTTGTATAAGTTGTGTTGCTTAACAGCTCAATATGCCACTTATTTGTTTTCCATTAACTTTCCATCAATCCTGAATTTTGCCATTAGTGACTAGTGTAAGTGTCGTTGGGCATGTTTTCTTGCTTGCTTGAGCCAGTCCTTCCATGCAGTGTTTGCAAGTTTTCAAACAGGGTTCATAGGTTTGATTCCCAGAGTGTGTGTGAAATGGTTTCAGACTTTCAGAGTTTGTAAGACTGAATCACTATCAATAGTGTATCAACAGTTCGTCACAATGGTTGCTAATTTCTTGCAATTACGATCTGTTAGTTCTTGTCTCAGTTCCATTGATCTGATGAAAGCTAATACTCTCGTTAATTGATTAGGCAGTTTGTACCATTTCCTTGTGCCCCATTGTGAAAATTGATATGGGTGGATGGGCATCCCAGTTCGTCACAATGGTTGCTAATTTCTTGCAATAGTGCATGTCATCATTTTCTTACTCTGTTCAATTACTTTCTTGAGTGACTAAAACCTTTAGATTTTACCGTCAGAAAACCTTGAGAACTATGCTTTGCTTGCTGTGAGTTCTTCACATCATTTTTCTTGCATTCCATTTCAGTGATGAGTACAACTACTGCTTGTATCATACTGTACTAGTGTAATTAATTTGTGATATATCATATATGAAGCTAATTATACTGCTAAATCTTGTTGTTGAGTTTCTATTGGACGTGAGATCTGCTGTAAGTCTAGCTCTGGGATTTCATTGTGCCATGCCTGTCCCTGCATATTGTTTCCAAATCCCTGTTGCCATTATGTTTTTCCCCAATTCCATGTGTGGTACTAAGTAGAATCACAATTTCCTATTGGAAAGCTTTTCTGTTATGCATGTATAAGTTGTGTTACTTACAGCTCATATGCCACCTATTTGTTTTCCACTAGTTTTCTCTCAATCCCAACCTTTTATTTGTACATCCGGAATTTGAGTATTCAAAGTTCAAACGGGGTTAATAGGTTTGATTGCCAGAGTTGGAACCCTGTTTAGCTTCAGTGTCCAGAGTGTGTGCCAAATGGTTTCAGACTTTCAGAGTTCGTGAGGCTGGCTGAATCACTATCGCTGCATAATTATGTTGTGAACTTGTGATAGGTAGGTAGAGGTCACAAGCACCCCCACGAGGTCATTTCTCGAGCGCTAATGTTAACTATGATGCTTGCTGCTTGTGTTTGGTGTCCCTTGTGCTGCATCTAGAACATTCAGTCTGATAGCTGTCAGTCTTCAGAGTTGCTGATACTATCGCTGACTTCATGACTTGCAGCGTTCGCCGGCCTGCGTTCAGACTTCAGACTTCAGAGTAGTTCATGCACACGTCATGCCCGTTTAGTTTCCTCACCACAGTAGCACACTAATGCAGTACGTAAGATTGAGTCAAGGTCTCATAGATTTTGCAAGACAAACCATGTCGTCCTGCGTTCGTGTGAATATATGCATATGCCACCATGTCGTCCTTGATGTCCATCTGTTTTTGTGTATTTTACGCACATTCCCTGCATTGGTGCATTATATATGCAGACATTCCCCCATCATTAATCGCTACTGATTTTAATGCATGATGCTCGATCGTTGCCTCCGCTGCTGACTTGCCCATTCTGACGCTTTTTATGCTCTGTTGTTTCTGTCCGTGTGTTGCTCGTGCACACAAGCACATTGCACTATTGTATCATGTTTATTCACTACTCCGTAATTTATGTCTCGAGAAACTCATGTGAAGAAATCTTAGCCGTCTAAACTGCAGCAGGAACTTGTGCGGCGTGCCATTTTCTAGGCTGCTTACGTCATTGACGTGTGCTATATTGGCATGGCGGCTCTACCGTGCCTAAGATCTTTCATAGAAAAAGTACAGGAAATAAAACTATAGGAAAGTTTTAGAGGAAAGATGTTTGGAGGTAAAAGGATTTGTCAATTCCTTTCTCGTAGAATGCTTGTAGAAAGCTAGCATGTGCACGTGATTTCAACGAAAAAAAGAGGAACTGTTCCGGTACTCCCTTCTAAAAATTAGCACGAATCTTAAGGCAGACATATAATTAATTGAGCGAGTTATTAACTAGGGGGGTTTTTTGGATCTTAGCCATTACAATTTTTGAACTTTGAAAATACGTCATTACAATTCAGCTATTGTGAAACTTGTCATTATAATTCTTCTTTCATCTGAAATTTGTCATTTTATACGTCTTTGGGTGCCTAGGCCCATTGTTAGGCCGTATACATGTACGCATATTCCGTATAGACAAAAGCACTCATGCTGCTTCTCTCTCCCTCTGCTCACGGATTCCAGAACCTTCTAGGGCTACATACCATGGATGGAGCACAAGCGAACGCTGATCTAGGGCTACATACCATGAGAGGATGAGCAGGGCGGCTCTACGGCACCAGATTGATGACGTGAACTCTTTGGTGTGCATCTCGACGGCTGCGACAGGCGTCTGAGCGGCTTTACTTACTCGTCGAACGGCAGCAGTGGGATTTCTTGAATGGAACCACGCAAGAACGGATTAGGGGGAGAGGGAAGGCATGCTGCAGCTATGGACAACAGGACAAGGTCCTCATCCTCGCGGACTCAGCAGTGAGCTCCTCAGCGGATGGAAGGCGGCGCGGCGGATCCAGAGCTCCCGGCGGCAGGAATGGCTGGGGGCGCTGTTGGCGCGTGTCCGCAGGCAACAGGAGACAGGCGAGGGTGGGGCGCACGTCCGCCGGCGCGTACGCAAGTCGAGGGCGCTTGCGACAGGAGGCTTTGTGCGGGCCGAGCAGCCGCAGCAGCCATGGCCGCGCGAGCGTGCAGCAGTGGGCACCGGCACGGGGACGTAGGCGCGGGCGTGCAGTCACCGCCGCCCCTCCGGGACTCCCCCTCGATGGACGGTGGAGGGAGAGGTGATTGAAGGAGGAAGACGACCGGAGGTTGAAGAAGAACCTGACGAGTGGAGCCCACACGTCAGTGAGTGGAGGAAGAGAAGCAGCAGAGGTGTTTTCGTCTATACGGAATATTCAGATACATATACAGCCTGGCAGTGGGCCTACACACCTGAAAGACGTATAAAATGACAAGGTTTAGATGGATGAAGAATTATAATGACAAGTTTCAAAATAGCTGAATTGTAATGATGTATTTCCAAAGTTCAAGAATTTCAATGGCTAGGATCCAATAGGGTTTTTTGGATCTCAGGGCGTGCAAGCTACAACGCCGGAGACTTGACCATTCAATTTCATTCGACGAGCACAACAAGAGGCTCCAGGAGGCACGACTCAAACATCAGGGAGAGTGAGATGCTGAGATCAAGGACCCAGTTCATGGACGCCGCTAACGCCAACAGCAGCGGCACCATCTACTAAACGATGAGTTCATCGCCGCCACCGCGCACATGAGCAAGCTGGAGCGCGAGGAGCACTTTCTACTTCCACAACGACGAAAACAACTACATTAACTGTCGACGAGCTGGAGCAGGTGTGCAGGGAGCACAACATCACAGTACAAACGCAGACACTCAACACGCACGCACATTCGTCCCTACGAACACACACGCACGCAAACCCTACCCCTATGAGGGTCTTCGAAGGACTGAGCCGACAAATCTTGAAGTTCACGAAGTCACTACAATCGCCTCGTTGTCGACGAAAACGTCGCCTACCACTTAATGTGTAGCGCCGGAAAATCCTGAAATAAATCCAGAATAAAGTGTCGCACCCAGGATTTAAACCCTGGGTGGAAGCCCTCGACCTTTGTCATTGCGCCGTGTACCCCTTGACCTGTTTCTCATCTCTTGGTTTAATTTGTGGCTGATACCCAGGAGAACGTATCCTTTTCTCGCCTTGTTTCTTCAGCGGTCATCGATGCTCCTCGCAACCATATTTCTCGGTGCCGGAAACGCGCGAAGAATTCATTGAGATGGATTTGCCCAAGACTGGGCCTCGGCAGTACGGGCTGGGTCTAACCCATAAATCAAATAATATTAAGTAAATGAATTAATGAAGTGGATGCTTTATGATCCGTGCTAATTTTTAAAGGAGGAGCACCCGAGCAGTTGCCAAAAAAAGGAACTCAATCCTAGCTCTTGGTTTCCTTTCTTCACCAAGTCCAAAAAAATAAAGCATACTCATGGTATATATGCGCTCTGAAGCAGAATGCAACACTGTTCATCGAGCTTTGCAAGCTCATGGTTGAATCACTTGTGGCCCGGCCATTCACTTTGTGATAAAATGCTTCTGTATAATTACAAATGATTTGAATTAATTTATCATTAAGTACTAAGGATGTTTCATCATTTTTATTTTGTGATATGGATTCTTGCATTCTAAACACATCTTCCTGTCACGTTCATGTGGTTCTCCATTCCTCTATTTTGCTCCTACATTAACATTCCTTACCTTTGTTATTCCTTTGTTCTAAACGGGGTCTAAAAGTTGAACTGGCGAGGGATGAACATCGTATTACTCAATAGAAGTTCAACAAAATGAGAATAATGATTAAACATGGATAATATCGTTCCAGAGAAACTAATAAAATGTTTAGCAAGAGATGGACTAAAGTGAATAGTCTGCTCTAAAACTCTAGCAAAATTAACTGGTAAGTCGGAGATGGATATTGCAACGTGAAGTTAGAGTTGTTGTGTCGGGGATGTGGCTCGACAAAGATGACACTCAGCGAGCTCCCCCTTCAACATAAACGGGGTGTTTGCATGCACTGAGGGAGAGGCGCGGGTCTGTGATTGGAAGTCGGAACTACTCTTGTTCGAGCTTGGTAACGATGACCGATTGCAGCCACGCGCTTTGGATCCGCTGATAGGTGCCTCATGTGTGCCCCACCATAAAAAGATAGAACTGCTGGTAGTTTTGCTTCTATAGCTCGACAACAATGACCTATGACAATTGTCGTGTTTGTACTCAACCACGTCATGTGTGATGGTTAGCTGCGCGGGTGCTCCGTGGGCATCTCATTTAACTAACCTTCTTGTACAGTTGTACTTCACTGCTCCAGTAAGACATGGAAAAATTCTCATGAGCAAAATTGGGGCACCTCACATGATATTCATGAAAATATAATTGATTTCGCCGTCTCCTACCAACTTCTTCTTAATTACATTAGTTAGACCGTTGAAGTCCAGGAATTAATGAAACCCTGTCAACAAAATAGGTTCGAAGGCTGGCAGAAACTTCTTAAGAACAAAACTAGCAGATGTCCATTGCTAAATATATGTGCTTGTACCTGTTTGAGTCATGTCCTAGCTACTCCTACTTGCTTGGCTAGCTTGTGCTTCCTTGATAATAGCTCACCAATGGATTGAGCTCTATAATCAGTCTATGGATGTAACTTGTTCAGAGAGTTAAGAATCACCAACTATATTAAAGCAAAAATTTCTTTAGCAAGAGTTTTGTTCAGAGACAACGAGTCATTTGAGAACAATGTTTTTTTTTTTCCTTTTCTTTTGAACCTAAACGGTAAACAATCATCCTTTGTTGTTTAGCCATTATTTACGCTAAACAGGCCAAACAACTATTTAACGATAGAATAATAGCTAATTGAACAGAAATGCTATATCATCGTGTAGCGTTTAAATAGTGTATAGACAAGCTAAATGATCATTTAGACGAAGAGTGCATGCAAAAAAGTAGTACTAAATTTATCCTCCAAATCTTTGTATTGGAGGAAGGACTTGAGCAACTGCTGCCAGACGACGAAATGACGCTAGACGGAAATCGATGGCCTAGATGGCTAGATTTGTTGCTTGGAGAAGAGGCAGCTTTGTCACAGGAAAGGCCCGACGTTCTTACTTTGTGAGCGTTGCCGCAAGTTTCACGCAGGCACGCAGCCATACCAGCACCAGCCATTCGAAACAACCTGCGAGACCGAAGACGCACCATTTTGACCTTCGCAAAGCATTGCGACTTGAGACTTAAGATGTCCCCAGAGACTGCGAATCATTCCACGTGACCTTGCGACCACACGGACTACCGTGGCCGTTTCTTTCCTTGCAGGTTGCAGCACGAATCTTGAAGTGTCTCCTCTCTCTCCTCCTCTCCCGCCTACGGGTGTGTGTGGAAAATCCGGGTTACAAGTCCACCCTTGGAGGCTTGGACCCTCCATCTCTTCCCCACCTCCAGGCTCTAGCGACTCCGATCCGCGCACAAGGCAACAAGCAAATCCCCATCCAATCCCAGACCCCCAAGTCAAATGCTCGCTTGGAGTGCCACCGCCTCCTCCACTTCGTCCCACTCCCATCCTTATCGCCCCACCTCCACGCGCCCCCGTCTACTTCCGGTCCTCGCGATGGCGGGCTCCGACGACCCCCGCGCAGCGCCCGCCAGGTCGGTCGCCGTCGTCGGCGCTGGGGTCAGGTGAGCGAGCGCTCTCTCACTCTCCGAGCTTCGGGCATGAGGGTTCTAGTGCGTGTTTGTGCCTTTGAGGCGTTTGATGAAATGGTGGTGGGGTGGGTGCTCTGTGCCTTTGTGCAGCGGGCTCGCGGCGGCCTACAGGCTCAGGAAGAGCGGCGTGAACGTGACGGTGTTCGATGCGGCCGACAGGGCGGGAGGAAAGATACGGACCAATTCCGAGGGTGGGTTTGTCTGGGATGAAGGGGCTAACACCATGGTGAGCGCATTTCAGTTCTGCCTACAGTGTTTGACGGCTTCGATTGTGCCATTCTGCACTTTGATTGTGCCATTAGTCAGTAGTCAGTAAGATGACCCAATGGAACAGCCTGCTAACTGTTTGCATTAGCAGTTAGTGCTCATGGCCATGTCGTCCTGAAAACATGCATTACGGTGGTGATTATGGATCTCTCCTTGTTTTGTGTGTAGATTGGTTTAAGGCCAGCAGTAGTGGCGGAGATGGCAAAACCCACGCTTAGGGCCAGTATCTTATGTCTAAAAGCCTAAGCAATCTATAATAGACCCACATACCGATAGTTCACAAAAGCAACGGATAAAATGCATAATTTAGAAGATATCTCAAATCAACGCATGTTTGTGCAAAAAACATGATAAAATATGACGTTGTACAAAATAAATATCTAATTATAGACCATTATTTGATTCATTCATGCCTATGATATCATGTACATTAGCAAGTGAAATTGAACCTATCCATGAAAGTTTGAACATTTAAAATTAGTTGGGGATGCAATATAAAACTACAATTTATTAGTGAACAAAATGGATAATGGGAAACATAATATAATGGAGAATAAAATGGAGTATTGGTCCTTCTGATTGTGCAATTCTAGTAGAAGTCTATAAATTCCAGCATAAATAAGTCATGAATTCAATTTGTTTAACTGAAAATTAGAAATAGAGAGGATTTGACCTGAAATGTAGAGTTTCTCTCTGATTGGGGAAATCGGGAGGAAATGAGGAATGAGGCACTGACCTGCTTCATTACTTGTTTGGCTCCCCGCCTGTGGCACCGTGCACCGGCAGTACAGCACCAGGACACCACCTCTCTGCATCTCCTGCACTGCTGGACCAGGCGACCAGCACCACAGGACCCACTCACTTGCAGCCTCGCTGAGATTCAGTGGAGCTGGCATCTAGATCTGGTCTATAGGCACCATGACCAGGTTAGGCTGCACTATTAAAGGCCCAGCCATGCCGCCGCTAGGGTTAGCTGTCACCTGGCTAGTGGGGAGAGACTGAGGGAGGGAGTGCGAGAGCCAAACAAGAAAGTAGAGACTAGAGGGCGGCAGGCTATTTTTGGACGCAAGGCCGTCAGGCCGGTACCTGGCCGAACCATGAGCCGGTCTATCTGTTTCAATTAGCACGTGACTTGATGGCTCGGCCTATAACTGATGGACTTCTACTGCTATGCTAGGCCACACCTCAGACCAATTTATAGGAAACCTGATTAGGCCTATAATTTATGAGGGTATAAGAGAGGTTTTGGGCACATGGCCAACAGATTAGTTGATCAGGTTACTTAATTTTTGCCTGCAGACAGAAGGTGAACTGGAGGCCAGTAGACTGATTGATGATCTCGGTCTACAAGACAAACAGCAGTATGTATGTGCAAATGTTGCCCATGAAGCATTCCTTGTGTTTTAATGATGTCTCTGATCTGTTTCCATTTCATTTAGCTGATGATTCAATATCTGTTTCAGCCTAACTCCCAACACAAGCGTTACATTGTCAAAGACGGAGCACCAGCACTGGTAAAAGGGCTTTGATGTAATCATGTGTGTCTCTCTTTTCTTCCTGTATTCTGCCTCACCTTTGAATATCCTGTCTTTTGGTCTCACAAGATTCCTTCGGATCCCATTTCGCTAATGAAAAGCAGTGTTCTTTCTACAAAATCAAAGGTATGTTCACCATTGAGTACAAACTATGGACTAACAAAATATCATAACATGCTAGTATCAATGCCTACCACCATTAATTGAAGTAGTTACTTTAAGTTAACTACTAGATAAATTCTTATATTCCTTTGTTTTTCCTTCAAGCTATGCATTTATGATTTGTGGTGTATGTCATTTTGTTTTAATTGAATTACGTTTTTATCTTTGGCTCTTTGCAGATTGCTTTATTTTTTGAACCATTTCTCTACAAGAAAGCTAACACAAGAAACTCGGGAAAAGTGTGCGATGAACAATTGAGTGAGAGGTGAACCTTCATACTCTTCGTGCCTTCTATTGATATGAATTATGAAATTTAAAATTGCAATCATATATCAATATATCATACTAGTGTTATTTTCTTTAAGTAAGTCTTGAGCTATACCTTATACCTATTGTTTCCTCAGTATCCTCAAATTCTGAGTATCAATATATTATGGTATCCCATATATTATACACCATTGCAGTGTTTTCTTGTGAGTGTGGAGATAATAGAATTATCTTGTTTGAAAACATTTGCAGTGTTGGGAGCTTTTTTGAACGCCACTTTGGAAGAGAAGTGAGTTATTGACTTATCGTTTCTAGAAGGAATTATGGATAATCAAGTGACTGAAAGTTAACAGCTTCAGTCAACTTCAGAATGAGCCATGGCTAAGAACATCTAAATTTCTTACAGGTTGTTGACTATCTTATTGATCCATTTGTAGCTGGAACAAGTGCAGGAGATCCTGAGTCACTATCTGTGAGTTACTATGCTCTTTCCCATTTTTTGCGTTTATGGATTTTAGATATGCATATTGCTTCATATTTTCACAGTAAATTGTTTATAAAACTAGGACATGTTTGGATACACACGGCTAGTTACTAGTTGGGCTAAAAATTAGCCCAAATTAGCTGTATTTGGCTAACAACTAGTTGAAAACTTGTCTAAAAAATTAGCCCACCTGTTTGGATGCACTAGAGCTAATTTGGGATAATTTTTAGCTTGCTAGTTATTAGCCCTTGGATCCAAACAGGCCCTTAATTATGCATAATAGTACATGTGCCTGATTGTGTTTTTAGCGCAAAAATCGTCAGCCTGTATGATCAGTCTGCTCTTATACTTCTATGTTGGTTTGAGTAATTGTTTGTTTTGTGCAGATTTGTCATGCATTCCCAGCATTGTGGAATTTGGAAAGAAAGTAAGTTGCATGCCAATTATCTTGCTCATTGCTTTAGTTTGTTTTTATTACCTTTTTCATTATAGTTGTACTGTTCATATTCTTCCTTTTGCTGTCTCGTTTCGTTCCGTGCATTCTTATGTTACACCAGCATACTGTTGTACAATATTATCATATCAGTTTGAAACTGTTGAGATTTTCAAGTCAGCATTTTATTATATTACCATCAATCTTGGTTTCTCATGTCTTTCTCGAAGTAGCTACTTTTACCTTTTGATTTTCTGTTAAGAGTTTCATGAATTGGGCACTGGCAGATGAACACCTGTTGATGTTGCATTGCTGCTTCCTGTTTTCATCATACCCATCTTCCTTTTCTTTTTATTATCTTTTCTGATAACCTAGTGCTATTTTTTGTTGAAATTTAGATTTCAGCACTTTGTTGTCACAATATGGTTAGACCTTATTTTTTGTTCAATTATGTTCATTTATAATCTTTTGTCTAACCATGTTGCTTCATGCTCCTGTGCTCCCAGGTATGGTTCAGTTATTGTTGGTGCCATCTTGTCTAAGTTAACAGCTAAAGGTGATCCAGTAAAGACAAGACATGATTCATCAGGGAAAAGAAGGAATAGGCGCGTCTCGTTTTCATTTCATGGTGGAATGCAGGTATTCCTCCATTTTTTTTTCAATTAGATTCCCTTGATTGAAATCCTTTTATTTTTCTATTGCTATCAAAGGTTTTGATTGGGAGCCCTTGAAATTTTCATCAGCTCTAATAATTTTGTTGGTGCCATTTAAAAATGGTGAGTTCAGATTTCGTACCGTGCAAATTCTTTGTTTGTTCAACTGACGGGCATCACTTCACAATGAGCATCACTTCTTTAACAAGTCTCTCAAGTCACAACCCAGAACTGCTGGTAGTGTGTGGTTAATGTTTACATCCATATCCAGCTCAAGTGACCCTGTTACATCCTACCATACTCGTTTGTAGAGTTGATACATGTTTATTAGCATGCGAAGATATATGTGTTTTGAGAAAATAAATTGAAGTGAAAATATGTCTTTTAAGCAAATGATAAGTTTTAAACATTGCAGATAGTTTGCGTGGAAGCAATGATGAGTCCTGAATATACTCATCTATCATGAGAAATACAAACAAATCTAGATTTTGATACTTACCTTGGCCCCTTATCCCTTACCCATTCTATGGAATGCATGTTTTGTAGCAGTACAATGTACACACTGTCTGGCATTTATGTTGTTGAAGTTTTTATGTGTTTTATTTTTCTGGTTGAGTAAGTTTAAAATTTCTGTGTTTATTTCAGTCACTAATAAATGCACTTCACAATGAAGTTGGAGATGATAATGTGAAGCTTGGTACAGAAGTGTTGTCATTGGCATGTACATTTGATGGGGTCCCTGCACCAGGCGGGTGGTCAATTTCTGTTGATTCGAAGGATGCTAGCGACAAGGACCTTGCTAAAAACCAAACCTTTGATGCTGTCATAATGACAGTAAGAACTGCTAACCTGCATCTGTCTTTTTTAGTTTTGGTCTCTGGTCAATGATCTGGCAAATTGGTTGCCATTGATCTGTAGAATTTACCAGTTTGGTAATTTTGTTCGCAGTCAGGCTTTTATAAACGTCAATCATAGTTGTGAACAATAACATTTGCCTTTTTTATTTTTTCCATTAGGCTCCATTGTCAAATGTCCAGAGGATGAAGTTCACAAAAGGTGGAGCTCCCTTTGTTCTAGACTTTCTTCCTAAGGTCAGGTTAGGATCAACCTTTTAGGTTAAGAAACACAGCAATTGACATTGTTCTTGCAAGATATTATATACAATTTTATATGTCACTACTTTCACTATCCACATTTCATTTTTAGTCTTTTTCGAATTCTGCAGGTGGATTATCTACCACTATCTCTCATGGTGACCGCTTTTAAGAAGGAAGATGTTAAGAAACCTCTGGAAGGATTTGGGGTCTTAATACCCTACAAGGAACAGCAAAAACATGGTCTGAAAACCATTGGTAGGTTAGCTCAGCCTTTTTTTGGGCTCTTTCAGTTTGCAATTCTTGTTATTTTGAGCCATGAATTAAATGGCATCGAACAGCTTGAACTCGTACTTCGCACATTGGTTTGCTTGAGTATTTTGTTCCTCATCTTTACATGTGCCAATGTTTATCGTGTAGGGACTCTCTTCTCCTCAATGATGTTCCCAGATCGTGCTCCTGATGACCAATATTTATATACAACATTTGTTGGGGGTAGCCACAATAGAGATCTTGCTGGAGCTCCAACGTAGAAATCTTATTTTGATGATTTATGTCCTCATTTTTAAACTAGATCGTTCTGATAGTGTACTTATACAGGTCTATTCTGAAACAACTTGTAACCTCTGACCTTAAAAAACTCTTGGGCGTAGAGGGGCAACCAACTTTTGTCAAGTAAGTAGCAAACCTACAGCTTCTATTTGTAGGTATTACTCATTTGCTATATATATTGTTTTCCTATCTTGTACTGGTATTGTTCTGTCATCTTTTAGGGAGACTAAGGTTTGTGCAAATCTTTTGACCACATGGTAATGATTTTTCTGTTTTTATTTTTGGGTGGCACTCAGGCATATATACTGGGGAAATGCTTTTCCTTTGTATGGCCATGATTACAATTCTGTATTGGAAGCTATAGAAAAGATGGAGAAAAATCTTCCAGGGTTCTTCTACGCAGGTAAGCCACTAAATGCACTCTTGTTTAAAACAGATGTTAGATATATGAACTATGCACCTGTTAACTGCCTTACTGATTACCACAACATTTGTGAAACATGTAGTCAATCAGCTATGATTTTATAATTCCTCATGAGAACTCACTTTCCTTTTCTTCAGAAATGAGTTCTCTTACAAAACAAAAAAATATAATAGTTTTATATAGTTAGTGTACCATAGTAGTAACCCCAAATTTTGGTATTATAGGTTGAAGAGTTTAATTGAACTTTATTGTATTTTAGGAAATAACAAGGATGGGCTTGCTGTTGGGAGTGTTATAGCTTCAGGAAGCAAGGCTGCTGACCTTGCAATATCATATCTTGAATCTCACACCACGCATAATAATTCACATTGAAAGCATCTGACCTATCCTCTAGCAGTTGCCGGCAAATTTCCTCAGTTCATGTACAATAGAAACCATTATTGTGTTGCAGTCTCAGAACATCTTCCCTTCCTGAGGTATTAACCCTTCGTTAAACATCCACCAGAAATGTAGTCACATGTGTAAGTGGGAAAATGAGGTTAAAAACTCTTCTGGTGGCCGACATGCTCTTTTTCCCTCACAAGTGGCCCATGACACTTTCTGTTGGAAATAAATTTAAATTTGTTGAATTGTTTGAGAATACACGTGTGACATGTAATGTTGTGCCTATTGTGATTTTGGCAGTAGAGTCTTTTGCCAGTTACAGTTTACGCCTTTACTGTGCCCAAGAAGTCAAGGGCCCAATATATAATAATATTTATTGCTCCCATAAGCCATTCAGCACCAAAAGAAACAATAACCATTCGATACTTCAATGATTCTATCAGACTCTACAGTTATCTTGTTGTGCCATTGTGGGTAGTATTTGTGTAGTAAAAACATAAAACACTTGCGATCTCGTCACTTCTATCAGACTCTACAGTAGCAAGTGGTGTCTTCTCAGTCAGCAGCAGACCAAGCAGGCAGCGTACTGGTGAATTTGCCAGCTCTGTCTAGGCCGTAGCTGATAGCTATCCACTTGTAGTGTGACTGACTGATGACATACGCCATTGACCAAAGGTCGATTCCTCGATCTCGATGGATCACAGTTTACAGGTCAGCTTGCGGACGAACTGAAAAGTCTGGTGAGAATCCAGGTAAAAGATACGCTTGTACGACATGCGTGTTCCGCTGCTGTGTGCATTATCATGATGTTCCTCCCCTTTCATCTTTGGCCCCTCTTTTTAACGTCTAGAGCACTCCATAATAACCACCATGGGCTACAGCCCACGAGTGGATTACATGATGCTTGAAGCTTGGGTTTGGTTCATACAAGCACTATTTCTCCATCATTAGTTTTGTATAGTTTGGGAAAAGGTGTCTTCATCTCAAAGTGCACTCTGCTTCAGTCAGGACGGGAAATATCAAAGCATGAATGCAACAATGCAAGGCATGGCTATGAGGCAGTGCAGCTGCAAAACATCTTGCTGCTTGGAACTATACTTGGTTTGGCTCCGTGTGAGCTGAGGAAAACAATGAAAGACGCATTTGCTTGGCCTTGGGAGCTTTAAGGCACAAGCAAACATGAGTAGTGCACTCCTTGTCCTTGGGAGTGCCTTTATGTCGTTCGTTGCCCTTTTCTTTTTTTGGCACATCCTTCCTAGTACTATTGTATGAGCATTTGAGCATGCATGGCGGCCACTGACCTTAAAGGAGCTAGTACTATAAGAAAGTTAAAGGACTAGTAAAATGGATTCTTGACAGCCTTATTCATGAAGCCGGCCGGCTTCTGGTTTACATTTTGGTTTTCCCCAGATTTTTTTAGTAACGATAGATCTTGTCTAGTTTGGCATGATAGTAAGTATACATTTGGCAGCTATCACTGAATGCATGATAAGAACAACGACAATAGTGAAGAAGATAAACATGTGTTTTCCTCCTAATTGCCCGCGTACCCAGTCAACCAGAGCCAGCAATGCGTCCACAGCCTGGATTCTGGTCTAAGGTGCCAAATGGTTAGCTCAAGCTGTGATTGCGATACTAACAAATTATTGTAAGCAAAAGCAGGGAGCATCATAGAAGGACTAAAAGTAATCTTACCTACGAAGCCTAGATCACTTAATTGACCGGCCGTTTGATCCGTTCAACGCCCGGCCATGCATGGACCAAGAGCCTCCTAGGCCAAAAGACTAGGGCCAAGAACCCAAGAGGGTCTCGACAGGAGTTGAGCTCCGTAGGTGGCCATTTTCATAGCAAAATGGCCAGCAGGAGAAGACAAACGACGCCGTGCAGGTGCGAAGTGACCATGATTGGCTCGGTGAAATGTGTCATCACCGGCCTAGTAGACATGTTGGTGGCGGATATCCTCAGTCCCCCCCCCTCCCCCCCCCCCCTCCCCCCCCCCCCCCCCCCCCCCCCCCCCAAGCCCCTTGTGGCACATGGCTACAACTACAAGGACAAAAAATACACTACCTGCTTGGCTCCTCAATAACTACAGCACCCTAGGTCCCTGGCTAGCTAAATAAACAATACTATATTGGCGAAAAAAAACAGCACGGACAAAGCGATGCTCTATGAGCTACGATGCCGGCCATAAGAGGATAAGGCCATCTAGCTAACTGTTTATGGCAAGCAATCAGCTGCGTGCTCGAGGATTAAACAGCTAATGGTACGCGTCCGCGAGCCATATTTTGTTGGTACGTGCATGGTCTCGTAGCCATTGGATGTACCGGAGGCCCGGAGCATTCCAGTACAGACGTCACTGTTCCTGCACTTGTCTATGCGCCCGATCGAGAAGGTGTATAGCAAATGTCGTACCACCCCCCTGCTGGTTCCATCATCAATCCCTCCATGTGTGTGCGCCCCTGGCCCCGGCCCCCGTGCGTCCTCCACGCGATCGATCCAGTACGTGGATGGACTGTGTGTGTCGAGGTGTCACGGAGCATGCCTGTGTAAAAAGGCCACTAGCTAGTCCGTACGGAGTACTACTAGACACTAGTACTGGCATACTGCATGCATGAAGTACACATGGTGGTAATATGCCCTTGCTGTACAGTACAGGCAGATAATTGAATCTGAAAAATGCAAGCGATGTAGTTTCCAATACTGGCTACAGCGCCGCTAGAAGAGACGAACCGGGGGATTAAATTATACATGTACTACTACAATATAAATAAATTAAGAGCATAGGAGGTACAGAATCTTGGCAGCTTAAATGGTGGATCCCAGACACGGCGTGGGCTACACCACACGCGACGCGATCGAGCAATACGCCAATACGATACGAACCCGGCCAGCAGAAATTTTATTCTGCCAACACAGGGCGCCGGCCGGCGTCGGTCGTTTCCTCGAAGATTCGCAGCGTATCAACCTGCCCGTCCGATCCATGTACTACTCACGTACTGTATGCTCGTGCAAGCGATCGATACAGCTGTGTACAGATTAATTGCGGCAATATATTGTAAAGAGCTACCAGCTCGAAGCCGAACGTGCTTCTCTCTAGCCTTGCAGGTTGGCCTGCGCTGAACTGCTGCGCGTGCATCATGCACGCCACTTGAGCCTACCATTAGTCCGGCCATGATCTAGGGCATTAGGGGCCGGCCTAAGGGGTAGATTTAGTACTAGTTAATTAACATCCGATCTGATGTTCAATTGTGGAGTATATATAGAGTGGATGATTGCCCGATGCACAGGTGCAAGTGTAACTGATAATCGATTCCATTAGCATCGAGAGTTTTTTTTTTTTACAACATTAGCATCGAGAGTTGACTGGTGCTGGTCTCTGTGAGAAGCTCTGTGGCTGACGCAGCCAAACGCGCGCAGAGAGACATGCAGTCATGTTCATGCGTCCGCCGTGGCAGAGATCATTTTTTTTTTGAAAAATCGCCGTGGCAGAGATCATCAGTTTTAAATTTTTTTTCACCTTTATTTCACTGACCACCGTACTGTACGTACTTACCGCCGTGGCCGGTGCTGCCGATCGATGGAATCGATCGAGCTCTCCTTTAATCCGTCCCTCCTCTTTTATTTCCGTCTCACGTCACGTACAGAAACCAAGAAAACAACTCCTACTAGCGGCATGCATGAATTGCCTAGACGAGCAACTTTCTTTCTCTCTTTTCTCCTTTCCTCTTTCCAATCCTGTTTGCCTGGCGGTCAGGATCGGATGGATGGATATGGACCATGGACGGGATTAAAATTTGTGCATGCCAAAAGAGAAAGAGAGAGCCCGGCGCTGCAAGAGCTTTGTGCAGCGCGGCAGCCGGGCACGGCGGCAGCACCAGTGGTGTTCGCACAGTCATCAGCTGCCCGTCTGGGATGAGAATGAAATCGACGAGACGAGACGACACGTACGCACCTACGCGTTGCGGCTGGAATTTTTACACTCCGTGTCACGTACTCGATCACGTGCGTAGAGGAATGAACAACCAGCGCTGGCTGCTGTCACGTACTCCTAGCTACTGCGCATCGATCGGCACCGGCATATCTTTTGTAGCCGATCGCGCGTCTCTATTCTCTAGCTAGCCCATGGAGTCATGGACCACCGTACCGGATGGGACGATCGATGCGCACATGCAGCACGTATACCGCAGAAGGGAACGAAGGTGGGTTCACGCGAGCAGACGGAGCTCCATACGGATCGGACTCGGCAATAATAAGCTGATCGACGCGGCACGTACCAGCAGTGGTCCCATCTTTTCTCACTTTCGTGTATCGCCCATATATATCGCATGCTTTGCTCGAGCTGAAATTAATCGTAGGCGCAGTAAAAATGAGGCGAAGCAAAAGTGGAGATCGATCGGCAGCTCGACCACTTGCTAGATCGACATCAGCATCTGTGACAACTTTACCCCCTCCGCTCCACAGCACACATAAAAAGATCGCAGCAGCGGGCAGCGGCAGCGCAGAGCTTCCGTTCCAGCAGCGCCGGCGCCGCGGCTTTCTCGGGGGCAACGACGCACACCGCGCGCGTCCCCACATGTATCATCAAATCCGCGAGCAGACCCCCGTTCGTCACCTCCCACGCAGTGCGCGGCAGGCGCCCAGGGCCACCCCACCCCAAACCAAACCCAGCCCGTGCCGGCAGGCAGGCCGGCGGCTAACGCTGCAACGCACGCACCCTTCTCGGCTCGATCGGCGGCTGCCGGCTGAGCTACGTACCGAGCCCAAGCGGAGCCGATCAGCCGCCAGAGGACGACATGGTAGGATAGGCATTAGGCAACGCACTCCTTTCTGTGTGGTTTTTCCGTTGTCCATCTTTAATTTGCCTCCGTATTTCCAAACATGCCCGGTGTTTCATTGTCCGTTCTTCTTGGTACAGTATTTTTTTCTCGCAACGTAGCCAACGTTGATTTGTTGTGACCGCGCGCGCCCGCCCCGCCGATCGATGCGACGCGATGCAACGCAGCGCAGCAATACCTCTGCTGCCGCTAGTAGAGGTATAGCAGCGTTACCAGTCTACTACTCCGTACGTAGTAC
The DNA here is from genome assembly GCA_022036555.1 of Microstegium vimineum. Taxonomy (NCBI): domain Eukaryota; kingdom Viridiplantae; phylum Streptophyta; class Magnoliopsida; order Poales; family Poaceae; genus Microstegium; species Microstegium vimineum. The sequence continues at coordinate 34,206,957 of CM039131.1, forward strand.
CATCGCTGCTGCCACCCGCGGGGACGATCGACGTGAAAACAAACAAAACACCCGACCGACGCACATGCATGATGCTGCGCCCGGCCGTCCAATGAACGTAACGTACGGTTGGGATGATCGGCCTAGCTAGCTAGCCGAGGAGGACGCGACCACACGGCGTGGTAGAGTGTGGTCGGGTAGTAGTACGGATCAGCTCGCATTAAATTCTTCGATCCCGGCAGAGCACTGTACTACTCTCCGCACCAATCAGCTCGATCACACGTACGGAGTACTGCGTTCGTTGGCAAAAATTAACGGCGGCTAGCTAGTAAGTACAGTAGCACGCACGGGCCACGCCACGCCATGTCGATCGCGCGCGCGCGTTCACGTGTACTGCACGTACCAATCGTCCTAGCTAGTATAGGCCGGCCACCGAATCTTACATGCATGGGGAGAGAACTTAAGCAACCAAAACGATAGAACGAGCTATAGAAGCGTGGTCATAGTTTTTCTTTACAGTGCATAAACATGTACTGATTCTTTTATTTTGAGATGCACATGTAACGATCCTACTGAGGATCAAGCGAATTCCGACTCGGTTTCTGGGTGATAACGAAGAACATTCGTATTCAGGGAAGAATATTCAGAGTTTCAGAGATACATGGGATGGAAAGGTGAGCAGAGGGGAAGCAGGTAGCGTAACAGAATTCGGTTACAGATTACATGTCCTTCTTCACCTACTACGACGCCTTATATACTTGCGCTTACAGCTGGGTGAACTATTCTACCCGGCCGGACCCATCAGTCAGCGCCAAACCAGCCTTTGCTGAAGAGGCTGGTTCAGATGCCTGTTGCCGGATGGCCAACAGTAGCCATCGCTGCCTTCCTGTGCTTCCTAGCCCGCTGTCTAGGGATCCTGACATTACCTCCCCCTTGAAATCCAGCTTGTCCCCAAGCTGGACAATCTGGAAAACATCGACGAAGATCTTCCAACTCTTCCCATGTCGCCATAGAAGTGGGGCATCCAGACCACTGGACATGGATCTGAGAGATAGTAGAAGCACCCTTGCGGATCATACGAGTAGCCAACAAATGCACTGGTGCAATAGGCGCTGTGGGATCCAAGGGAACTGTTGTGATATCATCATCCAACAGGTCAGACGAGGGTACGTGAGTCTTCAATCGAGACACATGAATGACTGGGTGAATACGACAGTCTGCCGGTAATTCCAGGCGATATGCCACAGCTCCAATTCGTTCCAAGATGAGAAATGGACCAAAATAACGGTAACTGAGCTTTGGGTTACCGTGAGGTGCAACTGAAGACTGAATGTATGGTTGCAGTTGTAAATATACCCGATCACCAACCGCAAACACTTTCTCCTGACGATGACGATCAACTTGATGTTTCATGCGCTGTTGAGCTCTAGTCAAATGATGGCGAATCACATCCTGTAGCAGGTTGCGTTCCAACAACCACGCCTCCAAATCTGGAGCATAGGCCTGAGCATCATTGGTAATCCCAAAGTGTCGTGGCTGATGACCATATAGAACCTCGAAAGGTGAGAGACCCAATGCCGAATGGAAGCAAGTATTGTACCAAAATTCAGCTAATGGTAGCCACTTGTGCCATTGCCGAGGACAGGAATGCACACAACATCGAAGAAAACCTTCCAGACACTAATTTAATCTTTCATTTTGACCATCGGTTTGTGGATGATATGAAGAGCTCATCAGCAACTTAGTATCAGTGAGATGGAACAGTTGCTTCCAAAAAGCACTTGTAAAAATCTTATCCCTATCAGACACAATATGCTAAGGAAGACCATGCAGCCTGTATATCTGATCAACGAAAACTTGAGCAACTTGTAGAGCAGTAAAGGGATGTGACAAAGCCAAAAAATGTCCATATTTACTGAATTTGTCAATGACCACTAAAATAGTGTCACATTTGTTAGACTTTGGTAACCCTTCCACAAAGTCCAAACAGATGACTTGCCAAGCTTGTTCGGGAATAGGTAATGGTTGCAACAGCCCCGATGGTTTACAGTGATCGACTTTAGCTTGTTGACAAATGGCACAAGAGGCCACAAACTGTTGAATGGTAGCCTTCATGTCAGGCCAACTGAATAGTTTTCTGATTCGGTAATAGGTGGCAGTAAATCCTGAATGTCCCCCAATTTCAGAATCATGCACGTCTTGTAAAACATGCTGATGAGCAAGTTGATTCTTGCCTAGCCAAATCCGTCCATGATGTCTGATGATGCCCTGATGCAAAGTAAAAGGTCCCATACTGTCATTAGCCTGCTGGAGCTTATGAATGAGCTGAGTAGCCTCAGAATCTTCTTGATAACCTTCCTTGACTTTGTCAATCCACTCAGGAACACATAATGACACTGGTGCTATGACCTCAAGAGGATGACATCTAGACAAGGCATCAGCTGCCTGATTACTAGGGCCTTGTTTGTAAACAATTCTGTATTGTAGGTCCATTAGCTTCAACAATTCTTTCTGTTGTAGCTTCGTAGTGATCCTTTGCTCAGTCAGATGTAACAGACTCCTATGATCAGTTTTGACCACAAATTCATGATGTTGCAAATAAGACCTCCATTTATCCACTACTAGAATGATAGCCATGCACTCTTTTTCATAAGTCGATCTAGCTTGATTAGTTGTACTGACAGGTTTGCTAAGATAAGCAATTGGATGACCTTCCTGCATTAACACAACACCAAAGCCCACATCACTGGCATCAGTTTTAATCACAAAGGGTTTAGTGAAATCTGGTAAACCCAAGACAGGAGCCTGAATCAGAGCTAGTTTCAGCTGCTGAAATGTTGTTTCAGTGATGGATGTCCATATGAATGGTGTATGTTTTTTGAGAAGATCAGTCAAGGGTTTGCACATCAACCCATAATGTCTGATAAATTTCCTGTAGTAACCAGTCAGACCCAAGAATCCCCTTAGTTCCTTCAGATTTGTCGGCTGTGGCCAATGTTTCACAGCCTCAATCTTTGAAGCTTCAGTAGAAACTCCTTGGCCAGAGATCACATGACCCAAGTACTCTACTTCAGGCTAAGCAAAAGAACATTTAGAGAGTTTGATATAAAATTTGTGAGCTCTCAATATGTCAAAGACTTGTTGTAGAAGCTGTAAATATTCAGGCAAAGTGTCTGAATAGATCAGGATATCATCCATGAATACCAAGATACCCTTCCTGAGCAAAGAAGCAAAGATCAAATTCACAACTCCTTGGAAAGTGGCTGGGGCATTTGTGAGTCTAAAGGGCATCACCAAGAATTCATATAACCCATTATGAGTTTTAAAAGCTGTCTTGTGGGTATCAGCTGGATTAATGCAAATCTGATGATAACCTGCTCTGAAATCAAGCTTAGAAAACCATTGAGCACCAGCTAATTCATCTATCAGCTCCTCCACTATAGGCATTGGGTGCTTATTCTTGACTGTCTGTGCATTCAGATGTTTGTAATCCACACAAAACCTCCACGTTCCATCTTTCTTTCTCACCAATTGAACTGGAGAAGCATATGGACTGTCACTATGTTTGATAATGCCATTACTTAACATCTTAGTCAGCTAGTTTTCAATTTCATCCTTCTGAGCAGGTGAATATCTATATGGTCTGATGTTCACTGGCTGAGCTCCTGGTATTAACTGAATGGAATGATCAAAGGATCTTGCTGGTGGTAGAGTTGTGGGGGTCTGAAACACATCCTCATACAAGGTCATGAACTGTTGGAGCTCAGGAATCTCAGGTAATTGCACAGACATGGCTACATCTTCTTGACTCATGTCATCCTGAACTCTGAACTGAATGCAATGAGTTAAAGCTTGTCTGTTAAGCAGTTCTTTAAGACCCATTCCAGTTATGGCTTTACACTGTGACACATCTTGGGTTATTCCCTGCAGCTGAACCCTCTGTCCTCTAAAGGTAAACTTCATCAACTTCTTTGCCCAGTGTACCCACATGGGGCTGCACTCTTTCAACCAGTCTTGCCCAAGTATCATATCAAAGCACTTGAGAGGTAAAATACCCACAAACGACATGAAAGTGTACCCCTGGGCTGACCACTATAGCTCAGCAATCTGTTGAGTACACACCATAGGACTGCCATCAGCTGCTATAAATCGAATGGGACGGCGGCTGCTGAGAGCAAATTGCAACTGTTGAGCTAGGTGATCACTGATAAAAGTTCCCCCACTTTCTGAATCAATCAGAATCAGCACTTCAACCTTTCCCACTCGTCCATGAATCTTCATTGTTCTTCTTTTTGTACAAGCTGATCTATCAGTCTGCCCAATGGCCAACACAACTTCCTCTACATCTTCTTCTGATAATGAGTAATCCTGATCCTCCTCCTCCAAGGCATCCAACAATTCTTCTATCACATGGATAGGTATCTGTGCAGGACACTTATGGTTTCTTTCCCATTTGCCCCCACATTTGAAGCACAAATTATTCTTGCGCCTGAAATCACGCAGGGAGGCCAGTATATCCTCAGTTTCAGACTTCTGATGAGTCAGTTTGGGCTTCTCCATCTCCACTCTCTTGAAATGGTCACCACCTAACTTGAACGTGGCTTTGTTGAAGTCCTTGCCTCCACTCTTGGATCTGCTTCTCTGGAGTTCTTCTTCTTGCAGGCTAGGCAATATACTAGTAGTTGCCACATCCTTGGGCTGATGCAAAGCAATTGCCGTGCGTATCTCATCCTTGAGTCCAGTCATAAACCAATTGACGAAGTAAGTATCATCATAACCTTCATTGTACAGCGTCAGACCATGAGCCAATTGCTCGAACTCCGCCTGATACTCCGCAATCGAACCCTTCTGCTTCAACCCTTCAAATTGCGTCAGAAGCAACTGATATTGACCTCTGTCAAAGCGCGACATCACCATCTCACACAGATAATCCCAATCGGTGACCCTCGCTCTGCGGTGCACTGTTTGAAGCCATGATGTCGCTATGCCTTTGAAATTGAGAGCCGCGAATCTTGTCTTCAAGGAGGGATGAACCGCATACACCTCGAAAACATTTCGCAATTATCACGCCATAAGCGAGGATTCTCGCCATCAAATCTCGGAAACTCAAGCTTAGGAAATGGTGGGGATCGAGCGTTTGCAGGTACAACATCATGCACTGGAGTAGTATGAGGAGGAAAGGAGCTAAGTAACGTACCCCCTCCGTAGTCTTGCGGCCGGGGTCCAAGGATCCCGCCGTAGTTCCCGCCGTGCCCCTTGGGCCACTCCCCGTCTCTCGAAGGTGAGCTCGAGGACGATCCGGGAGCCATGTTGAGGTCGACTCGCCTCATCATCAGTGGTGGTTGTGGTGGTGGTGGTGCAGATGCCGCAGTCGCCACCAATCTCGCCTCCAGCGTCTCCACCCTTGACGTAGCCTGTGTCACCTTGCCGACCACCTCATCCAAGGACGACTTCGTGCCCTCTGCTCTGTCTCGCAAGTCGCCAAACACCTTATCCGTCGTTGTTTGCCAAGCGCCCATGGTTCCCAGAGAGTCCAGCGTATCCTTCATCAAGGTCTGGAACCCGACGAGTTGCTTGCTCATCGTCTCAAACTGAGCAGACAAATACTTCACCGTCTTCGTCATTTCCTTCTGAAATTGAGTCGGTTTCTTCTTCGGCGCCAGTTTAGTTCGTCCTGAACTCGATGCGGACTCAATCCAACGACGAGTTCACGGATCTGATACCAAATGTAACGATCCTACTGAGGATCAAGTGAATTCCGACTCGGTTTCTGGGTGATAACGAAGAACATTCGTATTCAGGGAAGAATATTCAGAGTTTCAAAAATACAGGGGATGGAAAGGGGAGCAGAGGGGAAGCAGGTAGCGTAACAGAATTCGGTTACAGATTACATGTCCTTCTTCACCTACTACGACGCTTTATATACTTGCGCTTACCGCTGGGTAAACTATTCTACCCGGCCGGACCCATCAGTCAGCGCCAAACCAGCCTTTGCTGAAGAGGCTGGTTCAGATGCCTGTTGCCGGATGGCCAACGGTAGCCATCGTTGCCTTCCTGTGCTTCCTAGCCCGCCGTCCAGGGATCCTGACAGCACACTAATTAAGTACAGAGCTCCCTGTCCGTGTGTGTGTGTTTTCTAAAAAAAAAAAGGCGCACGTTTCTCGTTCCGGCGGCACGCAATCATGGACGAGTTCGTTGTTGTAAATGTTGATCGATCGCCGGATCACGGATGCATCATGTAGCTAGTATGCAGATTGCTAGCTAGCTAGCCTCTGGGTGCTCCTGAATTCCTGATCTGATCGTCGCATGTTTGGCTCGGAACAAGCCAGACGCACAACCCGATCGATCCTATATATGTACAGTGGCGACAAGTCCTGGCGAAGTGGCGAGTCGCGCGCGCAGAGACTTGTCACAAGAGCAGTAGGGTTGGATCGATCGGTAACAATGGCACAACAGTAGTTTGTCACGTGCAATACTGCTAAATTACTACGTATACTGTAGCTCATTTCTTAAAAAGTACTACTGCTATTGTACCTATACCGCTATAGTAGCAGCGTAGAGTTGCTGTAGTGGTATCAGCTATGGATAAATATAACCACCATAAATGTTTGAAAAATCAAAGATATACTTTGTTGCAAAAGTTACATTCAAAATCGTTAGAGACTATTCCATACACAAAAGATTCATATTTGTAGTCTGGATATGCACTCGAATATTGCTATTTTTTAAAAGAATTAATAATCTGCTGTAATGTCTTTGAATCTCATTTTTTAAACAAAGTATACACATGGATGTGCCAAGTTATATAATTTTTAATACCCTTTTCAAAGTACATTTCAGATGGATTCTCAATGTTTTAAGTTCAATATTTGGAGTGTTCTTAATGTATATGCAACCGCTTCTATTCTTGTAGCTCTAGATCTTTTCTGATATGTAATTCTTTTTTTTAAAAAAACATGTTCCATAAGTTATAATTTAAAAAATCAACTTGATGAAACTTGGTATACACATGTGCCATGTGCGCTACATAGAGGGGCTTTGTTGTTTAGTGCACACAAACTATGTTGCTTCTCAGCACATGACAACCAATGCCTTTATTTGTATTTTTGGAAAATTTTCATTTTCTACAACTTTAATTTAGTCATTAAAATTTTAAGGTATTAAAATGTGTATCTAAACCTATTGGGGCTTTTGGTGAGTTGACGAGATAAATAATCAAATGGTTAATATCTCTATCGAGGTAAGGACATGTTTTATATAATAAGATAAAACTGATGATTGCCATCATCTATTTTGAGTTTCAGTTTAGGGTCGATGTACTATAAATTTGATTCATGTTCTTTTTCTAGTGAAACCAGAGGGGTCTCCCCCTACTTGAAATTTTTATTAAGATGAAACAAAAGTTACATAAAAACATTTCAAGAGAAAGAAAATAAACATGTTTATTATCTTAGATATGCGTCTCTTCTCTATTCTCAAAAGCGTTATAAAACTCGTTGTCGGTGATTCGGATCTTTCCCTCTTTGTCTCTCATGATCAACATAGTAGATGAAAATAGTAGAACAAGTAGACACAAGATAAGGAGACTATTCTTTATTCCTCTGAATATCAGTGTTTACACATAAAGCTCCCTCGTATATATAGTCCTGCCAGTTCCTATAAATTTGGTAAGAGATCACATACAAACGGACTAGGATTAAGATTCTTCCTTTTCCTTTCCTTCTAGGATAGAGTCCATGTGTTTTACAACACTCTCCCTTGGGCGATTACCACCATATGCACATGCCTCGTTAAAAACTCCATCCGAAAACCCAGTGGGAAAACGGTTCTTGGAGAAAAGAGTACATCACATTCGTTAATTGTATTGCACATGTTGTCTCATTAAAAACCTTGCGTGAGAAACATTCAAGTAAAAACTCACATAGGGAAAAAGAGTACAACAATTAACCTTCTTGGACATGTATTCTTCAGGATCTATTATTCTTCATGAATAAATATTTATCTTCATGATCTATGCATAAACTTCAATATATTAGGAAATATGATCTACTTGATCTTTGTAATTCTAGTGGTTTTAATTACCTTCTAGGTAGATCAAATTGCTCCCCCTCATAAAGCCATCATTGAACTTCATTGTTCAAACCACACTTTTTATAAATGTGTGCTTAATAATGGTATGCGGTACCATAATAGTATATCTTTCAAAGGTTGGTTCCAATTCTTCTATGAATTATAATATGGGTATAAATAAGAGAAATATGATTCATGCATAATGACCACTTATTAGTTGTGCAAAACAAATAAATTTTTATACTTCAGGTAAATCCTTTCCAAGGATTGTAGGGGTAAATAAGTTATAATAGTTACTATCTTCTAGATATTGCATCAAACTTATACTAGAGTTTGAATACTTATAATTCTTAGTGAATTTTCAAATGATGTGTTCTACAAATCTTCGGGATTTAAATTCTACCACTAAAGAGTAAATCCAGTCTTGTATTTGACATTTAGGGGATAATTCAATTGTCAAAATCACCATTATTCTTATACCTTCAATGGTATTTAGAGGATATCAATACTTCATTGCTAGCTTTACATATATACACTTTATGAGTGTTTGCATGACATCCTCATGATGTTTAGCACTCCTCATTTTGTTTCTCTTGGGTCTATATTTACTTAGGGATTGATGGTGTTTATTCAAGAATCGACCGGTAAATCCTTCATGGATTAACTCCTTCAAGGATATTCTGATATTCAGTGAATAACATGTCACTTCTATGAGATATATTCTCTACTATATGTGATATACACAATGAGATAGAGATATTCAATATTAAGTCATTTGATGACTATTTCTTCTAGGACATGTTATTCTTGAGACTTTAATATTCATTCAGGAATATATTATACCTTACACTTCTTAATACTTAGTATGAGATTTCTATATATTGCGATTTATATTCTTTGAACTGTATGGATCTTCATAATCCACTTATTAACTGCATATTCAAATTCATTCATTTCATTTGCCAGAGATATAGCAAAACATTATTTCTTCTAAGTTGGAGATTCAACCTCAATTGCTTTCTTCATTGACCCGATATAATCGCTTCAAGCGACTTTGCCATGAACTTTGTTTTTTGGATCCAGATTCTCATAAGAGAATGCAATTATAGAGGTAACATTGTCGACAACTATTATTTTCTCCTAATATTCTCACAATGTGAGATTATTCTGTCTCTTTGTTATTTTCCAAAACAAGAGATGATTTGTTCTGCATACCCAACACTAATGATGCGCGCGCTTAGTATGTTGGATTTCATATTCATGATGATCCTCTCCATGAGGTGTTCTCTTCATGAGAATGGAGGAGTTTATTCTTATTTTATTTAACAATTATACACTAAACTAGAATCCACAGGCGTCCCCGTAGATTTTAGCTTTATAGTATAGTATACAACATTTAGTTTACTACTAGTAAACACAACTTCAGGTTTATAACTTCAAGTTACTCCTCTCATTTTTCAAAATATCTGACATATGCTCCGCTTCATGCTTTACAAGAGCATAATCAAACTATTGTTTGATTTAGTGTGATATTATTCCTGCTTCAAGCTTCAAGGAATATTTTTCTTTAGATCATTTTCCTTCTATGGAAATAATATTTGGCATTCAGAATAGGCTTTCTCTCCCCTAATGCCAATATTAGATCTTTAATAGCATACTTCAAAATATATCCCCCATCATGGGCTTAAAATAATTCAAATTCGCATATCTTCAACTACAGGTGAGGCCCATTCATATATGCTATGATAAATTTTTCTGGGAAATAATCACACACATATTTAAACATGGGGGCTATTAAGTAAATCCAGTTGTTTATAGCCTAAAAATAATCCAAATACTCATACATAAAAATGGATAATATACTTCAAATGTATAAAATCTACAACATTCAAATTCACATGGAATTTCTTCTAGAATTTTCTAATTGCCATAAATGCAAAAAAAATACTAAATGCATTTTCTTCATAAATCCCAAATCATCATAAGTATGTTATCTACTATCTTAATTCCATAATTATTCATCATATCTAATGGGTTAGTCTCCATTAAGTTAATTTCATATTAACTCTCCCCTGATCTCAAGCTGCTTAAACTTAGATCAATCATATTGCTTATGAATGCAATGCATTAGAAAAGCACATATTCATTATTTTAATAAAAATTATTTTGGCATAATATGCTAGATAGCCAACTTAATTGCAAGGGGAAAATTAGTACCTACAAGCTACAGATATAGCTTCCATGCTAATATGTATGTACAGGGAGATATAGTTGTAGCTCAACGGGAGCACAATATAGTGATACACATTCATGTGTAATGTGAAATATTGGTATTCAATCCAACAAAATAGATAATAACAAATACAAAGCTACAAGCTTCACTTAAATATAGATTTTATAAAACTCGTTGTCGACGGTTCGGATCTTTCCCTCTTCGTCTCTCATGATCAACATAGTAGATGAAAATAGTAGAACAAGTAGACACAAGATAGGGAGACTATTCTTTATTCCTCTGAATATCAGTGTTTACAACATAAAGCTCCTCCGTATATATAGTCCCGCCAGTGCCTATGAATTTGGTAAGAGCCCACATACAAACGGACTAGGATTAGGGTTCTTCCTTTTCCTTTCCTTCTAGGATAGAGTCCATGTGTGTTTTACAACAAAAAAGTCCACTAGCAAACCTTGTGACACACTAATTCAACCCCAATGTCAAAGTTTCTTCCTAGTTTATTCTGGGTAGGTTGGAGATTTTTTTGGACCAAATATTCAGCCTTCCATATATATATATACCGAATATTTGGTTGGGATTGGACTTCATCTATGTGTCGTTGTATGGTCTCTGGTGTTTTCTAACTTATTAGGTTCATGACTTAAATCTCATTATACTTCATAGTGATGACACTGGAGAGAAAAACAAGTCATGTTGGTCAAGATTACTTTGAAGTATTCTAAAGAAACCTAAAAATAATATCCACTCCTGATATGTTGCAGGCTATTGGTAAATTGATTATTTGGTGCTCATGCGTGTAACACCCTGGTGTTTAATCACTTAATTAAAACTTGATCATGCCATCATATGCATTAAACATCATTCACTTGATTAAGAACTTTGTTATGCATTGAACTAAAATGAGTTTAATTGGTTGTGTTTGATCATATGTATGAATGTTGGTCATCTTTTCAAATTCAAACTTTCAAATTCTAATCCAAACCCTAATTACAAAAGGGGGTGAATTAAACCCTAAACATGATTTTCAAAATCTAAAATGAATTTGCATATGATTGTTTAAGCAATGTGATAGAGCTCTGTTTGAATTACATTTGTTGTGTTTACAGTTTTTCAAGTGCTATTCAAGTTTTTGAGTATTTCAAAAGGGGGTAATTCTTTTAAAACGGATTTCAAATGTTCAAAAATGCATTTTCATTTCTAGATTGAATTTGAAAAAGTACATGTTGTCAAAAGTGTAGATCATAAAATTTGGATAAACTTTCGTATTCAAACTTTTTCATGAAAACCCTTGGAAGCTTGTGCTTTTTGCAAAATAGTCTTAGGGTCAGTTCAGTCATTTCAGCAAACACCTGCATGTCGAGTTGGGTCATGGCGCCGACACCTGGCCGGCCACCTGCCGACGCCGCAGCGCGCCTAATGTCGTCGACAAGCGTCCCATCATGTGTGTGGAATCGTCGCGCATTCTCCACACTCTTCAAAACGGGATGACATCCACCCCTTGCCACTCTTTCCACGCTAACGCTCTGCTCTGTTCACGCCACCGCGAGTTCACTCCGCGTCGTCGAGCTCGCGTGTGCCAACCAGTCACTGCCAAGCTCCTCATCCACCGCAATGACGTTCACAATGACCTAGTCCACCTCCCGCACTAGTCGGTTGAAGCTGCGAGCGCGCGAATTGGCCGGCGCAATGTCTTCTTCCTCGGCTCCGGCGAAAGCGTCGCCTCTCTGGTCCACCGTCGTCCGGGCTACCTAGAAGCCGCATTGCTTCTCTTTCTCGTTTCATCTTCTCCGTTCATCGCTGATCCTCGTCGGCTTCGCCGTTTCCTTTTTGGTGGCCTACAGCTCCGGGAACGACGTAGTTGCCGCTCGGTTCATCTTCTCCGCCGGCACGGTCTTCGTCGCCAGCACCCTCTGCTTCATCTCCGGTCGCGCTAGAAAGCGTTTCACAACCGGGGTAAGCATCTCGAACTATCCGTGCGGTTGGTTTTCCTTGAATCGAGCCGTTGTGCTCTGTCCGCGAGCTTCGCCGCAGTTCATGGCTGTCGCGGCGGTGCGCTTGTCAGCGGGACGTGTTAGTTCATCTTTTTCGAGTCCAAGTTCTGCGCTAGCTTCGCCTAATCGTCCTGAGTCTGTTCGCGCTGTTGGTTGTTCGAGCGCGTGCATGTTTTCGCCGGCGTGTGACGCGCAGATCTCTGCCGTCCGCCATCGCCGTCGGCGAGGTCATTACGTTAGGGTTTTGCTTCGCTCTTCTTGCGGTCCGCGTTGTTTGGGGACCGCTAAGCATGCTGGGGTGGTTGGTTGAGCCGATTTTGGCTTGTGTTCGCCGACGCATGTGCGGCCGCGTGGTCACCAGAGTAGGTTATAGCCTCGTTTTCTTTGTGCGTTTCGTTCGCGTTGTCTTCCTAAGCACGTTGAGGTGTTTGGTTGCTCTGGTGCATGCTTTTACTCGTCGGCGCACGAGCGACCGAGCTCGGACCGCCGCGGATGTCGTCGGCGAACGTTTTCTGAGGGATGGTTTTGAGCGTGTCGTACCTTGTTGGGTTCGGGGTGAAGTGCTGAGTCTAGCGCACAAGTCGATTTGCTTTTTGGTTCACCGACGGCGACGCGCCGCCGTGTTCTTTGGTCGTCAACGCTGCTGCTCTGCTTTGCTGACACTGACGCGCGGGACCCAGACGTCAGTGAGTGGGATGAAGGGTTTTCTTTATTTTCTGTTTTGCACAGTAATACTTTTTGTTATTTTCATATGTTTATTTCTGTGCATAAATAAATTCTGTAAAAATTTGTGTATGCTCTCTGTTATGTGTAGTATTTATGAAAAATATAACATATCCATGATCAGTACATTTTTAATCCTGTAAAAATGCTTAAAGTAATTAAGAAGTGACTTTTTCATGATTTTTCATGCTCTGTGTAATGCTCCAAACATTCTGGGAATTTTTGTGTAACCTTGATATACTTATATCTTACTGTATAAAAAGTTTGGGAATTTTTGGATGAACTGTTATACATGGCTATTTGTATAATTAATTATAAAATGATTAGAAACCCTAATGACTTTAGGTTTTGAGTGATTTTGTATTGATTGATGCAAATGGTCATTTGTCTATTGACAACCACAGTTTGGACATGTATTTAATGTGTTGTTTGCTCAGTGCTTTTGGACATAATTATTAACTTAGGTAATCAAGTAATAAGAGTTTGATTAATTTGCTTCATACTTTAGTTTAACTTTTCTTTCATGAAGGAAAGTTGTACTCAAGATGCTTAATCTGTTTTGTTCATCTATTAAGTACATGTTTGTGTGTTGCAAAGCATCATGTCTATCATTTCAAGCATCATCTAAGCATATCATTATATCGTGTAGATTGTTCGTTGGTTGGATTGGATAATCCCTCTTTTGAAGGGGATTTCTCTCTTGTTGAATATGAGCCTGAGTTTGTGTATCCCTCCAACCAAGGCAAGCCCCGGTACATTCAAACCCTACCTTGTATTTAAAATCTTTTACTTAAATACACTTATGGTTTATATTAATGCATTGTCTTACTTTATTAAATTCTACTTGATGCATAGCCTTATCCTTGTTTTACTTGTACCTTCTACCTTGACACTTTTTAAAGATGTAAACTTTTGCTAAAAATGCTTAGTATGCTTAGAGTTTTCTAGTAGGTGATTTCCGGTCACTTACACATAGCGTATTGCTTCGGCAAATGGTTATGCTCTTTTGAGAATGGAATGTTGTTGGAAGTAATAATTCGGGACCGGGCGGACACGGTGTTGGAGAGCCATCAGTGGTGACTGGTGAGCGGGTTCTTTCCGCCTGTGTCGTTAGGGCCTTGCCGTTGTAAAACGCTGAGAGTTGTGACTTTGGAGTACTTATCACATACTCTTGGGAAGCTGGACTTTGGCTATTCTCGTCTTAAGAACGGTCAAACCACACTGGGAGTGGAGAGAGATGGCGAGAGTAGTGTGTACCCTCTAATTTTGCGGAACTGGATGGAGGTGTACTGTGCTCTCGGGTGGCGGAACCCCGGTTTTGGCGAGAGGATCCAGGGAAAGGTAGTCATATGCGTGTTTTAGTGTTGTATATGTGTCACACCCAATTTTAAGGATAAAATTGAATATGAATAACTCATGTGTGCCCAGAGATCAATCACACACATAAGCCGACAAATCTTTGAATAGTACCATCACTGAGTGCTTATTACATAACGAATAATATTTATTAAACATAACAACGGAATGTAAAGATAACTCTCGCGACGAAGCTCCACTTCACAGGGAACGCCGACTGGTTGACCACTATCCTAGTACTCCTCACGGTAGTCTTCATAGCCATCTGAAGGGGTTGAGAAAGCAAGAGTGAGCACTTACGTACTCAGCAAGAGTAACATAGGGTTATGAAGCTCAAAAGGTTGACACTGTCTGTACTGCGGTTGCTTTTAACTTGGTCAAGTTTTACCAACACTTAGCTTTAATTATGCATAACCCAGTTGATAACCACATGATAAGAATAGAATAAACCATCTTAATAATTCAACAACATGATCATCTACACTGTGAGTTTTCCAAGCCGCTCGTAACCGTGAGCACGGCTATCATGATAGTTTTACACTCTGCAGAGGTTATACACTTTACCCACAAGCCATGTTACCCTGATGCCCGGGATAGCTAGTCCCATAATACTGCCGAGGTGAGTGGGCAGGGAACACTATGAAGTCTTTCAAAAGCTCTTTCTAACATGTAGCGGACCCTACGGACCCAATGCAAAGGGGAATATGGGACACCCCGATGGTACCACCCGCAGCGGTCCCCACACAAGCTATACCCCATAACCAGCTCGGCAAAGGTGTCTTTCACGAACCACAAGCATGCTAGTTCAAACTTTATACTTAACTAAAGCCAGAGCCATATAGCACTCGTGGTTGTATTAGAAATCCCAGCTTTTGCCCTACAGTGGGGTCCTACTCCATGTTACTACAAAAGCCAGTTTTATCTCATTGTTGCATATATTATTAATCAAGATTCATCTCAAGATCCATTATTGTAAAGCATAGCAAAGCTACCCATATGCATATAAACCCATGGTGACAAGGTAAAGGATAACAAAGGTATGGTATAGATCTAATAGGAATCAAATTAGACACATGCAATAATGACTAGATTGAATTATGATGAATAGGTAACAAGGATGATCCCATGTTAAACTTGCCTTGATTCCAAAGCTCTTGGTGATCCTGATCTGCTGTGAAGAACTCTTGGTCAACGAAGATCTCACCGGCTGTACTCGATCAACATCACCACGCAATCATCCGAGCAATCATACACGAAGCAAACAGGACATGATCAGAACATTACACCATAAACAATAAAGAGACTTTGAAAAGGTTATAAAACAGATCTATACTCTACTACGATCACAAAGACACGAGAACCACACTAATCGGATCTAAAACGAAGAAGTTATAGATTAAACGGGATTTTGAAAAGGACAGATTAAGCATTAGCAAATGAATTTTCCTTGGTTTTCAAAAGTAATTAACATAGGTGAAATCTATACTACTGGATAGAGCATGAAAATACGGATCTAACGCAACTCGAACGGGTCGATTTGGATTTAAAACGAAGAAAATTTAAGCATTTGAAATTTAGAGGCAAAGGGGAAATTAGGGTTTTATTTTATTTTGAATTAACTCAGACTTAAAAAGGAATACGTTTTCCCGAGGGGAAAACGCATTGCTGGAATACGCCTTCTGGATTGCGGGTTGAGGGGTCAAAAGTTCGGGGTCTCTTTAACAAAATCGCCACCCGAAGGGGTACGGAGCGATCTGGGCCGTCAGATCAAAGACGGAGGGAGGAGATTAGAAGGGGGAGGTGGACACGGTGGTTTCCCACCGGAGCAGAGCGGCGCTCGGCGGCACCATGGCCGGCCGAGGCGATTCCTCGTCGGCGTGAGCCGATCGGGCGTTCTGGGGCACCGTTTCCAAAACCGAGGGCACCGGAAGGTCGAGGGCGATGCCGCGAGCTCGCCTAGGGCTATGGCGAGGCAAGGGGACGGACAGAAGACACTCGACGACGTGGAACGGCGGCGGCGGGTGCTCGGTGCACGGCGGTTAGGGCGCGGACGGTCCAATCTGACCGGAAAAAGGTGCGGGAAGCATGCGAGGAGCACGGCGAAGCTATCTAGGGCCTCTGCGGAGCTCAATTGGGACGGAGGAGGGCCGTCGGCGGTACACCGCGGTGGCGGACCACGGCGCACGACGGCGGGATCGGACAAAGCGCAACAAAGGGGAAAAAGAGGGGCGGGATGTGTTGGACACTCACGCGAACGCGATGCGCAACTGGGCGAAGTACTGGGAGCGTCCAGGGGCGCAGAACGGCCTCTCGACGGCGAAGCAGAGCGGCGGCAACGGCGGCGCGGCTTTTGTGTGTGCAGAGCGATGCGAGTCGATGGGAAACGAGAGCGCGGTGGCGGCGCTATTTAAGGGGGCCGCGGAGGAGTCCGGTGCGGAGGGGGAACGCGGGGAAACCGCGTCGGCGGTTGCGCGCGCGGCGGACGCGGCGTCGCGGCGCCAGTGTCCGGCTCGGACACGAGAGGGGGAAGGGAGAGCTGACAGGTGGGGCTGGGATGTCAGTGAAAGGGAGAGAGAAAAGGGAGGCGCCGACAGGTGGGGTCACCGAGCCAGTGAAAGAGAGAGGGAGGAGAGGCGCGGCCTCGCGCGGGCCTGCGGAGCTGGGCCGGCCCACTGCGCAAGAGGAGGGAGGGGGATGAGCAGGCCGCGGGAACTGGGCCACTGGGCCAGAAGAAAGGAGTAAGGAAGAGAAAGGGATTTCCATTTTCCTTTTTATTTTCACAATTGATTTTGCAATTGATTTTCAAATGAATTTTTCTAGGGTTTTGAAAACCAAGCCACAAAATAAAAATGCAAGGGCATGAGATGCACAAACATGTTGGACCTAACATGGTATTTAATTCTAGTTTTATATATTTAATTCTATGCTTCACAAAATGATTTGAAATTAAATCAAATTAAACTCAAATTCGAATCTAATTTCACTATTCAAATTTTAGGGTGTTACAATATGTCGTGTGATAGGGAAGCCCCAGCTGGGATAAACCGGTTCGAATCGCCGTGTTCCTCGGATATGGAAACATAACCCCGCCTTTTTCATCGTAGTTAATGAAACTCAAATTGGATACTTGTTGGTTTCTTTCATGGATGGTTATTACCTTGTTATCAATCATAAATTTAGATTGATACTTGAGTAATCTTTTGAACGAATTAAATGAATTTCAATTCTTTTTATAAATGCTCATTTATGCAAAATACTTGATTCTTGCAAACCAAACCTTGAATCATATGACTTGCATATCTTTTGTCCACCAAATATTTTCTTTTGTCGGATAAGTTTTGTTGAGTACCCCGTACTCAGGGTTTGTTAACCCATGTTGCAGATGAGGGTCCCAATCCGGTTTGTGTAGCTTCGTGCTGCATGACCGTTGTTTCAGTTGATGATGATGAGGATAAGATGTCTTGCTTGACTCTTGGGCAAGAGTATCTCGGTTGTTTTATATATACTTTATCAGCAGCTTGATGCTTTATTATCGTATGACACTTAAGTTATGTTTCAAAACTTATGGTTTGTAATATGACTTCAAATTTTCGCTACTTTAATGTAATATAAATTATCGTATTACTTCTGCAATGTTTGTAATGAGGAGATCCTGTTCGGAAAGAGATGAATGACCCGTTGTAAAGTGGTGACACCTAACGGACTAATTAAGGATTAGATCATTTGTTTGGGATTAAGTCGGATGAACTATTAATCCTGACAAGTAGGCCCTTTCTTAAAAGGTTTTGTCACAATGCGTGAGAAGTTCACAAGCAACATAGAAGTTTTCTTTAAGTTTTCTTTCTTTAGAAGCTTATCACAAGCAGAAACAGACATGATCATAGTATTGTTCACAACAATGCGGGTACCTTAAATACTATGTCGGGGATCATTTTAAGCAAGTCCACTGGAAATACTCTAGCAAACATGAGCAAATTCTTTTAAATTTTGGTGATGTTTTAGGACAAAAAATAGCAACTATGGATCCATAAGCAAAGTACAAATGATTCAAACTTCACCTTTATAGGGGGATCAAGGAATAATTATCGAACTCACCAAAGAATTGGAAACTACCTAGATCTATTATTAGAAGAAACTGCATGATAAGAGGATACAAGCGAAAAAAGAAACCAATAAAATTGGTTAATGATAACGATATGAAGTTTGTGCAAGCAGTGACGAAGGCAGGAAATTTTTTCAGGTGTGACGAAGTTTTCTTTAAATCAAACATATGTAATATAACTATATATTAGGTCACTAAGAAATTATATGAACATATACTCTCCCCGTTCTAAAATGGACCTGTGGGCTGCTAGATAGATTAACATGGAGTTTGCTATGTAGGTCTATCATCATCAGGCCTACAAGGTCAAACAGGACAACTTATATTCACGTATATACATACAAGTATACTTGTTTCTTTTCTTTTTGTTTTGCCAAGTTTAGGTGTGGCGGACGTCCGCCACACCTTACCATACTGGTGGCTCCGCCCCTGTGTGTAAGTGAATGTAGCTAAGAAGCGTCGAGACATGACAAGTATACCCAAATAAAACAAAAAATTCACATAAAAAGGTCAAATTATTATATTTAAAAAAATTATCTACTGCTATTTTTGCGGGTCACCATGTTTCGGGCACGTTTTGATCTCCTTTAAAATTTTGAGCTCTAAAACTCTAATATAAAGTTGACTCAAGTTTAGAGCTAAATTTAGACCATCCGTTTGGAGATCTTAGCTTTAAAGTTTAGAGGTTCAGATGAAGGATTTTTTTGACGACCAATGAAGGGATTTGAGGTCTCTCAAAATTCTAAAGCTCGTCCTCAACAGAGAAAGATCTAGCCGAGCCAAGCTTCATGGCCCCCATCTGGCCATTCCAGCTGAGCCGGGAGCCAAGCTGGACTTGCTGGAGGAGCGCGCTGTGTATTGAACTGTTCATGACCATTCACGCACACTCTATGAGCAGCTGGGCCCACATCCCACGCCCATCCGTACATCCACTTACAGGTGGGCCCCTCTACCTGACCCATTTTCACCGGCACGGTGACTTCACCACCCGTCTCCCCCTTCCTCGTCTCGCCACCCGAGTCTCCACCTATATATCGGCCCCTGGCGGCGCGCCCCGGCCTTTCAAGTTTGCCCACACACCAAGGGAGGAAGAGGAACACACACCGAGGAGGCCGCAGCAGGGCAGAGTACAGTACACCCCCCGCGTTTCGGGAATGGCAATGCTGCTGCGCCCGGCGGCGATCGCCGGCGGCCGGCAGGTGTGGCCGGTGGCGGAGGACGAGGAGGGGGCGCGCGAGGCGGAGGCGGCGTCGCAGCGGCTGGTGGAGGCGGTGGCGCGCGGCGACGCGAGGGAGGCTGGCGAGCTGCTCGCGGCGGGGCGCGCGGACGTGAACTACGCCGGGGTGGTGTGGCTCAGGGCGCGGCGCGTCGCGGAGGCGGAGCCACGGGAGGGCGCCGCCGCCGAGGCGCGGGCCGTGCACGAGGAGATCCGCGCCGACGTCTCGCCGCTCTTCCTCGCCGCCGGCAACGGGGACGTCGCGCTCGTCCGCGCCCTGCTCGTGAGTGATCAATCACGCCCCTGTTCCAGTTCCCCCGCATTCCCTCCATGCTCTGTTTTCTCGCGTCGGAATTTACTGACTATCGACTTCACGCTTGTTTGTTTTTCCATTTTTTTATATGCTTTTGGGCCTTGCGTTTTGGGTCCTACACAATTAATCGTTCACAGAGTAATCCGATCCCAGATTTGGCTTGCGACGCCGAGCTGTTCGTGCGTAGCGCCGTAGCCTCTTCTCTTCCTGATTCTTTTTGGGCGGTTTTAGTGCCAATTTGTTTTGAAATTTGCCGACCACTGAAGAGCGTGTGGTTCATTGCAGCGATGTAGGCTAGCCTTTTGCACGTTATATTGCCTTCCTTTACCGGGTTGGTGAAAAGCGATACGCACGGCATTTTCGAATGGTTTTAGCGGGCGCTGCCACTATTTTTTACTTATATAATGACTGCCACAAAATCCTACATCTTCGCCTCGTTTCCCTTTGCTAGATAAAAAAAAAACTGATATGCATATCCACACTGTTGATTCAAGTACGAGCCACCAACTCGGCTCGTTCTCTACGCCAATCATAGCTCTACGTACTGTGTAAATGCACGCGCATGGCAAATCCCATTTTTGTAGTGCCTACCACATCAATACAAGTTGGAACCAAAAGATTTTACCGGTCCCACTTGAAATCTTTTGCCCTTTGTATAGCTCGGAGTTATGAGTACGGGTTCGTATAGGCAGATAAATGCAAAGCAGAATACATGATACCTGTACTCTACTTCCCTCTCGATTGCTTGGTCCTTTTGCATACTATACTATACTAGTGCTAGTACTTCCCTCTCACTAAGAGATGGATTATGAATCTTAATAAAAGGATTGCTCATTATGCTGCAAATGGCTGGGACCAAATTATGCGGTTCATTACTAGCCTAAAATCATTTGGAACCTTTAATCACTGTGATTAATAAGTTCCAGTAGGCCTACACGGTCCTACCGATTCTCATGGCTGCCCTGCAATGCAATGCAATGGGACCATTCTCCACTTTTGCTGCAGATCTTTATTGGGTTACGGACACGTTCGTTCTCTTCCATAGGCAAGTAGTAGTAGAAATCGTCAATCGGGGCATGCAAAGCAGCCTCTACGCTGGGGAAGCGGAAGCTTCCTGCTGGGAACACTTCGATATCCTTGGTATACGTGTAGGCATTGGCCGTGGTGTCTAGTTGTACTCGGTTTATGTACTGATATGGTATTGTACCGGCCTGCCTACCAGGTACCGCCGTCCCAATGTAGTCGACTCGCAGTATACACCAAGTTCTTAATTCTACTGTCAGTTAAAGAAGGAGCAGTAGCACAAACAATTTCCACCGTGATGTCGCGTCAAGCAACTGGGCACGCATGGAGATCCATAACTGTAAACTGCAGGCGTGTAAACTATTCTTCCTAGAAAAATTAAATCTTGGGCAGTAGTAGTATTTTAGTGGGAGGATTGGGAGACAGTGGTAGATGGGTTTGACCTGAGCCCTGTGTTTGTTAACTTGCCAATTCTAACATAATCAGTTGGAGTAGAAAGCAAACCCGGCCAGTGTTTGTTATTTGTTAACTAGTGCAACCAAGTACAACAGCTCAACACTTTGGTAGAGACCAATATATTCCCCTCGTGAGCGCGGTCGGGTGTGGGATCACCGGTCACGTGCCCCCCGCCGGGTCTCCGCTGTCCGCTCTCTCTGTCTAGCTCCAGCCTCCGGCCACGTTCCACGTCTCCTTCGTGTGCGTGTGCCGCGTCATCTTGAGCTCTGGTACGGGATCCTATGTACTTCGATCGCCACCTGCGCCTCATCAGTCCCTAATCGACCTTAGTAGGTTTTAACCGCGCCCTAATCGACCTAACCGCGCTCGTCCAATTTCCCCCTCGTGTCGTGCAAGGATCAAGATCCCTGTGTCAGCGGAACGTGGTTGAGGCCTTGGAGGATCTGGTGGCCTTTGGGGGCGAGATGGGACCTCTGTCCTTTCGGGCCGTGCCGTGTCGTGGCACGGGCGTCCGGCGCGCGGTCCGGCTGCCGGCGTCATGGGCGGCGCCCCATTGAATGGGAGTGGATGCCGCTGCTGCCGCGGCATGCGCCCGGCATCGGCCACGTACTTTTGCTGCTCGGCACGGCGACTGTGCCGTCGTCTCCTCTGATACCTCTGCCGAAAGTCTAATGAATGCCTCTGGCAGTGGCAGGCGGCTCGCCCATGGCCGGCCGGCCGTGCCCGGGCCCTTGTCCCGGAACACGTTGAAGCATCTTCTTTGATTTCTTTGGAGCTCTTTGCTCGGACGGATAGCATGGAGTAAAGTGTAGCGCCGTGTGGCTGTCCATCCTTCTCCGTCCTCTTCGATCGACCGGACAATCATGGCCCTGAAACTCGCATGCTGCGTGGCCAGGTAGTGTGGGACGATAGTCTTCGTTACATCCTCTGCCTGAAATCGCTCGTCTGTCATGACGAATCACAACACTTGGTCGTCTACCCGTGCGTCTTCCGAGCCGGATCACTCACCACCCGTGGGCAGTTGGCAAACTGGCAAAATATTACCTGGTCGAGTAAAATCTCATCTCTCATCCATGTATGATGTATGCCAGGAAGCTCACATGACCTGCATCTGAAGCCAGATGCTGGTGCGCCCTGCCGCCCCAATGCGTCCAAGCCGAACCAGCTGTGAGCTGTCTGTATTTCATCGCGCCATGAAATGAAGCCATCTCCAGCCACGACTCCATGTCCACCTCCCGGCCCCCCAGGCCAGGTAGTAGGACCGGTCGACGATCCTTCTCCTCGGCTATCTGCTGTATTAAAGACGGCAGCGCATGTGTCACAGAAGCCCGCAAGCCCGGCCCAGCGCCGCGCGCGGCACCGCAGTTGCCAGTGCAATGTATTGGGCGTGGTACGGAGGCCGGGCGCTAGCTCGTCCGTATCTTGCCGTGTCGTCTTCCCTGCCCTGTAGCCACCAGCCCCTCGTCTCTGCCACCGGCCGGGTAGCGGCCCCGGCCAGCTGTATCCCCTGCTCGGCTGCTCTGCGCGCGTTGCTCCTGGGCTGCTCTGCGACTGCCAGTAACGCACGCACGCACCTGTCTCTCATGCACAGCCGCGGGCACGCCCTCCTGCCTGCGGCCCAGCCCTCATCAGTTCGTGTTTCATGGGCGTGGCCTCCTTGTACTGTGGCGTGCCCCAGCGGAATATTGACGATGACACGAGGACGCTGCCTGACGACTGTGAAGAACATCACCCCTCGTCCAACAGTGTGCGTGTTTTTTATCGGTGTTTACTGTGTGTTGCTCGTGCTAGATCTTGGGCCGTGTTTAGTTCCGGATTTGGGGTGGCCGAATCGACACAGTGCCATCCCCGAACACTGAGCACTTTTGTTTTTTAGTGCTAATAATTATCTAAAAATTAATTAATTAGATTTAAAATGTTCGTCTCGTAAAGTACAACAAAACTGCACAAATAGTTTTTGATTTCATCTATATTTAGTACTTCATACATAGGTCGACATTTCGATGTGATGGAAAATCTTTTTTTTACATAGTGAAATTTAGGGGTGAAATTTGGGAACTAAACACGGCCATGGTGAGATGTGAATGCCTGGCTGTTAACCAGGAGCATCCATCCATCCCTAGGACAGTAGGACCTGCTTGTGATTAGATGTCTGATGGGTTTGGATCGCGACACCGATGCAGCAACTCTTGTCGCCCGATTTTGCGAATCGTACGGCGTACTACGTTGCAAAGTAGGGAGGCATCGTTTGCTTCTGTGGTGGCAATTCATTTACTGTTCAAGTGCAAACGCACAAGGCAAATGTGACTTGCGAAGCCGACGGAGGGTGGTAGTGGGCCAGTGGCACACGATTTTTTTTCCAGCAGTTCCGGCAATCCTGAAAGATAGAGAGGACCATAGGTACTACCACTGTGCGCGGCGAGGCGGTGCCACTGCCACCCCCACGCATGAGGATTTCATGAGTTGCGTAACCATGGATATATAGCAATCACCCTGCAGAATTTTGACCAGATTCCCTCCTTCCAGGAGGCGGCCCCCTCCTGTCTCTTGCGTAAATGAATTCCAGCCATGGAGCAACCACTGCTCCGGTTGTTTCCAGTGACCTGACGCGGCCACTCCATTTGGTGGCCCGCACAGCACCGACCTGTCCGAGTGACCGGAAATAGTAGTAGTAGTAACAGCGACATTTGTTACCCGGACAGCTGTTGTGCAGGTCCCGATGCTCATTTTTTGTCACGCCCTGTTCGATGCTACTATTGCTTCTTATCTTCAGTGTTTATAGCCGGTCAAGGAGAAGGAATACTGCTACTGGTAAAAAAACCAAAAACCTGAAGCAATCAGTGTAGGTGGAATGTGCATAAGAGGGGGGAAAATGTAATGTGGCATCATTAAGTTGATATCATTGATCTCAAAATTGTTTCACGAGCCTCGGTTACGGACATTGTGTAATGTGTGCATAAGAGGGTCCTCCTCTTTAGCATTTTACTGACATTGATCTCAAAATTGTAACGTGTGCATAAATAAGAGGGTCCTCTTCTTTAGCATTTTACTGACATTGTGTTCCATTGGATGCTTGAACTTGCTCAAGAAAACCATCTGTCACATGTTATCTGATGGTTCACGGTTCTCACTTCGCGTGACTCGCGTGCAGGCAAAGGGAGCGGACGTGAACGGCAAGGTGTTCCGGGGCTACCCTACGACGGCAGCGGCACGGGAGGGGTGTGCGGAGGTGGCGGAGCTACTTGTGCGTGCGGGCGCGTCGCAGCCGGCCTGCGAAGAAGCCGTCGTGGAGGCTGCGCTCCAGGGCCAGGCCGCCCTCGCGGCCATCTTCATGGGCTCGGACCTCGTCCGCCCCCGCGTTGCAGTCCACGCGCTCGTGTCCGCTGCGGCGCGCGGCTTCGTCGACGTCGTCGACACGCTCATCAAGGTACTGGACCTTCGGCCCTTCCTTAATATGCAGTGCTCTCGTGGTTGCGATCGCATCCAGTTTCAGAATCAGAACGGTAGAAAAGCGCTAGTGTCCATACTGTAATATTGTTGCATTCCACATGTAAGGCCCAGTATGTATGTTGTGGGCCTAAAACGTTGGGTTTCCATATGGGCTTTTGCATCATGAAACATCGCAAGCGGAACGGTAGTGAAAGGCAGTGAACAGTGAACATAGCTGATGAGCTGAGGCGGTCGTTTAGTCCCACCTCGTTACTCGAGCTGGATCTTAACCAATTTATAACAGTGTGTGCTGCGACTGCAACGTGTTCGTAAAAAGGAGAGACGGTTGGCATCTCCCCTGACAGGGACGGGAACACCCACTTCGGCGGATCTTACCCAAATTATTTACACTTTTTTTCACATACAAAACTTAGCAATTATCAGTTTGTTACAATATGTGAATGAAACTCGAAAAAATTATTATTGTTTTTATGTTTAGAAACTTATTACTTTAGCAATCAATGTCTGGTACAATATGTGAATGAAACTCGAAAAAATTATTATTGTTTTTATGTTTAGAAACTTATTACTTTAGCAATCAATGTCTGGTACAATATGTGAATGAAACTTTAGCTATTAGTATTTTTTTTTGAACTTTACTACCAGTATCAGTTTGTTACAATATGTAAGTGGATTTCAAGATGGCTGTTTCAATTTCGCTCTCGAGCCCTGAATTCTTCTGATTCCCACAAACGCAGTGTGGAGCTGATCCAAACGCGACCGCCCGGGTGCTCCTGCGCTCGCTGAAGCCATCCCTGCATGCCAACGTCGACTGCACGGCGCTCTTTGCCGCAATCGTGAGCCGTCAAGTCGCCGTGGTCCGCCATCTACTTCAGGTGCGCATCATCTGTGAACAGCAGACGCAAAATACACCCATGTCCTGTCCAGGTGGGGTGGCGATTGACACCATCTACAACAAAATGTTCAACAGGCCGGCGTGAAGAGGGACACCAAGGTGAGGCTGGGAGCATGGTCCTGGGACGCGTCCACCGGCGAGGAGCTGCGCGTCGGCGCCGGACTCGCCGAGCCATACGACGCGGTATGGTGCGCCGTGGAGTATTACGAGTCCACGGGCTCCATCCTGCGCATGCTGCTCCGTAACGGGTACACATCGACCGCCGCGCACCTCGGCCGGACGCTCCTCCACCACGCCATCCTCTGTGGCAGCGCTGGTGCTGTGCAGACCTTGCTGGCGTCCGGTGCAGACTCGGAAGCTCCCGTGAAGACGTCCAGGAGCAGCAGGTCCCGGCCAGTTCACCTTGCCGCGCGCCTCGGCCAGCCTGAGATCCTGCGGATGCTGGTTGACAGGGGCTGCGACGTGGACGCGAGGGCGGAGGCCGGCGACACCGCTGCCGTCCTCTGCTCGCGCCACAAACGCGAGGACTGCCTCGGAGTTCTCCTCTCCGCCGGCGCAGATGTCGCGCTGCTGAACTCGGCCGGCGACTCCCCGGCCTCCGTTGCGTCCTCCGGAGGATGGAACACCGGCTTCGAACGGGCTGTCATCGGCGCGATTCGGTCCGGGGCCATCCCACGCTCGAGCGACCGGAACGTGTTCTCCCCGCTGATGTTCGGCGCGTCGTGCGGCGACGGGACCGCGATGGAAGTGCTGCTCGCCCAGTCAGACGTGGACGTGGACGAGCAGGACGTGGACGGCTGCTCGCCCATAATGGCTGCCGCCAAGATGGGCAACGTGGAGGCCTTCCGCGCCCTCGTGTTCGCCGGCGCCAACGTGAAGATGAGCAACAAGCGCGGCGAGACGGCCATCGCGCTGGCGCAGCAGAGCAAGAAGAGGGACCTCTTCGAGCAGGTCATGCTCGAGTTCGCGCTGGAGAAAGGCATGCCTGGAGGCTTCTACGCGCTCCACTGTGCCTCCCGGCGCGGCGACGCCGCGGCGGTGCGGCACCTCGCCACCACGGGCTGCTGCGACGTGAACATCCCCGACGGCGACGGCTACACCCCGCTGATGCTCGCGGCCAGGGAAGGCCACGCGGGCGTGTGCGAGCTTCTCATCTCCTACGGTGCTCGCTGCGACCTCCGGACGCCGTGCGGCGAGACGGCGCTCTCCCTGGCGCGAGCAGCGCTGGCCACGGCGGGGTTCAACAAGGCCGAGGACGTGATCATGGACGAGCTGGGCCGGCAGGTGGTCCTCCGGGGCGCGCACGTCAGGAAGCACATCAAGGGCGGGCGCGGGAGGCCTCATGGCAAGTCGCTGCGCATGGTCGCCGCGGCGGGCGTGCTCCGCTGGGGCGGGTCGAGCCGGCGCAACGTGATCTGCCGGGAGGCCGAAGTCGGTGGCAGCTCGGCGTTCCAACGGCACAGGCAGAGGAAGGGCGACGCGTATGAGCCGGGGCTGTTCCGCGTGGTGACTGCGACAGGGAAGGAGGTGCACTTCGTGTGCCAGGGCGGCGAGGAGGCCGCGGAGCTGTGGGTGAGGGGCATCAGGGCCGTGACTAGGGCGGCGTTTGGCAAGAGAGGCAAGGAGTGATGAGTGCTCTCTGTCACCGTTAGGCTCTGTTAGGTTGCACCGACCGCGTGCTTGTAAAGAGTTGTAGCGGGCGTAGAGGGGCTTGTGTGGACGTGGGTTTGGTGTGGTGTGGTGTGCAGCTGCGCGGGTCTTCAGCTCGAAGGCTTTGGCTGCTGGGTTTGGCTTGCCATGATGGTTTTTGGTTCAGGGCCATGGGGTTGTGTTGTGTATATAGCCTGGGTCTGGGTGTTGTCTCGGCTAAGTTGCTTTAGCTAACTGGCTTGTAGTGCGTTTCTCTCTGAACTATCAGTCTCCTTTGCGATACTTCGCCATTTGAGTTAGCAGACCACTATAGCACTACGCAATTTCTTCGTTGCGGTCGCAAAACATGGTATGATATGGAATAAATTAATAATTCTAGTTCAATTAAGATACGCATATGGTACCTATGGTTTATGTGACTAAAAATGACGACATTGCTACTTTTAAACAATGATAATGAATTATGGTCTTATAAATTATTTATGTCTCTCATTATCTATTTATTTATAAACTTTTACATATTCCATGACTTACATAAGTTGTGGAACACTATGTTTTTTTTTCTTCTTAATTTAAGTATGTTAGACATGTAGACATGTGTTCTTTGAATTGTGTATAGTTAAATGTCTAATTATACCCACTATTCATAGCACGGGCGGAGCTATATTGCTCCTAGCCGCACCCACAAATCTTTCCACAAATCTTTTAAAAAACAGTGATTATGTTCAATTTTTCACCATATATGCACTTATAGAATAAAAAGCTATGCAGCCACAGGGCTAGCCCCCCCCCCCCCCTCTCTGATTTTGCTCTAGCTCCGCCACTAATTCATAGTACCTTGCCTTGAACACTTCTCTGCATCACTCAATTCACGTGTAAAAGAGAAACACAGATCGCTTCAAACTGAAATAACGTGTAACAGGGATAGCTAAAAAAACAGCGATGTCTTTGGCACCACTTGCAACCTATTTGTTAAATAGAAACATGAAATAAGAAGCAACTTATGTATAAGTAGAAGCTGAGAATAATTAGTGCCAACCACGCATATCAAACTGAACTCAAGTTTCTTCGTTCTGCAAGTTTTAATCATAGACCGCACGACTGAAATTATATCACCACCAGCTAACCTGTCCTGGTCATCTCACTGTTCTGAACTGCTATCAGTATAGTTAGAATGGGACAATAAAATTTATATCCTCCACTCAGCTGCCAAATCGCAGCTGCTCAACATTGTTGGAATGTAAACAAAACACAACTACTAAATGAAACATAACTCATCGACACAGATCGCTTCAGCTTCCGCTGATTTCCTTCTCCTTAGCCTTGCACATATCATCTGCCGACTTTATGAACTTCTTGGTCAATTCTTCAACCTGGCGGAAACTTAACAGGTTAAATATTCAATGGCAGGCAACATACTTATTTTTCGCACTGTTTCAAATACTCACCTCCTTCTCAATCCTCTTTACATCATCCTTAGGCATACTAGATGCTGATTTCTTTATCGTATCAAGTGCCTGAACAAATATGGCAAAGTTTATTATGCTACATAATGCATAATAGCATAACGCACTGGAGCTGGTGATAACTGAAATCCAGTAATACTCAAAAGTCCTAGGCTCCAAGCTAGTTTAGTCTAGTGGAAGATTTTGAACATAATAAATTTAGCTTTGAGAGCCAGATACTAGGCCGAGTGAGATGACAAAAATATTTAAGCACACCAGTGAACATTACCCACAATAGGAACGCTCATCACTAAACATAGACCAATCTATTAGTCTTCATTTCTGATAATGAAATGGAAGATTGAATGAGCTCAACTTAGTTTTCTTACTCATAATATCACTAAATGATCAGAGAATAACTTGTCAAACTTGCTGCAAGTGTACCCTGCCCCCAATGCATAATAAATCTAGAAAATAGACATACTTTTTTTTAGACGACGCCCACTGGGCGCATTTCTCATTAAGCAGCAAAGAAAATAGACATACTCAAGTATCACCTACTCGCCAAACGTATTTCTCCTAAATTCCAAGTGTCAAACTAATGTTTAGTTTAAAACTTGAATCAACTTAAACTGAGGAATAAGGCATAGGATTATCCACATAGCTACTGCCATCACCAGAATAGATTAATTAAAAGAAGAAGAAAAAAGAGCAAGCCTGTGTTACCTTTTGGCGTGCTCTTCTAATACTTTGTTTAAAATCTTCTGCTGATTTAGTAACAACCTTGCACAGTGCCTATACTTAGGCACCGAAAAGAATATGTTAGTTGTTTCCATACAAATGAATTAGTATTAAGTCGGCAAATCTTACCTGTATATTCTCCTTCGTCAACCTAGGCATGCATAATAAAACAAAATTAGCAGAAAGAAGCAAATTTAAGAGTGTAGTTACTGAGTTATGTTTATGTAGACTAAGTTATCCCAGCTGCCTCTCCATAAATATTAAATGTAATGAATCTCAAGTTTGTAGACCATGCAATTAACTCTTTGAATCAGTAATAATATTATAAAAGCTGTTAAGTAAAAATCATTTCGCCTTTGGAGGCTGGTGCCTGAAAATTTATTGTCTAGAAAGTAGAGACCACTGCTAAAGGTAAAACATAACAATACATACATACCAACTATTGAAATACGAGATAAACAATAACCATCAACATCAAAGGAAACACTTACGGAGGGATAGCTGCAATAAGCCTATTCCCATCAGGTGTTGGATTAATGCCCAATGGTGATGAGATAATAGCATGCTCAATAGGCTTCATGGACTGTGGAGCAACAGATTAGAAATGAGTCGAAGGGAGCCTAAAAGCAGAAGCCCAAGTACAATTCACATTGTTATGTTATTTAAGTCCAAGGCAACAGGTAACAAACACATTAACATGGCATTTGGTGTTGAGGCATGTAACAGAAACTTGTGATGAAAAACAACCCCAAACATATCTTCTGTGTATCATGTATTAGATTTTCAGGAAACTTGATTTAATCCTCCGGAAAACAAATTATTGATACAAAAACTGCATCTACTTGACAACAAATTCTACCAGCTTCAGCTAGTAAAATTTAAGGAAAGAGATGCTTCTTACAGTAGGATCATAAGGCATCACTGATAGGGTATGTGCATCCAGGACAGAAACAACGGCAATGCGATTCAATGCAACTTTAACACCTGCATTCTCCACCATGATATGGTCAAGCATGCCTGCAGAACAGATATATTTTTATCATTAGACGGAGAAACTGCACTGATCAACAAAAGGAAAATAAGAAAATTGTAGCAAAGGCAAAGGCAGCAATATTAGGTTACCGGGAGTAGCTCTTCCAGTACGTAGTTTGCTCAGCTCTCGTGACAGTGCGACCACTGCAGCATCCATTTGTGAAGTGGCAGCTGATTTGACAGTTGGTCCAATGTCAGGAACAGCTTGAACAGTGTCACCTCGATCATCCTCTACACAGCCAGCCACAAACAAAGAAAATGTGATTGGTCCATCAAGGCAATGCTTCTATAACCATCCTTCTTCGACAGTCATAAGACCCTGATGTGTCCATTTACTTGTATCAAATCAAGGACCTAATAATTACTAGTAACACACAGCAGGAACTGAGCTGCCATTTCACAACATCTAACTATCCAAGGAGGGGCGGGTGCACAAGCACAACTTACTCGATTTCTTCCCCTTCGCGAAGCCTCTTCGGTTCTCGAAGATGAAGAGCCGCGCTGGAGCGAATTCCCCGGCGGCAGCAAGGGATCCGCCAGCTGGGAGGCGGTGCACGGTGGTGGAAGCGGAGGAGGCGGCCGCGGAGCGGAAGGAGCGGGCGGCAAGAGCCGCGCCTCGGCGAAGGAGGAGGGCCATGAGGGCAGGGATTTGGGGTTCCTCTGAGGCTGGTCTATAGAAGGCTCAGATGGTCAGGTTTCCTATCAGCTTACGCCGGCTAGCGGCAACGACGGCGGCGGCGGCGGCGACTGCGAGGGGAAACAGAACAAGCAGGTGGTTTTGCAAACTTGTCCCGTTTTCCGTGGGCTTTTTTACCCGTTTGCGACCAAAACGAGAAATGGACGCTTTGCTGTTCTATACAAAGTTGGGTTGTGTGATCGCGGTCTCCCGCAATGGGCTTTAACAGCCCAAAATTTTAAGGGCCCATTTATTTGGCCATTTGATTCACGTTAAACTCTCTCTAACTTAAAGTCTGTTTTTGTTTCTGAATTCTAAAATCGGGTAAACTACGACACTGACTTTTTTAGAACATAAATCTATAACTAAGTGATAAAATACATGTGCCAGCGTATAGTTGTTGCGGAGAGTTTGGATGACCGTCGAGCGTGTACAGGAACCGCTGAGTTTTGAGAAACCACGCTGAATTTGCCGTCCGTGCTCATTTGAGAGGATCGGAGTTTTTTTTTTTGAGAAGATATTTAATAGGACTGGACTTTGGAGGTTGATCCCGTAACTGCAGGACCGCCGCCAACCAATTTGAGAACACACACTGCTCAGTGCTCACCAACAACGGAACAGGGAAAGAAAACGCGCAAATATAAAAAGCCGTATCTTGGAAGCTACTACTATGCAGAGACGGCCGCAGTGATGCCAACGAAATGTAGCCGATCGCACGGCACAACGACCTCGATCGGCCTCTGCTCATTTATAGCGGAGAATTTGATCAGAGGCTCATTTATAGCGGAGAATTTGACCAGAAACCGCCCGCATGCAGTCACCATCGCGCTGGCATGCGCCCTCTGTGCCTGCCCAGGCGGCTCAGCACGCATCGGAGGGAGAAGCAGTTTTCGGCTTCGCAGCGGTCACCGCCCGCCCGCTCCGGGCCGAGACCTCCGCGCACCCGTGCCGTACGTGACATGTCGTGCCGCGGTGGCCAAGCGCATGCATCCCGTGGCACGTACGGTCTCAGCGCGTCAGGTCAGAGCAGGGCATCGAGCTACAGTAGTTCCAAGGCACAGCACAGTACGCCAGCGACACGTCAGCCATGTCGCTGCCTGCCTGCGCTCATCGTCAGCCACGCTGCAGCGCACAGGATGAGACGAGCAAACGACGTGAGGCGCCGGGCGTCGTCGTGGGTGCAGCGGTGCGCGCGGACCGCGGACTCGGTCCAACTCCAAACACGTACACGGTCCCGGTCCCGGTCCCGGTTCCGTCCCCGTCCGGAGGCCGGAACTGCGGCTCCACCGTCGCTGGGCCCCGCGGGACCGAGAAAAATTCGCGCCGAGATGTCACGGCCAGCCACGGCCGTGCTTCACATCGCTGCTGGCCCGCCCGTTTCCCGGTCTTGTCTCGGAACCCCGTCGCTACCTCTGAGCTGCCGCTTTCTCTCGTCCGTCTCTTGTTGCAGCGCTGCTGTCCTGTCCACAGGACGGGACGGGTCCCGTCGAGAAAACTTGAGTGGAAACCATCAGCGGATTCCCGTTCCGCGCGAGATACATAAGCCGACAGCCACCGGTCGTTGCGTCTTGCTCATCAGAATTCAGAAGGCTAGCTCGGAGCTCACACCTCAGCAACCACCGAGCAGTCCCGGCTCCGGCTCAGCGACAAGCGCGCTCGTGCTGTGTGTGTTGCGTGCGCCGGCCGGCGGCGATGGGGTGGTGGGAGAACGCCAAGAGCGTGTTCGGCGACGGCGGCAACGTCGGCTGCTTCCCGAGGATCGGGAGGAAGCAGGCCAAGAACTCGTACGCTTTCCCGGCGGACTCTGGGAGCGGTACGTTAATTTTCTGGTCTCGTTTCGTTCCGTTTCGCTTTTGGGGCGGTTTCTGTGTCCGTGTTCCAGTACAGTTTTCGACTCAGAAACCCTTGGGGGCGGCAAACGAGAATCCAAGCACTCTGTGCAGTTCACTCCACTCCACTCCATGGCCTCACACGGCAAGCCAGAAGTTACTGACGCGCGGAAAAACTACTTTTGTGGGTGCTTTGCTTCAGAGAAACGGAGAGGATCGGGCAGCCCCGTCCCGGAGGAGGTGATCACGGTGGAGGTGCCGGAGGTGCCGCTGCGCGAGCTCAACGAGATCACCGCGTGCTTCTCGGGCGAGAAGCTGATCGGGGAGGGGTCCTACGCCAAGGTCTACCAGGCCACGCTGCGGAGCGGCAGGCTCGCCGTCGTCAAGCGGCTCGAGAAGCCATCCAAGCACGCGTCCAACGTCGTCTTCCTCAGGCAGCTGGGCGTGGCGTCCAGGCTGCAGCACGACAACTTCGTCCGCCTGCTTGGGTACACCATCAGCGGTCACCTCCGCGTGCTCGTCTACGAGTTCGCCACCATGGCCACCCTCCACGACGTCCTTCACGGTGGGTAACATAACAATAGAGAGATTATTGGTTCACTCGAGTCCACGCTGACGATAACCAACCAACCACGCAGGGGACAGGGAGGTGCTGGGGCTGCCGCCGCCGGAGCAGGGCAGCGCCGGCAGGCCGGTGCTGAGCTGGATTCACCGCGTGCACATCGCGCTGGACGCGGCGAGGGGGCTGGAGTACCTGCACGAGATGGTGCAGCCGCCGGTGACGCACAAGGACGTGCGCTCCACCAACGTGCTGCTCTTCGACGGCTTCAGGGCCAAGATCGCCGACTACAACATGTTCAGCCAGGCCGCCGACATGGCGAGGCTCAACCGCTCCACGCACACGCTGGGCTCCTTCGGCTACCAGGCGCCCGAGTACGACGTGCCTTCAATTCGATCTTGCGTGTGGCTGCGCAGCTGATGATTTCTGACGGATTGTCCATGGTTCGTTCATTCATTCAGGTACGCCATGACGGGCCAGATGACGGACAAGAGCGACGTGTACAGCTTCGGCATCGTTCTCCTGGAGCTCCTCACGGGTAGGAAGCCGCTGGACCGGACGCTGCCGCAGGGCCAGCGAAGCCTGGTGAACTGGGTAAGAATCAATTATCAAAGTCGCCCCCGTCTACACAGTAGCAAAATAAGGGTCAGTCAGAATTTGTTAGTAGTAAGTACTTGTAGGTCACCCACCCTGACCCTGGGACCATTATTGGTTACGGGTTTCTTAAGGTAACCAAAATGCTAGACCACATCAATCAATCAAACGGTGAATGAAAAGAAACGTGAAACCAAATCGGAATGATTGCAGCCAGTTAGTCTTTCCTACTCCTAATAATTATCAACCATTCTCTCCGCATTCTCTTACCTAACGAGCTGAGAATCGAAAGAGGTACTTTCCTAGACACAAGCGGAAGATTGAGGTGACATTCAGTCACATTGATCAAACTGTGTTATGTTTGTTCAGCTTAAAGAAGACCTGAAAGAAAGTTCTAGCCCCGATAAAAGTGATGACCTTTGCCTCACAAGTGCTATAAGCAATATGTTGTAAATGAAGGCAGTTAAGTAGACAAAATACGTTCTTCGTACATGCTTTCAAACATATATTGGCTCTGTTGCTGAGTTTATCAGTTAGACTCGGTATACTTTTCAGTCATGGATCAATATTTTTATCCAAACAATCAGTCGCAGCCACAATGAGGCCGCATAATCTAGTAACAAAAAACAGCGAGGAGCAGAAACGCAGATCGTCTTGTCTCGAAAAACGACGCTGCTAGCCTGTAACATAGTATATTCTGTTACGTATACTGTTATTATATAATTGTTCACAATCGCAAAAATCGTCTGACGATTTCCTCGTCATGTGGTGCATCAGGCAACTCGAGCTGACGGAAACCAGGGTTCAGGAATGCTCGTCCGAAGCGTGGTAGCATGTATCATCCTGAGTCTAAGGTCTGACGTCGATCAGTTAATTATATAATTCTACAACGCGAAAACTTTTCTTAACCTGTCGACTGGTTGTCACTACAGCTCGGGAGGAATCGCGGTGCAGGTGCTCAGTCGAACCAACTTTCGCTGCCGAGCTCTCATTGGGCGACCATCGCCCGCGATGTTCTTATTTAACTACAGCGCGTCTTGCGAGACTCCAGGCAGGCGTCGTCTGATGTGATGATGCCAAGTTTTGCCACTCTGTAGCTGTGAATATCATGCATGTCTTGCTGGCTATGTTATGTAAGCTGGCCACGTGCCCGTGTTTAAGCAGCGGTTATATCTGTAGGCAGTCTATGGATACTATGCAGGTTTGGAAACAATGGTTACGGCTATGTATGAACAATGGGCTAGTTTGTAAAAAAAAAATTGTGCGAATGTGCAGAGGTACAGAAAAAAGGAAAATTGCTCAAGGATGGAGCTGGTCACTAAATCAGCTGGGTTTTTTTCGACCTGCACAAGAAATATTAATACAATGCCCGGGACTGTCTTGCCCGCCGCACATTATCATTTTGCCCCCAAAAAGAGGGGAAAGAATTATGATACATTAGTACATTATAAGTTGTGTATAAGGCCCTACTGCCATATATTGGCCCCATATGTGGGGGTATAAAACAAGAAAACAGAGGAAAAAGGCGGCCTGAATTCTGCATGTAAAGATATTTCTTTTGCTTATACAGTTGACAAGAGCATTTGTTCTACTCTCGGCAAAAAGAATCTCTTCTATACCTACCTGCAGAATCAAATAAAACATACTTCATAAAAAATCCTTATGAATGACAGAATGAGATGTTCCTATGTAAGTTTAAAGTGCACTGCTAAAAAGATTTTGAACATGTAGATGAACAGTGCCAACAAATTATCATTTACATGCAGGCCACCAATGTCTCCCATACAAACAAAACATAACAAGCATGAAATGTACCTCGAATGTAATCTCAAATTGGCAGAAGTGGTTTTCTCTCATCATTTGCGCTAAGATGCCTTGCCTGAAACCAGTGCCAGCATAGACATTAGAGACCACCTCCACAAAAAGTTGTCAGTTCTTGATTTATTCAGTCAAAAAATGAGTCGCTTACATCGTCAGCGGCACCAGCAGTCATATTTACAAAAGAAGACTCAGAGGCCCTGTGAAACAGAAATTGTCTTATTAGGCTAGATGTTGGGCAACATTTAGTGGATATCAACAATTCATGCTAATATTTTAGTTATTATGCTGTGCTCCTTTACCATATTGAATTTATATGGTACCATCTGAAATAGCCATGAGAACCAGTAAATCGTGTATGGAAATAACATTTTTCTCGGCCTCTTTACCTATGATTTTGTGTATCTCCCAGCTCAACTGTTCCAGCTGGCTTTTCATCCTTATCCTTGACTTTTGCTAGTGGAGAGAAAAACTGAACAGAAATAGCATTCATATAAGTTAAGTTGAGGGGAAAAAATCTATAAAATAAGATGAAACAGTTACCTGGTGCATTGAAATAAATACTATTGAAATGCCTAAGAGAAAGTTAACAGTCAAGGGTTGTCCCAAAAATGCAGCTGACGCTAGACCAGTGAAAATTGTGGCAACAGTTGACGAGTACTTCTTCAAAATAGTGTCTGCAGTATTCCAGTCAATCATTCAGAACTATGAGGTAAGAGGCATAGTGGATGAAAAGACAGAAGAACTAGTATCATAAAAGTGAGATTCATGGGCCATATCTTCTCTTACCTGCATACTTGAAGAATAAAGAAGAGAGAATGCCTTGAGCAGCATTGTTACAAATGAGAAACATTGTTGCCCTCGAATGCCCTCGAAAGATATCAAAACTCTCTGGGCCTGTGAACGAACATGACATAGTACATCATACTTCATACCTTATAGCTTATACTGCAATAAACAACAGTCACAACCCACAAACTAAACATAAACAGATAATTCTCAGCATTTGTGCATTACAAATTGCAACAAACCTGTCAATACATAAAGCTCTAAGCAAGACACCCTGTCATAACCTCCAAAAGCACCAGTGCACCACTAATACAACCTGGGTACTGCTTCTTACTATGGGAGGAATCTATTTTACCATTGGCTGCCCATATAGTATGAAATAACATTGGTAATGTGCCTAAGGAAATTGTGGCACCAGTGCCCATATTTTACCGCTGCTTAATGCCTTATCAGTAGAAAAAGAAATCTATTTTTCTATTTTTTCACATAAGATACTGTACCTTGAAATATGACAGTCCCTAAGATGCCAAGGAAGTTGAAAATTGCACCATAACCATATAAGAACAGATTCTGCAAATTATGTAAATACTTAGTGGAATAAAGAGAGAGCATGGTCAAGATATTAAGACAAGAGCTCAAGAAACTGAGTAAATAACATGGTAGAGAAATGGTGTTTAATTTCCATATCACATAAAGGTAAAAATTAGGAAAGGCAGTTGAATTTATTTAAAAGAGAAATCACCTGAAGGTAGATGCTTGTATCGAACTGGCTTTTTAGAGCGTACTCATTGTAGACAGAGGCAAATGATGGGACAGAAACCTAAAAATTGACATGATTTACATGAGGTTCTGCATCCCCAAATTGTCCAGATTTATGAAGATAAATAAATGAAACCAATCTGTACAAACTTACAAAAATTAGCGTATATGCATAGGCAATAGTGGTGACTGGAAGACCAAAAGCATTGGTTCCCTCAGGTATAGAGCGTAGTTGATTGACACTGATTCCAATAAGCAATAGGGCAAGGGCTTCCCACTGATAGTCACACAACAAAACAGGGAGGATTAAACATTGCCAAGATAACTTTTCTTTATTAAAATAGTACAGAGGTTAGAGGCCATGAAAAAACTGAAGAAAAATGGATCTACTATACTAGCGATAAGTGTTCCACTTAAAACACATAAACGAGGAAATGTTTTTGGCTGTGTACAAAGAGCCAAACTAAGATTATGATTTTACAATCAAGCTATCAATATAATGTATTTCCTCATTCAGAAAATGCAATGATAATACAATGAGGACATCAGTCTTACCTGAATTATAGAGAATTTTCTTCTCATGATAACTTTTAGGAGAACAGCAATGAAAAGCACCTGGATTGGACGTCAAAGTAGCAATATTAGCAACCTTGTTTTTTTTTCATGCAAAGGAGTTAGATGTGTGCATTCACTAAGAGTATGCACATGTACTCATCATACATGGTACAAGAACAAAACACATCAAGATGGAAGTACACTAGCAAGTACCTTCAGATTGCTTAGCATCTTCACCGTTGAGGGGTTGAAGTATAACTGCGTTAGAAGTGCAAAACAACATCATACAGCAAGACCAAAAGCTAGTCAAGACAATACTACATGAATGCTCATAGATTAATATGTAACAGGATATGTTAGACTTGATATTATAAAGATGGATGAACCTTGAAAACTAGTCAACTAAAATGTTTCATTCATCTGTTAACATGCCTTTATCTTTATCCTTCATTGACAGGAAGAAAGAGCAAAGCCACAGGTAGAGCCATGAAAAAATATCTTCAAGAGATAAATCAGTATGCTACAATAAGGTGATACTAGTACCGTTCATGTAATTAGCCAGGAATTCTTTTACATAAAGTGCATATTTTAACAGAAATAATAACTTATAGAAGTATAGCACTTTAGGTTCTGAATGTATATCATGCAAAAGTGATTTTGTACATACAGGTAAATGTTATCTCAGCCAGTTCAATGAACTTTACCTGCATGATAAACTTTAGGT
Organism: Microstegium vimineum; assembly: GCA_022036555.1. Taxonomy (NCBI): domain Eukaryota; kingdom Viridiplantae; phylum Streptophyta; class Magnoliopsida; order Poales; family Poaceae; genus Microstegium; species Microstegium vimineum. The sequence goes on from CM039131.1 coordinate 34,245,935, forward strand.
AGTTGTTGATGGCATATAGGAGAGCCGGAACAGCTAAGAGTACATTATTACGAGCTGCCTACACAACGAAACATGCTCAGGTGCCATGGTTCAAAAAAGTTAAAAAGAAATATAAAATGCAGTTCCATAGATAAAAAAATATTTAAATAATATACAAGAAAGCTGAAACGAGGCAGTAGGACACAAAGAGTAACCAAAACAATGAGCAGTGCTTTGCTAAAGGAAATGCAAATGAATAGAAGCAAAGAAAAGCCATGCTTGTCTAAAATGAGAACCAGAAGTGAAGTATTGTATATGAGCACAGGTACACGTGTTGTCTTTTAGACAAGATAAAATCACCTGTACAAAGGTAGAAAGTGACAGAAGCGGCTTCTCCCCCACCTTTTGTTTTCTAGACTGCAAAATAGAATAGTAATAAAGTTAGGGGGATACACTTCCACACAACGACAGCTACATGGAAGTCATCAAAATTAATCAATTGATGTACCACTAGTCTACTGAAAATAATTGCGTACAACAACTTCCCAGCTCCCCAAACCATAAATGAAAAAGATTGATATTTCACAGCAGGACTGTACACACCCAACATGAATAAAAGCACATACTCTTGAGGAAAGCATGAATGAACACAAACTAACCTCGATTATTAGCATTACAATGGCAAAAAAAACTTTTGCAACCTCTGTCAAAAAGTTGACGCTGATAGGACTGAACTGAAACTTCCCATCAACCTTCGACATGAACACTAGGATAGGCTGCAAAACAAAGGCAACTGTTAGCAAAGTTGTGACAATACTCATATTACAATGTGGCGCATGATTAACTAGATTAAATATGCATGGGTGCTAGAGAATTACTATTTACTTTCAAAACAACCTTACTCAGATCTACTAATAAATATCAAGCACAGCCAAACAAGTAGAATTATCTATACTCATTCCCTGGTTTAGATTTACCTACTTGGGATTTGCTATATTCAAACAAGCATATCATATGGGTATGAACGGTAATGCATGACGTTATTGCTAGGATTAATGCTGTCAAACTGCCTGTCCAAGGATTTCATTAATTGGGCACTAAGTCATAAATAACTAGGGAGAATGAACCACCTGGAGGCCAACCAAGATGCAGTCCCCAGACACGAGAAGGACATGAAGTGCACGGTACTTGGATGATATCTTGCTGCGGTGCTTGTCGTACGCCCTTGACACACTCCTGGGGCTCGGAACTGCCACCTTGGAGTGACAAACGCTGCATTCCAGCACGCCATTCCTTTGCATCTCCTCCAACCGACCAGGATCAACACCCCAGACTATAGGTGTGAGCTCTGAACAGTCCCCGTCAACACCTGTAGTCAAAACATTATAGCAAACAGAGTAATAACTAGCAGTTCCCTCCAAATTTCTCACAGCGTTTTTGCTATCAAAACGCACGAATTTCATCAAATCGTATCATTACCCTGATTCCCTGAACGCTGAAAACGCGAACGGCAACATAAGCAGCCGTCAGCAACTAGCTACCCACACCAGATCAACAAAAGCCAACAGCGCCAGTAACTCGGCATAAATGGACTAAAAACCTGGGACACAGCTAATTCACGATCATATGCCGCCTCCGCGTCCTATAACTTATTGCCGCTCAATCAGCAGTCACGAAAAATAACTCCGAAAATCGCAGAAACAATCCGAGCAACGAAGAGATCTGAGAGCGCGCTGGCGCGAGAGGCGAGACTGTACCGTAGACTCACGAGAAGATGCGGAAACGTGGTGGCGAGATCTCGAGGCGACGTGGATCTAGCCCCGCCTTCCTAGTCACCGGCTCACCGCGCGCGCGCGCGGCGAATCCTGCTCGGCGGGTCCGGTTCAGGCTTCCGCTACCGGCACGCTTCCGCTCGCGCGCCGCGTGTGCTGAGCGGCGGGGAAAGTCGCCGCGGAGATCTCGGGTGCAGGCGGGGGTCGCGAGCGCGGTGGCGGTGGCGCGGGAGGGGGAGGTGTCAAGGTGTGCGTGACCGTGGGAGAGGACAGAGGAGGAGCGGAAGTAGGCGGGTGCTTCTCTCGTTTTTTCCTCGTGGTCTGGCGCTTTTGCGCTCGAGGAAAATGCTTGGAAGACCCTCGCTTTACACGTTTTTTATTTATTATGCTTTTCCACTTCTCCGAAAATTTTTGTACTCTTTCTTGAGATGTCTATTAAACATCGTCTGAACCAACTTGCTAAAGATAGCTGTTTCTTAACCTAATTAGATTTATTAGCATCTAATAGTTACTTTCTTTGTTCCAAATTATTTCAAATAGATGACGTAGTTGGCTAATAATTCATAATTGGTATTTTGTTGGGTCTTATTTGATCCACCACCTGATAGGTTGTTAGAGCATCTCCAACGGATATGGTAAAATAAATAGCTAAATTATATAGTTTAGCTCTTTTGTAAAATATAGAAGTTCTAAAAAAAGAAGAATTTTTTAATAGACTTATTATTTCTCATCACAAGATGGCAAACCAGGTTCGCTTGCTATTTATGTCTAACGAGATTTCATGAATAACATACTTGCTATTATACAAAATCAAATAGAAAATTTGTTGGAGTTCAATTTTTTCTGTAAAAATCTAAATATACAATACAGAATAAGGATAGCATATCTCTTGAAGATGCTCTTAGAATGGTCTAGAATATATGACTGTTTAGTCTAAAAAGATATGTGTAGAAAGGAGTATGCCCTGTTCGGCTCTGAAGCTGCTGGGCCTTTTAGCCCAGTGGTTCGGCTGCTCTCCCTCCGGTCATTTTTCAATTTGATTCAATGAGTTACTGTTCGGCTGCTGCTCGGCTGATTCTTTTTGAATTGACTGATTTGGGTACTGTACGTGCTGATAGAAATCAGCTGAAATGTGAGCAGCCGGGGCAAAAAGGTCTTCATATCAGGGGTGTTCACTTGAGCGTTGAGTCACAACAACTGTAGCTTTTTAAGTTAATTAAGAGAGACACATTCGTTGGCAAATTAGATGACTATTATGAGTTGCCAAATATAACGCTGCATTGCTAGATGCCTTTAGATGTCGTAATGATTATTTTATCATTGTCATTAACAAAATCCCTCTATGTACATATGATAAAGGGAATAATCATTGGCTCATTGTGCTTCGTATCACTAGATACCTTTAGGTCATGTTTGGTTTTGCAGATGGAATAGTTCCATGTGGGTTACTTCATTTCACTTGGTGTTTGGTTCAGAGTTAGACATATTATGACAATAGTACTAGGGAATATATCCTCTCATTAGGGTTGAAAATTGCCTTCAGAAAACTTGAGAGCAGAAGATTTAGAGATTGAAGGAGTAATATGAGAAACTTCTCTGTAATATTTGTTTTTCTTTGCACTTTTGTGGGTTTCCATTTGACCCCTTTGCTGGGTTTGACTATAGCGTATTACTACTAGTCTGTTGGTGTTTATGACGTTTGGTTCTCGGCGGGTCTGATACCTTTACAACTCTAGTTCGTTCGTCATATGTTGTAAGCTGGCATCCTCTAGCGATCTCTTTTTTTTTTTAAAACTTGTAATGCGATGTTTCAATATTTCTATAAAAAATGGGTTTGCCTCTGTAAAAAAATGAAATCATCATAGGTGGAACGAGCATAGTATGCATGCATGCATGAAGAGCGTGAGGAAGAAGAGTGCGGGCTAGGATGATGTCGGTGTTGAGGAAGAAGGGGAGTGTCAGTGAGGAGGGAAGGAAGAAAAAACGCCCTGCGATCGAGCTTGTCTATAGAGGGGGTAGGTAAAGCCGTAAAGGAGTGTGAAGTTGTGTGGGCGAACTTCGCTTTTGTACCCCCACCTGTGGACTTCAGGCTCGGCCTTGTTGTGATGCAAGCCACATTCATGGAGGTGCAAGAAAGTGAGCGTCGAGGTGAGGGAGGAGAGCGAAGTTGCCGATGGAGATCGAGTGACACTTTGTCTTTGTATTTGTAGTAAAATGAAGCGGGAGAGGAAGAGAAAGGAAAAAAGAAATGAGATTGACAAGTAGCCCTACAAAGTCATGTATTTTTTTATCACACAAGTCACAAGTTAGGTATTTGATCCCATCTTTGACGTATACAAACTAAATAAAAAATGAGATAGTCTTGTCCTTGTCTCAACCAAATATAAGACAAGACAATTTTGCCTATAAATGCTAAATGTCTCCTAGCCAAACATAATCTTAGTTAGATGTTCGAATGATCATTTTATCACTGTTATTATTGAAATTACTCTATAGAGGTGATAAAGGGCATAACCATTGCAGAATGGTAAAACAAATTAGTTTTGCTATAGCATCGTGAGCAACTAACATAACAAAACAAGCACTACGTTTGAAAAATATACAAATGGGAAAACGGGTACAAGTAAATATAAGATACGCAAGGGAGCGAGGAGCAAAAGAGGATGCCTAGCCAGTTCTTGACGTCTTCATGGTCTCTGGCAGTTGGTGACCTGTCTCTTTTTGGCCGTCGCGTTCAGAAGCAGTTTTGCAGCTCGTGCAAGCTACTGGCGCTTCTTTTTGCATGTTGGCGGCGTTCCATTTGAAGTGCTATTTGTATGTTAGGTCCAGGTCCAAACTCCAAACACACCGGGAGTATTAATGCATAAGAATATTCTTAAGTATCCAACCTATATATGTTTTTTTTCTTTTTCTAAAAGAAAAAGGGAGCTAAAAGCCTGTATATGACGCTAACAACCGTTACAGCAGGCATTACCTTTTTCTCAATGCTCATCCGATCCGCTTTGATGCGTTAGTTTGCAATTTTTGTTTTTTATTAATTAATGACGAAATACTCATTTTGATCCCTAACTAGAGGCTCCGTTTTATCCCCAACATTCAAGATGGCTATTATAATTCTCAAAACTATAAATCGTAAAATTAAACCTATTTATGAATTTACGGACAGACCTATTCACATTCATAAATAAAAGAAAGCTTCGCAAAAGATGCCATTATCGGAGGTCTCTGAGTGACCGTTTGGTTCTCACCTCCTAAACTAAAGTGGACCGTTTGGTTCTCACCTCCTAAACTAAAGTGGATTAGAGCATCTCCAACAATTTGCTATTTCTCACTTGCCAAAACTTGTGTTTTAACAAGTTGCTCTAATAATTTACCAAGTTGGAAAGAGGTCATCTCCAACAATTTGCTATTTCTCACTTGCCAAACCAAAAAAAGAAGATTAAAAAGGAAGCAAACTTGCATACGGAGGAAACTTGCATGCGGGAAACCGAGAGGAGGACTCGCGGGCAAGAGGATGGCAAGCCGATGCGCGCTCACAAAAATGGCAAACCGATGCAATCTTTTGGCAAATGTGTAGAATTGACAAGTCCAATTGACAAACTGTTGGAGAGTATTTTTTGATTGGTTTGTCAAATTTTAAAGGATGATAAGTGATTTAACAAACTGTTGGAGATGCTCTAAACTTTAGTCACTTTAGAAACTAAAGTACCAAACAAACTAGCTAAAAGGTGACTAAAACACTTTAGTTATACTAGTCACTCATGAGATACTAAAAGGTGACTAAAACATTTTAGTTCACTTTAGTTTCAGATTTGGGAACCAAACAAGTCCAGGGTTTCTGATGCTTCAAAGGGGAGACAAAATTTGTTATTTTTTTTAAAAAAGCAAAAAGATAGAGATGAGTATAAATGGGAAACACTGAACGAAGTTGCAATTTGGAAAACACGAATAGCATCGTACCATTGACTACTCGATTACCAAATTGAGGGACCACTCGAGTACCAAATTGAGGGGAACGATGGTTACGCTATCTTCAACAACCAATACCCAAAATATAAGACACATTTCACGTTTGGGTAGGTTTAATACCCATAAAAGGTCTTCTCTAACAACAAAACTCAAAAGAGAATCATTAGATCTTCAAGAAAGAGAATACCCAGATTAGGTTATGACTCTCCTGACATCTAAAATAGGTCTTACATATAGGTTTTCTGTTGAGCTATCTTCTCTACTATAATTGAAATCTTCTAAAAGAGTGGGAAGCATGTATCTCACCTCCTGACCCCACAACCAGGCTCCCACCCTCCTTCTCCCACACCGCCCACGCACAAGCTTCAGGGATCGAATCCCACTCGCGTGCCTTGCGGAAAAAACACGCCGATAACACTCGCGTCGCGAAAAAAAAACCCGATCCCACTCGCTTGCCTCGCGGAAAAATCGAATCCGACTCGCGTGCCTCGCGAAAAAAACACGCCGATCCCACTCGCGTCGTGAAAAAAAACACGCCGATCCCACCCACGTGCCTCGCAGAAAAATCCCAACTCGCCCCGCCGCCGATTTAGCGTGAGGGAAAAAGAACCATGTCGTCGCCTCGTGCCTCGCGAAAACAAGAACCACGCCGCCGGTTTAGCGTGAGGGGCTCAGGTGCTGTGGCGGCGTGCGTTTTTCTTCCTTCGCTCGCGGCCAGGCGTGGGGGAGCGAGCCGCGATGACTCGGCGTGTGACGGCGTATGGGACATCTGTGCCCGGCGGCGTGCGTTCAACGAGACGTGTGACGGCGTATGGGACATTTGTGCTTGGCGGCGTACGTTCAACGATTGACGCGAGGGCAAAGGCGGCGGCGGCGACGTTAGGCAACCCCAAACACAACGGGGCATAGCGCCATCTTCTTCAAGGCTCGCGACGGTGACGAGGGAGGAGGCTACCCGCGGCGCGATGAGAGTCCCCATATGTTTTGGTTTTGAGTAATTGATGAAACCCACTTAAGTACTAACCTTGATCTCTAAGTGTGAATCATGAGATAGGTTGGTACATGCCATGTGATGGAGCAAGGTGGATCAAGTGGATGGCACAAGCTCTAGCATGGTGGTGGAAAGGAAAATGGTTAAAGGCAAAGGTGAAAGCTAGAACCATTTTCGGTTTGGTGATCAATTCATCATAGAGGATGTGATCACATTTAGGATAGATAGCCATACTATCAAGGAGGGATTTCTTAAGTATGATTACGGTTATCATGTGCCACTAGGTTCATATGCATTGCATTAAAATCAATTGAACTAGTGAAACAACCAACTAATTCCAAGATAATTATGAACTAAAAGCTAACACATGTGCACAAGTGTTGGAATCACTTAGTGTTGGCTCTTGGAAGCTTGAAAGAAGTTGGAAAAGTGTTTGGGCAGCTGGAAGCAGTCCGTACGTAGGGTCCGGACGCAAGAGTTCTGCCGACCGGACCATCAGAGATGGGTCCGGAGGCAAAACCCTTGCTGGCTGACTGGAGGAGCAGTCCGGACACAGTGTGCTGTCCAGAAGCAGTATGATGGTTTGGTTCAAGGACCGGACTTGGGTCCGGACGTGCTGAGGAGCTCAAGCGAGCTTTCGGGTGCGCTCGGGCGCCCGGGAAAATATTTCCGGACGCTCAGAGCAGTGACTCCGGACCCTGTGAACAGGTGCATCCGGAGCCACGTGGCAGGCTGTGGCTCAGGCGAGAAAGCGGTTGTTTGAATCAGAGGCTGACCGGACGCAGGCGAGTCGGTCCGGACTGCGTGTGACATGCGTCCGGAGGCCGCGTCCGGAGGTGGAAACAGAGTCATTGGCTCTGTACTATTGAGGGGTCCGGATGCTATTGATGATCCGGACCCCCTATGAAAAGTGCGTCTAGAGGTCGCGCAGAAGCTATGTTTTGAGGGCAAAACAGCTAGTGAGATGGACGACCCTTTTGGGGCATTACTTGCACATTCTATTCACTCACACATTTGTGCTTGCTTGAGAAGCTTCCACCACTCATCCTCTAAACATAATTGACATATTCTAGAGAGATAGAGTGAATCCAAGTGCATTGCTTTGTTGATTGCATACTAGTGGCACTTGGTGATCGTTGTCATCGCGGAGCTATTGTTATTCTTGGAGGTTTCCACCTCCTAGACGGCTTGGTGCGACGAGGATCGTTGAGCGGAGGAAGGTGATTGTCTCCGGCTCCGATCGGTGGATTGTGAGGGGTTCTTGAACCTACCCCGCGGGAGATTCGCGAAAGGTATCTCTAGTGGATTCCGCGTAGCTTGGGGATCCCTATCTTGTGTTGGTTGTGCGGCACCCTTGAACGGGTTTGGCTTGGATTGCCAATTAGCGCGTGAACCTCCAAGTGGGTGTATCGCTACAACGAGGACTAGCTTCTTGGTAAACAAATGAACCTCGGTAAAAAATATTGTGTCTCATTGTCTCACTACCGAGGATTCATCTTGTGATTGATTGGTTATCTATTGGCTTATCTCTTCACGTTGATATAACCATTCTATCTCTAGCTTTGTATTACATTCTTTACATTCTTGTAAAGTAGAGCCTCTAGCTTAGCTTGTGTAGCTTAGTCTAGTAGCACTAGTGTTCTAGCTCTTGTATGTGACATAGAACATATCTTGCTAGTAACTAGAATTGGTAGGTGGCTTGCCTAACCTTAGAGCTAGTGCAAACTTGCTTACGCCGTGTTTTATTCTAACAAGTTTGCTTAAGTGTTATTGTAGATTTTTAATAGGCTATTCATCCCCCTCTAGCCATACCTAGACCTTTCAAGTGGTATCAGAGCTAGTACACCGTACTCAAAGGCTTAACATCTCACAGTGTTAAAATGGCTCAAATCAACAACACCAAGAGGGCACCTAAGTTTGATGGCACCAATTATAGCTATTGGAAGGCCTTGATGACCACATATCTTAAATCAATCAACCGGAAGATATGGTTGGTGGTCGACAAGAAGTTCGAGGTGGTAAATGAAGAGGCTCCCACCCCAACCGAAGAGGAGAAGCTCCAAAACAATGATATTGCCTTGAGTGCAATACATAAGGCAATCTCCAAGGAGGTCTTTGAGTAAATCAAAAACTTGGAGAGTGCTCATGAGGCTTGGAATAATCTAGAAGAGTCATATGAAGGGACTACATCCATGAAGGGAGTAAAGGCCTATATCTTGAAGGAGAAGTTTGCTAGCTTCAAGATGAAGGAAGATGAGAACGTGCCCGAGATGTTCAATAGGCTTGAGGTGCTTGTCAATGACCTTAAGTCACTTGGAGAGAAGGTGGAGAACAAGGACTTCTCATTTAAGTTCCTAAGAAGTCTTCCCTCAAGATTTGAGATGCTAGTCACTCTATTGGTGAGAAGTGGATTGGACACAACCACGCCAAACCAAATTCTTGGTGAGGTGATGACCGATGACACCTTTAGAGAAGACAAGGACAAGATTAGAGAGAACAATAAAAAGAAGGATGACAAGAAAGATGAGAAGAAGAAGAGTGTGGCATTCAAAGCCACATCGTCATCAAATGGCAAAGCAAAGTGTGATGAGTCAAGCAATGATGAATGCTCAAGCAATGATGATAGTGAGGATGAAGAACAAATGGCCCTCTTTGTCAAGAAGTTTGGCAAGTTCATGAAGAAGAAGGGCTATAGATCTAGAAGGAAGAAGAAATCCTTCAAGAGCAAGAACAATGACAAGAGGTGTTTCAAGTGCAATAGCAAGGATCACTTCATTTCGGATTGCCCACATCATAGTGATGATGAAGATGAGAAGAAGGGCAAGAAGAAAGAAAGGAAAGAGAACAAGATGTTTCTCAAGAAGAGCAAGAAGGGAGGCTCATATGTTGTCACTTGGGATAGTGATTCTAGTGAAGATGATGACTCAAGTGATGATGAGAAGAGATCAAGCAAGAATAAGACACTTGCTAGCATTGCTATGAATAACAAGATCTCTCTCTTTGACACTCCATCGACATGCTTCATGGCTAGGCCAACTAAGGTACAATCCGATGATGAGTGTGATTCTAGTGATGATGATGATGATGATGAACCCACTAAAGATGAACTAATTGCAATGTTGGAAGATGCTAAAACTCACTTTTTCCTCACAAGAAAGGAGTGCAAAGCATTGCGAAAGGAGAATAATTCTCTCAATCAAGAGAATCATTCTCTCAAGCAATCCTTTGATGAGCTCAATCTTACTCATGAGAGGCAAACGAATGCCCATGAGAAGCTTGGCAAAGCTCACACTAAGCTTGAAAAAGCTCACTCTAAGCTCGAAAAGGCTCATTCACTTTTTGTTGAGCAAAATGAGAAAGAGCATGTTCAAACAAGTAACATGGGTGTAACTTATGATATAATTGATGAATCATTCTATCAACCCATCATCATCACCCCAACTAATCCTTCTAGTAGCACTTCTAACTCTATCTCTTCTACTAGTGATGTTGTCACTTGTGATGCTTCATTAACGGTTGAGAATGAGAACCTTAAGAAGGAGGTTGGTAAGCTCACTCTAGCATTAGGCAATGCCTATGGTGGAGACGCTCGCTTGCTTAAGTGCTTGGGTAGCCAAAGGTTCTCCCTTTGCAAAGAGGGACTTGGCTATACCCCCAAGAAAGGCAAGGCGGCCTTTGTAACTCCAAAGCCTCGCTTTGTGAAGAGCAATGGTCGGTTTTGCACTAGTTGCAAGCAAGTAGGGCATGAAGAGCAATATTGCAAACTAAACCAAAGCAAGATAAAATTTACACATGTATCTATTCGCTTTGATTCTAGTTATATGCTTACCAAGGGTAAGAAAGGTGTGATAGCTAAGTACATGGGTACTCCTAATGAGAGCTCAAAGAAGAAAGCTATTTGGGTACCTAAGTACTTAGTCACTAACTTTGGAGGACCCAAGCAACAATGGGTACCTAAGAAGAATTGAATCTTTTGTAGGTCAATTATAAAGCCGGAGGGAGGCATTGGGTGCTTGATAGTGGGTGCACTCAACATATAACCGGGGATTCAAGAATGTTCAACTCCATCAAGCCAAATGATTGCAATGGGATTGAATCTATCAAATTTGGTGACAATGGCAAAGGGAAAGTCAAAGGGCTTGGTAAGATTGCTATATCAAATGACATGAGCATATCCAATGTGTTGCTAGTAGAGAGCTTGAACTTCAACTTGCTATCCGTAGCTCAACTTTGTGATCTTGGATTTAAATGCATCTTTGGAGTTGATGATGTAGAGATCATAAGTGTAGATGGCTCTAACTTGATATTAAAAGGATTTAGATATGAGAATCTATACTTAGTTGCAAGGAAACTCAATTGTCAACTTGCTTGCTATCCAAATCTAGCATGGGTTGGTTATGGCATAGAAGGCTTGGTCATGTTGGAATGAGGCAATTGAACAAACTAGTCAAGCATGATATAGTTAGAGGCTTGAAAGATGTGGTCTTTGAGAAAGATAAGCTATGTAGCTCTTGTCAAGCCAGTAAACAAGTTGGAAATACTCACCCTAGAAATAGTATGATGAGTACTTGCAAACCATTTGAGCTCTTGCACATGGACTTGTTTGGACCAACCGCCTACACTAGCATTGGTGGAAATAAGTATGGTTTTGTGATAGTTGATGATTTCACTAGATATACATGGGTATTCTTCTTGAGTGACAAGAGTGAAACATTTGATACATTCAAGATCTTTGTCAAGAGATGCCAAAATCAATTTGAAACAACTATCAAGAGAGTAAGAAGTGACAATGGTAGTGAGTTCAAGAATACAAGAGTTGATGAGCTATGTGATGAATATGGAATCAAACATCAATACTCGGCCAAGTATACACCTCAATCAAATGGGATTGTTGAGAGGAAGAATAGGACACTCATTGATATGGCAAGATCTATGCTTATTGAATACAATATGAGTGATTCTTTTCGGGCCGAAGCTATCAATACGGCTTGTTATTATAGCAATCGACTCTATTGCCACAAGATGCTTGAGAAGACATCTTATGAGCTATTGAATGGAAGAAAGCCAAATATTGCATACTTTAGAGTGTTTGGATGCAAGTGCTATATCTTGAAGAAAGGTGCAGATTGAGCAAATTTGAGAAGAAATGTGATGAAGGCTTCCTACTTGGCTACTCAACTACAAGCAAAGCTTATAGAGTATGGAATCTTACTCATGGCATAGTTGAGGAGGTACATGATGTAGAGTTTGATGAAACAAATGGTTCTCAAGATGAGAATGACAACCATGATGATGTGAGAGGTGAACCATTGACCAATGTAATGAAGAACATGGATATTAGGGACATTCGGCCAAAGCAAGTGGATGATGAGCAAGATATTGAAGATCTGGTGAATCCTTCATCAAATGTGCAACTCAATGACAATCAAGCTAGTTCATCCTCTCCAACTCAAGATCAAGAAGTTAGTTCATCTACTCTACCCAATGATCAACCAAGTACAAGCCATCAACTTCCAACACTCCAACCTACATCTATTGCAAGGGATCATCCTTTGGATCATATTATTGGAGATATCACTAGTGGTGTACAAACAAAATCAAGATTGGCTTCATTTTGTGAACACTATTCTTTCGTATCATCTATTGAGCCAACCAAGATTGAAGAGGCTTTGCAAGATATTGATTAGGTGAATGTTATGCATGAAGAACTCAACAACTTCACTAGAAATCAAGTTTGGGAGCTAGTTGAGAGACCAAAGAACCACAATGTCATTGGCACTAGATGGGTCTTTCGCAACAAGCAAGATCAAGATAGAATAGTGGTGAGAAACAAAGCAAGACTAGTTGCACAAGGTTACAATCAAGTAGAGGGTCTTGACTTTGGAGAAACATATGCACTGGTGGCAAGGCTAGAAGCAATAAGGATTCTATTGGCTTATGTTTGTGCTCACAACATCAAGCTCTATCAAATGGATGTGAAGAGTGCATTTCTCAATGGGTACATCAATGAATTAGTATTTGTTGAGCAACCACCCGGTTTTGAAGATGACAAGAAACCCAACCATGTGTACAAGCTAAGGAAGGCACTATATGGCTTGAAGCAAGCTCCTAGAGCATGGTATGAGAGGTTGAGGGATTTCCTCCTCTCTAAGGGATTCATTATGGGGAAGGTTGACACTACCCTATTCACCAAGAAGATTGGGAAGGACTTGTTTGTGTTGCAAATCTATGTGGATGACATTATCTTCGGGTCAACCAATCAAGAGTTTTGTGAAGAGTTTGACACAATGATGTCCAAAGAGTTTGAGATGTCTATGCTTGGAGAGCTTAGTTACTTCCTTGGTCTTCCAGTCAAACAATTGAAGAATGAGACTTTTGTTAGTCAAGGCAAGTACATCAAGGACATGCTCAAGAAGTTCAATCTAGATGAAGCAAAGTCTATTAGTACACCCATGAGAACAAATGGAAATTTGAATGGTGATGCTAGTGGCAACATGGTAGATCAAAAGCTATATAGATCAATGATTGATAGTTTGCTCTATGTGACCGCATCAATACCGGATGTCATGTTTAGTGTATGCATGTGTGCAAGGTTTCAAGCTTCTCCTAGAGAGAGTCATTTGAAGGCCACAAAGAGGATATTGAGATATTTGAAGCATACACCTAATGTTGGGTTGTGGTATCCTAAAGGATCAAACTTTGAGTTACTTGGATACTCCGACTCGGACTATGCGGGTTGCAAGATAGAAAGGAAAAGCACATCGGGCACTTGTCAATTGCTTGGAAGATAACTAGTCTCATGGTCATCAAAGAAGCAAAATAGTGTGGCACTCTCTACCGCCGAAGCCGAGTATATTAGTGCGGGGAGTTATTGTGCACAAATCCTATGGATGCGAGCTACTTTGAATGACTTTGGAGTCAAATTCAAGCAAGTGTCTTTGCTATGTGACAATGAAAGTGCAATCAAGCTCACCAACAATCCAGTTCAACACTCAAGAACAAAGAATATTGATGTCCGCCATCATTTCATTAGAGATCATCAATTGAAAGGGGACATTTCTATCACTAGTGTTGGCATCGAAGATCAATTGGCTGATATCTTTACCAAGCCACTAGATGAGAAAAGGTTTTGCAAGCTAAGGAATGAGTTGAATATACTTGATTTATCCAACATGAGTTGATACACCCCCACTTATATGACATGCCTCTACTCCAACAATGCAAGGTAAAAGTTGATTTGAGAGCATTCATGCATACCTTGTTAGGACTTGTGTAGAGCATTTAGACATAACTCATGCTTATAGGCTCATTCATGGAAAATAAATTTTTGATGCTTATATGGTACCACTATAGCTTCCATGAGTTGATATGATCTAATGGTGGCATATGACATGTTGATGTGCTTGCAATCCTAGTGTTTGCTCTATGTCTATGAACTCAAAGTGTTTAATTCAACATAGGCAAGATAACCATCTTAGCATGTGTGAAGAAGCTTGTCTATGGTTTAAACCGAATTAAATATCTTGGGCAAGTAGCTTAGATCAAGCCAAAGTTAAAAACAATATTTCACCCTATCTCACACTAAGGGGAGCTAAAACTTAAATATCTGTAATTGGTCCCACCTTTTTGTGTCAATTAGATGACAAAGGGGGAGAAGTTATACAAGATATCAAGGGGGAGAAGTTAAAAAAATATAACATAGAAGAAGAGAAAAATGAAAAATCAATTTTGAAAAGAGAACATACAAATAGGGGGAGCAAGCTCATGAACACTATTGTTGCATTTGAATGTTTGCATCCTCATATGTATTGTTGCACAAGCACTTCAAATTCAAAATATATGCTTGTGTGATGCTTGCTAGTGATACAAATTGAATGTTGATTGATCAACTAGCATGCATAGGTTGATTAGCTTTGACCCTTGTAGTTTCAAGCTTTCTCTAGAAACCTTGCTCTTAATGTTGATCTCACAAGGTTATCTAGTTGTTGTTGCAAGTGGTGTCTAGCTAATCATGGTGCTAATGGTGATTCTAAATTCCGCACTCCGATGGTATCACGCTTCAAAGGTCTAACTCTTACACCTTAGCATCATTTGGTAGCTATTTACTCTCCCACAATGCCTATCTATACATATGTGCAAAACTTGAACCAAACTCATGAAGCACATATGTAGGGGGAGCTAACAACTACCAAAACCAAATTTGTGTAACTTGTCCAAATCTTGAATCTTTGATTAAAATACTTGGACAAGCAACTCAAGTTCAAAATGATTATATTTCATATCTTTTATGGAAGGGTTGTCATCAATTACCAAAAAGGGGGAGATTGAGAGTCCCCATGTGTTTTGGTTTTGAGTAATTGATGAAACCCACTTAAGTACTAACCTTGATCTCTAAGTGTGAATCATGAGATAGGTTGGTACATGCCATGTGATGGAGCAAGGTGGATCAAGTGGATGGCACAAGCTCTAGCATGGTGGTGGAAAGGAAAATGGTTGAAGGCAAAGGTGAAAGCTAGGACCGTTTTTGGTTTGGTGATCAAGACATCATAGAGGATGTGATCACATTTAGGATAGATAGTCATACTATCAAGGAGGGAGCTCTTAAGTATGATTACGGTTATCATGTGCCACTAGGTTCATATGCATTGCATTAAAATCAATTGAACTAGTGAAACAACCAACTAATTCCAAGATAATTATGAACTAAAAGCTAACACACGTGCACAAGTGTTGGGATCACTTAGTGTTGACTCTTGGAAGCTTGGAAGAAGTTGGAGAAGTGTTTGGGAAGTTGGAAGCAGTCCGGACGCAGGGTCCAAACGCAAGAGTTCTGGCCGACCGGACCATCGGAGATGGGTCCGGAGGCAAAACCCTTGTTGGCTGACTGGAGGAGCAGTCCGGACCTAGTGTGTTGTCCGGACGCAGAGCTTCGGACACGCGTCCGGAGCCTGGCGCTCTCTGTAACTCTCTGTGGAAGAGGGTCCGGACGCAGTATGATGGTCCGGTTCAAGGACCGGACTTGGGTCAGGAGGTGCTGAGGAGCTCAAGCGAGCTCTCGGGTGCGCTCGGGCGCCCAGGAAAATATTTCCGGACGCTCAGAGCAGTGACTCCGGACCCTGTGAACAGGTGTGTCCGGAGCCACGTGGCAGACTGTGGCTCAGGTGGGAAAGCGACTGTTTGAATCAGAGGCTGACCGGACGCAGGCGAGTTGGTCCGGACTGCGTGTGACATGCGTCCGGAGGCCGCGTCCGGAGGTGGAAACAGAGTCGTTGGCTCTGTGCTGTTGAAGGGTCCGGACGCTGTTGATGATCCGGACTAACCATTGTGCTAAGTGATTGAATTAGACAAGGTGGTCCATGTTTGGTTTTGGATAATTAATGACAACCTAGGACTAACCGTTGTGCTAAGTGATTGAATTAGACAAGGTGGTCCAATCCAAGTGATGGAGCTAGATGATGCATCATGGTGGATGGTGATGGTCCAAAAGATTAATCATGTGCTCATGCTTGGAATGGAAATAAATATGAAATCCTATGGGCTCAAGGAAAAGGTATAAAATAAGATATTTATTTTGCCGGTCAAGACGCAATAGAGTGTGTGGTCGGATTTGGATAGATAACCGTACTATAAAGAGGGGGATTCTTTAATTGCAATGGTTATCTAGTGCCACTAAGTGTGAGTCTCATTTGCATATGCATTGCGCTTAGTGACGTGGTGAGATTTTATACCCTGAGATTTATTTGTGATAAGCTAACTCAAGTGCCCAATTTATTTGGAAAATCTTGATGGAGTTAGCACCGAAAAGGGTTGGAAATAAAAATGGAAAACAGGGAGCACATGTGTGCGTGTGTTGCTGCTGCTGCATGCGTGCATATATGTATGTGGCTGCATGCATAGAAAGATGAAAGATCATCCCACTCAAGTGTCGATGCTGCCACCCTTTGCCTCTTTGCATGCACAAGTTTGACTTTGTATGTGAAAGAGAAATGGGGCTTGAGAGCATGCATGCAGGTGTGAACATGGAAGAGGTTTCAGTTGACAAAAGTGACATGGGTGCAACATGCATGTGTGAACACTTTGAAGTTTCTTGGAAATTTCCTAGCTGCATGCACTCAAGAGAAACAGAGTGTGAGAGAGGGCAGGGCTGCGTGCTGCTGCTGCCATTTGTTCTGGCACTGGTCCGTTTGGCTCTTGTGACCGTTGCGTTGCTTCTAGGATTGGTCCGTTCGGCCTTGTGACCGTTGGGCAGCGCGTGTGAGATTTATTCCAGCGCCTCCCCATCTCTCTCCCTCACTCTCCGTCTGGCTGCTCACTCTTCCAACGCAAGAATAAGAACAGAGAAAAGAAAGCTCTCAACTCCTCTCCTCTCTCATGCCTTTGATTTGAGCCAAAATCAAGTGAGAGAGCAAGCTCATGAGATCCATTTGAGAGCTCCAAGAGGATCCCCTCCCTCTCCTCTCCTTTTCCAAGCTTGGTGCTTATTCTTGAAAGGATTGAGGGAAACCCTAGGGCATTTCGATTTGAGGAAATCCTAGTGTTCATGCATTTGTGATTCATCTTTGTGGCACTAGGTGGTGATTGCAATTGTGGTGTTCTTATTACTCTTGGTGATTGCCGTCACCTAGACGGTTGGAGATCGATTGATTGGTGAGGGGATTTGGTGATTGTGTCCGCCCCCAATCAAGGTGAATTTGTGAGGGGTTGTTGTGGTTCCCCGGCGGAGTGCTAAATTCCAACTCTAGTGGATTGCTCGTATCATTGAGTTACCGCACTTGTGTGTGGGTTCTTGCGGTGCCTTGTGGGGCTTGGCTTGAGGGTCTTCTACCGAGGAACCACCAAGGTGTTGGTCGACACAACAGGGATTAGCTTGCCGGCAAGCAAGTGAACCCCGGGAGAAAAATCATTGGTGTCATCTCTTGTCTCCCGGTGAATTGAATTGATTGATATATATTGTTAGAATTAATTATTTGGTGATTGGCTCTCTACTCTCCAACGACGGTAGAAAAATCACCTCTCTTCCTTGCATTTATTTGTTCTCATCTTGCTTAGTAGTAATTATATCTAGTTGAGTAGAAGTTGTTTGTGTAGTTATAATTAGAGTATCCTTTTGCTCACTAGTGGTTTTTTAGAGACCTAGCAAATTGAGTGACATAGAGACTATATTTATTAGATTTGCAATAGGTGGCTTGCCTAACAAGTAGAGCTAGAGCAAACCGAATTTATCGCCGTTTGTGTTACTAATATTTGCTCTAGTGATCTTGAAGATTTTAAATTAGGCTATTCACCCTCCTCTATCCATATTAGGATCTTTCAACGGGGAGTGTGCGGTGTGCCTCAACAAGTACGTGGCCAACGACGCACTGAGGATGATGCCGTGCGCGCACGGCTTCCACGAGCGCTGCATCTTCGAGTGGCTCAGTGCCAGCCGCCTTTGCCCGCTCTGTCGCTTCGCGCTGCCGCCTGAGGATGAGGATGACACGGAGACATCCCGCCGGGAGCGTCCTGCCGAGGCGAAGGGTGGTCCTGGACTCCCGAGCGGTGGTTCAGCCTAGAATGGCACATCGGCGAAAGGAAGCGCGTATGTTCGGATCAACGGCTCCGACGACTCGAACACGAGTGTCGCGTTCTGGCGGGATGAGAGCGAGCGCAAAGAGTGCTACCGGCTCCACGCACCAATTGGGACTTTATTAGGCAATAGTACTGCTGTTGATGTCATTAATCGGACTGCGAGTGCAGTTGCAGCAGCCCTGGACCGCAATGGAAGTGCAGCTGCACGACAACAAGAACCAGAAGAGTTAAGCTCTGAATTGAGGTCAGTTGCCGAATGACTCTATTATTGTACTGGTTTTTGAGGTCCTCTTTTCAATTGGATTACTGATGATTTAGAAAAAAAACTTAAAAACCAACAATATCTCTCCATAGTATGTTTTCCTTTTAAAAAATACGGTGCTTAATTAATTGCAAAAATTTAAGGAGGCATATATGGTCGATAAAAAATGTGAAACTATACCCTAGAGTCGATAATTGTGTGATGTTACGTTCTTCATGGCCGTGGTAATTTTATGAGCTTTGCCTTTTAAAACTAATGTCTTTTTAATATGGTTATTTAATTTCACAAAATTGTTATATTTTAACAACTTTTGTCATATATGATCGTTGTCGTGCACGAGCGAATGCGGACGTTTAGGTATAGTTGTGTGGAAAGGAAGGATAATATATTTTAACAATTTTTGTCATATATGATTTTTTATAAAATAATATTAAATTCTTAATTTTTGTTAAAAAATACATCTATGTCTTTTGAACTTGCATTGCTTTAAATTTTTTTTGGAGCCACAACATTATGCTGTTGACTAAATCTTAATGAAATACTTCAAATTTGATAGAATTAACTTTAGATTTAATATAACCCGTAGCATTAACACGGACAAATATACTAGTAGGTATTGAATTGAAGACCCATTTTGAATTTGGGTCTATGCCTCTCTGATTGCAGGTAGTCGGCATCGCTTGTGGGGAAGCATCACAGAACACGGTAGGCAGATCGTCGAAAAGATAAACAGTATTCTGTGTTCGACCCAATTAGGCAATTACCCAAACGAGACCCATCGAGCGGCCCGCAACCGCCAAGTCTTGAGTCTGGAGACTGGAGTCTGGACCCTGGAGCGTGGACCGGACTCAGGAAGCGGAGCCCGTGGCGCCCACAGCAGCAGCTTCCCAAAACAAAAAGTAAAAACTGTGGAGGGGGAGGAAAAGCAACCCAATCCTAGGTCACGCCGCCCATCCACACGGCACCGAAATTCCCGGCTCTTCTCGCTTCCCCGCAGCCGACGACGGCAACCACCGCGGCGGCGGCGGCGGTCCGAGAAGAATAGACGCCGTGCAGGTGCATTACTCGTCCTCATCCAACCAGGCCCAGCGGAAGGGGAGGATAAGGCGAAGGCGGGGGTAAGCCAATTCACCCTCCTCGCCGCCTGATCGTGCGCCGTCGTCACCGCCGATGCTGCGGCGCCGGCCGCCATGGCGTCGGTGCTGCTCTCATACCTGCAGGCCCTGTGGCCGTTCTCTGCCCTCTTGAGGGAGGAGGACGACCTACGCGCGTCAGCGCGGCTAGTCGGGTCGCTCTCTGTGCCGGAGGAGACGAAGCAGTTCGTGCTCGCGCTCCGGGAGCCCGGCGGGTCGCCGCAGGACCGGCACCGGGACGGCGCCGGCGTGATCTACATCCTCGCCGCGCAGAACCTGTCGGAGCAGTCCGCCTCGGACGCCGAGTGCCTGATCAGGGAGGTGCGACCGAGGGCCGTCGTCACCCAGGTCGCGCGCCCGGCCCTCGAAGACGTCCGGATCGAGGAGGATTGTCTGGCCGGCAATGGAGGCGGGGGCTTGCCGGTACCGGCGTCGCCGTTTCAGGTGATCAAGCGGTGCGTCACGGAGAAGAGGAGTAAGGACCAGTATGTGAAGGCTGCCGCGTGCCAGGTCCTGCAGGAGATTTTTGGGGTCGGGTTCTATGGCCATCTGCTTGCTGCCAAGAGAGCTGCTGAGGAGACGAGTTCGTGTTTTCTATTGCTTGAGTCTCCCTATGAGAGGAATTGTGGCGGGGGTGGATCGGGCATCCGGAATAGTGCTGCAGATGATAACTCAGCTCAGCCATTGCAGGCTAGTTCCTCGCTAGCTCACAGCACCATGGATGATGACTCAGGGCTGCAATTGCAGGCTAACTGCCTGATCCCCAGGAGTGCCATGAGCTCCCATGGTAGGAATATATGCCTTATGGATGATAATGGAGGACAACTCTTGAAGTCACTGGCACCAACTCTTAATTTCTTGATGTCCCAAGCAGTCCCTTCCAGTGCTGTCACTGAGTGCAAGCCATCTGAATGCAAGCCGACTGACAGATACAAGGCTCCACCATTTGCTCAGTCTGTCTACCCTTTACTTGATGATCTTTATCGTATATTTGTTGATATTCCGTCCATTGGTAGGGCTATGTCATCTGCCCAGAACTTGCTTACTCAAGTTCATGAGGGGCAGCCAATCAGCAGTGATATGTTATCTGATGTGTATGTATTTAGAATTGCAATAGAGGCTCTCAGGATGGGTTTAAACAGTGCAGCAAGGTCCCATATTGATAACAGAGATAAACATGGTCCAAAAGATCTGGATTTTTCAGAACTCCAGTCCGATGAGAAGTGCCACATTCTTCTTGTGCAAGCTCTCAGGAGTCAACTAAGAGAGTTTGGTTCTGTGGTGGCTATAGTTGACGCGAGCTGCTTAGCTGGAATAAGGAGACATTGGAACACTCCAGTTCCTTCAGAGATTACTCAATTAGCTAGCAGATGCTTCAATCACTATGGTGCTGAAAATGATGATAACATTGAGGTACCTTCAGCAGACAGCACTGATAAAAAAAGTTGGATATCTGAGAAACCTGTGGTTGCTGTTGGTGCAGGAGGTACAGCACTCTTGGGCTTTTCATCATTGTCAAAATCTCTTCAGGCTTCCGCCTTCCTTAAGCTCGCTCCTTACAAAAGTCCAGTCCTCCTAAAGTATGGATTAATGCAGCTACAAAGACATGCTGCTATTGTATTAAGCAAGATGCTCCCTCACGGGGTTGTTACTGCTGGCTCAAAGGCTTCTGCTTTGCAGTTCACGGCTTCAGCAGAGAAGATCCGAGCGGTGGCGCACACTGTAATATCATCAGCTCAGAGAACAAGCTTATTGGCTATGCGAACTTCATTCTATGAAATAATGCAGAAGAGGCATAGGCAGCCTTTCAGAATAACTCCTTGGGCGACATTTGGCTGCAGCATGGTTGCATGTGCTGGCCTTGTGATCCATGGAGATGGGATCGAGTGTGCAGCCGAGGCAGCACCTTCTGTTCCCATGATCACTTCTCTGGGCCGTGGCCTTGAGAGCTTACGTCTCACATCCCAGGAGGTGAGACAAACAAAGGGCCAAACTGTGAAAGAAGCTTTGCAAGCATTGATGAACAGCTTAAAGAAATCAGCAAAATAATGGGCCAACACTTTACAACTGGAGCTGTATGGATTTTTGTCTTGTGATTTGGGGGCAAGATTAAAAATATCATGAGCTGTGAAGTGAACTTTTCTGTTTGCCAAGATAGTGAAACTATGTGATAGTGCTTGTGGGCGTGGCTAGCTTGAGGTTAGGGAGTACTTGAGTGAGATAAGTGTTTTTTTTATTGACTCTGTACATACATACAAGATATAATGTTCTTATTGGTATGAAAATAATTCAATAAGATTTCAATGACCTATGGAAAATACGAGTGAAATATTTATAACTTTGCCAGAGGCGCTGAGTACCCTGCTGGCGTCATCGTAATATCTTTTACTTCATATCCATGTACATACCAATAAGCTGTACATGGACAGAATTACATTTTTCAGTATTCTTTTTAGGTCGTGTTTGCAACTACCTACTTTGTTCTTATCATCATTTTCTTACTTTGTTTATGCTTGTACAATGGACATATATGCATTTCGTTTGAACTTTGAAGTAAAAAAAGATTCTAACTTGAGAATTTAGAGTAATTCTTGGCATCCTTGTGATATGTGCATGACTGGTATTACACATGAAGATATCTCATGATTACACAACAGTGAAAAAAACAAAACCATCATTTGTGTTTCCTTATTTGTTACACACAAAAAAAATGGTCGATGCTGCCTATGCAAATGGAAGGCGGGCTCTTCCTTCAGACAGTTGCTGCTTTGAGGGTGAGAAAGTCTGAAATTTGATTTGTGTAGAAATCTGGCTGTATCGAGTTGTCGGGGCTCTGAAGCGTCTGCAGGGAAGTCACACCTGCAAGAGACAGCCAAGCTCAATACTTATGCTGGTGTTGAACCAGCAGTGCCTGTATCAGAGTTAGAACCAATGAATTGATGGAACCTGAGAGAACAAGCAGAGTCTTGCAGCCTCCGTTTTGACCAAACAGTATATCGGTATCCAACCGGTCACCCACCATGCATATCTGGGATGTTGTGATTCCGAACCTGTCATGGAGGTGAAAAATGTAAGAATCTGAAAACTTGCAGTGAGCAGTATAATTTATTACAATTAAAATAATCACACATCCTTCGATCAACATTTCTAATACTGAACATGTCTAGACTTTACTAAGTCTCTTACTTCTTTGCCAGGTAGTCCATCATGAAAGTGGATGGCTTCCCAACTACGAGCGGTTCTTGTTTAGTTGAACCAAGAATTGCACCGACCATTGATCCACCACCTGATGCAAGGCCAAATGTTTCATAACTGAGCAACTGGTATGTTTCTTCTAGCATATGTATGAAAGAATGCAAATACTAGCTTACATACCTGCCCATTCTTGGGCATCAGTAAGATGAGTAACGGCATCCCTGTTTGTTGCGATGAAAAGGCACCCTGGATTCTCACGGATGCATAGTGTCCCATACCTAAAAATGCATTGGCAGCAAGTTTACCGGCCTTGTAGAATAATTAGTATCAAATCTATATCTATGAACATGATTAAAGAGGGATAACACAGTAACATGAAGGTTGCAGCAATGCGAAGCCAAGACTTACTGAACTTTGTAGTAGTTGAAGTAGCGATCAAATCCTACCACAACTGCTCCCACCTGTAACAAACCCAAATACCGTGTCATTGGGTTTTCTTCGCACTACATGCCACACCCTAAAACATGAAGGATCATACATACATCTTCGTCATGCTCCATGTAGAAACCAGGTTTGAGCTCTATCTTCTTGTCTCCGTCTGTCTGCACGACATGAAATCTAAGTTGTGTGAGTAAGTTTGTATTCAGACTTCACACAGTCGAATTAGTAAATACTGATTGATATCCAGATATGTTGGCTCACTAACATTGTAACGTGCCGGTGAAACTCCTCTTCTGTACAACTGATATTAATTTGTAATGAGTTTCAGAGAAATTGTTACTTACGGGCCCACCGAGGTACTGATACCCAGCCAACTCTAGCTCCTTCTGAATCCCTTCCTCTCCGATAACATACACCTGAAAAAAATTTTGTTAAACTTTGTGCATATTTCGTACATGTTTTGAACGGTAATATTTGCCTTCTTGTTCTTGGGGAAATCGATGGACTGCAGGTACGCAGCGGCTGCAAAAGACGAAGCAAAGATCTCTTCCTGCGCAGCAATCCGGTCTCATCAGTTAGCAGAAGAAACTGAGATGAACAGAAGCAGTTCATGTTCATCACAAGTGCCGAAGAACCCAACCTCGTCGATGCTCAGTCCCAGCGTCTCGAACTTCTTGCCATACTGCTTCCTCGACTTGGTGGAGTTGTTGGTCACGAACACCAACCTCTTGCCCTGAAAAGGCGTACCAGCAGCAGCAGCAGCTTCAGTACGTGAATCATCAGGAAGTGACGACTGACGAGAGCATTGTGGTTTGGGACGGACCTTTGAACGGAGCAAGTCAAGAGTCTCCGGCACGCCGTCGATCAGCTTGTCGCCCTTCCAGATCACACCTGCGTGGCACACGCAGAGATGACGCGCCAATTTAAGCACACACCCACTACCCAATAACCCAAGAAGCCGGCGGTGATCGGTGTGGTATCTGACCGTCGCAGTCGAAGATGAAGGTCTCGACGGAGTCGATGAGCGCGTCAGCGTCCTCAAGCTTGGCCGCCGCCGCAGCCGCTGCCATGACGACGGACCGCCTCGCCGTGCGGTTCCCTGACGGTGCGTGGACCAGCCCGCCGCGCCGCTGGCTCTTTCCCGAGGATGGTGGGGAGGACGAGGAGGAGGTGGTGGACGGGGGGAAGAGGAAGGTCGGGGACGCGCGAACCTGGATCATCGCTGCGGCTGCTCGTGGCGCTCTGTTTTTATTATCGGGTGGCGTTTGGTTGGCGTTTGTGTGATGTGCCTGTGCGTTATGATCTGGGCGCTGGAACCGCAACGCGCCAGCGATTCCTCCCGTCTTCTTTCGATTGGTCTCCGGGCCTGTGATTTGTGGCTGTGAGGGCAGAGGGGAGGGGATTGGGGTCTGGGCTCGTGTTGTGGCTGCTGTTCGAGCTGGGACTGAGAGGCAACGAAACGTATGTGATGTGAGGCCCCTGGAGAGAGACAGGAGCAGGAAGCGGAAAACATTTGTAGGAAACAAGTTAGAACAGTGCTTTATTAGGCCCGTTTACAGTGGTGGGCTGGTGGCCCTGTTGGGCTGTTGGTGTGTCAATTCGGCGGGCGGCCAGAATCATGGCTCCCTCTTTTTCTTTTTCTTTTTTGAAACAAAATCATGGCTCGCTCTTTTTTGTGAAGAACCGGAACTTTTTCCACCGTTCAGGTTTACACGTTGAATCCTAAAACCATTCACAAAAAGTTTTCAAGGTCACAGTTCAGGTTTACCTACTCTGGCTAGAAGAACTTTTCAAGGTATTTCTTTAATTTACTAAAATTTTAAATAGATAATTAGAATATGTTTGGCTGGTAGAAAAAACTGACTGATTCTGGTTGATTGAATAGTATTCTGTGAGAGAGAATAAACTCAAACAAACTGAAAGCAGTTCAAGCGAACAATAATGTTTTAAACAAAGAAAACAATCTCTAAGTTTCTAAAAGTTTTTGAGAAATATACTAAAAATATATTTGGAAACAAGAAACCCAAATTAAATAATTACAAAAGAAGATAAAAATATATCTAAAATCATCCAAAAATGGATTTAACTTTAGGAAAACGGAAATATTTCTATTCTTTTCTTGAAATTTCTAAAAAAAATAACCAATGACCGAATATGTTTCTAAACTTTTCACGACAAAAATATGATATGCAACATACAATGATCCTGAATTCATTCATGCTCAATGCATTTGTGATGGTTTCATCTTGTGTTTTGTTGTGAAGAGTTTTTAAACACACTTAGACATTAGTTTTAGTTTTTTTTATTTTTCTGGATATTCTTACCATTTTCTTACATCTAAATATTTTATTTGAGTTTATTGTGTCCCAATCTATCCCTAGGATTTTTTTTCTCAAAATTTAATAATTTATAAGTATTTTTTATATTTGAAAACCTTGTTAAATTTTTTATTGTGATTTTTTAATTACAAAATGACAAAACTAGAAACTATTTTTTATTGGGTCTAGGAAGTTATTCAAATGATTTTGAGAGCTGATATATAATGTTTTGGATTGGAGTTCGAGGAAGGAACCTGAACTACAAACAATGACACAAAAATAACTTTTTATATACTCGAGATCATACTCAGAAGTCACGAAACTGTCAGAATCCCCACCTTTGTTTTTGAAAAAGGAGTTGTGGGATGCGACTATGCGAGTCCTGTATGTAGGCGCGGAGAGCCAGGGATAGCTGCTACGCATGCCATTGATGTGCAAAGACCCTGTCACGGTGAACCATAACATCATGCATTTGGGTAACTGATGACGCAATATACTCAAGATGTCACTTCAGCTCTCACAGATTTGGCACATGAATCTTCACCGAGAAATCACCAGTTGCCCATTACAGATTGTGGCGATTGCCATTACTAAAGACCATTTCAAAAAGGCAACTTTCCGGGAAGTATCACAAGCTGAAATCCAAACAATGAAGACAATACGATCTGGCATCACCGCGTCAGCGGTGCAGCATGTTACAAAGATACTGGCACAAGAGAGGCGTTTTGCAATCTGACTAATGCATGGAACGGTGAACCAGAGGATAGGATACTTCTACAATCTGAACCAAACAAAAGAACGTACGAAGTTTAAGGTGAACCTTGATCAACTGTTGGCTCATCAGCGACGCGTGGATCCTGCTGGTAGACATACTTCTTCGCCCAGTACAGATAGTTCAAGAAGGCAAGCAATCCGACAATGGTAACAACCCAGTAGAACAGGTCAAGTCGGCTGTTGTTCAAGCTTGTACCCTCGAGCCACCCTCCCTGGTGCCCCCCTCTCGTGGCCCTGTTCACTGCTTTCACCAGGAAAGTGGCCAGCAATGACGCGATCCCAATCTCGCACCAGAACAATGCTGTGGCGATGGATTTCATGCCCTGTGGCGCCTCGCTGTTGAAAAACTCAAGGAGACCTGGGAACGATGTCACGTCTGACACGCCCAGCAGGAAGAACTGAGGCGCGAGCCAGAACAGGGACATCTGAGTTGCAGAATCCTTTCTCTTTCTCTCAATAAGTGCAGCGATGACTGATGCGAGTATCATGGAGACAAAGCCTAAGCTGATCCGCTGTAGGTGAGTGATGCCACTGGCATAGCCAGTGCGCTTGCGCAAGAATGGCACAATGAACCGGTCATAGATTGCGAGCATTACCGTCTGGAATGTGATAGGGATGATGAAGAGTGACGCCGGGGAGATATGGATCTTGCCAAGCCTTGTGTTTGTCATGCTACCTTGCTGCACAGTGAATGTCAAGATGATAGGATTCGATACATATCCGATCATGGAGCTGACAAACAAGGGAAGCATTCGAAGCACAATCTTCGTCTCTTCCACCTTCGCCACACTGCAACGTGACCAGGCTCCATCTTTCCCACAGTTAATGCAAGCTCTGTCGAGAAATCTGAGAACATGAACGAAATAGTTTATAATTGGCAATACTACTAAAAGGGGAGGGCAATGCCCTCAAATCTCTTTGCCTGGAAATACTACATGAATGGCATGTACTTCTCTGAATCTTACTTCAGGTTATTTTTTCGGGAGACTACTTCAATAGTGCCTGTCCCAGTACTAATTTCCTGTGCTTCTTCCAGCTTCTCGGGAAGCTTGAGCCTCCTGTTTCTGAATGCAACTACAAGAACCTGGAGCAGAAATGCTGTAGCTAATTAATAAGCGCAAACTGCGAGCTAATTGAGATGATGCTGTGAGATTTTATGTTTTAAACCAGGAATGAGCACAACCTGCATTATTCGAGTTAGAGGGCTTCCTTCAGGTACTTGGTTGCGGTAGAAAGGGAGACCAGCAGCAACCACAATCAACCCAAGCAGAACTACGATGGCACACAAGCCAAATCCAATGCCCCACCCCTTGTAGGTCTCGAGCCACACAATGAGAATTAATCCTACTAAACCACCCAAGGAGATCCCAAAGGTGAACCAGTTAAAGAAACTGGACTGTTGGCGGGACTCAGTGGGATCTTCATGGTCAAATTGATCTGCTCCAAGGGATGGCATGCATGCGCGTACACAACCTTCACCAAATGCAATGATATACAAGGCTGCATATAATAGGGTAGAATTCCAACCATGAACCTCTTTACAGACAGTTAGCTCATCTTCAATATCACAAGATGGTGGATGGAGTGATGGAAGGTAGGCTTGCAGTGCAAGCAATCCAAAGCCCTAAGAAGTGCATGCTTAGTGGATTACAAATGTTGTACATAATCACTAAGAAGAGTGCAAAAAGCATCTGTCAGATCGTGCACATATGCTTAAGAACTTATCCAACATTATAAACGAAACCTGCTTAAGAACTTATCCCAATTCCCAACCATCGTGCCTGGCTGTAGCTACTCCCATGTGTGTATCTCAATATTTAAGGTATATATGGCCCAACAAAGTGACCACATGGGTTATATGTATCTTAAGTATGCAAATATACATAGAGTATGTGGTTATATTTATTTTTATATACTAGTATGATGGTCGGGATCCTTTGAGTAATGCATATCATCGCATTAAGAAAAAAATATTCAGTTACAACCCTCCATTCATTGTTACATTACATGCCACAAAGGAAACCTGAAACATTATAATAGGCACATACCGGTAAGTAAATTATCAGGAGCATATTAAATTTTAATGTAGGCCTTTAAATGTTACTTAAAAAAGACATGCTAACACAACACTAGCCCTTTACACCCAAACAAAATGCAAAAAAAGCATTTTCTTTCACATCTCAGTTAGGTGGATAATTGAACTTCACAGTCAAGATTATGCCAGAGGTATTCTTGTCATGGACTGAGCTGTAAAAACACACGGCAGGCTCTATGTCTGAGTTTTATGTTTCAGCTGTTTATCAAATCTATTTTAGTATTTGAGGGCATCAGTTTGATTTACGTGTATACTTAACTATATATGAGCATCAAGTACTTCAGCAATTGGAGGTACTTAAACTGTAAACACACATGTTTATGGTAAAATCGCATCCCAATAAGGATAGTTACACATTTATACTAAAACAAAAACATCTTCATTAAAAAAAATTAAGTGACTTTGGTAGTCAACCCTTAGCACTAATGGCTGTGTTTTTTTCATCCACTTCTCTAATTGACAGAACTATGTCCTCACAAAAGAAGACGAAACTATGAAAAATAGTCTATTCTGTACTATTGGTACGTACACATGTATTAACTGCAATGGAACGTGTAAATATACTGCAGCATGTAGATTGCATAGATCAAGAGCAAAATTACCAGAAACTCCAATGGGCCAAAGAGAAGTATAGTTCTAGAACGACTGATGTATGAGTCAGACAGAAAAGCCCCTATCAAAGCAAACCCACTTGTGGCACCGACAAAATTAGTTACTGTAGTTGCAGAACTCGACACGCCCATATGCATTGTCCCATGGAGATAGGTAACCAAATTCAGAAAAATGGGGACATTCACCATGCTTGTTGCAACCGTTAGGACTGTAAGGGGGGAAAATATGAAGCAGAAGTTCAAAAATTAATACACATTTCATCAGTGAAACATGTGTTCAAAATGACTACACACATAAATCAGGAAATATATGAGTACATCCACTTACAGTATATAAACATTGCTGCTCGAACACCTCCATGTACCTCTCTATGTATGGGGTTTCCTCTCCAGTCCACAAAGCCTCCAATTGCCATGGTACTTCTGAAAAGATTCTTCTCTACTGCCTGCCCACTGCATCCCTCGCAAACAAGATGGGTATAAATAAACGGTTAGACATACAAATTTTAAGGGGTGATACCACCAATTTGATAAATCAAAGTTTACTGCCTATTTTATGCCATCTCTATCACAAGGCCCACTAGTACCAACTACACTTGACTTATAATGTCCCCATCTTCTGCTGATTTAAATAACGAAATTGGACACTACAAGTCTACTACAAGTATTGAAAAGCATTACAGGAAAGAAATCAGGGACATGCATGCTTAGTTGGTTACAGAGGTTCACAAGTACGAAGCCATTCCAAGTGCAATAATTATAACTTATATGTAAATCGATTCATTCTATTTGAACAATAGAATTTTAAAATCTAAGTTCCTCTTAAAAATTACAGCTTAACTTATGAACAGGAAAGAGTTAGCCTGCAAGTGACATGATAAATTCTATCTGAATAAATAGCATAAAAGAACTTACTGCTTCGAGTCTGTTCATTGAATAGCTTCCTTGTGGTATTGCAGACATCTATTCCAATGGAATAGTACTCAACTACTCATTATGGGAATATGTCTGGTAGCGGCATAAGGGATGTGAAAGTTAGGTGGAAATGCTTAAGGTTTTGTTAATTTTATTCCATTTGCCATCATCCTTTGCTATTTTCATAACTCACAAGACCTCAGGGCCACTGATATGGGAGAGTAAGCAGGATGATGCTCTTACAGGTAACACCTAACACCTACTCCGTAGCCAATATAACCAGCATATTCAACCATGAGCGAAATGTTATCCAAGTCGATCAGACTGAAGTGGACTTGGCTTCATTACAGCTGCTGCTGGCACCATCAACCCTGATATATTTAGAATAGTTGGTGACCTTCTCGCAACTGCGAAATTGGTACAGCGAAGTGGTCACTGCTGACTAAAATGCCTACACGAAGACCTCCTTGCCTGCATTTTCCACACAACCAAGTTAGATTTTTCTGTGCATTAAGGTGCCAACGGGTGAAAGGGATTTCTAAAGAACACCATTGTCTCCTTGACCATTGTTTTCTCTTTGGGAGCTTACTGTTTTCAGTCGGGGGATGGACCAGTAATAAGGGATGGTTAAGTGCATGACTAATGCAGAGTCGGGAATAGTTCATTTTTCCCCTAAAAAAACAAGCAACATGTTCTCACTTCCCAGTGTTTCCCATCCTACAGAAAACATGATGCTTCCAGTGATACCAGGAATTTCACAGTACCTGGGCATAATCATCCACCTATGTGCAGAACTTATGTAGTTCTAGGTTCTAACAGTATCGATTCAGGCTCATAACTATGTACAATCGTCAGCAATCATTGCATGCATTTTTTGGAGGAAAAAGTCGAATGAAAACTGTTATAAATTTTGAGGAATGCAGTACACAATGGGCACTCTGCATACTTCTATTCTCGGCGCAGTCAGGCAGGGGAGGAAAAGGATGGACCGGAGCAGATCTCTGGCTGGAGCCGCCAGCTGCCATTCGCGGTGAAGAAAGCAAAGCGGTTCCCGGCGTACAAGAAGTTGGCGAACACGGCCGTCGCTGGAACCCTTCCTGTACAGGGCCGCGCTCATGCCACCATAGTAGTAGGAGCGCGAGATGGAGGCGCACCAGCGTAGCGGCGGGGGAGGCTCTAGTTGAAGGCGGCTGCATAGCGCTCATGCGTGCATGAAGTTCACGGCGGCTATAGCGAGTGCGCGGCGGCAACGTGAGCGAGGTTGGCGGAGGACGGAGTCCTCGAGCGAAGCGGCCTCGCCGTCGGCGGGCAAGTCGCTGCAAACCAGTCCGCAGTCCCCGGGTTTTTGCAAATCAATCCCCGTACTTCTGCAAACCAGTCCCTGCTTAGAGTGTAATGTTTTGGATCAAATTAATAATCTTGATCCAGTGTTTTGCACATAAGCCCTTGTTTTAAATCGATACTATTTTATTAATCGTATACTCTATTGTCGCCTAAAGAATGAATTCGTAACAACTTTAGGACATATTAGCAAACAAGAGAAAAGACCATGCTAGTCAAACTGTTGAACCTTACCTCTCCGATTTTCATATTAGCCCACGTATCAGTGAGAGGACGCGTGCCAACGTGGCTGTCAACGCCACGTGGACGGTCAAAAACTACCTGAATCGTGCACAGGGGTCTTCGTTGAGTGGTTTTGTAAGTTAGGGTATCTGAACTAGAAGGTTTTAGAGTTGAGGGCTAAAATTAGACCAGTGTGATAGTTGAGGGGTCAAAAGTGAACTTATCCTAAATTTAATAATACTAATTTGATATAATAAATTTTAATGTTTTTTATAAATTTTATCAAAGTTTAAAAATATTAACTTAAGACAACTCTAAATTTATATTCTTGACAGAAGGAGTAGTCAATTTGGAGAACTCAATAGCGTGAGGAGGGTTGATTAAAGCAGCATGGAGAGTGTTGGTTAAAAGAGGTTTGTATCATAAATGTGAGATTGTCAGAGGCTTGTAGATGCCTGATTGTGAGATTGTGAGATTAATTCTCCGATCGTGAGATTGTCGATCATCTTGCCCACATTATGAGACAGATTGTGAGAGGCTGGTAGAGGCTTGTATAATCCTCTAGAGATTCCAAAATTGAAAAAATATATTGAATAAAAAATCAGAAGTTTATTCAAATCTGTATATATATATATTTTTCATATGAACCCTAGACTGGGCTGTAATTTCCAGACCTATCCTATATGACCTCAGCAGCAGCATACTGTGAGAGGTGTATTAGCTTGTGGGCCGACGAACACTGGAGGGAGCGCATGATCATCGCTTGTGTTGTCGGTCGTCTCTGCCCCATATGCTGAAAAATTCATTCATGCTAAACCATATATGCTATTAATATTTATAACAATATATTCAAGCTGACACTTTAGCTCTTACCAATTTGGCAATTTGACATATTTTTGTCTCTGAAGCTTACATTATCACAAAGAAACACCCACTTACACTGGCACAAACAAGAACATCTCCTTTGACAAGGAGCATTTCACAAATGTGAACTACTGCTAATGCTAGGCATAACGAATGATGTCCACCAATGATCTGCATACAATCAGGCATCTGAATACCACAACACACAACAGGCTCTAATCCATGTCATGGTAAACCAGACCACACTTATCCTGCATTTGCTAAACTGGAGGACGATCCGAGCGAGATATTTCAACGTGGATCCTGATCGACTGGTGGCTCGTCAGTGACGACGATGCGTGGATTGTGCCGGTATACATACCTCTTGGCCCAGACCAGGTAGTTCAAGAAGGCAAGCAGTCCGATAACAGCCACAACCCAGTAGAACAGATCAAGACGGCTGCTGTTCAGGCTTGTAGCTTCGAGCCACCCTGCCTTGTTCCCATGCCTCGTGGCCCTGTTTACTATTTGCACCAGGAAAGTGGCTAGCAATGACGAGAGCCCTAGGACACACCAGAACAAAGCTGCCGCGATCGACTTCATGCCTCGTGGCGCCTCACTGTTGAAGAACTCGAGGAGCCCAGGAAACGATGTCACGTCTGACACTCCCAGCAAGAAAAACTGAGGCGTGAGCCAAAATAGGGACATCTGCACTGCATCTTCCTTCCTTTTCCTCTCAACGACCGCTGCGATGACTGACGCAAGTATGATGGACGCGAAGCCTATGCCAACGCGCTGCAGATGAGTAATGCCACTGACATAGCCTGTGCGCTTGCGTAAGAATGGCGCCAGGAATTGGTCATAGATTGGAAGCATCACCATCTGGAATATAGTGGGGATTATGAACAGTGTAGCCGGGGAAACATGGATCTTGCCCAGCCTTGTGTTTGTCATGCCACCTTGCTGCACGGTGAATGTGAAGAGGACAGGGTTTGATACGTATCCGATGATGGAGCTGATGAACAGAGGAAGCACACGGAGCACAATCTTCGTCTCCTCCACCTTCGTCCTGCTGCAAAGTGACCAGGCTCCATCTTTCCCACGGTTGATGCAGGCTTTGTCAAGGATTCTGTCAAGATGCATGGAATATATAGTTTGTAATGGGCAAGACTAGAAACAATGCAATGCTCTCTACTCTATATAAATAAGCCTGCAGTGAAAAATGGAAGTGTTTCTCTGAATCTTACTTCAAGCTATTTGTTTCAGGGAGTACTTCAATAGAGCCTGGCTCAGCACTGCTTTCTTGTGCTTCTTCCAGTTTCTCCGGAAGCTCGAGGCTCCTGTTTCTGAATGCGAGCACAAGAACCTGGAGAGGCAAGATTGTAGCGAAATAATAGTCACAACACACTTCTCGATAACTGAGATAAGATTTATGGTTACACTAGGAAGGAGCACAACCTGCAGTATTCGGGTTAGAGGGCTGCCTTGAGGTATTTGGTTGCGGTAGAAAGGGAGACCAACAGCAACCATAAGCAGCCCAAGCAAAATTAGGATGGCACACAAGCCAAATCCAATGTCCCACCCTATGTCGTTCTGAAGCCACACTACTAGAATCAGCCCTATAAAACCTCCAAAGGAGATCCCAAAGGTGAACCAATTAAAGAAGCTAGATTGCTGGCGCGACTCAGCGGGATTTTCATGGTCGAACTGGTCTGCTCCGAGGGATGGCATGCAAGCACGCATACAACCATCACCAAGTGCACTGATATACAAGGCAGCAAACAGCAGGGTCGAATTCAAGCCATGGACTTCTTTGCAGTTACTTGGTTCTGCTTCAATATTGCAAGGAGGTGGATGTAGTGAAAGGAAGGTGGGCTTGCAGTGCAAGCAGTCCGTAGCCCTGCACAAGTGAGTGTTTTGTCATGACAAAAAAAATACCGTGCATAAAGGTTACAAAGGGTGTCAGCATGTGCACATTTACTTAAGGATTGATCCAAAATTACAACTTAAATCTGTCTAAATTCATGAGCCTGCCCTTGTAATGCCTTTCAGAAATACTCTGGAATATCAGTAAAATTCTATGAGGATGTTAAATTGTCAGTGCAGGACTTACTTAGCTAAGGGTGAAAAGGGAGAAACCTTTACTTTACACCTAAATATAAATCCATTTCTTTCGATATTTCAATTGAGTGGACTTTGCAGCAAGATTACCAGAGAAGTCATACAACATGAATTGAATTGTAGAAAAACAAGGCATGTAAGTCAGTTTTACGTATGATCTCTTCATAAAGCCCATCACTGCTATGGATATATATACCCTTGTAGGCCATTCTTACGGTACCTAACCAGACCCCTGAAATCGTTTTACATGTACACGGTATACCCAACTAGACGTGAGCTCCTGAAAGAGGTATTCTTGAGCTTTTGTAAACTTTCAGCAGTTTACCTTAAAATCACCCTTCTTAACATAATTTTTCCATTCAATTATCTTATTAAAAAAATAAAAAAGTAATACCATGCTTTCTAATTTCTACTAATGTTACTTCAAATCTAGCAATAGCAACAGAACATGTAAAAAATCATTTAGGGTGTAGATGATAGAATACCAGAAACTCCAATGGACCAAAGATAAGTATAGTTCTTGAGCGAGTGATATAAGAGTCGGAGAGGAAGGCTCCTATCAAAGCAAACCCAGATGTGGCACCAAGAACATTAGTGACTGTAGTTGCAGATCTTGACACTCCCATATGCATTGTTCCATGGAGATAGGTGACCATATTTAGCAACTACAGTCACTAATTGTCATAGTACTCATCAAGATTTTTGCCTTTTCCCTCTTGATTACTGTCTGCCCGCTGAGTCCCTCA
This sequence comes from Microstegium vimineum, assembly GCA_022036555.1. Classification (NCBI taxonomy): domain Eukaryota; kingdom Viridiplantae; phylum Streptophyta; class Magnoliopsida; order Poales; family Poaceae; genus Microstegium; species Microstegium vimineum. The sequence continues at coordinate 34,281,231 of CM039131.1, forward strand.
GATCTGAGGGGTATAAGTAAACTGATGGGGATTCAAATCAAGGGGTGATAGCGACAATATGATCAATCAAAGTGTTTTCTTGCCTATTTCATTTCATTCCTATCTGAAGCCTTGATAGTCCAAATTCAAACATGCTAAAGTTGACTTCCAATATTCCTACTTGCTGCTGACTGAATTTTGGACACTACAACATGTCCACATACTATAAAGGAGAAAAACAGGACATGTGCAATAATTGAGGTCAGCAAGTAATAATATGTAGCAGCCATCGTCGTTTTCAGTATAACACCATCCTGAGTGCGATATTTTGCCACTTGACTGCTAAAGCGCAACATTAATTGTTTTCTGTAACAGTCATTTGAAAAGCTGACTTCCTCAGCAAAATAGTGCAGCTTAAGTTATGAATAGAGAAAACTACCATCTGAAATTGACATTATGACTATGTTGATGAGAATAAAAAAATAAACTACCAATTGGTTACCCAAAACATATTATTTTAGATGATAAAAAACCTTGTAAATAACTAATCATGGATCATCAAAATTATCAGGATTGACACAGTAACAGTAATTAGAAAATAGCAGCAATAAGGAAATGAAGTCAAATGCAACCACCACCATAACACTAGCCGAGAAGTTGAAACCACAATAATTTGTTAGTCATCAGCTGAATCAATCCTGTCAGACAAAAAATGAACAACATCAAGTCGATCGTGCAGTCCTGCCACACACAAATGAGCTCCTTGGTACAGCCTGACAGCCACCTTATGCGATAATCACCATGTGGTCCTTTCATATTCACTACAGGAACGGGAGTATAAAACCTGATAGTGATGAGAGGGAAATGAAGGTAAAACAGAAAGGATTACAGTTACTAAGATCTTATATTATTCAGGTTTCTACCATTTAAGTACGAAGTGAAATCACCTTTGCAATTTCTACCATGTGGAGGTAGTAAGCAGGAAGGTGTTCTTTTTTGAGTTCAACTAGGCTCTCAAGGCCTTATATTAGCACTTGTAATCTCAGCAAGATCGCGAGATACCAAACTGTTTACAAACTCCGGGAGGGGATCATGCCACACAGAGGATTGACCCGGGTCCCAACTCAACGCTAATTTGGCAATCTACTAACACAGGTAGCAATAGGAGTTCCACAAATAGATATATCCAAAAGCAGAAACCGAAGTGATCTAAATACAACTGTTGCTGTCAGCATCAACTCCTTAATTTTTTATTTTTATTTTGGAAAAGGATTTCCTACTTTTGTACAAAGCACATAAAAACTCGATACAACTAAAACTGTTGGGGATTCGAACTTACAAGCCTGTAAATTCCTTCAATCGTTTCACCCTTGCTGGTTTCCTCATCCCCTTATATGTTTCCAAAAGATATTTTCATTTGTAACCGAGTATTTTGAGTTCCCCGCTTGTTCTGCTCCCCCTCTGCCATTCACTACCACAGTCAACTCCAACTTTTCTTCTTCTAGGGAATTATTCTTGGAAGTTGGATATGATTAATGAGTCAGAACACATAAGAGCCAAAATAAGCAGTTATTGTTGACAAAACCATCCATAATGACGTGGAGATAGACAGATAGTGTGCTCACATGCCAAGGGGGCAAGGGGTGATGGGTATTTCAAGCATATGAAGATTGAACAATACTAGCTGCCACCTTGACTCGGCCAACTGGGTTACATTGCTGACCATAAATCATCAATCTCCAGTATTACCCTACACAGCTACACTACAACAACCTGGTTGTTTCCAGGGGCATCAGGTATTTCACGCTTCACGGTATGGTACCTACTCCTCCATACAATTTCATTAGCAAAAAGTGCGAAGACGCCATATATTATCCAAATTCGCAAAATTCTGGTAATATCCAAATTTGCGGAATCTATGTTAGGACGTTACGTTTGTATTTTATTATCCTCTATGCTCATCGAAGACATTGGAGGAAAGCACCAAATGAAATTGATCTAGCTACTGGTTGAGAAATACAATACACAGCGAGCTGTCTGCATTCTTGATTCTTCCATTCCCTGCGCAGGAGCTGTCTGCATTCTTGATTCTTCCATTCCCTGCGCAGGACGCAGGCCAGCAGGAGTGAAAGGCCGGGAGCAGCCGCTGCTGGGGCAGCGACCTGGCCACCCGCGCGTTCGCGAAGGAGGAGCCGAAGCGGATGCCGGCGTGTTGGTTGTGGGCTAGCACGGCCATCGCAGGAGTTCATCTGGCTTCTGGCATGGCTCCTGTACACTGTACAGAGGCACGCACATGCCACCACGGAGTTCCGCCCAAGCGCGGCGGCTAAGCGCGTGAAGTCCACGGCACGTCGGCACCTAAGGTGAAGAGCAGCGACCGGAGCGAGGCTGGCGGCCGCCGCGAGCTCCGCACGACCTGGGCGTCGGCGGGCGGCAGGCGGCGACCATGACATTCCGGATTCGGCAGCGCAGATCAGTCTGTGCCCCCGCCACTCGGTCGGTCGCCGAGCCCGCACCATCTCGCTTTATGGTACCCATGGCGAGACGACGCCACTCCTCTCATGCGTGTCACCGAGGCCCACGCCATCTACCTCCATGGCCCCGACGCCGAGCCGAGACGACATGCTTCCTTTCCGGAGGCTGAGGTATGTGTTTTTCTTCTTTTCCCTCTGAACCACTCCGTCTAAAATTGTGTCAATCGGCTATGAAAAAGACGACACTACCGTTTTTTTTTAGAGACAAAGTGATTTTAGTATGTCCCTTCATGCCATTTTCAGGACTAAGTGGGATGAGCAAATGACAGGCGGGACTCATTGGTAAGTTTTTTTTTTCTTTTTCTCCCCTTATCCCTTCTGTACACCAAAGACCGCGCCTCGCAGCTCGCTGGTTCACGCTCTCGCTCGAGCTCTGCTAGTCCGGCGCTCTCGCTCGAGCTCTGCTACACTTCCGCGCGCTCGTTGCGCGGCGCGCGGCGAGCACCAGGGCGGCGGCCTCTTTGCGCGCGCGGTAGCTGAACGGTTCAGCACGGTGCGCGGCGAGCACCAGGACGGCAGCCGGCGCGTGCGGCGCGAGCACGTACGAGGGCGGCGGCCGGCGCGCGCGGCGAGCACGAGGGCAGTGGACTCTGTGCGCGCGCGCAACAGCTAGCTGGCCGGTTCAGCGCGGTGCGCGACGAGCACCAGGGCGGCAGCCGGCGCGCGCGGCTTGTGAGACGGCGTCGGCGCTTGGGCGCGCGCGGCGAGGCGGCGGCTATGGAGGCGCTCGTGGCGCAGAGAGCTCGCGGGCCGTACGTCGTCGTCCTCGCTCCCCTGCTGGCACCACCACCACCGCCCGTGGCCGCGGCGGAGCCGACGTAGATGAGTAGCCGCCGCCAACGTTGGTCCGGCCGACGGGGAAGTTGAGCACGGTCTCGGCGCCCTTCATGGCGAATATGCTCCGGATCCGCGCCGGCTTGCCCGCCGGTGACTCCCAGCTGGGCTGCCCCGTCGCTGACGTGCAGTAGGCTGGCCCGCGCCTCCTTCGCGCGGCCTCCTTCGCTCGGTGACCCGCTCGCGCTTCCTCCGCCTCCTTCCCCGGAGAGCTCGTCGTAGCGACGGCGGGGCAAAGCGGGATGGAGCTCGCCGCGAGAAGACGGAGCGGGCCAGATCCGAGGTTGAGTTGCCGCTGAGCACAGTGGCCCCGCGCCGCCGCGCTAGCAGGCGGATGCGCTGCCGTCACCGCCTCCGCTGCGCCGCCGCGCCCTCAGCCGGAGGCGACGCCGCCGCCGGCGGGACAGATTGGAGAGGTAGGCGTAGGCGTCGTTGACGAGGCGGAGCGCCATCTTGGCGCCTGGGTGCGAGTTGCTGGGATGAGGCGCCGCTCGCGCTCTCAGCCGGAGGTGACGCCGCCGCCGCTCGCGCTCTCAGCTGGATGCAGCCCGCCGCTCACGACCTCAGCCGGCTCTGCTCGCGCGAGCGCTTTTTTCGGAGAAGAGAGAGGAGTGAGGTGAAAGGTCCTAGATGGCTAGAGGGGGGTGAATAGCCTAATAAAAATTCTATAAATCATTAGAGCAAATGTTAGATAACACTTAAGCGAAGCTTTTGCTTTAGCTCTACTTGGGGTGCAAAGCCACTTATCCAATGCAATTCTAGTTAATTAAGTGTTTATCAACCAATAGCAAGAATCTAAAGCACTTAGCACAAGCTAGCAAGAACAACTACTAAAGTAGCTAACTAACAAGCTAACTAGACAAGATATGAAAGAGTAAATACAAGAGAGGAGGTGATTGCTATTCCGATGTCTTGTGATGTATGGATGTCAATAGGAAGAACCAATCACAATGAATACCAAAGAGTAGCCGAGAGATAAGATGACAATCGATTTTTCTTTCGAGATTCACTTGGTTGCCACCAAGCTAGTCCCCGTTGTGTCGACTACTCAAGTGATGATTCGGTGGCTAATAGGCAATGATAAGCCTAGCCCACTAACTCGGGCGCCACAAGAATCCACCTAAATGAGACTAACTCAATGACACGAGCAATCCAGTAGAGTTACCCTTTGGCTCTCCGCCGAGGTGGGTACAAGCCCTCTCACAATCACCGAAGCCGGCCGCAAACAATCACCAATTGCGCCGAAGCTTCTCCACAATCGTCAAGCAGTCTAGGTGTTGGCAAACACCAAGAAAAATAAGAAATCCCGCGACGACGACGATGACCGCAATCGACACGAGTTTTCCCTTCTTGATAGTACGGCTATCTATCCTAAATGTGATCACACTCTCTATAGTGTCTTGATCACTAAACCAAAAATGACCCTATGGATATACCTTTGCTTTGGGTCCATTTTATTTTTCTCTTTCTTCTTTTCCTTAGTCATGGAGCACTTGATCCATCATGATCTTTCATCTAGCTCCATGTCTCAAGGTGAACCACCCTATTTTGATCATACACTTAGTTCAAGGGTTAGTTCATAGGTTTCATCAATTACTCAAAACCAAACATGAGCTTTCAATCTCCCCTTTTTGGTAATTGATGACAACCTTTCATAAAAGAATATATATGATGAAAATTCACTTTAGTAGTATTAGCTCCCCCTACATATGTGATATATGAGTTTGGTTCAATTTGATCAAATATGCATAAATAAGATTTGTAGGAGAGTAAATGCTACCAAATGATACTAAGGTGTGTAGGATGGACCTTTAAAGCATGATACCAATCGGAGTGCAATGTAAAACCATCCTTAACACCATGAATGCCTAGAAACCACTTGACAAGCATATTGAAAGAACTAGATACAAAACAATGAGAGCCTAAGCATGCTAGTTCTTCAATCATCATTCAATTTAGTTTCTAGCAAACATCACACAAGCATATCATGAAAGTAATGACATATGCAAGCAAGCACTTATGAATGCACAAAAGATATGCACCAATTTATTCATGGGCTTGCTCCCCCTACTTGTGTGCTTTCATTTTCAAATTTTCAAAAATATTTTTCTCTTACTACTTACTTCTCCCCCTTTGTCATCTATTATCATAAAAGATGTACTCAAAGAATTATTGGAGAGAAGTGTTAGTTGTGGTTCAATCTAGATTACTTGCCCCAAGCTATTTAACTCGGTTTAAACCATGGACAAGCTTGTTCACACATCCTAGAATGGTTATCTTGCCCATGTTGAGCTAAACATTTGAAGTTCATGATCTAGATCAAACTCTAGGATTACAAGCCCACAAATATGTCATATGCTACCACTAGATCATATTAAGCATAGAAGCAATAGTGGTACCATATAAGCATCAAATCATTTGATTTTCATGAATGATCCTAATGAATTGATGTCTAGATGCACTAACACGTCCTAATAAGGATGAATGACATGTCAATCAACTTATACCTTACATAGCTTGAAGGAGAGGCATGTCAAATATGGGGGTGCACCAACACATATTTGAGAAGTCAAGAATGTTCAACTCATTTCTTAGCTTGCAAAACCTCTTCTCATCTAATGGCTTGGTGAATATGTCGGCAAGTTGATCATAGGTGCCAACACTTGTGATCTTGATATCACCCTTGAGTTGATGATCCCTTATGAAGTGGTGCCTCACATCAATGTGTTTAGTTCTTGAATGTTGAACCGAATTGTTGGTTAGCTTCACCGTATTTTCATTGTCACACAGCAATGGCACTTGCTTGAAATTGATCTCATAGTCATTCAAAGTTGCTTTCATCCAAAGCAATTGAGCACAACAACTACCCACACTTATGTATTCGGTTTCGGCGGTAGATAGTGCAACACTATTTTGCTTTTTTGATGACCAAGATACAAGTGACATGCCTAGCAATTGACATGTGCCCGATGTGCTCTTTCTATCAATCTTGCATCCCGCATAGTCAGAGTCCGAATATCCAATTAGCTCAAAGTTTGACCCCTTGGGATACCACAATCCAATATCTTGTGTATGCTTCAAGTACCTCAATATCCTCTTTGTAGCCTTCAAGTGACTTTCTCTTGGAGAGGCTTGGAATCTTGCACACATGCATACACTAAACATCACATCCGGCCTAGAAGCGGTCACATAGAGTAGGCTTCCAATCATAGACCGATATAACTTTTGATCCACCATATTGCCACTAGCATCACTATCCAAGTGTCCATTAGTGTTCATTGGAGTGCTAATGCCTTTAGAATCTTCTAAGCCAAATTTCTTCATCATATCCTTGATGTACTTGCCTTGACTCACAAAGGTGCCATTCTTCAATTGCTTGATTTGAAGACCAAGGAAGTAGCTAAGTTCACCAATCATTAACATTTCAAACTTATTTGTCATCATCTTGCCAAATTCTTCACAAAATTCTTGATTGGTTGAACCGAATATGATGTCATCCACATAGATTTAGAGCACAAATAGATCTTTGCCAAGCTTCTTGGTGAAGAGAGTAGTATCAAGCTTTCCCATAATGAACCCTTTAGATAGAAGGAAGTCCCTCAATCTTTCATACCATGCTCTAGGTGCTTGCTTCAAGCCATATAAAGCCTTCCTCAACTTGTACACATGGTTAGGCTTCTTGTCATCTTCAAATCCGGGAGGTTGCTCAACATATACTAGCTCATTGATGTATCCATTCAAGAAAGCACTCTTCACATCCATTTGGTATAGCTTGATGTTGTGTGCACATGCATAGACCAATAGAATCCTTATTGTCTCTAATCTTGCAACCGATGCATAGGTTTCTCCAAAGTCAAGACCCTCAACTTGAGTGTATCCTTGAGCTACCAATCTTGCTTTGTTCCTCACAACTATACCATCTTGGTCTTGTTTGTTTCTAAATACCCATCTTGTGTCAATCACATTGTAGTTTTTGGGTCTTTCAACTAGTTCCCAAACTTGGTTCCTAGTAAAATTATTGAGCTCTTCATACATAGCATTGACCCAATCAACATCTTGTAGGGCTTCATCAATATTTGTTGGCTCTATGGATGATACAAAGGAGTAGTGCTCACAAAAAGATGTCAATCTTAATCTTGTTTGAACACCACTTGTAATGTCACCAACTATTTAATCAATGGGGTGATCTCTTGCATTGTTGGTCGGTTGGAGAGTTGGGAGTTGATTGCTTGAGCTTGGTTGAGATGAACTAGCAACTTGTTGATCTTGTGCTTGAGAGCCATTAGCTTGCTTGATGGGTGAGTTGAGCACTTAATCTTTGTCATCTTCAATATCAATCACTTGCCTAGGCCGAATATTACCAATATCCATGCTCTTCATAGCATTGGCAAATTGAGATCCACTCACATCTTCTAAGTTCTCATTATTATCTTGGGAGCCATTGGTTTCATCAAACTCAACATCATGAACCTCCTCAAGTATATCACTAGTCGAATTCCACACTCTATAGGCTTTGCTTGTGGTTGAGTAACCAAGTAAGAACCCTTCATCACACTTCTTGTCAAACTTCCCAAGTCTTGTGCCTTTCTTCAAAATGTAGCATTTGCACCCAAAGACTCTAAAGTATGCAATGTTGGGCTTTCTTCCATTCAATAGCTCATATGGTGTCTTCTCCATAATTGGATGACAATACAACCGGTTGCTAGAGTAGCAAGCGGTGTTGATAGCTTCGGCCCAAAAGGATTGACTCACATTGTACTCACTAAGCATAGATCTTGCCATGTCAATCAAGGTTCTATTCTTCCTCTCAACAAGGCCATTTGATTGTGGAGTGTACTTGGCCGAGAGTTGATGTTTGATTCCCAATTCATCACATAGCTTCTCAACTCTTGTATTCTTGAATTCACTTTCATTGTCACTTCTCACTTTCTTGATTGTAGTTTCAAACTCATTGTGACATCTCTTGACAAAATATTTGAAAGTAGCAAATGTATCACTCTTGTCATTGAGAAAGAATACCCCAAGTATATATTGTAATATCATCCACTATGACAAATCCATACTTGTTCCCTCCAATACTAGTGTAGGTTGTTGGACCAAATAAGTCCATATGCAACAACTCAAAAGCTCTACTAGTACTCATCATGCTCTTTTTAAGATGGGTGTTTCCAACTTGCTTGCCGGCTTGACAAGAGCTACAAAGTTTATCCTTCTCAAACACAACATCTTTCAAGCCTCTTACTAAGTCATGTTTGATCAATCTATTCAATTGCTTCATCCCAACATGACCAAGCCTTCTATGCCATAACCAACTCATACTTGACTTAGAGAACAAACATGTAGACAATTGTGATTCACTAGTATTGAAATCAACTAGGTAAAGGTTCCCATATCTAAAACCTTTGAAGATCAAGTTTGAACCATCTACACTAATGATCTCAACATCATCTATTCCAAATATGCACTTGAATCCAAGATCACACAATTGAGCTACCGATAGCAAATTGAAGTTCAAGCTCTCAACTAGCAAAACATTGGATATGCTCAAATCATTGGATATTGCAATCTTACCAAGACCCTTGACCTTGCCTTTGCTATTATCCCCAAATGTGATACTATCAATGCCATCATTGGAGTTGGATTCGATTGATTTGAACATTCTAGAATCCCCGGTTATGTGTTGAGTGCACCCACTATCAAGCACCCAATGCCTTCCTCTGACTTTGTAATTGACCTACAAAACAAATTAGTTCCTCTTAGGTACCCATACTTGTTTGGGTCCTCCAAAGTTAGTGACCAAGGATTTTGGCACCCAAATAGCCTTCTTCTTTGGGCCAACTATGGATGTGCCAACATATTTAGCCATGATACCTTTAGAACTTTTGGTAAGCATATAACATGAATCAAAGTGCATAGAGGTAGCTTTAGCAAACTTGGTTTCACTTATGTTAAGTTTGCAATATTGGTCAGCATGCCCCACTTGCTTGCATTTTGTGCAATACCGGCCATTGTTCCTCACAAAGCTAGGCTTAGGAGTTACAAAGGCCGACTTGCCCTTCTTGGGGGTATAGCCCAATCCCTTTTTGTAGTGGGAGAATCTTTGACTACCCAAGCACTTTAGCAAGCGGGCATCTCCACCATATGCCTTACACAAAGCATAAGTGAGTTCATTAACATCATTTTTCATTTTTTCATTTTCAATCACTAGTGTAGCATCATCCTTTGAGCTATCACTAGTAGATGTGCAAGTGGAGGTGCTACATTGTGTCTCGGTTGGTGCAACAATTATAGGAGTGAAAAATGATTCATCTATAATATCACAAGTTACTCCAATGCTACATGAAGCAACAACCTTATCCTTGTTTTGATCAAGAAGAGAGGAGTGAGCCTTTTCAAGCTTGTGGTGAGTCCTCTAAAGCTTCTCATGGGCTTCCATTAGCCTCTCATGAGAGCCATTGAGCTCATCAAAGGATTGTTCAAGAGTCTTAAGCTTCTTGTTCAATTCTTTGCACTCCTTCCTCTTTGTCTCAAAGCAATCATAAGTTGGCTTCATCATATCAACAAGTTCCTCCTTGGAGTACTCCTCCTCATCATTACTATCACTATCACTATCATTATGAGATTGTACCTTAGTTGGTTTAGCCATGAAGCATAATGGAGTGTCAAAGATGGATGGCTTGTTGTTGATAGCAATGCTTGCCAATGCCTTCTTTTTGGTCTTCTTCCTCTCATCATCACTAGATTCATCATCGGAGGAATCACTACTATCCCAAGTCACCATGTATGATTCACCCTTCTTATTCTTGGTGAATGATAGCTTCTTCTCCTTCTTATCATACTTGCTCTTCTTCTCATCATCATCATTATGATTGGGACAATCCGCAATCATGTGACCGGTTTGCTTGCACTTGTAGCATATCTTCTCATATTCTTTGCTCTTGAAGTTATCTCTTCTCTTTCTAGCACCATAGCCCTTCTTATTCATGAACTTGCCAAACTTGCGCACGAAGAGGGCCATCATCTCATCCTCAAGGTCACTATATTCTTCCTCATCACTTGACTCTTGCTTCTTAGCTTTTCCCTTGCTCTTGGATGATGAAGCCTTGAATGCTAGGCTCTTCTTCTCTTTCTTTTCTTCCTTGACCTCTTCTTCTTCACTTTCCTCATTGTATTGCTCTTTGGTCATGATCTCTCCAAGGACTTCATTGGGAGTGATCTTGTTCAAACCATCTCTCCTAATTATTTGCCTCAAGGTTTTGTATTTTTGGGCAAACAACCAAGAAACCGGTTTGAGAAGTCTTCATTCTTGATCTTCTCACCCAAGCTCTTGAGATCATTGATGATCACTTGGAGCCTATGGAACATCTCCGGGATGGACTCATCATCCTTCATCTTGAAGTGAGATAGCTTGTCTTTGAGCATGTACATCTTGGCATTCTTTACCGTTGAAGTGCATTCATAAGTATCTTCTACTCTCTTCCACACTTCACTTGCCTTATCAAGATCTTTGATTTGCTCAAACACTTTTGAGTCAATGCCATTGTAGATCACATTGAGAGCCATAGTATTGCATTGCCGGTTTTCTTGCTCTTTTGTTGTGGGAGCGGCTTCATCAAGAATGACAAAGTCATGTTCGGTCACACTCCACACCTTCTCATGTATTGAGCCTAGATGCATCTTCATCTTCCTCTTCCAATAATCAAATGAGGTGCCATCAAACATTGGCAGTTTGCTCCCCACATGGTTGAATGATATTTGAGCCATCTCTTAACACCAAAGGTTGTTAAGCCTTAATAATATGGTGACCACGGCTCTGATACCACTTGAAAGGTCCTATATGGCTAGAGGGGGGTGAATAGCCTAATAAAAATTCTACAAATCACCAGAGCAAAGGTTAGATAACACTTAAGCGAAGCTTTTTGCTTTAGCTCTACTTAGGGTGCAAAGCCACCTATCCAATGCAATTCTAGTTAACTAAGTGTTTATCAACCAATAACAAGAACCTAAAGCACTTAGCATAAGCTAGCAAGAACAACTACTAAAGGAGCTAACTAACAAGCTAACTAGACAAGATATGAAAGAGTAAATACAAGAGAGGAGGTGATTGGTATACCGATGTCTTGTGATGTATGGATATCAATAGGAAGAATCAATCACAATGAATACCAAAGAGTAACCGGGAGATAAGATGGCAATCGATTTTTCTCCCGAGGTTCACTTGGTTGCCACCAAGCTAGTCCCCGTTGTGTCGACTACTCAAGTGGTGATTCGGTGGCTAATAGGAAATGGCAAGCCTATCCCACTAACTCGGGCGCCACAAGAATCCACCCAAATGAGAGTAACTCAATGACACGAGCAATCCACTAGAGTTACCTTTTGGCTCTCCGCCGAGGTGGGTACAAGCCCTCTCACAATCACCGAAGTCGGCCGCAAACAATCACCAATTGTGCCAAAGCTTCTCCACAATCGCAAAGCTGTCTAGGTGTTGGCAAACACCAAGAAAAACAAGAAATCCCGCGGCGACGACAATGACCAAGTGCCACTAAGATGCAATGCAATGATCAATGCACTTGGATCACTCAAACTCTCACAAATATGCAACAAGAGTGAAGAGAGTGAGTTGGGAGCTATCTTAAGCAAGCACAAATGTCTCAAGTGAATAAAAGGTGCAAGAGAGTGCTCCTTGAGCCGGCCAAAACATATTTATAGCCTTCCACAAAAGACTAGCCGCTTTCCCCTTCATCCTTGCTTTCCTGCGTAGCTCCGGACGCTATTTCATAGGGGGGTCCGGACCATCGCATCTGCGCCTGGACCCTCCTCCATTTCAAAACCAGCCATTGGCGCCCTTCCTGCTGGTGACGTGCGGCATCCGGACGCGGTGAACAGGAGCGTTCGGTTCCCTTTTCTTCTGCGTCCGAATCCAACCTAGGGGGGGTCCAGAGAGCCTCTTGGGTCCGGACGCACGTCCGGTTCCCTGAGTCCGGACCATGCTTTGCGTCCGGATCCTCTGAACAGAGGAGTCCAGTGAGCTCCAGCCTCCGGACGCTGCGTCCGGAGTCCGCGTTCGGACAATCATCCGCGTCCGGACCATCTGTCCAGAGAGGTCGCTGCTTAGGGTTTGCCTCCGGCCGCATTTTTCTTTGTCCGGACCGAGCTTCCCTTGTGTCCGGACCTTGCGTCCGAATCACTTTGCTTTGTCCAAACGACTCGCTTCTTCTTCTCCAAGCTTCCAAGTGCTAACACCATGTCTTCCAAACATTGTTGCCCTGTGTTAGCCTTTTACAATATATTATCTTGGATTATGTTTAGTTCTTTGTGTCACTTAGGTTCATTTTATGTGAATGCAATGCAAACCTAGTGGCACATGACAACCGCAATCGACACGAGTTTTTCCTTCTTGATAGTACGGCTATCTATCCTAAATGTGATCACACTCTCTATAGTGTCTTGATCACTAAACCAAAAATGACCCTATGGATATACCTTTGCCTTGGGTCCATTTTGTTTTTCTCTTTCTTCTTTTCCTTAGTCATGGAGCACTTGATCCATCATGATCTTTCATCTAGCTCCATGTCTCAATGTGAACCACCCTATTTTGATAATACACTTAGTTCAAGGGTTAGTCCATAGGTTTCATCAATTACTCAAAACCAAACCTGGGCTTTCATGGGGGCGTGAGTTTTTTTTCGGAGAAGAGAGAGGAGTAAGGGTAAAAAGGACATCTTACAGGGCTGGTCCCACATGTCAGCGCTCCCAAACGGAAGAAAACAAACAGAAGACCGACATAATGGTTCAGAGGGAAAAGAAGAAAAACACGCTGGCACAGAGGTGCGAATCAATCTTTCAGGGGCACAGAGGAATTGACCAACTTTCATAATGGCATAGCGGGGAAAGGCTCTCCTTATCGGCGGTTCAGTGCAAACGGGATGGGTGCGTTTGCGACCCTGTACCGAACGAGCCTGGCTAGCCGAACAGGACCAGACCTTGTTAGGCTAGGCCCAAGTGCTGCAACGCAGCTTGTTTGTGTCCTTGTACCAACTGACCCTGGCTCAGACGAGTCTGTGTTTGCGACCCATTAGGCAGCCGGGCTCATAGAGCAATCACCACAAGAAAAGCGCTCGCGTGCGCCGTGAGGAGTCGGGCTCCAGAAAAGCGGAGATTTTGATCGTCTCCACAGAGCTAGGGCGAGGGGGTGTTTTTGGCTCTGGAAAGCGAGGCTCGCTCGCGGACCAGGACGACAAACACGACAAGTTGCACCCCAGGAGCGCAGCCGGGCTGCAGGACCGCCCTCGCAAACGCACGACCCTGTACCGGACGAGCCTGGCTAGCCGAACAGGACCAGGCCTGGTTAGGCCAGGCCCAAGTCCTGCAACGCAACTTGTTTGTGTCCTTGTACCAACTGACCCTGACTCAGACGAGTCTGTGTTTGCGACCCATTAGGCAGCCGGGCTCATAGAGAAATCACCACAAGAAAAGCGCTCGCGTGCGCCGTGAGGAGCCGGGCTCCAGAAAAGCGGAGATTTTGATCGTCTCCACAGAGCCAGGGTGAGGGGGTGTTTTTGGCTCTGGAAAGCCAGGTTTGCTCGCGGACCAGGACGACAAACACGACAAGTTGCACCCCAGGAGCGCAGCCGGGCTGCAGGGCCGCCCTCGCAAACGCACCCGACCATCTACCGGACGAGCCTGGCTAGCCGAACAGGACCAGGCCTGGTTAGGCCAGGCCCAAGTGCTGCAACGCAGCTTGTTTGTGTCCTTGCAGCTTGTTTATGTCCTTGTACCAACTGACCCTGGCTGAGACGAGTCTGTGTTTGCGACCCATTAGGCAGCCGGGCTCATAGAGCAATCACCACAAGAAAAGCGCTCGCGTGCGCCGTGAGGAGCCGGGCTCCAGAAAAGCGGAGATTTTGATCGTCTCCACAGAGCCAGGGCGAGGGGGTGTTTTTGGCTCTGGAAAGCCAGGCTCGCTCGCGGACCAGGACGACAAACACGGCAAGTTGCACCCCAGGAGCGCAGCCGGGCTGCAGGGCCGCCCTCGCAAACGCACCCATAGAGTTTGGACTGGACATGCGGATGGGCCAGGCCCATGCGCGACTCAGACTGAAAATAATGAAGAAAATATTTATAATTATTAAATGAGCTGCTTTGAAATCCGCATAAAATTTAGGAGTACCAAAGCGGTTCCTATGAATTTGGTATAAAGTTTGTCTTCGTTTAACTTCGTATAAAACAGTTTTAATTATTTTTGTTGTAACAAGACGTAAGAGCAAGTATACTGATGGCCTGCAAGCAAACATAATGCTGAGGTGAAGAAGAGAGAATTGGGCTATAAGCTTGCAACCAACTTGGACATAAGAACCAAGAAATGATATGAGATAGACAAGTTGGTCACACATTGAATGTGAAGGTAAAACCATTATATGAGTGGGCTGAGAGGCTGGGATAAGGATTTATACAACCAACAGTGGGTTGTATTATTAGCCTTGCTCTAAGAGTGCCGCATTTGTTAATTAATCTAGATCAGCATCGCAAGTGTGACAATATATATATATATATATATATATATATATATCACAGACATGAGCATGTAACCTGGTACATTATTGAGATACTTTGCAGCTTGACTAATAAGTGGCACTGTGAACCAGAACCAGCTTCACCTTTCTGAAGTAATTAAAGAACGGTTCGAATGTGGAAGTTCAGTGTGAATCTTGATCGACTGATAGTTCATCAACGATGCGTGTATCCTGGCGGTAGACGTACTTCTTTGCCCAGTACAAGTAGTTAAGGAAACCAAGCAAACCGACAACAGCCACAACCCAGTAGAACAGGTCAAGATGGCTGCTGTCCAAGCTTGAGCCCTCGAGCCACCCTCCGTGGTGCTCATGCCTCGTGATGCTGTTCACTGCTTGCACCATGAATGTGGCCAGCAACGAAGCAAGCCCTATCTCACACCAGAACAGGGCTGTGGCAATGGACTTCATGCCCCGTGGCGCCTCACTGTTAAAGAACTCGAGGAGCCCAGGAAACGAGGTCACGTCCGAAACGCCCAGCAGGAAGAACTGAGGCACAAGCCAGAACAGGGACATCTGTACCGCAGCTTCTTTTCTCTTTTTCTCAACCACTGCTGCGATGACTGATGCAAGGATCATGGAGGCAAAACCTATGCCGATGCGCTGCAAATGGGTGACGCCATTGGCATAGCCTGTGCGCCTGCGCAAGAACGGCACAATGAACCGGTCATAGATGGCAAGCATTACCATTTGGAAGGTGATGGGGATGACGAAGAGTGTCGCGGGGGAAATATGGATCTTGCCCAGCCTTGTGTTTGTCATGCCACCTTGCTGCACGGTGAATGCGAAGATGATAGGGTTTGATACATATCCGATCATGGAGCTGACAAACAGAGGAAGCATAAGGAGCACAGCCTTCGTCTCCTCCACCTTCGTCACACTGCAAAGTGACCAGGCTCCTTCTTTCCCATGGTTAACGCAAGCTTTGTCGAGGAATCTGGCGAGATGCACGGAATAATAGTTTATGATAGGAAATGCTAGCAACAAGGAAATGCTCCCTATAGGCCTATACAACAACTAGTAATGTGCAAATGAAAATTGTTAAGAACTTCTCCTAATCTTACTTGAGGCTATTTGTTTGGGAGAGTACTTTAGTAGAGCCTCGCTCAGCACTGCTTTCATGTGCTTCTTCCAGCTCCTCAGGCAGCCCAAACCTCCTATTTCTGAATGCAACCACAAGAACCTAGAGGCAAGATTGCAAGAGAGGCAACATTGCAGTTAATTAACATTTAGAACACACTTGTTGAATATTGAGGTCAGATTTTTCAACCTGCAGGACTCGAGTTAGAGGGCTTCCTTCAGGTACTTGGTTGCGGTAAAAAGGGAGGCCAGTGGCAAACACAAGCAATCCAAGCAGAATTAGGATAGCAGACAGGCCAAGTCCAATGCCCCACCCCTTGTAGTTCTCAAGCCACACCATGAAGATTAGCCCCACAAAACCTCCGAAGGAGATCCCAAAGGTGAACCAGTTAAAGAAGCTGGACTGTTGGTGGGACTCAGAGGGATCTTCATGGTCAAACTGGTCTGCTCCGAGAGATGGCAAGCAAGCACGGATGCAACCTTCACCAAATGCACTGATATACAGGGCTGTGTAAAACAGTGTAGCATTCCAACCATGGGCCTCTTTGCAGATACTTGGTTCGGCTTCAATGTTGCAAGTTGGTGGATGAAGTGATGGAACATAGGCTTGCAATGCAAGCAATCCAAAGCCCTGCACAAGTGCATGTTCAATCACAAATAGTATAGGCATACCATAATACGATTACTACTACTAGTTCTTTTCTACAATTTCTTTTGTGGCTATAGTGTTGGGTTTCATCTCTAGCTTACCTGAACTTGCTTCGGAATAAAAATGTTTGTTTTTGTTTTCTATCTGAGAATTAAGTGAACTTCACACTTCCACTGTCAAGGACTCAAGACTATACCAGAGCAGGTAATCTTAACTTGCAATGAATTGAACTTCAATAAAACAAGGCAAGCTGCCAGTGAGTTTTCAGTTTCCAGAAAGTTCCAAACCCCTCTTAATTGAAAGTCAGAACTCCTGCCACCTTTTTCAAAAAAAAGTTTCAAGTTTTAACTGTTCCCCTAATACTAAAAGCCTATCACTGTTTTAGTAAAGTAAATGCAACGGCCATTCCCACCTGGCCAGATAACCTTAAATTTAGTAAACACAAACCCAGTTTATATCTGTAACTACCATCATTTGAGCTTTAGGAAAGTACTTCAGCTTCACACAGTTTACAATAATCAGATCCTGCATGTATAATTGTACTAAAATAAGAGCAACTCAAGTGAAATTGAGTATTGTTCTGCCAACTAAATTTCTGTGACAATTTGCAATTGGTGCAGTGGATGTTTTCACTGGATGCATGTCGCAAGTAGCTGGCGTCCACAAGTGTCTACTTTGAGTTTGTTTGGGTCATTTAATAGTTTGTTTCAGATTATTTACTAGTCTTTGGATAAGAGAAGTAGCAGGTTTGTTAGGAGGTTAGAGCCATATCTACATATAGAGTCTGGCAGATCAGATTGTAATCAAGGAGGAAATAAAACTAATCCACGAACTAGGTTGCTCAAAGCCTCATCTTGAGGCCGAGTACGCCTCTGCTAGGTACTATCTCCTAAACCCAGCAATCTATCCATATCAATTGGGGTATTCTATAAAAGTCTAGGGCGGTCTGTGCTTGTGAGGAGGATTAGCTGATGATTTAGGCATAGAAATGAATGCGCTGGATGTCAATTTCTGAAATAAAAGTGACGCGGGAAGGGAATCTTTAGCATAGTATTAGAATACTTCTCTAGTTGAGAAAACTATTTAAACTATCACTGCATTCTCTACTATTGATAGGTTCACATTAGCAACAGCAATAGAACATGCAAGCTATCTTTGTAAGCTGTAGCTGATTGGAAAAACCATGAGAAAAGATTACCAGGAACTCCAATGGACCAAAGAGAAGTATAGTTCTAGAACGAGTGATGTAAGAGTCCGAGAGGAAAGCTCCTATCAAAGCAAATCCGGATGTGGCACCAACAAAATTAGTGACTGTAGTTACAGAGTCTGACACTCCCATATGCATTGTTCCTCGGAGGTAGGTGACCAAATTCAGCAAAATTGGGATATTCACCATGTTTGTTACAAATGTCAGAACTGTAAAGGAGAAAAATAGAGCAGAGAAAGTATGAAAATAAGAAATTATATCATCCAGGACCCATGTGCAATTGACTATGAACATAATTCAGGAAGGCAAATCATACAAGGAACTTAGCGTGTAGAGACTTACAGTGGAGAAACCATGCTGCTTTAATCCCTCCATGCACCTTTCTGTCGACGAGGTTTCCTCTCCAGTCCACAAAACCTCCACTCACCATGGTACTGCAAATTTTCTTCTCCCTCTTGATTATTGTTTGCTCATTGCATCCCTTGCAAACAAGATGGTATAAGTAAGCATATGATCTCGAACTCTAAATATTATAAAACTCAAAGGGAGTGGGTGATCAATCAGAGATTCTATGCCATTGCTACTCAAGACTGTGTAGTACCAACTACCTACATAAAGTTGACTTCCATTGCGTCTACTTCTTGCTAACTGAAATTTAGGCAACTAATAAAAAAAATCTGAGGCATGCACAAATGGGAGATGTCTCTAAGTAAGAAATAAAAGAAAAAATAGAAAGCATCCGTTGCTATATGCATGCCATCATCCTGAGTGTGATATTTGTAATTTAAATGTCAATAGTTCTTTTGCGAACTAACTTCCTCTGCATAGCAGTGCAGCTTAACTTATGAACAGGATATGCTGATCTCTGAAAGTAGGTACATCAGAATCAGAAATCTAATAAAATAAAGATAATGACAGGTCCTCCGTATGATATTGTTTTAGACGATGGATACGTAACAAATAATTAGTCGTGTACAAGCACAATTACCAGATATGCTAGAATGATAGTAGCAGTAACAAGGAAAAAAATCAAAATGCAACCAGCAGCATACCAGAGCACGGAAGTCCTGAAATCAAGAGTGTTTGTTTGCTGGCTACAGAAGTCCTCTGCCAACAGAAAACAAACTACATCAAATCTTTTTTCATCACTAACACAGCATCAGTGAGCTTCTTGTTACAGTCATCTTAGTTCATGATCATGGCAAGGAGTTATTTCAAATATAGATTATATAGGTTTCTGGTAACTGGTAAGGTGATGGTGTCCTTATGCGCATGACTAATCACATAATTCAGGAAAGATAGATCAAATAAGGAACAAAATATACAGATTTATAGTGTCGGTGTTATGACCCGGGGTCAAGACCACCAACTAGTAAATTTGTATATCGCGTGCTCCCTCTCTCAGATGTGATGCAAGATGGACACAAGGTTTATCCTGGTTCGGGCAAAGAAGGCCCTACGTCCAGCGGGGGAGGATGACTTGTATTATCTCGCACCCAATGTGCTCGTACAGGAGGGGGTACAAGCTGAGTTACACGGGGTTGCTCAGAGCGAGCTGAAGCCTAAGGCTAGCAGTGCTGCCCTAGGCGATGGGTTGGCCGCTCGAGGGGTTGATCGAGCAGCAGGGTATGTGTGGTATGAGTATGGAGTCCGAAAAAGACCATCCGAAGATCTGAAGTCAGAAGACCCAGGTCCCCCCCCCCAGAAAAAAGGTCCCTCCTACTTCCTCGGCGTCCCCTTTTATAGACCAAGGGGAGGCCCGAGGGTACAGAGTTCCTAACCGTTGCAGTATGGGCGGCGTGTCCGCGGCATAGTGGGTGAAGGGACGTCGAGCACTGTGCTGGCATGGCCTTCTCGTCCTTCTGGCGCTCTGGGGAGTGGTGGCAGTAGAAGTCGTCGCGGCACAGCTTCCGCAGGCGGGCGCGAATCCCACAGTTGAAACGAGACGGGGCGGATGGGACGGGCCCCATACCGGAGTTGTTGGAGGGAGGGGTCGAGCCCCTCGGTCGAGGGGGGGGGGTTCGAGCCCTGCCTCGCTCTGTCGTATCCCCGAAGGTGCCGTCGAGGGCCCTACGGTTCAAGTTCCGAGGGATGCTTCTGGAGTCCGTACTCGCGTCGTGGCGGCAGTAGCAACACAGTTGACAGGAGTCAGGGACATGGCGGTGAGCTGATGGATTTAACCGCGGTCATGGGCGCCCATGGCGTTAGGCGGATTTACTTTAACCCATGCCGGGAGTAGTTGGGCTAATCGAGCCTCCCGTCCGGGGGTCGTTCGTTTGACCCTTGGTCCGTCGCTCGTTATCGAGGTAGGGTCGGAGCAGAGGCGGAGTCGGAGGGATCGATGTAGAGGCCGAGAGGTCGTTCGTTCGACCCCTCGTCCGTCACCCGGTGTCGAGGTAGGAGCCGGGGGGTCGTTCGTTCGACCCTCGGTCCGTCATTCGACGTCGAGGTGGAGGCCGGGGGGTCGTTCGTTCGACCCTCGGTCCGTCATTTGACGTCGAGGTGGAGGCCGGGGGGTCGTTCGTTCGACCCTCGTCCGTCATTCGGCGTCGAGGTGAGCCGGCCTGCGACTTGTTGCCATAGCCTTTACGTGATGGCCCTTTCCTTACTGACTTGAGCAGTGGGCTGGTTCCTGTCTTAAAAATGGTTGTTATGTTTAGCGTTAATTTATCGAAGGGTTTAGGGTACCCCTTACCTTCGTACCCGACAGTAGCCCCCGAGGCCCCAGAGGAGTGATTGAGAACTCCTCTGGGGGCTATGCTATGCGTTTTTTCGGAGGGAGTAAGGGTTACCCGGAGGTTTTGCCTTCGACCTGCAGGGTTAGTGAGAGGTTCGATTCTCCGTGGGGTGCGCGCGAGCGCACCCCGCGGGGGTAGCCCCCGAGGCCCCAGAGGAGTGATTGAGAACTCCTCTGGGGGCTATGATATGTTGTATCGAGGGGTTTTTTAAGGGTACCTGGAGACGTGGCGCCCTATCAAGGGTCGATCTCGTTTCCCAGGCTGCGAGCGTCCCTTTCCCTGAAAAGAGGAGTGTTCGAGGGCGGCTGTCGAACCCTACCGAGGGCCAGCCTTCGCTCCCTTGAGCATAACTGGAGTCAGAGCGCCCCACCCGAGAGGTCGACTCTGTCTGCCAAGTCACGAGTGTTTTCGACCCTCTTTCGTCGAGGGGTGCCGTGCATAGTCGGGCCCTCGAGCCCTCGAATGGCTAAGCCTTCACTGTCTCATAGCGTCCTTCCCACGGATCCTTGCGTTCGGATTGTGGGGTGAAGAGCATCGTGCTATCCTCGTTAGGACGAGCCCGAAGTCCTCGGTGAGCTGTTCTCGGGCATGAGTCCATTAGAAATGGTGCCCAATACGGGTAAAAATCCGAGTGAGAACTCGTGCCCCATTCGATAGGGGTCGACTAGTGGCCCGGAGGCGTTCTCATTTGAGTAAGACCGTATGGTTTACTAAGCAATACCGTATGGATTACCAAGGTGCCAACCCCGTTCGATAGGAGTTGGTGGCTCGATGCCTCCCAGCGTAGGGATCCTTAGGTATTCCTCGGTTATGCCTCGGATATGTCCCAGGGGACCTCGAGAGTTCATTCTCGAGGTAGGGGCACGCGCCTGGCCCCCCCGGGACATCCCTGACTCGCGTACTCGAGGGCGGCTGTCGAACTCCGTTCGTGGAGCCAGCCTTCGCTCCCTCAAGATTTAGGGGTGGACCTGAGTCCGTTAACCATGGGCCCTTCCTGACCTCAGGTACTCGAGGGCGGCTGTCGAACCCTATGTAAGGGCCAGCCTTCGCTCCCTCAAGATTTGACGGATGGTTCGTCATCCGACGCTATCCTCAGAAGGAGGAGTCCTGCCTTGTGGAACGCCGAGGGGGAAGAGCAGGTAGTTGTATTGAACTTGGGGACATACCTGTGCCTTTGCCCATTGGGCCGGAGCTCTCGAGGGAGGCTGTCGAACCCCACGAAAGGGCCAGCCTTTATCCCTTCGAGGCTGGGGAGTGGATTGAAGTCGACGACCCGAGGTCTCTTCAGACCTCGGGTACTCGAGGGGGGCTATCGAGCCCGTTCGTAGGTCGGCCTTTGTCCCCTCGAGATTTTTTGGGGGTGGACCGAAGTCCTAACCCGAGGTCATTTCTGCCCTCGGGTACTCGAGGGTAACTGTCGAACCCTCTTTCGAGGGCCACCTCTCGCTGCCTCAAGATTCCTTACCTCCGAAGATAACGCTTTCGGCCGCGCGCCTTTTTAGGCGATATCCGTTCGGCGCAACAGTGGCAGTTGCAGGGCAGAGTGCGGTGCGGAGCCCGACGATGGGACAGAATGCCTTATCCTGCAGGAATACGAGGGAGGGGAGTACAGGCACATTAAATGCAGAGATTCTCTTGCCTGTTTTGCCGGATCCGTCCGTTGGTCTCCTGCTTATAAATAGCGAAGGTGAGGAGTCGGGTGCTTTTTCCGCGCACTTGCCTTCCCTGCCTCCTTGCCATCGCCTTCCCTGCCTCCTTCTCCCCGCCATTGCCTTAGACGCCCTGCGAGCCGGACCTCTGCGCACGCGAGAGAGAAAGAGAGGGGAGATTGGGAACGTACCTTCCGCCCCCAAGCCCGAGCGCACCAACCTTCTCGTTCCCATGGCCAAGTACAGCCTTGTCGGTCCCGATGACTGGCCCGCGTCTTCGATGACCGACTCATGCCTGGGGGATCTGGTGGAGAGCGGCCTCCTCCGGCCTGTCACCTCGATCAACCGACCGGAGTGGATGGTGCCGCCGCCGGAGCATGTCGAGCCCAACCCGCCGGAGGGGTATGTGGTGAGCTTCGAGGTCTTCCACCGAGCGGGACTAGGCGCCCCACCCAGCCGTCTTCTGCGCGCGATCCTCTACCACTATGGCGTGGAGCTTCAACACCTCACCCACAACGGCGTCTGCCATGCGGCGGTCTTTGCCGCCGTGTGCGAAGGCTACCTCGAGATCGAGCCTCACTGGGAGTTATGGCTCCATCTCTTCGAGGCAAACATCTTCCACGCGTCGGCTATCAAGGGTACCCGCAAGATGGTCAGGGTCGGGTGCTACTGCATCGCCCTCAAGCGGTCGGACTTCTGGATCCCGGTGAAGCTTTCGTCGAGCCACTCCGGATGGCACTCCGGGTGGTTTTATTTGAGGAACGACGACGACCTGCTCCCTGCCTACACCGGGAGGACGATCGACGCGCAACCCGACTGCTGGAGGTACGACGTCATGCAGAATAAGCAACGCCGCCTCGACAACCTGCTGGACGCGGTCGGGCGTCTGAAGAAGGAGGGACTCACGGCGGCAATCGTCGCGTCAGCATTCCATTAGCGGCGGGTCGTGCCGCTGATGGCTCGACCCCTCCACCTGACGAGATGCGTCCGGGGGCCGACCTCTCGGGGTGTCGCCTCCTGAGAGACGAGCTGCCCCCCGAGACGGTGGTCCGCCGCGTCCGCCACTTCTTCGCGGGCTCGTTCGACGCCAAGAACGTTGCCAGTATCCCCATGAGGCCGAACGAGGGGTACATCGAGCTGGTAGGTTCCCTTTAGAGTTCTTGTGTTTGCCTTGTTCACTTTTTTGCTTGCGCCCTGACTGCCTCGCGTTCCTCAGGGGAACGTTCCCTTCCGAAAATCGCTGCCGCCGGTCAAGGAGGAGCGGGGCGACGCCCAGGCGAGGCACCTCCAGGCCGAGAAGGACAAGAAGGCCAAGGACAAGGCCAAGAAGGACAAGGCCAAGAAGGCCCGGGAGAAGGAGGCGAGGGATCAGCGCCGGGCCCGGCAGAGGCGGGAGGGCCTTCCCGAGGAGGAATCGCCCTCGGAAGAGGAGGACGAGGAGGAGGAGGAGGACAACGACAACGATGTCGAGGTGGACTGGAGCGAGGAGGAAGAACAGACGGCGCCCGAACAGAGGGTGGCCGTCGGAACCGGAGGAGGAGAGGGGTCGACGTCGAGGTCGGCCCCTACTGTCGAAGCCGAGCCACGGGGGGAGCGCCCCGTGGCCTCTCAAGATGAAGTGTCGCGGCAGACGTGCAGGCGGTCGTCGCGATCCCCGTCGGGGGGTCGATCGAGCGAGCCTTCGGCGTCTGTCGCGTCAAGCGCACGGGCGTCGGGCCCGTCAGTGCAGGAGGAGACCAGTAGGGGGACGGCGGGAGCGTCGTCGGCCCCTGCCCAAGAGACAGTGCCGAGGGCGGCCTCGATCCCCGCCCCCCGGCGGGTTGTGTTCAGGCCCTCGATCGGCCCGAAGGCCGTCGGCCAGAAACGCTTGGCCCCGAAGGGGTAAGTTATCCCTCCGGCTGGTCGATGGTACTTGTTATGTTTCTCTTTTTGTTGCTGACGACCCGTGTTTATCGTCGTGCACGGGTTTCTTTCTCAGGTCGAAGTGCCCGCAGGAGGATGCGTCCCTCGCCCCTGCCAAGAAGCTGAGGGTGGGGGCTGCAGTCGAGGCCGGTCCTGCTGCTCCGCCCCCTTCGACGCTCACCCCCGAGGCGGCGTGGGCAGCCAAGGCCCGGGAGACGATGGAGCGAGGGACAACGCAGGGTGCCTCGGCATTTGCCCAGGCGGGAGAGGAGACGGGCCTGTCCGCCCCGCCGGCGAGGGCCGCCGAAGTGACGGGCGTCGCTGTGCCCGTGCAGGTGTCTGAGGGAGTCGCACCCGGCGCCTCAGAAGGCGCGGGACCTCGCTTCGTTAGAGGCGCGACTGCGGCTCAAGCGCGGGGGCATGGCCGCTGCCGCGTCTGAGGGCCCTTCGCCGACGCCGAAGGTCGAGGAGGGGGGTCGGGTCGAGCGGCCCGAGGCGACACCCGCGCCGGAGAAGGGCGGGATGCTGATGGATTCCACCGCCGAAGAAGTGGCCGAGATGGTGGCCGAGCTGGTGGGCTCGGCGGAGACGACCGCCGTCGCAGCCCCTCGTGCGGAATCGGAGGTGGCTCGGCCTCACCTCGAGGCTGGGGGGTCGTTGTCTCGAGGTAAGTTGTGCTCCGACTTATTCGAGCCGTAGTGGGTCTGTGGCGCCAGGTACTGATCTCTTCGTGCCTTTCCCCATGCAGGGCCGTTCTGCTGGCCGGGGCTTTCTCTGCCTGGTGGTGAAGGCTCGGCGAGACCGTCGACGTCCTCGCGAGGTGGCTCCGAGGCCGGGAGAGGCCAGGCGGAGGGGTTTTCCCCCTTCTTCACTTGGCAAGAGGAGGTGGAGCGCCGCGGGGGTGCCGCCGCAGTGCGCCAGGGCGTCATGCGGGAGGTCCAAGAGAGGATCGCCACCCGCAGCGCGTACTGGGGACAAGAGGTCCTCGAGCTGGCGGACCCTCAAGACCTTGAGCAGCTCTTCCTCACGCTCGACGACCAGGCTGAGCTCCGGTAGTGGGAGCTTCTCGAGGAGTACCGGGCCTGGTTCGAGCACTCGGTACGCCTCGTCGCGAATGTCGTCGCTGTGGACATATGCCGGGGTATGGAGGTGGGTTTCGTTCTCCCTTAGACTTTGCTCGGGTGGCATGACTGTTCTTTTTCTGATGATCTTCCTTTTCATCCTTATCAGACGCTGCGGGCGAGGTCCTATGAGAAGTCCCAGTTCATCCTCCGGGCGCAGGAGCAACTCCCGGCCCTCCGCGCCTCGCTGGAGAGGGCGGAGGCCGAGGCCGCCCGGGCGAGGGCCGAGGTGGCAGCCGCTCGGGAGGATGCCGAGTCGAAGGTCGCCCACGCGAGGGCCGGCTTTACGACCGTGCAGGAGGAAGCCCGGGTCGCCCAGGAGACGACGCAGTCGAGGCTTGACGACGCCCTTCAGTCGACCATCAAGGTCGGGCATGAGCGGGACGCTGCCTTCGAGGCCAAGCGCAAGGCCGAGGAAGAGGCCGCCCGGCTGAAGGAGGAGCTGGCCCGGGCGACGGAGGGCATTCGGGGGCTCCAGGGCGACCTCGACGCCGTCTCCCGCGAGCGCGACACACTGGCCGCCGCGGAGGAGAAGGCTCGGACCCGCGCGACCTCCCTGGGTGTGGTGGCGATGAACCAGAAGAGAGCCCTCGATGACGCCGGCAAAGTCATCGAGGGCCTTGAGGCTAAAGTCAGTGGCCAAGCCACCGAGCTTATCGACGTTCGCCGCCAACTCGAGGAGACCACGTGAGGCTACGCCACCCTGGAGTCGCATGCCCAAGGTAAATTTTTTGAGAGTGTGGCTGAATCTGTCCGGCCTCGACCCTTTTTTGGTTTTGACCGGGTTGTGTGTTTGTTTTGGCAGAGCTCGCAGCAGACAAGGCCCGAGCCCACGAGGACCTGAACAGTCTTCAGAGCCTCCTCGGAACTGAGGCGAACCTTAACGCGAGGCTCGCGGGCGTCATCAACACCTTCTGCGACAACCTCTTGGTCGAGCCGGAGCCGGAGGTTGAGGGCGACGCTCAAGGTGACTCCCTGCTACGCCGCTTCTACTCCATGACACAGGAGGTGACGGAGCACGTCCGTGCTGCCCTGTATGTGGGCGTGAAGCGGGCCCTCGCGGTCGTCAACTCGGCCTACAATTATGACCTCAACGTCGTCGCCAACGGGTTTGCCACCGACCCGAGGCTGACCGACGAAAACAACGACGCGAGGTGTCAGAAGTTGATGGATCTTGCGGAGGTGCCCGGAGGCGAGCTGGCGAAGCTCTTCGAGCCCGAGGTGATCCCCTCGGCGGACGGAGGTGGCGCCGAGTAGCCCTCGGATGTTGTCGATGTGCTTCTGCAGACTCTTCACCTTCCGATGTGGCCAACGCGTGATGCCCAACTTCCTGCATTGCTTCTTGAGGACGGTGACCCCCTCGCTGAGTAGTCCCAGGCCTGCGAGCCATATCTGGACAGGAAGGTCCGTGTAACAGTTAGGCTTTTGTAATGATACAATGTCGAGCCCCCGAGGGCTTGTTATATCTAATGCATTTTGATCGAGATGCACATTGTTATTTTCGTTTCTCGAGCTCTCCCTGCTTTTCTTTGCCTGAGTCGACGCTTGTGGACTTAAGTGTTCGACGCACGCTCGTATCCCTGGAAGGGGGGAGCGAGCGAGGATACCGTAGCCCTGGGGCGTAGGAGAGTCCCTGACTCGGCGACACCCGCGATCCTTAGGGAGTTCGAGGCGCCTTTACTTAGTTACGAAGCGTACTCGAGGGAAAGATCGAGAGGGAGAGCCAAGTTTCAAAAAAACGTTTGAGTTTTTCGGGGACTTAGGAGGGGGGCGCCCCCCTGTTAGCCCCCGAGGGAGACTTGACTTTGCTGGGGCAAAGTCGAGGCTACCTTAGTGTTGTAAACGGGTGTGTCTTGTTATTTCTACTTCTCGAGCTCTCTCTGCTTTTCTTTGCCTGAGTCGACGCTTGTGAACTAAGTGTTCGACGCATGCTCGTATCCCTGGAAGGGGGGGAGCGAGCAGGGATACCGTAGCCCTGGGGCGTAGGAGAGTCCCTGGCTCGACGATACCCACGACCCTTAAGGAGTTCGAAGCGCCTCTACTTAGTTACGAAGCGTACTCGAGGGAAAGATCGAGAGGGAGAACCAAGTTTCGAAAAAACGTTTGAGTTTTTCGGGGACTTAGGAGGGGGGTGCCCCCCCTATTAGCCCCCAAGGGAGGCTCGACTTTGCCGGTGCAGAGTCGAGGCTACCTTTGAGTTACGAACGAATGTGAAATGTGTTTCGAGAACATTTTATTCATTCGCAACGCGATAAATGTTCATAATGCGGGAATGTACGAGGCGTCGAGGCCTCAGGGATAGAAACGACGTAGTTGTTCGATGTTCCACGCGTTGGTGAAGATCTCGCCCTTCTCGTTCTTCAATTTGTAAGTGTCGGGTTTCAGCACCTCTGCCACGATGAAGGGTCCCTCCCAAGGTGGCGTCAGCTTGTGACGCCCCTTGTTGCTTTGTCGACGGCGCAGAACGAGGTCGCCGACGTCGAGGTCTCTTTTGCGTACGTTTTTGTCGTGGTAGCGCCGCAACGTCTGCTGGTACTTTGCCGACTTGAAGAGGGCCACATCACGGGTTTTCTCGAGCTGGTCGAGGGAGTCCTCTCGGGCTACCGTGTTGGCTTGCTCGCTGTAGGCTTTCAGTCGAGGGGACCCGTACTCGAGGTCAGTGGGGAGGACGGCCTCGGACCCATAGACCAAGAAGAACGGAGAGAACCCTGTGGCTCGACTTGGTGTCATTCGGAGACTCCATAGCACAGCGGGCAGCTCATCGACCCATCTCCTGCCATGTCTATTCAGCCGATCGAAGATCCTCGGCTTGAGGCCCTGCAAAACTATACCATTGGCACGCTCGACTTGACCATTAGTTCGAGGGTGGGCGACCGCGGACCAATTCACCCTGATGTGGTGATGGTCATAGAAGTTTAGGAACTTTTGGCCGGTGAATTGCGTGCCGTTGTCGGTGATGATGATGTTGGGGACCCCGAAGCGTTGGATGATGTCGGTGAAGAATAGCGCGGCCTATCGAGACTGGATGTTGGCGATGGGTCGAGCCTCGATCCACTTCGAGAACTTGTCTATAGCCACGAGGAGGTGGGTGTGGCCACCCTTGGTTCTTTTCAGGGGGCCGACCACGTCGAGCCCCCATACTGCGAACGGCCAGGTTATGGGTATCATCTGAAAAGCTTGGGCGGGTAGGTGGGTCTGCCTGGCGTAGAATTGGCATCCCTTGCAAGATCGGACGAGTTTAGTGGCGTCGATGACGGCCGTCGGCCAGTAGAAGCCTTGTCGGAAGGCACTTCCTACCAGCGTTCTCGGCGCCGCGTGGTGGCCACAAACCCCCGAGTGTAGATCCTTCAGCAATGCCCTCCCCTCCTCGAGGGTGAGGCAGCGTTGAAGTACACCGGACGGGCTACGTCGATATAGCTCGCGGCCGTCCCCGTACAAGACGTAGGTTTTGGCACGTCGGGCTACACGACGGGCCTCCGTGCGGTCCTCTGGGAGTTCACCCCGTGTCAGGTACTTGAGGTAGGGTGCGCGCCAATCTGTCGGAGGGGTTGGCGCTGCGGCAGCCCCGTCGATCTCCATGACCTCTTCCCCGCTCGAGGGGGGATCAGTCGAGGGGGGTGGATCGATCCCTTGCTCGAGGGCGGGAGCCCCCGAGTCTAGGTCGACAGACAGCTTGTGAAGGTTCCTCGAGAGGACGTCGGGAGGGACCGTACCTCGAGTAGACGCGATTTGGCCAGCTCGTCGACAACTTCGTTGTACCGACGGGCTACGTGGGTGAGCTCGAGGCCATAAAATTTGTCCTCGAATTTTCGGAACTCCTTGCAGTAAGCTTCCATCTTGGGGTCGTGGCATCTCGAATCTTTCATCACTTGGTCGATCACCAACTGAGAGTCCCCTCGCACGTCGAGGCGTCGAACCCCGAGCTCGATGGCGATGCGCAGGCCGTTGACGAGGGGCCTCGTATTCGGCGACGTTGTTGGAGGCGGGGAAATGGAGCCGGAAGACGTAGCGCATGTGAACCCCTGAGGGTGATATGAACAGCAATCCGGCGCCTGCCCCCGTCTTCATCAACGATCCGTCGAAGTACATGGTCCAGAGCTCGTTCTGAACCTGCGCTGGAGGTAGTTGGGTGTCGGTCCATTTTGCAACGAAATCTGCCAGTATCTGAGACTTGATGGCCTTCCGAGGGGCGTAGGAGAGAGTCTCCCCCATGAGCTCGGCCGACCACTTGGCGATCCTTCTAGACGCCTCCCGGTTCTGGATTATCTCTCCGAGGGGGAAAGATTAAACCACAGTGACCGGGTGGCCCAGGAAATAGTGTTGGAGCATACGCCGAGTGAGGACGATCGCGTACAACAGCTTCTGGATGTGGGGGTACCTTGTCTTGGTCTCGGAAAGCACCTCGCTCATGAAGTAGACAGGCCTCTAAACCGGCAGGGCGTGTCCTTCCTCCTCCCTCTCGACTACTACGACCGCGCTGACTACCTAGGTAGTTGCTGCGACGTAGAGCAAGAGGGGCTCGGCTGGACTCGGGGGTACCAAGACCGGGGGCGAGGTGAGCAAGGCCTTGAGCTTCGAGAGTGATTCCTCGGCTTCGGCGGTCCACGCGAAGTGTTCCGTCTTCTTCAGGAGGCGATAAAGGGGTAGGGCCTTCTCTCCGAGCCTCGAGATGAACCGGCTGAGGGCAGCGAGGCTCCCCGTGACCCTTTGCACGCTCTTGAGGTCGTTGATCGAGCCCATCCTCGTGATTGCGGTTACCTTCTCGGGATTGGCCTCGATCCCGCGCTGGGAAACTATGTACCCCAAGAGCATGCCTCGAGGGACCCTGAAGACACACTTCTCAGGGTTTAGTTTTATGCGACTCGCCCGGAGGCACCCAAACGCGATCTCGAGGTCTCCGACCAGGTTTCCGACTGTCTTGGACTTGACCACGATGTCATCGACGTAGGCCTCGACGGTCGGCCCTATGTGTTTCCCGAAGACGTGGAGCATGCATCGCTGGTAGGTGGCTCCGGCGTTTCGCAAATCGAAGGGGCATGGTGAGGTAGTAAAACATGCCAAAGGGAGTGATGAAGGAAGTCGCGAGCTAATCGGACTCCTTCATCTTTATTTGGTGGTAGCCGGAGTATGCATCAAGGAAGCAGAGGGTTTCGCATCCCGCAGTGGAATCCACTATTTGGTCGATATGTGGCAGTGGGAAAGGAACCTTGGGACAAACTTTATTTAAACTGGTGTAATCTACGCACATCCTATCCTTCCTATTCTTTTTCTTAACAAGTACGGGGTTAGCTAACCACTCAGGATAATGCACCTCCTTGATGAATCTGGCCTTCAAAAACTTATCGACCTCCTCCCCGATGATCCTGCGCTTCTCCTCGTCGAAGCGGCGCAGGCGTTGCTTCACCGGTTTGGACCCGGCTCGGATGTCCAAGGAGTGCTCGACGACCTCCCTCGGAATGCCCGACATATCCGAGGGACTCCATGCAAACACGTCGGCATTCGCACGGAGAAAGTCGACGAGAACTGCTTCCTATTTGGGCTCGAGGGTGGCGCTGATCGTCAGCACCTTCCCATCCGTGAGGCCGGGGTCGAGTGGGACGGTCTTGGTGTCTTCCGCCGGCTTGAAGTTGCCGGCGTGTCGATTGGGGTCGGGGATCTCCCTGGACAAGTCGTCGAGGGCCGCGAGGATGGCCGACTCCTCGGCAGCCTCGGTTTTTTCCACGCACTCGACGTCGCAGTCATATGCGTGCTCGTAGGAGGTGTCGACGGTGATGACCCCCGAGGGCCCTGGCATCTTGAGCTTGAGGTAGGTATAGTTCGGGACCGCCATGAACTTGGCGTACCCCGGTCAACCGATGATGGCGTGGTAGGTGCCTCGGAACGCAACCACCTCGAAGGTCAGCTCTTCCTTTCGGAAGTTCGAGGGGACGCCGAAGCAAACGGGTAACTTGATGCGGCCGATTGGGAGTGCCTTCTTCCCTGGGACGATCCCGTGGAACCCCCCCCCCCCCCCCCCCCCGCGCTAGGCAGGAGCATGGTCCTCGGGATTCCCAGGAGGTCGAGGGTCTCGGCGTAGATGATGTTGAAGCTGCTCCCCCCATCCATGAGTACCTTTGTGAGGCGGGTGTTGAGGATGATCGGATCCACGACGAGCGGGTAGACCCCAGCGTTGGGGATGTGCCCGGGGTGGTCGTACTGGTCGAAGGTGATCGGCGTGTGTGACCAGTCAAGGTACCGAGGAGCCTGGGCTCGAACGGAGAAAACCTCTCGACGCTCCCTCTTGCGCTGACGCGTGGTGAGTCGAGTCAAGGGTCCCCCGTAGATCATGTAGCAGTCGTGGATTTCGGGGAAGCCTCCTTTTTTGGCATCGCCCTTGACATGGACGTCACAGGGCGGGTCTTCTTTGCCGTCGTCTCTCCTGAAGCCAGGAGGGATGAAGTGCTTTCGAAGCATGCGACAATCCTCGAGACGGTGGTTGGTCAGCCCCATATGATAGGGACAAGGCTCCTTCAGCATCTTATCGAAGACGCCCCCGTCGGGAGGGGCCCTCGAGGCTTCTTCTTGTCTGCCGCAGCGACAAGGTCGTCGGGCTCGACGTTGCGTCGGCCCGGTTGGTTCTTCTTCTTCTTCTTCTTCTTCTTCTTCTTCCTGCCGCCGTTGCCGTTGTTGTTCCTTCTCGGCCCATTGTTCTTCTTGGGCTCGTTGTCCGAGCCCCCAGGCTCATCCGCCTTGTCCTTCCCCTTCTCTAGAGGTATCTGGAAGAACGCGCCGACGGCCTCTTCGCCAGCTGCGTAGTTGGCGATGATGTCCATTAGCTCGTTGGCGGTCTTGGGGGTGTTTCGCCCCAGCTCCCGCACCAACTCCTTCCAGGTCGTTCCGGCGATGAACGCCGTAATAACCTCGTGGTCGGAGATGTGGGTTAGTGCGGTACGCTGCCTCGAGAATCGGCGGGTGAAGGCGCGGAGGGTCTCCCCTGGCTTCTGCTTGCAGCTGCGGAGGTCCCAGGGGTTGCCTGGTCGCTCGTAGGTGCCTTTGAAGTTGCCCTCGAAGATCCGGACCAGGTCGGGCCAGTCTTGGATCAAGTCCGGGGGCAGCTCCTCGAGCCATCTGCGAGCGGTGTCGGAGAGGAACAGTGGGAGTTGCCGAATGATGACGTGATCATTGTCAGCTCCTCCTAGCTGACACGCCAGCCGGAAGTCGGCAAGCCAGAGCTCTGGCTTGGTTTCGCCGTTGTACTTGACCAGGCTGGTGGGTGGACGGAAACGGACGGGCAGGGGGGTCCGCCGAATGGTTCTGCCGAAGACTCGAGGCCTCGGTGGCTCCGGAGATCGGCATCGGTCTTCGTCGCTGTCGTAGCGCCCACCTCGGTGAGTGTTGTAGCCTCGAGCCTCGGCGTCGCCGTACCGGCGTCGATTGTTCACGCGAGGGGGTCGATCGTCGACGAGGCGTTCCCGAACTGGTCGTCGCTCGACTTGGCCCTGGGGCGCTTTGTCCTAGTGGACGGATACCTCTCGATTTTGTCGAGGGGGTACTTCCTGTCGCTCGGAGGCAGCCCCTCGACGCCTCGAGGCCGAGCTCTCCGCTTGCTGCACGGCCGCAGTTTGGAGAAGCCCCTGGATTTCGTCCCTGATACGCCGTGCTTGGAGGGTCGATGGCGTCGGCATGTCGCGGAGCAGCATTGCGGTCGCTACGACGTTCTGGCTGGCGCGGTTGTAGACTCGGGGCCCGTTCGCCCCCACCTCGACGATTTGCCGGTGGACTTCCCGGGCCCGCTCGCGAGCTCCTCCACCCTGTGGGCGCCCTCGATCCCGCTCGAGGGCGTGCTCGAGTTGTCGAAGTCGCAGGCGCTCCTCCTCGAGCTTGCTGCGAAGCTCTCGGACTTGCGTGATCTGGACGTCTGGGGGTGGATCGGCTCTATCAGGACTCGGGGGGTTGACATCTCGTGCTGGTGTAGCGTTGCCCCCTCCTCCTTCTTCTGTGGCCGCGGCGTCGTCGACGTCATCTTGGGGGTTGGCCTGCTCGTCGAGGTGGAAGCATTCCCGGGTGGAGTCGTAACCCTCATCGGGAGAGTCCGAGTCGGGGTCGGCGTGGTAGAAGTGGGTGAAGGACCCCCTGCGCTCCTCCGCCAGGCGTCGCCGCAACGTGCCCCATGTCTGGGCCAGTCTCGGCTCCGGGTGCTCGCCCGGTGAAGAGGTGGTGACGGGGTTGATCGTTGCACGCGACGAGGTCCCTGGAGACCCGCGACGTGTCTGTATCTGCAAACCTACGAGGGCAGAGCAGAGTCTGGCGCTGTTGTGGAGCCCGTACAGGAACGGGTCGCACGGTGGTGGCGGGGCCGAGTGTGTTGGAGAGGCCACGGGGACCCCCGGGGACGATGATACGGCAGAGCCAGAGTCTCGCTCAGAGGGGTGCCCCCCCTCGGCCCACAAGCATGGGTCAAACAAGCCCCTGCGGGGAGGGACTGTGTCGCCAGCCGGGGCCGGAGGAACGGCATCCGGCGTCTCAGAACCCGCACGGTGCGAGCGCGTCGGAGTCGCTCGCGCCTCCTCCTGATCGCAGGCCAGAGGCGCAAGCGGAGGGACCGTCGTCCGATCCTTGCTGGCCCCGGCGTACCGGTGCTGCTGTTGTCCAGGCCACGAGCGAAGGGAAAGACTATGAAGCGGTCCTGGCCCGTGGATACGAACCCTAGACTGCCGAACCAGACGACGGTGGTGAATGGAAATGGTGGGATCGTGGAATCCATCTGAGGGAGTAGTTCGGAGTTGATCGACACGCAATTCCCCCTACCTGGCGCGCCAACTGTCGGTGTTATGACCCGGGGGTCAAGACCACCAACTAGTAAATTTGTATATCGCGTGCTCCCTCTCTCAGATGTGATGCAAGATGGACACAAGGTTTATCCTGGTTCGGGCAAAGAAGGCCCTACGTCCAGCGGGGGAGGATGACTTGTATTATCTCGCACCCAATGTGCTCGTACAGGAGGGGGTACAAGCTGAGTTACACGGGGTTGCTCAGAGCGAGCTGAAGCCTAAGGCTAGCAGTGCTGCCCTAGGCGATGGGTTGGCCGCTCGAGGGGTTGATCGAGCAGCAGGGTATGTGTGGTATGAGTATGGAGTCCGAAAAAGACCATCCGAAGATCTGAAGTCAGAAGACCCAGGTCCCCCCCCCCAGAAAAAAGGTCCCTCCTACTTCCTCGGCGTCCCCTTTTATAGACCAAGGGGAGGCCCGAGGGTACAGGGTTCCTAACCGTTGCAGTATGGGCGGCGTGTCCGCGACATAGTGTGGGTGAAGGGACATCGAGCACTGTGTTGGCATGGCCTTCCCGTCCTTCTGGCGCTCTGGGGAGTGGTGGCAGTAGAAGTCGTCGCGGCACAGCTTCCGCAGGCGGGCGCGAATCTCACAGTTGAAACGAGACGGGGCGGATGGGACGGGCCCCATACCGGAGTTGTTGGAGGGAGGGGTCAAGCCCCTCGGTCGAGGGGGGGGGGTCGAGCCCTGTCTCGCTCTGTCGTATCCCCGAAGGTGCCGTCGAGGGCCCTACGGTTCACATTCCGAGGGGTGCTTCTGGAGTCCGTACTCGCGTCGTGGCGGCAGTAGCAACACAGTTGACAGGAGTCAGGGACATGGCGGTGAGTTGATGGATTTAACCGCGGTCATGGGCGCCCATGGCGTTAGGCGGATTTACTTTAACCCATGCCGGGAGTAGTTGGGCTGATCGAGCCTCCCGTCCGGGGGTCGTTCGTTTGACCCTCGGTCCGTCACTCGTTATCGAGGTAGGGTCGGAGCAGAGGCGGAGTCGGAGGGATCGATGTAGAGGTCGAGAGGTCGTTCGTTCGACCCCTCGTCCGTCACCCGGTGTCGAGGTAGGAGCCGGGGGGGTCGTTCGTTCGACCCTCGGTCTGTCATTTGACCCTCGGTCCGTCATTCGACGTCGAGGTGGAGGCCGGGGGGTCGTTCGTTCGACCCTCGGTCCGTCATTCGACGTCGAGGTGGAGGCCAGGGGGTCGTTCGTTCGACCCTCGGTCCGTCATTCGACGTCGAGGTGGAGGCCGGGGGGTCGTTCGTTCGACCCTCGGTCCGTCATTTGACGTCGAGGTGGAGGCCAGGGGGGTCGTTCGTTCGACCCTCGGTCCGTCATTTGACGTCGAGGTGGAGGCCGGGGGGTCGTTCGTTCGACCCTCGTCCGTCATTCGGCGTCGAGGTGAGCCGGCCTGCGACTTGTTGCCATAGCCTTCACGTGATGGGCCTTTCCTTACTGACTTGAGCAGTGGGCTGGTTTCTGTCTTAAAAATGGTTGCTATGTTTAGCGTTAATTTATCGAAGGGTTTAGGGTACCCCTTACCTTCATACCCGACATATAGTATAGACCATGTTGCTCCGACTCCAACACACAAATATCTGTAGATGGGTTTTCCTCTCCATTCTACAGAGCCTCTAATTGACATCTTCCTCTTGATTACTTCCAGTGTCAAGGGACAAAACCTCTGGAAAATTTTACAATGAGAGAGGTCTGCAAGTACTAATATATAATCAACATTGCTTTCCACATGTCAAATACTGAATGTGTAATAGATGCATACAATAGTACAACAAAAAAACAATTGATGCCCCAGAACATATAATTTCCAAAGACAAAGCCTAGTAAATAATTAACTGCGGACAAAAACAAATGCAAGTTGTGACATAACGGCACAACAGAAGCAATCGGATAATAAAGTTTTAGTTCAATTGCCATTAACAATACCTGGGTACATAAGTCTTGGACGCAAGATCAGTTGTTGGCTAGCTGCCGAATAAGTGCCCCTGCCAGAAGAATGGGCAACATCAAATCAATTTCCAGCACACTAGACATATTTGAGTGATTGCTCACCTCACCTGCCGCAGGGTGAGCACATTACACATACTCCTAGTCAATGTAACCGAGTTTCTTGGTACTCCAGTAGTTGCTACAGTCCCTTCAGTTCAAGTAGCCGTTTCAGGCTCTCGATTCTCATGCTATTATCCTCTGCAGTCATTGCAAACACACTGGAGGAATATATCAAGTGAATCGATCACAAACTAAAAAAAATGCACACACATTTTGAACAGTGCCCCAGGCAGGTAAAGGGGTCACAGGGACGAAGAGGAGGAATGGCCGGTCACCCGTCACCGCCGTGCCCGACCCGACGGAGAAACCCGAAGCGGATGTCATACGGGCGTTTGGCTAGCACGGCCATCACGGCCGCTCTCTGGTAGCAGCACGAGGTGGATGCGGACCAGCGCCAGCGTCGATTAGCCGCGTAGCTCCGATTGAAGACGGTGACACTGCATAGCTCCAAGCAACATGGCACCTCGGCTGGGCGCGTGGGCACATGGGATTCACGGCGGCGACGCGAGCGAGCCTGGCGGACGGCGGGACGGGGCGGCGAGAGCCGAGAGCGGATCTCCAACTCGGAATAACAGTGGGAATTGTTTCTTATCACATCCGGGCATTTGTCTTCGTGCCTCGGGTCAACACATCTTACCTTTATGCGAAAATTGGATCAGTACCATTAAAAGATTGGATCATTAGAAAAATACTATTGAAAGATTGAACTGCAGAAAAATACTATTGAAAGGTTTCTCGCTTATAGTTTTTTAGCATTCCCGTTAACTCCACGTTAGCTCAAGGAAAAAAATAAAAAAACAAAGTCATCCTGGTTCCTAGCCGGCCCAACCTGCTCAGGGAAAGCACAAATACCTACATAGCCGTGACCTGGTGACTCCACTGTCGTCTAGCCCAAGCACGTAAGATATAGGGAACACTCATCAAGGTACATATATATGAATTGAAATTTCAGCAAGTTTTCTCAACACTGCATAATATATTTTAATAGTATATTAATTGTTCACGGATACGTTCAGGTTATACTAGTTTCACATATAGTTTGCCTATATAAGATAACAGTTCACACAATAAATACTAATATAGCTAATTTATCTACTCAATGATGTGCCTCCGATTGATGCCACCAGGTGAAATTGCAGTCATCCTTCTAGTTGTTACACCTGGGCTAGTTGGAGAAAGGGATGACATCCTTCTAGCTGTTACATTTGGGCCTGAATGAGGTGTTGGAGAGGGTTCAGCAACTGTTTTGGATGTCCCAGCATCAGCTGTGCAGGCTCCAACAGCTTCAGAGTTGTTTATCCTGCATTTGAAAACTTGGGTCAGTAAAACAACATTTTGAGTATACAAAAGAAACATAATATTATATTACCTTTGTTTCTTCTTTTTCTTTGGATGAGCCGGTGGAAGTTCTTGTTCTAATTCAGCTTGAGTAGCATTACAACCCTTCTCAATATGTCCAAACTGAAAACACCTTTTGCATTGGTATGGTCCTCTCTTTCCTGGCTCTCCTTTAGCCTTTATCCTTTGTTTCCTTGGTCTACCAACACCCCTTTGTAGTGGTGGAGGAATCATTTCAAAACCAAAATTAACATTAACTTGTCATTCATAGGAGCGATCTAAAATTGATAAGCCATCTTGAATCTCTCTACAGAATAATAATCATGTACAAAGTCCTTAATGTTTAGTTGCCTCACTTTTCTAAATAAATATATAGCATGAGTGTATGGTTTTCCAGACACCTCCCATTGTCCACAACCACATTCTCTTTTTCTAAGGTCAACTGCACACCTCCAAGTTTTTCCTTCCTTCGTTGTTCCTAAAATTTCAGCTGACATGGGATCACTTTTGTTGATATCATAGTGCAGCCCTCGACTCTTCATGTTCAGCTCATGTATCACACTAGGGAGGATGCGCCCTTGAAGTCTGTTGGCTATCTCTTGCCTTGTATAGATCTTCTCCATGATCTTCTCCCTAATCTTATTCATTAGATCAACAACAGGAAGGTCTTTATAATCTTTAATCCAATTATTGAAGCATTCAGATATGTTATTGTTAACATAATCAACTTTGCATTCTTTAGAGAATTTAGATCTACTCCATATCAGCTTGTGATGGTTGTTTAAAAAGGGAATTGCATTAGGACATTCAGTCGCAATTTTCTCCAACAGTGCATCATGCCTTCGACCTGTACATGCCCATGCAAGAGGCCACATGTATTTCAGCACCTCACCTCTAAATTTCTTTCTAAAATTAGCCATTAGGTGTCTAAAACACTCACGATGCTCTACATCACCTTTAAAGATTTTATTGAAACCATATGCTAATCCTTTGCACGCATCAGTATGGATTGTCAACCCTGGTGGAGTACCAATTGCTTTCTTCAAGTTTGTCATGAACCATGCCCAATTGGCATTTGTTTCCTTCCCAAAAATCCCATACGCAACTGGATACATCCAGTTGTGTCCATCAATTGCAGTAGCTGCAGCCAATTGCCCATTATACTTTCCAGTCAAGTGAATAGAATCAACACCAAGATATGGTCGGCCCCAGACAAAAAACCATCAGCACATGCTCTAATGCACACAAACATCCTTGAGAAATGCATTTTTCCTTTGATCTTCTTGCAATCAATCTCCACAATGCTTCCTGGGCAAGTTTCTTCTAAAGCTGCTTTGAATCTCCATAACATTGTGAAACTTTCCTCCCAAGTCCCATGAATATCATCCATTGTTGATTTCTTCCCATACCACACTTTAAAATATGACAACTCAATATTGTAATGCTTCTCCAATCTTCTCTGTAACTTCTTTGCGCTAAGAGTGGGATCTTCTCTAATAATTTGTTTTGCTCTTTCAGATATCCAACCTATAGAAGCTTGATGACCTTTCATAGTTGTTGAACTAGGACAAGTGTGATCATCCAGTTTTGAGAGTTTGACCACCTGTAGATAAATATGGGGAAATTCTAAGATACAGCTTGCAAAAAATTGTACCCTACTCTACAACAAATATTAGATTATAAGTTATCAAGAAAGAAAAATAACCATGAATGTGTCGCCACCATAAAGTTTCTTTGCAAATATTCTTCGATCGCAGTTTGCATCTGCACATCTTGCCCTGTACCTCTCTTTGTCACTATGTTCAACCCTAGTTTCAAACTCATTTTTTATGGCATATGTCCTCAAGGTCATGATGAACTCATCTTTATCTCCAAATGTATCACCTTCCTTAATGATCGGGTTCTCTTTGTCATATATTGTGAAAGGTGCAACATGATCATCTATCATAGTAGCCTCATCATCATGAACACATTTAGAATCAAAGTCTAGAACAGGCATTGCCCTCTTTTTTTCTGCAGCTCTCCTTCAATATTTTTTGCTGGCTGTGTATCATTAACAGCAGCATCAACTGGCTTGAAGTATCTCCACTCTTCATCTACTCCGGTTGGCTCATTCCCATCAGGATCACACCCGATAGTCATAAAGTGCTCCTTCTCCTCTTCTTCAGGCATTGCTGGTCCTGATATGGTTTCTCCATATTGTGGTACTTCTGCCCATTCAAATCCCTCAAATTCTATTTTCTCCTCATCAACTGGCACTTCATTAGGCATACTCTCGCCATCCATGTTCACTGTAGTAGGCATCTCATCCCCCTCCACACGCTTGGCCAATATCATCATTAATTTCACCGATTGAGATTCCATTAGCAAACTGCTAAGCTGACCATCTGAAAGTAACCTGCATGTCCAATGCATCCCTTTCACAACCCAAAAATATGCCTGCTAGTTGTTGTCCCATGTAAAATGCGAAGCAATATTGTTCTCTAGATTATTGACTGTATACTTTTCTGAATCAACAACCCAGCTTACATCTCTGCCCCTATTGTAGACCTTTTTACCATGTATAATACTGAAGTATGAGTTCACAGTGACCTCTAGTCTACAGACATTCTTTGGATCAATCCAGTTACATGGAGCCCAAATCACATAGAATAGAGGGGGAAAAGTAAGAGCCAATTAACAAAATTTGTAGGTCCGCATTCAGTACGTTCACATAGCCATGTGCACACAAAAAAACAAAATAGATATAAATTGGAAGAATATAAAGTGTGTCAAAGGAGATTACTCTTCTGGAATTTCAGTGTCGTTCATGTTTGCTCAAATCCCCAATCCCTTGTCACAGCACTACAGAATCCCCAAAAGCTAGGGTTCAGACCATGAAGAAAGAACAAAGAATGGAGAACAATGAAATAGGTAGAGAGGGGCGCACTGAGGAGGATAGGCTCGAGAAGTCGTCACCGCTGCCGTCGTTGCCGAGGGGAGGAGCGTCGCCGCCGGGAGCGTCGCCGCCGGGGGAGGAGCGCCGCAGGAGGTCGTGGCCAGGTAGGTCTTCGTGCTTTCTCTTAGCAGGTTGCGTGCGTTGGGCTAGCCAGGTTTATGTCCGTGTTTTTGAGTTGGATCTGTTTTTTTTTCTTGAGCTAACGTGGAGTTAACGGGAATGTTAAAAAAACTATAACTGAGAAACTTTTTTATGGTATTTTTCTGCAGTTCAATCTTTCAATGGTATTTTTGTAAAGATTGAATCTTTTAATGGTATTGATCTAATTTTCCCTACTTTTATAGACAATTGTATTTGATCATCTGATTTTTTCTACATACTAGTTGAATACCCGTACGTTGCTACGGGATAACAAAACATTTGTATTAAAAAGACATAGATCGCACGATAATATAACAATATTTTCCATGAGAGTAAACATCGTTGATTCATTAGACTCGGTCTGGCAACAAGAACTCAATCTTAATCAAATAGGTAGCATACATGTGAACAAATTTCAGCAACGCAAGGACCGGACCACACCCTAGTATCGGATCCAAAAGTTGGAGCGCGGAAAAAGCCAGCAACAACATGGTACTTTGGGTTATTCCATGGACTCGCTGAAATTAAACGCGCTTTCATGGTGAGCCACGTCCTTCTTCGAGCCTCAGCGCGAGCGGACACGGCAGCTCCGGGACGGGTGGCGGCGGCCGAGAGCCGACCGAGAAACGGCTCACGCTCTTCGCGCTCCGCCTCGCCGTGCTCGAGAAAGCGGCGAGCGGGCTCGGGACGCTCGACTTCGTGTGGGCCACCGTCGTGCTCCTCGGCGGGTTCGCGAGCACCGTCAGCATCACCGACTTCTAGTGCGTCACCGTGATCCTCGTCGGCGAGGGCGTGCGCGTCTTCATCCGCAGCCACGAAGACCTCCACCGCGGGCGGCGCGCTGCGCTCCAGCTCTCGGTTCTTCCGCCACATCGTGCACGCCATCGTCGACCCGGCCGCGGCCGCCACCGGGCACCGGCGCTGCGCGCGACGACGACAGGGCCGCGTTGTTCCAGCGCCAGATCGTCGCGTTCATGAGGCAGCGCGCCTGGCACGCGTCGGGGACGTGTCGCTGCTCCCCTACACCGGCTGGGTGTTCGTGTCCAGGAAGATCGGCATGCTGCTCAACTGGCTGCAGGTGCTCTCCGCGCTTGCCTGTGTCGGGCTCTCGGTGACGCGGCTCTGGAAGCACGACTTCGGCAGCCCAGACAGCCGAAACATGAGGCCGGCGCTGCTGCTCTTCTACACGCCGGCGCTCGTGGAGGCGTCACTCTTCCTATTCGAGAAGGTGTACTGGACGTGGAAGGTCTCCGTGTGCAAGCTGCTCCACTAGGTGAGCGCCAAGTGCGAGCTGGGACCCTACGGCCTCGTCTCCCTCAAGCGCTTCTTCTACGATGCCTACTCGCGGTGCGTCGCCGGGAGCATCTTCGACGACATCAAGATGGACCTCGTCACCTTCGCCGAGGAGCTCATCCTCTCTGACTTCCTCGACGAGCAGCTCATCGGCGTGCGCATCCTGCAGCAGTTCGCCAACAGCGAGCGCTCCACCAGAGACGCGCTGCGCAAGCTCGGCACCACGCCGAGGTCCATCGAGCACCTCGTCGAGATGCTCAACTGGAAACGCCACGAAGAGGAGGAGGTGCGACGGTGCGCCACCGAGATCATGTCCAAGCTCGCCGGCAAGCGTCAGAACGTGCTCCGGGTGTCCGGCATCCCTGGGGCCATCGAGTCCATCACGTCCCTGCTCTACACCGGCAGGGGTCCGTCAGTGTCCGGAACGCACCCGCGGCTGCCCGGTGCTCCCGCCGCCGCCGCCGAGCACGGCGCCGCCTCGTCGGGCTACACGGTGAACAAAATTGCGCGACATACTCCGGTACGGGCAGCAGCACAGGGAGCTGCAGAAGCTCTCCACGGACGTGCTCACTGCTCTGGCCATGGACGGCAGCAGCAAGGACGCCACCGTGGCCACCGGAGGCGTCGTCAAGCTGCTGCTCTCGATGTTCTTCAACTCCCAAGACACGGAACTCGGCTGCGAGGCCGGCGATGTTGTCGCTGGAGAGCGAGGCCGGCTGCGCGGCGATACTCAAGCGCGCCGACGTGCTGGACCAGCTCGTGTCGGCGCTGCGAGACGGCGATGCACGGCGCCAGAACACGGCCAGGGTGCCGCGGAACCTGTGCGTGTACTCGGGGCAACCTCAGAGGGAGGAGCGGCTGCGCGTGGTCACCAGGGCCCTGCCGCCGGTGCTGAACGCCACCATGGTCGGCACAGATAAAATACTCGAGGTGTCCGTGGGCCTGACGACGGAGATCTGCAAGTTCATCGACGGCGAGCAGTTTGCCGCCGAGCTGCGCGGCGCCGGCGTGGCGGACGAACGGGCATACGTGGAGCGCCTCGCGGGCATCCTGCGACGGTACAGGTATCCTGCTGCGGAACCTGTGCGTGTACTCAGGGCAACCGTAGAGGGAGGAGCGGCTACGCGTGATTTCTTTCTTTCGTTTTCTTTCCTTGTCTCTCGTTTTCTTTCCTTCTGTCGCGTTTTCTTTCCTTCTATCACAATTTCTTTCCTTCTGCGTGGTGTGTCGCACGGCGGACTCCCTCGAGGACGAAAAAATACCTCACCACAGCATTGTCTTCCTTTTGTGCTTTTTAGTTGTGGGAGATATTATTCATTTTTATACGTTTGAGATTTTGCAAGTGTTTCAAATATAAATTTACAGGTATAATTTACAAGTTTTCAAATTATAATTATTATATGCTTATAACTTTAAATTTTGACCCGACATTTTTACAAATAATATGATAGTACAATTTTGGAATCACAATTATTGACTACAATCTAATGTTTTATTTACAAAACCGATCGTTTGGATCGGCTTGTTACTAATATTTACACCTTCATTTTATATAGATTCTGATTATGCTAGTGAGTAGTGACTATTAATGGCCTCTATTGTTCTACATAGAACACTATAGTTTGGACTCCATCTATCTCAAATTATAAGGTATTCTAAAAATTTTAGAGAGTTAAAGCATATTAAGTTTGATCAAACTTATATGATAATATAACAACATTTATAATATCAATTAAGTATTATTAAATTCTTTATTAATTATTTTTTATAGTATATTTATTTAATGTCATATTTTTTATAATTTTTCCTATAATTTCGATCAAACTTGATATGCTTTGATGCTCTAAGATTCTTACAATGTTTTATAATTTGAAATGGAGAAAGTACATAATTACCATTCTCTCCATACATGTAAAAAATGAATTTTAATTGCTTGCATCTGAGTACAAACAATACATGAATAAAGTTTGGAACGTGAACATAACTTGTTTATTGGGTTGTGCTTGTACATATCGCGCGGGCACGAGCGAAGCTCAGCAGCATACCGAGCAGTCTGGCCGTTTGGGTTACCGAATCTTTTCCGGTCGGGTAATTCGAGTAATGAAAATTGTTATCCGATATTAGCCCTGAAAAAATACTACCCGTAATTTTGGGTACCCAATAATTCGGATTTGGGTTCAGGTATTATCCGATTTACTCGAATTTACAGAAATCAACAAACTAGATAAAAAATGTACAAATTTATAAATAATTTCAGCACCAAATATATAGAATTTCAATAGCAATTTATAGAG
Organism: Microstegium vimineum; assembly: GCA_022036555.1. Taxonomy (NCBI): domain Eukaryota; kingdom Viridiplantae; phylum Streptophyta; class Magnoliopsida; order Poales; family Poaceae; genus Microstegium; species Microstegium vimineum. The sequence continues at coordinate 34,325,365 of CM039131.1, forward strand.
AATAATATATTATAGTCATTTGTTCAAGAAGAGAAAAATATATTTTCATAAAATGATAAGTTCAAGTGTTCAAATAACAATACATGATAAATATAAAGATACGTACAAAACTTCAGGTTGTTTAGGTACCGGAAGATATTACCCAAACTAATTTCGGGTAATCAAAACACTATTTGAATTTAGATCGGGTACCTCGGGTTCGGGTACTTCGGGTTTGCGTTCGGGTAATTTGGGGTTGGGTAATGGATATCGGATATTTTGCCCAGACTACTCCAGTCCGGCAGTCGCTGCCCAAAATTATTCCGTGCGTCGTGCGTGTGGCGTCATTTTTTCCCAATTTTTTTTACAATTTGACCTTTTTTGAACTATTTTCACGTTTGGACCCCCTAGAAAAACTATTCTCGGTTTTGGACCCTGTGATCGACGCCATGCCCCATGGCGCCGAGATAACACATGTCGACACCATGCCTTGCGGCGCCGAGCATTTTGACCAGGGACTGAGTTGACGCTGACGTGGAAGGCACCCTCGGCGCGTCACAGCACCGAGATATTAGTTTTTATATCTAGGCTTTGTAAATAGAACAAGTACTATTTGTTTCTAGTGTTATTTAAAATCGCATGTGTAGTTCAGGTGGTGAAGGCACAAGTTGGGGAGCCTTTGGCATTTTTAAAAGCTCTTGAAACATTCCGTTTTTATAATTTATTTTTTATTTGATGTTTGAAACAATGTGTTCGGTTGTTCTAATGCTTTGATTTTGAAATATCTTTTTACCCATCAATAAATTTTAGACGAGATATATAAACTAATAAATAAATAAATACTCCATGATTATAATTAAATAAATACATCATATAAAAAATATTACTTACTTATAATTAAATTAACTCATAATTGTAAACAAATGTATTCTATAAAAAATATTACTTAAAAACGTAGCAAAATGTATATATCTAGGTTTGAACACATGAACACATGACCTAGGTCTCCACACTTGATGCCTTGACCAACTTCACTACAATAATGATGGTGAATAACACAAGAAACAAATAGTACTTATTTTATTTTACAAAGCCTAGATAACTAATATCTTGGCGTCGTGATCTATGGCGCCGAACTCGGCGCCGTGGCCTGTGGCGCCGAGCTCGACGTCATAGATCACGACGTCGAGGTGCCTTCTACGTCAGCGCCACCTTAGCCCCTGATCAAAATGCTCGGCGCTGCAATCCATGACGTTGACATGTGTTACCTCGGCGCCGTGGGGCATGACGTCGACCACAGGGTCCAAAACCGAGAATAGTTTTTTCAGGGGTCCAAACGTGAAAATAGTTCAAAAAATGGTCAAATTATAAAAAATTAGCCCATTTTTTCCAGCGGCCTAGCTACGCGTAGGTCATGTGGGCTACCTGAGTTGGGCCTTATTTGGGCCACGAAACGCAACTGGGCTGTGATTTGAGGGGTGGGAAAGCTGCTCTTTTAGGAAAAAGTCCAATTTTCCTCTGGACTTTGATTTACGTCCGCTTTCCCTTCTTGAACTATGAAATCCGTTCGTTTTACCTTAAGTGATTTAGGACAATGGTTTTGTATTTATTTATTTTGACTGAATCTTTGAAATAAATCACAGAAAAACCATAAAATATATAATCCAATTTTGCTAGACTCTACATGAGTAAATCTATAAAGTAAATATATTTGTACAAAATTTTAATTGTATATTTAAATCTATATTTTTCTGTAATTAATTAAAAAATGTACTAAAGTATACCATATTATATGTTCATTGTATAGATCTACTCATGTGAAGTCAAAAAAAAATAGATTTTCTATTTTATGGTTTTGTATGATTAACTATGACTTTCGAAAAAATCAGTCGAAATAAAATAAAATAAAAGACAAAACCACCATCCAAAACCACCCAGGGAGGTAAAACGAATGGTTTTTAGAGTTGAAAGAGAAAAGATTTCTGGTTTCATAGGGAGGAAAAATGAACGCAGATCAAAGTTAAGGAGGAAAATTAGACTTTTGCGCTCTTTTATCAACCGTCGGAGACCAAATTTTCCGAGCTGCTCTTTTAGCTTGGAAAAAATAAAAGAACAACAACTAAGGTTGTCTAGATTTTGGCACTCCTTTGCAAGATGGTCACCATAAACGAATTTGGTCTTCGTTTGATTTGATTTCTTTTTATTCTTTGGGAATGTTGGTTGAAGAGTAGTTATTACTTGATGTGATTGTGCGCTACGAGATAAGGAAATTAGTAGTTCTTGCATTGCGGAGAATTTCACCGCATGGGCACATTGGTTAGGTAACTTCAGCTTTTCTGGCGAACCCTCTATTTGACTGACCCCGACAGTGCAATTTGCCGGTTACACTACACTCTATATAATATCTATCTATGGTTTAAAGTATAAAAAATCCATCAAATTTGGCTTTTAAAAAAAACATCAAAATTGGGTGGCCTCTACGCCATACTTATGTTGTTTGGTTGTGTGTAATTTCTTGATTCGTCCTCATCTAATACGATAGTACTGATACGTCGCAGCTTCCTGGCGTATCTCCTGGCCCAGAAAGTGTAATTGATCAGTGCCATTAGCTCGAAGGCTCCCAGCAACAGAAAAAAGCGATCAAGGCGTGCTCTGTTGAAATTTGTTCCGTCCAACCATCCTCCATCGCCATCCCCACTCCTTGTTATTCTGTTTACCAAATGGATGAAGGCGCAACCTGACCAGATAGCCAATCCAGCTATACAGGATTGTACTACTAGTGCAATCGGCTTCATTGTTGAAGGGGCCTCGCTCTTGATGAACTCAATGAGTCCGCCGAAGGATGCTATGTCCATGATGCTTAGCAGGAAGAACTGGATTACCAGCCAGAAGACAGACATTGGCACACCAGTTCCTATCGATGTTAACCCGTGCTGCTTTGCAACATTCAATCTTCTTGCTTCCACTAATGCGGCGGCACATGCCGCTGCGATCCCACAAGCTGATCCAACACCAATACGCTGCACCGGGGTGACCTTATGCTCATGTCCTGTGGTTGTTCTCAGCAACAGTGTCAAAATTCTGCTGTAGTATGGCTGCATCAGCATGTGGAATGCTGTCGGGATTGCAATGAGAGAGGCAGTGGGTATCTGGATCACGCCTACACCTCTATCCATTGCACGACCAACTTGTATGGTTAATGTCGTTAGCAGCGTGAATGGCAAGTAGATGAAAAAGCAGCTGATGAAGATTGGAAGCATATGGATGAGGACCTTGGTTTCATCAGCTTGATTAGTTCTGCAAAACAAAATTGCAACTTTTTATCTGGCCTTTTTTTTTTGTTAAAGAAGCATAAGTTCCATGGAATCATGAACAATGGAACTTACCCAGATTCGGAAACATGATCTTGTGTGTTGGTTTCTTGCAGCTCAGTAACATCTACATTGACAGCTGCCTTCTTCTTTGATGCAATGATAAGAACCTGAAGCAGTACCAGTAACAGAACTTGAGAACCACTGTGAGTCCAGCTTTTTCATGCTTTATCTTCAAATCATAGATACAAACAAGGTGATCTTTATAACAAAATTAAGTCAGTTTTATATCCATACCTAGAAAAGGTCTATTGAATTCCTTTTTTTCTTATGAGTAACCATATGCTAGTTATAGTTTAGGAATAGTAATATGGGATGCAATGACGAAATGACCTTTCAGTATTAATAAGCATTAGCAAGTAATTACATATTGAAATCTTTATATCAGTTATTATAACTACCATAAATACTTCACCTCTGGGTGATGCCAGGAGCTAAGGCTCGATCTGGTGTCTCTTCTAGAATATTAGCAGACCTATGCTGTTTTTATCTAATTAAAAGGGCGCGAATGTAAAAAAAACTAACCCCACCTGTATGTATCCATACCGTTTTTCTACCTATTAATGAAATGGTACACAACCCTATTGCGTGCTCAATATAAAAACTAACACAAATACTAAATTGCAATTGCAGAAATACATTATATGTGATATGTTTAATGTAGGAAGTTTTACCTGTAATGTTCTAGTTAGAGGACTTCCACTAGGCTTCTGAATGCGATAGAAAGGAAATCCACTAGCTGCCACAAGCAGCCCCACAAGAACAATAAGAGCGCACATCATAAATCCGATGTTCCAACCCAAGTTATTCTCAATCCACACTAAGAAGGCCAATCCAATTATCGCTCCAATAGAGTTTGCAAACTTAAGCCTGGTCAAGAACATACTTTGGAGCTGTGATTTCTTTGGGTCACTACTACTGAATTGATCTCCACCAAGGGATGGTATGCAAGCACGCATGCAACCCTCCCCAATAGCAAACACTAATAAGCTCAAGTAGAGCATTGTCAAGTTCCAACCTTGAGCTGCCTCACAGTTGTTTGGCTCTTTGTTTATGGCACAAATTTTAGGATGACGCGAAGGAAAATGGGCTTGCAGTGCTAGCAACATATAACCCTGCATCATCCAACACAAGATTATTTATAACCTGACATTTGTTCTTCTGGTTTTGCAATTTCAAAAGAAAAATATTATAGAGCACTTCATATTTGTGCATAATAAAGTTTTTTATGGAATAAATTATGTATCATGTCTATCATGTATAATAATTATGGTATAGCCTGAAAGAAAAACCTGAATAATCAACATGGTGTGCTTTGCTTTAATGGCCAAAACAGAAATAGTTTTGTTTGATAGCAACAATAATAATGGCTATCTAAAAAATCCAGCTTCAACATGCGACTAAACATAGATTTTTAACAGGGAGTTAGCTTGAGAAGTAAACTACCAGGACAACACATGGGCCAAATAGAAATATAGTAGTTGTTCGCTTGATACACGCATCAGAGTTGAAGCTCATCAGAGCAGTAGATATCATCACAGTGCCAACTAGGTAGCTTATCACAGTTGATGAGGTCACAATATCCAGATGCAATGTCCCATGCAAATAGGCCACCAAACTGAAGTTTGAGCTATTAGAGCAGCTTCTCAGCATGAACAAAACTGCAAACAGAGACATAAGAGTCAGCTGAATTGTTTGTTTCTACCTAGCTCAAAAGTACATGTAAGTCCAACTAACATCTACAAAAATGTAATGTCTGGCTAGGCTAGGCAACCGATTTTTAAGAAAAAAAAAAGAGATTTTTTACAATGGTTGGAGAGGTGAGGTGATATGTTTCTTAGATCGGTGAGCCAAGAACATGAGAAAACAACAAAAGACGATGGTAGGCGATATGTGTGTCTATGGTTGGTAGGCTCATATGCGTCACGTCGCCTCCCATTGTCTCCGAAATTGATGAGATTAGGACCCCAAATAGAGGAGTGGTAATCCTTTTTCGTAATTCCTTTTTTAGTGAAGGGTAAAAGGTAAATGCATAATTGCAAAAAATGTTTTGAGTAGTATAGTTAGATGAAAATCGTGCACAATGACAATATTGCTCTTACACGAATAAAATTAATACAAAGTATTTTACAGAGAAATGGAAAACGATAGAAAACGATTCCAACCAATAAATAGTCAAGAGCGAAGGAAAAACCTTCAAGAACCGATTTTTCAATTGAGATGGACAAATTGGATCTCCATTCTCCTCTTGATAACTAACACCAAACTACGAAAACTGTGTATTTTATTATGGAGGGCAAGAGACTCTCACCCATCTCCTAAGTCCTAATGAGTATTTCCTCCGTCTTTAAAAGAATACAATTTTATAACATTGTTATGATTTAGTGCATCAAGTTTGATCAATTATATATTAAAATTTATAAATATTTTTTATCAAATAAATATCATTTGTTTAATTATGAAATGTATTTTCATAATAAACTAATTTTGAGCCATAAAGTTAAATATTATTTATTATAACATAGTTTAACGTGAAGCACTTAAGATGACACGCATATCATAGTTGTATTTTTTTAGATAGAGCCTATAGAGGTGGTGTCGTGCATGCATCATGGCCATGATGCAGCGCCCTCGCCTCCTTTATCTGTTTGGCAGCACAGAAGCCGCATACAAGAACAAAATGGCATATACTTCTCCGTCTCAAATTATATGTCATTTTCGGTTCTGTACCACAATTTTAACTTAATTTCTAGAAAATACGTATGATATTTAATTTTTTTTAAAAAATTATTAAAAAACTAGATTGAAAGATCTTGTCAAAATTGTTTCTTAAGAAATAAAAACGATAAATATTTTGGGACGGAGAGACTTGTATTTTAATTACATACTCCTTTCATCCCAAAACAAGTATCGTTCTTGTTTTTCGAAAGGTCAAACATTTTAAATTTTAACAATATATATATATAATAAATAATATTTATAATACATAATTAATATTATTAGATACATCATTAAATCTATATTCAAAATAAACGTATTAGAGATACAAATGTTGTTAATATTGTCTACAGATATGATCAAACTCAACAATATTTCACCAGCACGAATACCATAACAACACTTATTTTGGGACGAATGGAGTTTGTGATTAAGCACCATTATTTCAAATGTGTACGTGATTAATAATGTTCGCGAAAAAAAAAATGTTTCAAATGTTTTTTTCTGTGCACTATATATATGTGGGAGATCTATTATAGAAATGTTAAGCACAGGGGCGTCACGTATAAAAAGGTGAAATGCACATACCAGCTATAAAATAAAGGTAATTAAATAATTGGTTCACAATCATTTAGAGTACAACAACATATCCTTCATTCGTATTTTTGAATAGGTTTATTATGAAAATATATTTTATGACTGATTTAAACATTAGCATTTATTTGTATATATTTGGTTGAATTTGGAACTGTTTGACTTCTTGGAATGTGACATTTTCATTCTTTTAGGGATGGAGGGTAGAATCTTTGGAGGGGGTTTTAAAATTTTTTTTATGGAATTGTTTTTTTATATACTCGATCACATGTCTTGATCGCTTATGATCGCATATCATTAACGATCGAATGCACGCGCACCTCGCACCTGCTAGGCTGCTAGTCTACGTGATCCCTCTATCCGTAAATATCTACGGAGTATCCATTGTGTTTTTCAAAAAAAACATCTTTAACTAAATATATATTAAAAAAATATTTATGATATATAATTAGTATAGTTAGAAAGATATTTGAATATAGTTTTTTTAATAAATATATTTGAAGATATAAATGTTATATATTTTTTTATATAAATTAAGTCAAATTTGTGTTACGGATATCAACAATAATATTATTTAGGGACAAAAAAAAGTATACTATAGCACAAATCAATAGTTGTCAGTTAGCCAGAGATAAAATACACATGACGGTCAAGTTGTACTAGTTTATTTTGCGTTGGATACCTCGTGCTGCAAGTCCTCCCTTTCTTACTTCCGGATCGTATAGTTCATAGTATCCTACAGCAGCTACATATTCAGATTGAAACAGCCAGATACTCCTAAACAAAGTGAACATGAGGGTCAAGGGTCCGTCCCTTCCCAGCCCCAATTTTCAAAACAGAAGACGACGTGCTTAGTACTGCATCCTTGTTCGTTTCGGCGCTCCCTAAGGCCTCGTTTGTTTGCGCTTGATTTAATCTAAGAGCTAATTTATTCCGGGTCAGAAATGAGTGAATTCGTCTCTGTCACTCATTCCAGCTCAGTATTAATTTCAGAGGATAGAAAGTCTGGTTTCATTTCGGTTCAGATAGACAAGAAAAAGATAAGCAAATTTTTATTCCGGGCGGTTTTTATTCTGGATCGACGTAAACGAACGAACATTTTAACTCTCATCCGGATTGAAAACGGACCGCAACAATTCACTCGGAATGTCACCGGAATGGATCAATCCGATGGAAACGGACAAGGCATCAAATCTCTATCCGAGCTACCTTTTTGTCGGTGTTATGATCCAGGGGGTCAAAACCACCAACTAGTAAATTTGTATATTGCGTGCTCCCTCTCCCAGATGTGATGCAAGAAGAACACAAGATTTATCCTGGTTCAGGCAAAGAAGGTCCTACGTCCAGCGGGGGAGGATGAATTGTATTATCTTGCACCGAAGTGCTCGTACAGGGGGTACAAGCAGGTTTACACGGGGGTGCTCAGAGTGAGCTGAAGCCTAGGACTAGCAAGGCTATCCTAGGTGAGCTGGTGGATTGCTTGAGATGTTGATCAAGCAATCGGGTGTGGTGTGTGCGACTTGGCTCTTGGTGTATGCGGGTCAGAGCTGATGTCTCGGCTCGTTGAGAGATCTCTGATGTCTGAATGCGTGAGCCGATACGAATGCGCATGTCTTTTCTTCTATCCCAGGGTCCCCTTTTATAGATCAAGGGGAGGCCTGAGAGTACAGAGATCCTAAACTGTAGAGGCATGGGAGAGGTGTCCACGGCGCCATGCTTGCGGTGGGACGTCGATCGCTGTAGCGGCGTGGCCTTCCCGTCCTTCCGGTGTTCAGGACATGGTGATAGCAGACTGGACGTTGTCGAACGTCATGGCGCAGTACGGTTGGCCTCCTGTAGATGGGTACAAGCTCCACAGTTGAAGCGGGACGGAGCGGACGGGCCCCATACCGTAGTGGTTGGAGATGGGGGTCGAGGAGTATCGAGGCCTGTGGGACCCTGACTCATCCCTGGAAACGCGGTCGAGGGCTTGTCCCATTTGAGACTCGAGGGGGTGCCTTTGACCTCCGTACTTGAGGCATGGCCACAGTGGTTGTACGATCAACGGAGAGTCGGGGCATGGGAGGCGAACTGATGGATTTGACCGTGGTAGTGGACACCCATGGCGTTAGGCGGGAGCAGGTAGGCGCATTGGATTCTCTTTACCCCATACTGGGAGTAGGTGAGCTGATCGAGCCTCCTGCTCGCGGGTCGTTCGTTCGACCCCCTGTCCGTCATTCGAGGGGTCGAGGCGGAGGGGTCGTTCGTTCGACCCCTGTCCGTCAATCGGGGTCGAGGGGGATTCGATCGACCCCTCTTCCGTCATTCGGGGGGTTAAGGCGAGGCGGATGGGTCGTTCGTTCGACCCCTGTCCGTCAGTTGAGGTCGAGGCGGAGGGGTCGTTCGTTCGACCCCTGTCCGTCTCCTGAGGTCGACGCGGAGGGGTGTACTGCCTACTGTTTTTCTAGTAATGGGCCGGCCCACGACTAGTCACTGTTGTTGGTGAGGTAAGTCTTTGTTTGATGGGCCTTCTCCCACTAATTGGGCGGCTGATCGGATTCTGCCTCAAAAATGGTTACTATGTTACGCATTAGATTATCGCAGGTTAGGGTACCCCTTACCTTTGTACCCGACACTTTTACTATTATACTTTGCAAGCATCGGATTCCTTCATAATTTTCTGCATCTGCTTTAGTGAAAGTTCAGATTGTTTTCATAGTGCCAACTGCCAACCCTAGCAGGAAAGTTTCAACCCAAATAGAAGATATGTCTTTTCTTGTGTTCTCTTCAGCTTAATTCTCTCTTTTTCCCGTAGAACAGAAAACATGAACAAAGATCGTGCATTGTGAAAAAACCATCAATTTGCGAACATAAAAACGAGTACATACAAATAACCGCACTTCATAGCGAACGAACTAGCACTTATTGTTTAACATCATTACCAGTTCACACCCACAATAATCGTCCTGAATCCAGGAAACGAAACAATCTTTCCTGCTTTGCACACCTGACATGACCCCACGAATGGAGCAGACGGCTACAAGTTCTGAATGTAGCTGGTCAAGCCAAAAATGGAGAAAAGAAGCACAAGAAAGGTGTTGCGAGAGCTAGCTTTACTTTACCGTAGAGGAAGAGCGTTGCCCTGATGCCTCCGTGCCTCCTCTCGTGCACCGCATTCCCTCTCCAGTCCACGTACACTTTTTCACCTTCCATTTGCATACTACTAGCAACTACTGCATGCAGCAGCTAGCAAATCAGCTCTGTTGTGTGCAGGCAATTGCGGAATGCTAGCTCTCTATCACGCCGAGGGTGCACAGAGAGCAGAAGCTCCTCCAAAAAAACTCCAGAGACCCCCATAGGCCGGGCCGCCTCTGAAGTATTTATGCAGACATACAGTATGAGCGGTGTTATTGGAGTTGGAGCTGTATATTAATTATATAGCTCTAGTTTCTTTCTAAAAAAAATGAGCTGGCTCCTGATCGTAGTACTGCGTGGTCAACTGGTTGAGTCCTGGACGCCGCGCATCGGGCGCGCGGACGGACGTGGGCGCCCATTAGTTTTGCGGCTTCTTTTTTACTAACTCAAAATGGCTCGCCACCTTGCCTCGTGGCTTGCTTGATTTGGAGGATACTCGGTACTAGCACAGATGGGAGCGCGCCGGTTCGTACTAAGTATTTGTTGCAAGCGATAAAGTGAGTTAGTTATTTTTATATATTAAAACAATATATGTACAATATTATGAATAAGTACTCAAAATTGTTGTTATGGTCTAATAACAGCTCAATATAAAGATGTATGGGTCTGGTAGAAATAATACAAACTCGTTATTGTCATGATTGATATAAATCACCATATTACACGTAATTTACGACGTGTGATCGCTACTTGTATAAAACAAAAGATTTAAAAATAAATGAGAAAAAGAAGAGAATTAAAAAGCTTAAATAAATTTAAAACTTCAAAGTAATAAAAGCTTTTGGTAAGTAGGAACTAAAAAAGATTAAAAAAAATCTCCAACAGTTCAATATAAAGCTATACTGGCCTGGCCTGATAGAAAGACTATATGTTTTTTGTTGTTATAATTGACATATACTACCACACTATATGCACTCTGATGCGTAGAATCGTACATGTCTAAAACAAAAAATTTAAAATAGAAATACTACAAGCTCTTTATCGCTTGTTTCGGAACTTAATATAAAAGAAAATTAAAAAAAATTGAAATTATAATAAAAACTAAAAACAATTTGTCAAATCGATGAACAGTGTCCCTCACCAGCCTCCAATTTATTCGCGGTTGAGAGAGTATAATAAAAAACTAAAAAAAGAAAATTATCAAATCGATGAACAGTGATATAGGCCCTCACCAGCCTCCAATTTATTCACGGTTGAGAAAGTATCTATTGGCATATCAACATTTCTTGATCTTCAAGTACAACCGTAAACTATAGCTTGTTTTTGTAGCATTTAGAGGGTGTTTAGATCTCCTTGGCAAATTGATAAATTGGCAAAAGAGCAAATTTGTCAAGTGGTAAATGATAAATGATAAATTTTTACTCTTTTGCCATTTTTTATCTTGCATGTTTAGATCCATTTGCTAAAAAATAATATTTGTTTGGTCTTTTGCTAATTTGTTAATTTGTAAAGGGATCCAAACACCCTCTGTCGTATCAAAAAAACTGACATGTCACGAGAATTAACGAGGAATGAGAGAAAAAGAGGACGAAACCATTTTGTCAGGGCGAGAAACGACGATTTCGGCTTTTGCTCCTAGCAGTATATGACCGAAGACACGAGCCAAATAGCGTTGGGGGAGAAGCGGTGGTTTCCTCGTCCGGGTTGGGCGGGCTCATGACTTCTTCGGGCTCACCATTGTCACACGCCTCACCGACATGGCATCCCACCCAATTTGCTGGCCTTGTACGTGCCCTCGCCTCGCCTGACCACGGCACGCAGGTCACCGCCACGGCACTAGCAGCCCTCGGTCGAGCCGCCTGGCCGCAGCACTGCCAGGCCCCGGTCGAGCGCACAGCTGCCGCAGTAGGCAGTACCGCAGTAGCACTCTGCGCCACCGCGGACCTGCGTCGGGCCTGTTGTCTCACTGCTCGCCTCACAGTCACAGTGCACCTCTCAAATCACGCGTTGGTGCCTTCAGATTTTTGCGTGACCGAATCGGATAACAATCGTGGCATTCGGATACTAACTAGCTAGTTATAAAAATCATGACTAATTCGTATGAACAATTAATTAAATCTAATTAATCTATTATTAGCATAGGTTTATTGTAGTACTACGTTATCAAATTATGAACTAATTAGGTTTAATAAATTCTTCTTATAAATTAGTCTTAATCAATGTAATTAGTTTTGTAATTAATCTATCTTTAATACTTGCTTATGATATGCATGATAGGGATTAAAGTTTAGAAGGTGACAACCCAACACTCCGGCTCTTTGCTCTTCTCACCGTAGGAGTTAATATTTGGTATTTAATTAAAGCAGGATCGATAGTAAGGTCATCCTCAATGATAGTTTCATGACACAGTTTCAAACGCAACATAATTTTAGAAACATTGTAGTTCTCTAGTCCCATAAAACTTTCATCACCTCAATATAGTGTCACATCAGTATATTTAATGCCCATAAAACTCCATTGAGACTGGCCTAAAGAGACATATGATTAGATTAATAAAAGTATTGATGTGATGTACTGCACGTTTGGTTAGAAGAGAGTCTTACACCCAGGATTATTATTGGTTGGTGCCTTGGTGGGATCACACTAACCTTTTGCTGCACAATCCTCGATTTATTAGCCATGTGCTGTGCTGTTTCGTTTGATGAAGCATTTGACTCAATAAGTTGCACGGTGTATCAAGCAACACCGATTCTGATTTTCTGTCACGTCGGAAGATCGCAAACACCATTATATGAATTCCTTTTCTTCTAACACAAACTAAACAGCAGGTTCCAGCCTCTGCAGTCTGCACAGGTTAGCTATGGTGAAAGGTTGATCTCGCTGGCTGCTAATCTCTAACTAGAAGTTTTAAGCGACGACTACGGTAGCAATCGCACTCATTCCATTCCGCCCGGGAAAATAGAGATCATTAGGACGTTTGCAATAAAAATGACCAAATCGCCCCAACTTTATAGAAATAATAAATAAATAAATAAATAAACTGCTAGCCACACGGTAGGAAGAGGAGAGGAGTGTGGGGTCGTGCGGGCTGAGTGAGCTAGACAAGAACTGAAGCCCTACCGAGTACCAGGGTCGTCTCAACAATTTCTAAGTCCTTTGGGGAAGCCAAACATCAGAGTCTGGCAATCTAATACTTAAATGTAACTACTGAAAGATAAAATATTATTAATAAGAGTTAACTTGCAACATATATTTATTTCATGAAATTATAGCTCTCACACAATTAAGAATGACTTAAGTTTAGAACAAATTACATATAGCCTGGCTCGATGAATTAAATAAATAATTAATGAATCAACCATTCACTTCAAACGCTTGATGCCTGATGTATGGATTGGATTGCAAGGTTGAAAAGCAAATTGAAGTTGTCACTCGTTAGATCAAATAAACATTGACTACTGCAAGTGCAGGCCACCATGCCCTGCCCGCCGCCCTATACGATTATAGCTGAAATCACTTACAATTACAGAGAGACGGAGCGGAGAAAAGAGACCGCATCGCCTGCAGTACGTCACACTCTAAACCAAATTCGATCACTCGATCTCTACCAAGGCCGAACGTATAAAATGTCGCAGCAGCAATACAGCACGTCGTCACGCGAGTACAAAGGACACAAACTCGTCTGTCACCGCGGTCATGCAGACTAAACTTAAATTGGACTGCGTATCGCTGGTATGAGCCAAATAGGCAAATATGTATACTATAGATGTTTATACTCATGGACCCCAAGTGCCATGGCCCCCCGGCCGTTGCACCGGCTGCCCACCCCCTTAAGACGGGCTGGCGAGTACTGCCTCTGTCCCAAAAAGAATGACGTTACATACAACATTTATATCTCCAAATAAATTTGTTGAAAAATTATAGTTAATTTTTTTCGATAATACTAATTCTTTATATATTTTAATATATAAATGTTAACTTTTTAAAAATGTTGACTTTTCAGAAAGCGAGAATGACATCTATTTTAAGATAAAGAGAGTAATATTTTTCAAGTTCTCTCTTCTCCTTCATGTAAGCGAATACTCTAGTGTACCTCCCCCCCCTGCTACGGGTATGTGCAAGCACCGAACAAGAAAGTTGCATAAGGCACACAGATTTCTATAAATTTATGGGGCATGATAGATCAAAATTCCATATTATACTACTCTCAGGTCTTGTTTGGATACGCATATATCTCTCGTAAGCCACATGTATTGGAGTGTACTAGTCCATCAACCAGTGCTCTCGCACGGTTAGAAATTTTATAGCACATAGGTATTATTAGTTACTTTTTAATATACCTCTATAAATATAGTAAAACTAAATTGTACTTTTTTCGCTTTGTTAGTTTTAAGCAATATTTGTTTAGTCAATTAATGTTGAATTGTTTTAAGTTATTTTTTAAGTTTAATATTTTGTTTTTAGACTATAGGACCTTTTTAAAATAAATGCGCAAGTGTTGTCTAATAGATGATTTTATATTGTACAACATAATCTTAAAATAACTTAATAGACAATACATATAATGGTGTCTTTTGAGTTGTCACATAGCATCTCTTATTTTTTTTTTAATTTGTGCATAAACAACTCATACGATGGTGCAATAAGGGTTTCATAGTCTTCAATTTTAGCTTATATAAAACAGTTGTATTCATGAAACAATAACCTTTATCTTTCACCTCTATCTTCTTCTCCAAATCATAAAGCATATTATATAATGATAAGATGTGTAGCAATGTATTTTTTGTTCTTTGTATGAGGTCGCATGTATATCTTATTTGTTAAGGTTAATAGATTGTATCTAATGTTTTATGAATTAATAGGATATATCCTTCTATTTGATTATTGTTTTTTTTGCGAGACTGATTATTGATTTTTAATTAATAGAATATCTAACGTGCATGCATGTGATGGGTATGGGTATTGTTGAGCTGATATCAACTGCCAGATATTAGTTTTTTGATCAACTATGAACTTGAGTAGGAGAAATTTCTCCCGTACGTTCTTTTCTTGAAATTTTTTTTCCTCACATTGAAGTTGCGTAAACTTGGGTACATGAGCTTTTTGCCGTAATTTTTTTTCTTGAAGAATTTTTTCTCAGATTAACAGATTAACCTTCTATTTGTTTTTTTATTTTTGTTAATAGAATATCTAATATGGGTGTCATGGAAAAAAATTAACTGATATTTTATTAATATCTAACTGATCAGATTCAACCGTCAACGTGAGTATGAGATTTGTTACCGTAGCTTTTTTCTAGAAGAAACTCTTTTGCATACATCGAAGCTGTATTGGAGATCTTTTCTTGTGTGTGTTTTTTATAATGGTGGAGAGGGATAGATTAAGAAAAAAACAAAATAGATCTATGGTTAAGGTGAAGAATCATGGTCCCTTGTGTTTAGGCGATTAACGACAATGCTAGGTCACTATGACTAACGTGTGTTTTGCAGAGGCAAAGCCATTTGAGTTAGGTCATTAGTGATGCTAGATGAATGAGCTTAATGGTATTCATACCCTCAAGATGGAAATCGTTTCGGTTTCAAAGGATGAAGATACAAGTTGAAGATTAGGCTAGCTCTTAGTGCCATGAGGTTGAGAAGGGCACTAAGTATAGACTAGGACTTTGTTTTTCCTTTGACCGTACTATAAAGAGGGGTATGAGGTTAGTAGCTTGACCTAGGAGAGTTTGGGAATGTTGGTGTATACACACATGTCACAACCACTAGAGATGGTAGGAGCAAAACCCCTAGAGAAGACTTAGTGAAAAGAGTTGAAACAGGGGGAGAAAGAAGCTCCGGACCAGTTTGCCTAGGAGGCTCCGGACCAATGGAAGTGGTCCGGTGGTCCCGCCTTAGGTAGTTCTCTGAGGAAGGTGCTTCGGACAACCTGTCCGGAGGGCACCGAACTAATGGAAGTAGTCCGGTGGCCACCTGGTTCTGAATGTCTATCAGACAGTGCTCCGGACAACCTATCCGGAGGGCACCGGACTAATGGAAATAGTCTGGTGGCCACTGTGTTCTTCAGTGAGTCTCAAAGGAGGCTCCGGACTAGTCCAACGGCTAGTCTGACGGTCCTCAGCAGAAGTTCGGTTGAGTACAGTATGCACCTAGGCTCCGGACCAAAGGCTCCGGACTAGGCACCGGACTATTACAAGTAGTCCGGTGGTCCCTGTTCTGCCTTGGATTTGAATTGGACTGCATGCTCCGGACCAGGAGTAATGGTCCGGTGGTGAGGCTCCGGACTAGTCCGGTGCTTTCGCAGAAAAGAGAAAAAGTAAGAAACAGTTAGTTTTGGAGGTGGGGACTATTTATAGTTGCCCTCCTCGTCCAAGTGAGCTCTCTTGGCCATTGTTTCACATGAGGAACCCTTGAGAGAGTTCTTGGAGAGCCAAATGCCTAGTGAGGGAGAGATTTAAGAGAGTTCATCTTGTTCTTCCCTCCTAGAGTGATTAGGAGTGACTTGTGTGCATCCATCCACCTTCCTAGCCTTGAGTTGGTCAAGTGAAGGTCTTGTGCTTGTTACTCTTGGTGTTCGACAACACCTAGACAGTTTGGTGGTGTTCAGAGGAAGTGATTAGGACAATTTGGGCCTTCAAACCCGGGAGGTTGTGAGACAAAAACAAGTTCATTAATGAAACCATTAAGAAAGGCACTCTTCACATCCATTTGAAAGAGTTTCATTTTATGGTGTGAAGCATATGTCAAAAGGATACGAATGGCTTCTAGTCTTGCAACCGGTGCAAAGGTCTCCCCAAAATCTAAGCCTTCAACTTGAGAGAACCCCTTTGCCACCAATCTTGCCTTGTTTCTCACAACCACGCCTTGATCATCTTGCTTGTTCCTAAACACCCACTTGGTGGCAATGATTCTTGCTCCTTTGGGCTTTTCTACTAGTGTCCACACTTCGTTCTGGGTGAAGTTGTTCAACTCTTCGTGCATGGCGTTTACCCAATCCGGATCCGTAAGTGCATCCTCCACACTAGAAGGCTCAACAAAGGAAACAAAGGAGTGATGTTCAACATAAGAAGCAAGTTTAGATCGTGTTGTTACCCCCCTTGATGGACTCCCTATGATGAGGTTTTGAGGATGTGCTTGAAGCATAGGTGTAATCTTGTCTTGCCCTTCACAATCTTCCTCAAGTGTGGTGAACATCCGGGAGTCACCGGTCATATGTTGAGTGCATCCACTATCAATCACCCAATGACTTCCACCGGTCTTGTAGTTCACCTACACACAAGCAACTTGGAGTTAAGCTTGTTGTTTGGGAACCCACACTTGGCGAGGTCCCATAGCCTTGTCCACCAACTCCTTAGCAACCCATAGCACTTTGGGCTTGTTCTTCATCTTTGGACCGAGAAATACAACTTGAGGTCTACCCTTGGAGTCCTTGTTGATGATGAAGTGTGCATCATGAGCGAAAGGCCTTATGTGCTTGGGCAAGGTCTTGGGAGGTGGAGTCTTGCATTGGGATTGAAGATGACCCTCTTGACCACATCCAAAGCACTTCTTGGGTTTGAGCTTTGGTGTGTCATAGTTGCTTCTCATAGCCTTGTTCTTGTAATAGTTCTTGGCTTCTATCTTGACCTTGGCCTTCATGATTTGGTTCTCCTTGAACCCAATGCCGGTCTTGTCGGTCTTCATGATAGTGTTCATCAAGAGCTCACTTTGAAGGTTGTGGCCCTTGGTGAACTTCTCCAATCCACTTGTAAGCTTGATCTTTTCAACCTTGAGCTTTGCATTTTCCTCTTTGAGAGACTTGATCAAGGTCATTGCATCTTTGTCATCTTGTTTGGCCGACTTGATAGTGAGTGGCTTGCTTGCCTTGAGGTTGATTAGCTCTTCCTTGAGCTTGGAGTTTTCTTGCCTCATCTTCACATAGTCATCATGCTTGTCGGCCTCAACTACCTTCTTGCCCTTGCACTTGGCATTTTGCTTACTAGCAACTTCATCAAGCAAGTCCTCACAAGAAGTAGCTATATCACACTTAACAACCGGGTTAATAGCAACATGTGTAGCAAGATCATTTGAAAGCAATTCATTAGCTATCACAAGTGTGCCATGTTCATTTTTAACTTGGTTGTAGTCATCTTTTAGCAAGTTGTACCTTGATTGGAGCTCTTGTGTTGACCTCTCAAGCTTATCATGTTTCTCATTTACTTGCTTGAGTGAGGCTTTGAGCTCCCTAGTGCTAGATGAGAGAGATTTGCTCTCAAGCTTCAATTCATCATTAGCACTAGTCAAGTCATCAAGCTTAGCATGCAAGTTACCATTTGCTTTCTCTAGAGATTCACTTTTGCCTTTATACTTCCTAATGAGCTTAGTGTATTTGTTGCAAATTTCAATTAGCTCATCATAGGAAGGTGCCTCAAACTCATCATCACTATCATCACTAGAGCTAGCCTCATCATCACTATCCTCTTTTTGTACCTTTTTGTCACCTTTAGCCATGAGGCATAGGTGTGTAGAGGATGAGCCCGGAGATGATGGAGGGGGTGGCGGTGGAATAGATGAACCAATCACCAAGGCGGCCACCTTCTCTTCTTCACTTTCATCTCCGGATGAGTCACTTGAGTCTTCAATGTCGGTGAGCCAATCACCAACAATGTAGGCTTTGCCACTCTTCTTCTTTTTGTGGAAGTTGAAATTCTTCTTCTTCTTGAATGGCTTGTCATCTTTCTTCTCCTCATCACTTGACTCAACCTTGTTGCCCTTGTTGTACTTGAACTTGTTGTTAGCTTTCTTGTTCTTGTACTTGTCTTTCTTTTCTTCGGGGCAAGCATGAGCCAAGTGTCCAAGTTTGCTACAATTGTAGCAATCCATCTTGGAGAGGGGCTTTCTTGAAGAGCTTGTAAAGAATTTCTTCTTCTTTGAGTCAAACTTGACTCCATTCTTGCTTAGCTTCTTCAACATCTTGGTTGTTTTCTTCACCATGAGAGCGAGATCATCATCATCATCATCATCGCTTGTGCTCTCATACATGACTTGCATCTTGTGCTTCTCCGACGAGGATGCCTTGAGAGCCAAGTCCTTCTTTTCCTCCTTCTCTTTTTCTTTCTTCTTGGAGGAGGAAGATGAGCCACCATCACCAATCTTCATGTACATCTCATGGGCATTGATCTTGCCCAAAATTTGTGTTGGTGTAGCGGCGGAGAGATCTCCTTGGTGAAGCACCGTGACGATGTGGCCATACTTCTCAATGGGCAAGACACAAAGAATCTTGCGTACCACATCGGCCGGTTCCATTTGGTTGAGACCGAGCCCATTCAATTCCTCTACAATAATATTTAGTCGTGAGTACATTTCATTTGCATTTTCATTTGCATGCATAGAGAAAGAATTGAGCTTAGCCATAACCAAGTGATAGCGTTCTTCACGCTCACTCTTTGTGCCTTCGTGAAGTGCACAAATAGTGGTCCACAACTCAAATGCGTCTTTGGCATTACGCACTCGGTTGAAGACATCCTTGCTAATGCCACGAAAGAGTATGTTCTTTGCCTTGGCATTGTGCTTCTCAAAGTTGAGGTCCTCCGCGAAGAGAGTACCTCCCTTTGTGGCGGCTTTGAGCACGCCCACGTCAACGGCCTCTAAATAGACCTCCATACGAACTTTCCAATACGGAAACTCGTCTCCATCGAACATGGGAGGTGGTCCATCCCCATGGGACATCTTGCTCTAGGCGGTGAAGCCTAATTTAGAGCAACCTTGCTCCGATACCAATTGAAAGGATCAAGATGCCCAAGAGGGAGGGGTGAATTGGGCTCTTTTTAATTTCTAAACAAGAATTAAACCTATAAAGAGCCAATTAACCCCCTAGTGCCTACCGCTTGTGTGTCCTAGCTAGAAAGCGGTAACAAGGCAATGGAAAGCGAAAACTTCCTACACAATTCTAGTAAGAAATGAAAGACAAGTGCGGAAAGTAGTGCGGTAATAAAGAGCTAGGGAAAGGGATGCTTGTCACGGCGATGTTTTGCCGAGGTATCGAAGAGTCGACACTCCCCCTAGTCCTCGTTGGAGCACCTCGCAAGGTATAGCTCCCCCTCAATCCCGCGCAAGGGATGAGTGCTCTCTACGGGCTGATTCTTCGCCACTCTGGCTCGGTGAATCGCCCACAACCGATCACAACGTCGATGGAGAAGGGCCGCCGACAATCTTCCGGCGATCACCTTCCTCCGAACACCACACGGACCGTCTAGGTGATGTCGATCACCAAGAGTAACAAGCCTCGATCTTCGCTTGACTCACTCAAGCTTCACAACTAGAGAATGCACACTTGAACTCTTGGATGAACTAGAGAGAGGATGGATGGATTCGCGAATCACTCTCTCTCTCTCTAGGGCTCTTGCTCTCTTCCCAAACTTCTCAACAAACTCAGCAACTCAAATGAGCAAAGGCCTAGTGGGAGAGAAGTGGGAGGGGCTATAAATAGACCCTCTGAAAACTGCCTCGGGCTGGCATTTTAAGTTGGCGACGGACGGTCCGTCGCATGCCCAACGGCTAGTTTCTGTTCATAATTGAGGCGACGGACGCTCCGACGCCTCTGTCTAACGGCTAGTTCTGACACACTGTTCCCAGCGACGGACGCTACGTCACTGGGCGACGGACGCTCAGCCACAGCGTCCGACGCTGAATTCTGGCTAGGGTTTGAAAACACCCTCTCTGGAAGGTCGACGGACGCTCTCCGCAGCGTCCGACGCCTGGCCGACGAACAGCGTCCGACGCGCCCTGAAAAACTTAGCCAGAAAACAACCTCTCTGGAAGGCCGACAGACGTTGTGGACTCAACCACCCAGCGTCCGGCGCCTTTGTCCGACGCGTCGGACAGCGTCCGGCGCCCCTGCCAGGAGCGTCCGTCGCCTAGAAAATGATTTTGACAACTCCGTTTTTCGTCGCGATGAATATGGAAGTTGTTCTAGGCTATCTTACGGTCACCATAGGCTTGCTTAGAGCTAAGGAAGTCAAGTGTGCACCACACCTAAACATGAAGCTTTCCTAAGTCAAGCTACTAGTCTCAACCCCTCTTAATAGTACGGTCAAAGATAAAAAGAGAAGCCCTATCTAATTCTAAGTGCCCTTCATCTCCTTATGACACTTAGCCTATCATTTTAGGGTCTTCATCATGTCTCCTTAACAACCGAAACGATATCCATCTTGGGGGCTAAGTGATGACCTTTAGAGCTCATTTTCCTTGATCACTATGGCTAGGCTATGCATAGCCTCTGCAAAACACACGTTAGCCATAATAATCTCTAATTGTCGTTAATCACCGAAATCAACTAGGGCCATGATTCTTCAATAATTTATATGCATAAATAACATAGTAGACTACATTGGAAATTAAAGGACATTTGCATTTAAAGTTGAGCTCTAACCTTGCGCGCTACTTGAGGCTTGAGCACACCGAAACAACACCTTCTTGTTGTCGTTAGTACGTACGTGCAGCTTGGTAGTCATCCTCATCATCCATGCATGGTTAATTAATTTAATAGTTGACGACCGAGGCCTGGCCAGATCGATGAGCTCTTGCATTGTCGCAATGGATCGCTGAGCTCCATGTGTGCTACTGCTAGCTAGCTGATGGCCGGAGGAATGTGTTAGTTTCTGCACCAGCTCGTCGATGATCGATCTGGAACAGAATATAGAATAGCAAACAACAAATAATTAAATTGCAAACTAAACAGGAGATCGGGCAACAGATCTGACTTCTGCATGGTTTGGCCCCATGAAAAGGACGCCGCACCATCGCAAGCAGGGCGCCGCCGGTGGCCGGCCGGCCGGGCTTTTGGTTCTGAGAATGTCTACCCCGTTGTTGGTGAATCTCCCCGAGCGCAGGACACCCTCGAGGATGGCCAGGGAGGTGCATGCCGCTGCGGCGGCGTTTTGAAGGCAGGTTATGTCTACGGTGATAGGATTATTACGTGTTTTATTTTAGAAGGCTTTATTATTATTTAATGTTATTTGTATAATGGTAGTTGTGGGTAATTTTTTAGAAAAATAAAAATAGATCTAACGGCTATTGTCGTCAGAGCCTAGTGGATTGATGGCCAGATGTTTCTGATTATTATGAGAATTTCTAGGATTTATCTTTTTTTATTTATAGCGCGTTTGGTGAGAATTAACGTGGAGCCTTCATTGGGGCATCCAATTAGTAATAGTAAGATTTGACTAATTTTCACTACAATTCACTTCAACCCTTGTGATTTGAGATAGATACATACACATCCAAACAAGACTTCAATTGGTTCTTGATCACGTGGTCACATGGTGGTAGGATTGATCTCCTATCCAGGAAGGTGCAACGACCTCTTGGGCCTTGAGCTCACGCTCTGATTGGGGGCGCCCAACTTTATTGGTTGGTAGGCTCTCGTCACACTGCGTTATATAAGGCCACCTTCACTACTACTACACCGCCTTCACCGTCTCGACGTCGGCTTCACCGACATCCACACCACTTCTCCGGCCGTCGTTTCGGATCCTCACCAACGAACCCGTGATGGACAGCTTGACCTCCTCCGCCAAGTCCAAAGATATGACACCACTCATCCTCCATCTCTCTCCCTCGTATCTACATGTTTCATCCATTTGTGACTACCACCCGTGCCAGTGCCAGTGCCGCGCGGCAGAGACAATGCAGCTCTTTCTCTCCATTTATCTACAAGAAACAATTCCATTTTGTCTCTCCAGGACATTGAAAGTGAGGCAAAATTTACCATAAAATATACGAAAATACATACAGAAAGCTCAAGTGTCGGTCTAGTTTTTTTTTTTTTAACTCAGGGGGTGTTTGGTTACAACCCCTAAACTTTAGTAGCTAAACTTAAGTGATTTTAGGCCCTAAACTACCAAACACCCCCCTAAAGTGCCCCCTAAACTTTAGTTGATGCACTAAACTTTAGGGACCACTAAACTTTAGGGGTATACCAAACACCCCTCAGAGTGTAACATATCACCCCCAGACAACTCCGAACCAATTACCAATATAAAGACCGACCCAACCGTCAGCTCACCACCACCACTCACTTTGGCACTTGGCCAAGACAACAAATATAACAGCGCCTGTCCAACTGCCCTACTGTCTCTCCAGGACATCATAGGCCGGGAACTGTACATATAATTATAATCACCCATCTGGGTCATACAGGCCTTTTGGCATAATAGTTTGACATCACGGCACGACCTGATAGTCTGATACTTAACTCGCACTGAACATTTCCCACGACGACAACACGTACAGGTACAATCAGGCAACAGAATAGCAATATAAGCACCACCACATAGAACAGTTTGGATCTGCATCTCCAACTCCGTATGTACTTTCTTCCTACTATACTAGGACAGAGGCGATCAACCGCAACCCGGCCATCTTAAAACTGTGGGCGCCGACGTTGCTGCCGCTAAGGATGCAAGCGGTAGCCCGCATAACCCACATATAGGCTTAACTTTGTGGTTGCCGTTTGACCCCGCAAAAATTAAGCCTATATGTGGGTTCGCGAGCTAACCCACTTGCATCCCTAGCTGCCGCGCTTGATCAGTGCTGACAGGCCATTTTACAAGTGTCGCTGCCATTGCTGCAGCACTTGATCAGTGCTGAGTGCTGACAGGTAGCCTATGGAGCAGCAGCACCCAAAAGGCTCTGGCAGCTGCCGCCGTTCCCCCACACTCTCTCCTTCCACATCTGCTCCACCTGCTCAAAGGTCAAGCCCTTCGTCTCCGGCACGTACATGGCAACGAAGACCAAGGCCAGCACCGCGATCCCGGCAATGATCAGGAAGGTCGGGCCAGTCCCGACCAGCCCCACGATCGACAGGAACGTCTGTGCCACGATGAGGTTAGAGATCCAGTTGACAGTGGCCGACATGCCACCGCATGTTCCACGGTATGCCTCAGGGTAGATTTCCGAGTTCACAGCCCACGGGACAGGCCCCATGCCTGGAGAGAAGGCGGCGATGTACAGAGCAAGGCCTGCCACCGCAAACCAGCCTAGCGCGCCTTGGCATGTGCCGTTAGCGGCACTCATGCAGAGCCCGGATGATGACTGCAGTATGAAGGCCAAGGCAAGGATGACAAGGGAGATCACGACCCCAGACAAGCTTGTAAGCGCCAGGCGGCGGCGACCGCAACGGTCAATTAGGTAGATTCCAACAACGGTCCCAGCAGCATTCAGGGCAGCAACGATGAGGGAGAGAAGCAAGGCCAACCTGTTAGAAGAGAAACCAGCCATCTGAACTATTGTGGGACTGTAATACATGACGGTGTTGATCCCAGTAAATTGCTGAAAGGCCTGCATAGTTTGAGGAGCCTAAATTAGAAAAGGTGGCACCCAGTTGCCAGTTCGATGCATCAACTGAATCTAGATACAGAACTTGTAGCGAAGTGGAATGTCTGCTTCACTGAAAACTGAAACAAAATAGAGAACGAGTAAAAGAGTAAGCAGAGAGGATGAACATACCTGAAGACCAGCCCCAGCAAAGAAAGCTAGCCTCAATTCTTTAGACTTGAAGACATCCACATAGCTTCTAGTGTTGTTGGACTGGAATTCATGCATGGAGGATGAAGCAAGCAGCTCTAGCTCTTCCTCCAAACGATCAGAGTCGTAGATCTTCTCGAGGACAGCAATAGCTTTTGCCTTCTCATCCTGGAACAAAAAACTAAGTTAAGAACAGGATATCTCATATTAAAGGAGACAATGCATAACTGGACCAAAAGGCAATAACCTTCCAGTAAAGCCAACGGGGAGATTCTGGCAGAAAAAGCATCAGCACAAACTGTACAATGGCAGGGACAGCAGCAACACCAAGCATCCAGCGCCATGTTCCAGGAACCTGTTCCATGTAGCATCCATATTAGTAATTACCACCACAAAGTAGTGCAGCTTACGAGTAACTCCGGTGGAACTCTCTTGACAAAAGAGATTGACATTCCCTTTAACAGAAACATTTTATTTTACTTAATTATAGTGACCAAATGATATTATATATGCCACTTAAAGCGGCAAAACATAATTAGTGTCCAATATAAGAGTTCTATTCCTCTTGGCCATTATTCTGAAATCTTAATGTTTGACATCAAATTTCCAGTACAGTAAAAACCATGCAAATCAAATGAGTCATCAATTTTTAATCATATAAACATGTAGGAATTCATGAACAGAGAGTGGAATAGAAAATCACTATTGTGGCTATTGAGCAAGAACAGTAGAGGATGAGAGCCAGGCAGTGCTAAAATGTGCATTTGACAGGAATGCAGAGCAAAGAAGCAGCTAGTTCAGTGAACTCTCAAGAGCACAGAGATCAAGCATTCCACCAACATCAAAGTTGGTACGCACCAAGCAATGCCTCTTCAGTAATACATCCGTTGCTGCTGGCAGGGGAAGACCGACTCTTGGTTCAATGACAGTAAAGAGTGTTACGCAATTAACTAGAACCAACAAGGATGTTAGCGCCATGTAAAAATATATATGAAAAGAAAGAACACAAGTTTTCAGTGTCACTGATGCTGAAAACATTTCTCATGAGATGCAGCTTTTCTACATGGTTCTTATGCAAGTGAACCACGCCAAAATGTAAATGCAAGGAATATTATTTTAAGTTGCTAGCATTGTATGCGATGCAGTCTAGCGTTCACTAAGCAAGATAAAATATTTCAATTCAACTGAAACAAAAGATAGTTGCTTTGAGCTACATATAAGATGCAAGATCCCCTAATTTCTAGTTGTCTAAGTGAGAGGGGCTTAGGCTGAGAACAATTTCAAGGGTCCTAATTGGAGATTGAGTATTACCTCAGTAAAGCCGAGATTGATAAGGTAGGAGAAGAATTGGCCGCCGGTAATCATGAGTACATTAGTTGACACCAAACCTCCCCTAATTTCTGAAGGAGCGGCTTCAGCAATGTATACCGGTGCCGTGACGGATGCAACACCCACACCCAAACCAACTAGGAGCCTTCCGATAATTAGAATGTAAGGACCAGCAGCAGCACACATGACAAGTGAGCCAAGAGCAAACATCATATCAGCAAGCAGAGTAGACTTCTTGCGACCATATGCATCATTGACCCAACCACCCCCAGCAGCTCCAAGCATAGCTCCGACTAAGGCCATGCTAACAATCGTTTCCTGAGGAAGAAATCAAAACCAGACACTCAGTACATATGTGGAGAGCCCCATATTGTGAGTTTGTGACAACTAATTATCAGAAGACTAGACTGAACCTGTAAGAAGTAATTGTCCCTGACCGCTGGAAAATCATCGCGGATATACAGAAGGGCTCCAGATATGACACCTGACAAGTGAATTTCTTAGATACAGGTGCAAAATTATACTGGTATTTCAGTCAAATTTTGTAAGCCCTGAGAAAAAGGGGCGTTGGGGAAAAAAAAACTCATGCAAAAATTAACTTCAGGTCCTGTGCAAAGGTACCATTGTGCAACAGGAGTGCAAATTATTCTGCACGATGTCCTTCATAATAATGTGTCGAATTAAATGCATCAAACTCAATCTATAGTAGTAACTAAAGAAAAGACTAAAGCATCAAATCAATCGAATAATCCTAGAAAAGACTTCCTTCCTTTTTTTCATATCAAATGACCCAAAACCAAGGCCTCCTCCTAACCAGCCAGAAAGCTGTCATGTCCTACCATCGATTGCTCAAGCATATTGCAAGAAGGAAATCCACCCGTGTATACCTGTGTCGTAGCCAAAGAGAAAACCACCGATTCCTGCAGCGCCCGTGAGCGCAAGCACGTAGGAGTTGCTAAAGAACTTCATGTCCCTCTTCCCCGCAGCGTTCAGGAGCCCGGAGCTCCCGGGCATGGACATGTCGATCGTCATTCCGGCTCCGGCCGACCCACCAAAACTTCCCCCGAAATCCAATCCCACCGCCCCGGCCCGGCCCTACCTCGCAGGGGGGCGAATCAGGCAAGCGCCTCCAAATCGTTCAAAATCCACTCTTTATCCAGCACCAGCAAGATGTAAGCTCCCACTCCGAAATCAAAAGCAGTGGAACGGCGGAACCGCCGGACCGAAACGAGGACACGCTGGAATGTGGGAGAAAATTCTGGAACCGGTGCGGAACCAGGGTGGAGATTGGAGAGACTTTTGGACCGAGGAGAGACCAGTATTTGAAGCCGACGACGCCCGTCTTAAATAGGGAGGATTTTGTTCATACGGCTGGGTAGCAGCCTAGCATGGGTAGTAGGTGGGTGGATATGATCGCCCGATCGGAGAAGAGGGAAGCTTGCAAGTCTGCAATGATTTGTAGAAATTGCGGTGGTCTGATGGTCTCCCTCCGCGGAAATCGGAAGAGGTCATATTGCTCAAATCAACTTCAAACATGGTTTGCTCGTGCGTATATATGCTGGTAAAAAATAGGGGCAGTGCATTTTTGTTGTAATAACAAATAAACCGTGTAAAAATAGCCGGCACACGAGCATGCTAAATCCTCTTTCTCGCTTGCCCTTGCCTGAACCTTTCATTCGGTGGTGGTATTAATGGAGTGAATTATTGTAACACAACGAATTTCAGTTCGTTTTTGGTCGTTGCATCACGTCAGCTCACCTGGTACTGTTGATTTTCGTGTCGAGACTCGAGACCCAGAAACTTCTTTCCGAAAGTGCTCCGTATAACAGCCCTCATCGGATGGATGGACGAGCCAGCGACGGGCAAGTGCCGGCAACGCCGCTCTTGCTTAGCTAGTCCTTCTTCCTTCTTGTCTCGCGTGTCGCGTCATCCAACCTCCTGTTGGTTCGTGCGCCATCGGTCATCGTCTTATCGACATTTTGATGTGTTCGCCGGTTGGACCAAAAGATTCTAAATTGGAAGCGAGGCACTGAGTAGAAGCGTCACTGCGTCGGCAATCATTGGGCCCCGTATAATTATCCGTTTCAAGTTCAGGTTTCTCGAGTCTATTTGGACAACCTCTAAAGTGAAAGTTGTGATTGGTTTAAAGATAAATTTATTATCTCTTTATTTTAAATTATAGTTTTTTATCTTATTTTTACTCCCTCTATTCCAACTTATAAGTCATTCAAAAAAATTTAGAGGGTCAAAACACCTCAAGTTTGGCAGAAAAATATAGAGAATATTATAAAGATTTATGACATTAAATACGTATAATATGAAAATATAATTGATAAAAAATCTAATGATTTTTAGTTATTATCATATATGTTATTATATTATCATATAAGTTTGATGAAATACTTTAACTCTTTGGGATTCTTGAAATGTCTTATAATTTGGAATATAGGGGGTATATCTAAATATCTATATACCGAATCAAAGCAATCTAAGATCATCACTTATTTCTAGAGTGGGACATTCCAAGTATATTTATTACTTACGGGTGATCATAGGATTTGTGAGGAATGAAAGAGAAGATGTTTACCACATCAATGGCCTATCATTATCCTCATGACCTCATCCACCTATTTCATACTCACCGTTAAAAATGCCATACCACTTATGTTTGAAACTTTAGGACAGCTCTAGAACGCATAAATTTCACATAAATTTTATATGAATTTCGTAGGATTCACTTTATTTTAAGATAAACATTTGTGGCTTATCATATAATGACATGGTAAATATTTGACTTTTCAGGAACAAATAAAATTGCATGCTAGCCTTTTCAAGGATAGACTTAACAATTAAATATTGTAGGTTAGATTTTTCAGTGTTTGACTAGATCAAAAAATGCCGGTGATTATCTTATTTAGACATTTAACCTCATAATTGAATGTTGTCAACTGTCCTTTTTAGTAATTGATGCTTTGGCACATATAAGTGAAGGTTATAACTTAGCCTTTTCAACAGTTGAAGATACTAATTTTTTATTAAAGCAAAGTCCATGAAATGTAGAAACACATACTAGAGACTTAGGTTTTGCAGAAAGACAAAACACTTGCGTATAAGATCATAATATCAAGTTAGCATCTAGCTACCGCAAAAGAGTCCCCAACGATACTAGCATCCCGAAAACTCTAAATATTATTGTGAGCAAAACTGTTATGCCTTTTCGAACAGTACTAATGCACCCCATGTGATGGTGGAGGAGAGGACATCATTTTCCATGGTTCGAGCACGTACTTGCAATACAGATCAATATATATATTGGCCAGTCTTTCGTGGTAATATGGAACTCTTCTTTATCCAAAGTATTTTCTTCTTTAGATATGACCTTGTTATACTTTGATGAACATCAACGCTTTTTATATATTTGACCAACAAAGTTGAAATTTGTTTGGCTTCTTACGGAACTAGAATGACTCTCTTTGTGGGAGAGAGAGAGAGAGTGTGTATGTGATAGCTTCTCAAATATGTACAACATGCTATCGACGACAAACGAAAGTCTGACAGGCCACCTATCGGTAATCAGAGAGGCCTAGTAGGATGGCGCAGAAATGACGTATCACTTGTCCACAATCCAGACGCCAATATGTTTTTATCAGCCGTTGGACTGCTGATTTTGAGCAACAAATTTTCTATATAGCATATTAGTACCTACTCCGTATATCTCTAATGAGTTCTTGAAGTAATAATATTCAAACATACCATGACAGTTAAAAATTAAGACGAGCAACAAAAAACATAAAAGAAAAGAAGGCAAATGTTGGGAAATGCTAACTTAGTACGGAGTATTAAGGAAAACATGAAGTTTTATATCAAACGACAAGCAATATGACTTATTAATTAAAATAAAACAAACGCAAAAACCGTTACAAAAAACACGGGACAAAACTGTTAACTGTAAGAAACGTAAAAGGGAGTAACGGAGGGAGAAACTAGACACGACTAAAAACAGGTAAGAAGAAAAAGGTGTAAGAAAGAGAGAGGAAAGCTCTCGTTCCTAGCTTCCCTCTGCGCAACCAAGCGAGCGAATCCAACCCAGCCCATCCATTTCTCCCTTCCTTCCCCATTCCCCGATTCCAATCCTCCCTCCACACACCCACCCCCTCCTCCCTCCGCCTCCGTCTCCACATCCACCACGCTCCAATCCGCGCGGGCGCCTCGCCACCCTATCCCGATTGCTACCTCCTCGTGGTGGGCGCCGCTCCGATCCGCCCGATCCGCGCTGCTCCTGGGGTTCCGGCGCGCGGCGGCGAGCGGCGGGGGCGGCGCAGGAATGGAATCCGAGGATGACATGCACGACGCGAACGACTCCGCCGAAGACGACTTCTACAGCGGCGGGGAGGCCGGTCTCGCCGCCAGTGACGACGGAGACGCCGACTACGATTTCGCGGACCACGACTCCGACGACTCCGCGGAGCTCCTCTCCCACAGACAGCAGGTGATCTCCTTCTCCAGGCCGTGGGTGGCGCGTGACGTGCTTGAGTGGATCTGCTTCTGTACGGTGAATGCCGGAATTGGAGGGTTGTGAATCTAGGCGGTGGTTGATTGGACGTCTATTAGGCGTTGCAAATGTAGAATATTGCCTCTGTAGTTTATTATTATTAGTACAGACTGGGACGTGACTTGCTGGCTCGAGAGAATGGTCTTTGCATTTACCCGTATACAAATATATATGGTGGCGATGCTAGTTAAGGCATACCTGAATCAACTGCAAAATGCGTTGCTCAGTAATGCTGTTGATGCATATAATACATGTCAGGCACTAGGCAGCCACATTGTGATAGACACTTAAATACTTTCCATGAAAATTATGTAGAACAAATGATGATAGCCACATTTGCTATTGCACAATGTCAATTTGGGGGAGTTGTAATGCTAACCTTTATCCTTTGCCATGTGGCTAGTCATGACACTAGAAAAGAAGTCAAGTTGCATCCTGCTCGATGAATGCCAAAACGTGGGGTCATGACCTGCCAATGCTATGCAGTCTGCGTCTCTGCGATATGTAGTGCATGATAACGTTTGTACTTTTGGATGACATGAACAGTGAGAATTTTGTGCCATACTTTGGTGCCCAAATTTGTTTGAATTTCTAGCATTTGGAAACTGGAGATTGCAGTACAATTGAGTCACCAGCTGTAACAGAAAGAACAGAATCAGGTGCAGTTCCTTCTAGTTTTGAAAATGAATGGACAGATAAAAGTGACGATGGCACACTAAATCTCACTTCATCTGTTTCTTTGTTTTTATTATGTTCTAGGTTTTCATCTCGTTCTGCCTAATATGTACATGTACATGCTATTTGTAGTTGGTACATCAATTGGATTGGGTGGGTGGGGGTGGGGGTGGGGGTGGGGGTGGGGGTAGGGGCAGGGCTGAGATGGAATAGCATTTGGGACAAGAGAGTCCAATCTTGAGATTGTTCGTAGACCATTGCCCCCAAAAAACTTCCAAGTTGGATCCGTATTCTTATACCTGTGTCCGTGTCCAAGTGCCATTCTTGTGTCCAAAAACTTGTTGAATCGGACACAAATCTTAAGCATAAGCTGAATTTATGACACCCATGTCCACATCCAAGCAGCACTGCTCCAGCATCCTTGTTCATTACAACCTCATTTGGACAACGTTTGCTTATGGTAAATTACAAATTAACCTGGCTGTGGGTGGGCACAACAGCTAATTATTTATTTTGTTCAGCTACATTTATGAATACAGTGTTCAGGTTTCTTGCATTTTTGTGTCCTGTTCTGAACTTTCATTTACTTAGCTACAGATAACCAAAAAAACATGATAGATAGAGTATTCATGAGTGCTTGAGATCGACATTGAGTTACTTAGTTATTACTTCTTTGTGTTAGGATGAGGGTTTCATTGTCATCAAGATTCTTTCAACAGGCAGAATTCTAAAGTTGATTAGCTTCTATAGCTTATACTTGTTTCCGTGTTTCCTTCCCAACACTATCACTTCCTATCAATCTCAATTTACTCGGAGGACACTTTGGAATAAAATACTGTAGTTCAAGAAGCTGCTATTCATTAATGTTTAACTCTGTCCTGGCAATTATGATAACATACTGAAACTGCTGTGCTTTCCTTGTTAATATAATAATGGCCAGCTCTCCTGCGTGTTCAAGAAAATGAAACATACTGTAACTGAAATAACTATATACCCTCATGGACTTACACTTGTTTTTTTTTGTGCCCCAGCAAAATTACAGTATATTGAGTGAAGTTGATATAAAGCGGCGCCAAGAGGATGACATTAATAGGGTTTCAACTGTTCTTTCAATCTCCAAACCAGAAGCATGTGTTCTTCTCCGCAACTATAACTGGTATAGTTCTCACTGCAAGAAGATTGTAATCTTACTCTTGTAGTTTGCTTCTAGTGATGCCTTGCTAAATATTTTTAGACAATAGGCTATCAAAATTGGAGCTGCAAGTAAAACTTAAGGGTTTATCTACAGCTTATGTTATAGGCTCATTTTCATTTGCTTAAGTCATACTGCTGTAGCCCATTAACAGTATTGTGCTCTACTTGTATAAAATCAATTATCTCTTCTAAAGGTGGTGCTTCATTGTTTCTTCGTGTATCGATTCAGGGCACATGGTGCTTATCTGTCATTTTGTGTGTTGTTAATTTCAGTGTCTTATTCTAATGTTCACCCTACAGGAGTGTTAGTAAAGTGCATGACGAATGGTTTGCTGATGAAGAGTGTGTTCGGAAGGTTGTTGGTTTACCAGAGAAGCATATTGAAATGCGAAATGACAGAGAAGTATTCCCATGCTTCATTAGTTTCACTTGTTCTTCCAGTTGGCTAAGCATATTTGCTCTCTCTGATTAGTATAGTTATTCTTGGCACTGTTAGTTTTAATCTTGTTGCAAGCATGCACACTAGTGTATCTACAGAACTGAGGCATCATGTAGAAGTGCACAGTTAGTTTAATAGCTTGCATGTAGCTAGATATCTTGTGAATTAATGGACCACTTCAGCCTCCGGGTGGCTTTTGTGTGTGCACGTCCACATGATCTCTCATATCTTTGCTGCTAGTGGTGCTTATCTTGGTGTACTGTGCACTCCCTGTGTAGTCTTTGTATTGTGTGTGTGTTCTTGTGTTAGTTGCGTTCATGGGAAGTACTAAGGAGCGTTCATTACCAACAGTTTTGTATTTTTTTTACTATGAAATGTTGGTTAATTATTTGCTCCTCGTATTTCTGCAGTTACTGTTAGATCAAATTATAGTTGATTTAATCCTAGAGATAGAACCCCAGCTCCTAATTCGAATCTATAATTCTAGTACTAAATAAAAGCTGTGGTGATCTGCTGTAGATGAAGGGCGGCCCTGGTGCAAGCGGTAGAGCTTTACCGCCTGTGACCAAGAGGTCCAGGGTTCGAGCCCCAGCCTCTGCACATTTGTGCGGGAAAGGCTGTGGGCTATTTCCCTTCCCCAGACCCCGCAGTGCGGGAGCCTACGGCACTGGGTACGCCCTTTTTTTTGATCTGCTGTAGATGAATACAGTGTTATTATCCTTAAACCTGTAAGTTTCTTAAAATATCCTCACCCCCACTATACATTAGCACTATAGTGCATCAAATACAGACACATGCATTGCATTTGTAGACTTGTAGTCACTCGTATTATTTGATCCATGTGTATTTTTAGTGGACAATCATTAAATTTAACAACAGTTTATGTCAGTATGCATAACTACCAACTTCTGTTATTTGGAAAAAAAGTGTTTGCTATGCTTGTGTGGTTGGAGGGTTGTGAGGCACATGCATTATCAGAGTTCCGTGCATGTTATGCATCATGTGCATCTGCCCTTTAACTTGCTTATTGCCACTGATTTCTACTGAACGTTGATTGGGAACCTTAATACTCCTGAATAGTTCAATGCTTAAATCCTTTGTGCTTATGCATTTCTTTATATCATAATAGGTAATATGTGGAATATGTTTCGAAAGTTGCCCTCGTGGGTCGATGAGTACTGCTGCATGTGGTCATCCTTTCTGCTGTACATGTTGGAGAGGTTTGTCAATTGGGGCTTGAAATATTTATCTGCATACAAAGGGACCTTGAATTCCTATTTTCATGAAATCAGTTCCACTTCATATTCTATGAAGCCATAGGTCCATAGCAACCACTCTTTTGGCCTTATATTTAGGCTAGTACTTATTATAGTTAGTGATTCCATATTTAGTTCATATATTTTGTTCTGCTACTACAGTTCTTGTTGGCATTGTCATTTCTGCTTCGCTTTTTCAAATACCTTTTGTCACACCCAATTTCAAGAACGAAATAGGATGCATAACATTATGTGTGCCCAGGAATAATCCACACATAAGTTCACAAATTACCAAGTACCATCACAGAGTTTAATACATAACGTACATAAATTCATTACAAGAATAAGTAAAACAGACGGAAGATACAACTAGCTCTTGAGGCTCCATCTCACAGGGAAAGGTCAACTGGTTGACCAAACCTAGAAATCTTCAGGGAATTCCTCATAGCCACCTGCTTCTGTTACACATCCGGGATTTTTATCCAAAATTGAAAAGAAAACAAACGTGAGTACACTCGTACTCAGCGGTATAACATGGGGTTATGAAGCTCAAAAGGATGACACTGGCTTTGCGTTTGGCACTTTTAGTTGGTCAAAGTTTTATTAATAAGTAACATCAGGTTATGCTTAAGCCCCAAATGATCCCACTTATAACCTTGCCAAAGTTTAAAAAGTCATAAACATCATCGTTATGGTGGCAACAGGAACATAAATGTTGGTCAAGTTAATTAATTAAACCGTCAGTTTTCCGGGCCGCTCGTGACCGTGAGCACGGCTGATATATCAGTTTTTAACACTCTGCAGAGGTTGTGCATCTTTACCCGTGAGTCGTGATGCCCCGAATGCCCGGGTTAATTACTCCCATAACACTGCCAAGGTGAGTGGGCGGGGTTCACTATGAAACCTTTCATAGTATCTCGTCTAACAAGATTAGAGCCGCTAGGATTGGCAAGGGGTGGAGCCCCCCTTCCGAGTAGCATAAAGACCCGCAGCCTACGCTCAAACTCGGACAGAGGCCGCACTATAACCAGCTCGGCAAGAGCCTAATGCGCCCTTTCGGGTAACCGCTAACGAGCTAGAAAAGAGCCTACTACTGAGTTAAAGTCAGAGCCATGTAGCTCCCACGGTAGCACTGTCAGTCCCAGCTTTTGCCAACAGTGGGTTATTATAAAAGGTTATGTTCCAATTGCCATAACAGGATCACCAATTCATTCAAAACATTATAACATTTGGCAGGGATCAAGTATTCATTTGTATAGCACTAGCCATCTACCCATATGCATAACCCATAGGAGTCAAGGTAAAGAATTGTCAAGTCTATGGAAACATACTACGGGTATCAATTAAACACATGCACATGAAATTATGATTACGATGAATAGGATAACAAGGTAGATCCCATGCTATACTTGCCTTGGTTCTCAAAGTCTTGCTGGTCAAAACACTCCTGATCAAAGAACTCTTGATCTCCAACAAACTCCTCACTGCCTGAACTCGATCACGACATTGCAACAACACGCATTCCAATTGCATACATACAAAGCAAACAAAACTAATATTAGAACAGATGGGAAAGGGGAGAGCAGAGGGGCGATGTTCCGCTTTATAGCGAGAGAGGGAGCGTGCGGGGCGCGCGGTGCCGTTGCGGCATCGTGGGCGAGGTGCGGGGGTAGGAGCGGGGCGGAACGTGCGGGCGGTTCCCGATCGCGGCGCGTTCGTGCACGCTCTCGGCGAACAGAGCGGAGGGGCGTTGGGGAAGACGGCGCTGACGTGTGGGGCCGGTCGTCAGTGGAAGAGAGAGAGGATGCGGGAGCTGGAGGTTGGCGCCGACAGGTGGGGTCTGGTCGCCAGCGAGAGAAAGAAGAGAGGGGGCGGTTGAAGCTGGCGCCGACATGTAGGGCCCTGTTGTCAGTGGGAGGGGAGAGGGGAAGGGAGTTGGCGCTCGGTGGGCTGGACCGGTTGGGCTTCGGCCTTCTAGCTGGGCCGACAGAGAGAAGAGAAGGAAGAGAGGGATCCCGAGTGGGCCTTGGCCGTGCTGGGCTGAAAGGAGGGAGAGGAATGGCCAAGCCTTTTTTCTTTTCTTTTTATTTCCCTTTTCCAAATCCATTTTCAAAAACAATTTGAATTCATTTGAATTTTGGTTTTGCAACTCAACCATACAAAGAGAATTATGCATCAGCATGTATGCACACTCATGTTGCTAAACTAAGAATTGATTTTAATTCTATAAACTTTATTATTTCACTAAATTGAATGCTCACATAAATTCATAAAGAAATCATTTTCTATTATTTTAAATGCATTTCAAATTTGTGGGTGTTACACCTTTATAATTGATGTCATAGTTACTTATAAAGCTTGCTCAAACAAGAGAGTGAAATCAAGCTATTGTCTTCAGTTACATCTTCATTATACCACCCAAAGTATTACCTGTTGTTTTAATGAATTTGTTGAGTTCACTAGGTTCCAGTACTTAACCATTTTCACTGTCATATGTTTTCTGTCTAGTTGAGAGATTAATCCCTTATATTACTGTCTGACCTTGGTGTTAAGGTTTATTTCATTGCTTATTAATGTGCTGCATGCCTGCATTTTACCCTTACATGCCCATAGTGCATGTGGATGTAATCCAGTTGGGGCATGGACTACTTGTGTAAAGACTAAAGAATCGTTAGATAAGAATTTTTTGAATCACAAAAGAGTAAGTTTGGATCTTTACATAAAAAATAACAAACAGAAAAGCCTAGGCTAGAGATGAAACCCAAAAAGAGGCACCAAAAAAAGAGAGTATCAATAATAAATGGCTTTGTATGCAGTTACGCACCAATTTATTATACAAGTCTCAGTATGGTGGTGGGGTGTTACTCATTTGTTTTTTATTGTACTTTTGGACATCTCTGTATTGTTACTTCATCATTGCATGGAAGCAACTTGCTCTAAAGAACTCTACCTTTGAACTTTACTATGTCACTGAGTAACATTTTAGTGATGTATTGACAGGTTACATTAGCACTGCTATAAGTGATGGTCCAGGATGCTTGATGTTGAGGTGTCCTGATCCGTCCTGTGCTGCTGCTGTTGGACAAGATATGATAAATTCACTGGCTGGTGATGAGGATAAGGAAAAGTATGGGCGATACCTTCGCAGATCTTACATTGAAGATAATAGAAAGGTGAATTGATATATCATATAGATTTTAGCACCGACCACATAGACAGCACCATGAACAATAAAAAGCTGTGCAGTTGATAATTATATCTCTCAATTCTATAGAGCTCATTTATTTTTTGGAGTAAATAATTGTGAGAACTGCTGTCTTCATCTTCCCCTTTTCTCAAATTAAGGAACTCAACATTTTCCATGCATTTTGAATAATTGATCACTGTGTTCTCTTTTGCTCACAGCAATCGCTTTTTGTACTAGGACAATTCAAAGTCTTAAAATGATGTTGAGTGGTAGATATATACTGCGTTTGACTACCATATTTAGCCAACATTGAGTTTGAGTTTGACACTTGATATATTTTTAAATCCATGTTAATTGAATTGGACTGTGTGGAACAGACAAAATGGTGTCCTGCGCCTGGATGCGAATATGCAGTGGAATTCGTCATGGGCAGTGGCAGCTATGATGTTAATTGCAACTGTTCATATGGGTTTTGTTGGAATGTGAGTGCTCAAACCGATTAGTTAATTGTAACATAACCAGCAGACCATGTATTTTATTTTTTTTCTTTCCAGTGCACCGAGGAAGCTCATCGACCAGTAGATTGTGCCACTGTTTCGAAGTGGATCCTCAAGAACAGTGCCGAGTCGGAGAATATGAACTGGTATAGATGGATAAAGCACAATATTTTTAATAATGCTGGCTGTTTGGAGTTTCTCCTTTGGATAGTCCTAGAAACACTAAATATGCCCCCCCCCCCCCCCCCTAGTTAGCCCAAGCACCCAGCAAAATATTCTACATTGAGTTCAGCCACTACTTGCTAACTCCATGTCCTTGCACACCTCCTTGAGCACCTGCTTGCCACAGGTGTGGCCCCAAAGGAAGGTCATGCAGACAACTCGGCCCCATATAGTTTTGTGACAGCGGATCTTTAAATTCCAGACTCTGAATTCTTTTATTATACCTGTTTTTTTCTTCTTAAATTGATTTTTATGTTTCATGTTCAACAATAGATGCATGTTGATCCATGCATAAAAATGTTGCTTAGTTGGTGTTCTTTAACTGTCATAATGATTCGTTCACCGTTTATTTAGGGCATGTTTGGATACAAGGGCTAATTTCTAGCTAGCTAAAAATTAGCTCTAGTGCATCCAAACAGGAGAGCTAAGAGATGGGCTTATTTTTAGCTAAGTTTTCAACTAGTTGTTAACCAACTAGCTAGCCAACCACAGCTAATTTCGGCTAATTTTTTGTCCCAACTAGTAACTAGCTATGTGTATTGAAACTGACCCTTAGTGTTATAAAAAATATGGTTGCATGGCTGAGAAGTATAGTTTCTTATCTGTCAACCTCAGTTCAAGTGTGATTAAGGTTTTGTTCGCTTGTGGTCGCTGGTTGTGTTTAACATTTTGTTGGTGAGTCCTTTTTGTAACTTCTTTGCCCCTATAGGGGTTGTACGAGTCAGCTAGACTCCTTTCTTTTTAAAATAATGATTTGCAAGTTCTCCTGCATGATCGAGAAAAAGTGTGATTTAGTTCGTGAGGTTGCTGTTGTGGTTGTTTGAGGTCCTGTAAGGTTACTGTACTCAACTATTGTGGCTTTTCCTCTCTCTTAACTCAATGATGCACAGACCTCCTGTGTGTTTGAGAAATATTTACTTTGAAACTATTTATGCATGGTTTCAGGATACTGGCTAATTCAAAGCCTTGTCCCAAATGCAAGCGGCCTATTGAAAAAAATCAGGGATGCATGCACATCACATGCACTCCACCATGCAAATTTGAGTTCTGCTGGTAAACATTCTTACTTTATACATTTTATTCTTATTAGTGCTTGCAAATGAAAAAAAAATGATAGTTGTGCTATCATACTACAGGCTATGTCTTGGTCCATGGTCAGAGCATGGAGAGAGGACTGGTGGATTTTATGCTTGTAACCGCTATGAGTCAGCAAGGCAAGAAGGAGCGGTAGGAATTCCCAGCATCCAATCTAATATGTTTTTTCTGACCTGCAAATTTTGGGTCATGTACTAGATTTTCTCAAATTATTTATGTTTTGGTTTGTTGTGGCTACAGTATGATGAATCTGAAAGGAGAAGAGAAATGGCAAAGAACTCCCTTGAGAGATATACACATTATTATGAACGATGGGCAGCCAATCAGTCGGTAAGTATTGAATGTGGTAGAAGTGACCTGAAACTTTAAATCTACATTATCATGGAGTTCAAAGTGACAATTGATGCATGCCAAGCATCCTGTTGGCTGGAATTACTACTGTCCAGGTTTTTTGTCAGATGTTCATGTTTTTGGTTGAGAAATAAAGAAAATGATGCTAAATAGTTTCCTTACAGAAAAGGCAGCTGAGTTGCACATTTAGATGGGTTTTTTTTTTTAGATTTTGGTTCTTGTCTGCCTAAAGGCCATGTTTGGATGAATAGTTTCCTTACAGAAAAGGCAGCTGAGTTGCACATTTAGATGGGTTTTTTTTTTTTTAGATTTTGGTTCTTGTCTGCCTAAAGGCCATGTTTGGATGTAGTCCGATTCACATCAATCCACCCTAACCCACGTGGATTGAGGTGAATCCGATAACATCCAAACAAGGCCTTAGGATGAAAAAAAAAACATGGTGTTGGACTGTTGGTTGATATTGCAGATTTCATATCGCTACTTTGTGCTAGAACACCTTTTCTAGTTACTTGAACATCTGTTTTGTTCATGCGCAGTCGAGGCAAAAGGCACTGGGGGACCTTCAAAGCCTACAGAATGACAAGGTATATGATGCTTTCCATTGCTTATCTTCTTTCCTTGTTCCCCCATTCACATGAACCTGATAAAACCATATACACTATTTTTCTTGAACAAAAATCATATACAATTGGAGCATTAAAATCTTTATGTTTTTCTTTTCAAACAACCTTATACACAGCTGTCTTTAACCTATCCAGAACTTATACTTACACCGACTTGTCCATTTCTATCTTCAGCTTGAAAAGTTAAGTGACATACAAAGTCAACCTGAGTCACAGCTGAAGTTCATTATAGAGGCATGGTTACAGGTATTACTTCATTATTATTATTCGTTAGCCAAGTTTAGGTATCACAAGTCTTGTTGCTTTATCTTGACCAGTTTAATGTCAATGTACAGATTGTCGAATGCAGAAGGGTATTGAAGTGGACCTATGCCTATGGATTTTACCTGCCAGAGCATGAGCATGCCAAAAGACAGTTCTTTGAATATCTGCAAGGTTTGCAGTTTTGCTCTCATAAATAAACATGTATAGACTTTGTTTAAGGATGCAAGTGATGGCACCAATGGGTAAAAGTGGGCTGGCGGGCTGGCGGGCTGGCCCATTTTTATCATACTCCCCTTGCTTTGAATCAAATGAGTTTTGGGTCAACCCAGTTGCCCAAAAGTGACAGGACTTGCATCCCTACCTATGTACTAAACTGACTTATTCTTGGTGTCTTTTATCTAGGTGAGGCAGAATCAGGTTTGGAGCGGCTACATCAATGTGCAGAGAAAGAACTTCAAATATACCTTGATGCAGAATCTCCCTCGAAAGACTTCAATGATTTCCGTACAAAGTTGGCTGGATTAACTAGGTACATGTTACTTCTTTTGGTGTCATCTATGGCTTTGCTTTGATGACATGAACACAATTACAAACTAACTGCTATGCTGTATCCCTGTGTATTTTACTTTACTTCCTTTTTGCCGTGAGGACTTGACCACCTCTAAGGCTCTTTTAATATGTATCCATTTGACCCCGTCTTTAAATTTACAGTGTCACTCGCAATTATTTTGAAAATCTCGTCCGGGCTCTGGAAACTGGATTAAATGATGTAGGTCCTTCCACTAGCCATGGCACATGCAGCAAAAGCGCAACTTCCAAGAGCCTTGGTGGTAAAAGTAAGAGTGGCAAGAACAGGGCATCAAGCACCAGTTCCAAATCTGGCGGCCCAAGTCGAGGTGTGGATGATAGTAATATGTGGACTTGCGATCAGTGCACATATGCAAACCCCAAATCTGCCAGAACCTGCCAGGCTTGTGATCGTCAGCATCGATAGCGCTGTCAGTCCTTGCTAGAGATTTGGACCCCATTGGTTGAGAATCTTGTGGTGTTGCTCCGTGTGATACACAACATACATGAAATTGAATGTTAGCTGATCTCTGGGGGTAGTGAGGAGGTACTTGTCGGAGGAATGCTGCACGCAGTAACGCAGGAAGGCAAATGAAGTAGGTTTTCGTGTACCCCGGATTGTTTGTGGACTGACAGCGCCTGTGAAGCCTCAACTCATCACCAGTTCGATTTGTATATATAAGTATATCCATATCTGTAACAATGTTTTGTTCAATGGAAGTAGAGGAGCTAGGAGGCGTCTGCTGCCAAAGGAACTGAACTGTTGTAGTGCTGTTGTAATGTAATAATAACGGGTCAGATTTAAAGAAAGTCATCATGTTACAGAAATTTCAAGAGAACTGTGGTAGATGTGCCAGTTTCCTGCCCTGTAGCGTCTACAGAGAGGACAATGGTGATGGTGACCACAGCTGGATCAGTAGAACCCGAGTCCACACGCTGGAATCGGATCTCAAATTTTTGGCTGTTTGTCTCGGTTCTGGAGTGTGTAAATGTGCCTGTTTGGATGACCGGAACGGTTCTGATTCTGGTTACAGTATGAAGAAACACTTCTAAACGCATGACTGGTCTTGTTTGGCACAACTTCTGAAGAATCGCTTCCAACGCATTAATAACTGAGAATTGTTTTTTTTTGGAACGTATGCTATGGAAATCAGGTTTTCGTGGAAACTATGGAAACTCGCACGTGGATCGCTGGATCTAAATTCGATGGATATGACTAATGGTGGGAGAGATTAACAATTAACCCCTCCCACCGCATCCACATCTAATCACTCGGCGTGGTGGGAGATTAGTAATTAACCCCTCTCACTATATTCATCGGATTTAGATCACGTATGAGTTTCTATAGTTTCTACGGGAACCTGGTTTCCATAGCATACCAACATTTGTAGCTTTTTGCCTGGCCTAGCGAAATGGCTCGAGCGTGTATTCGCTGGATTCCATTTCTGGCTTCTATACACTAGCGTTAGTATTGTTCTAGTTATTCTTTTTAAGTGCAACAAATTAAATTAAATTATTCTATTTGAATTATCCTGTTTACAAAAAGTTATATATTTTTTCAAAACGGTTCCATAAAAGTGATTCATCACTTAAAACGTTTCTGTAGATAATTTAGATCTAAAATGTTTTTATAAGAAACTAGGGTCTTTCTTCTAAACGCAGTAGTTCGGTGATGACAATTAATGGTTTAACCGAAACTCTGATGGATATTTTGATCATTTGTCGATCCATAACCTGTTGCAAGCTGGTGAGAGGTTTGAAATGTTGGATTGTTAAGATGATAAGACTAATGACGTATGACGACATAGTTAAATGTTGTTTGCAGAGGATACCTTAGTCATGACCATTCAAAACTAGAAACAAACATGTTCTAAATTAACATGAAATCATCGATGTACATGTTGACGACCAAAGGTGGCCAAAGCATGAAAAAGACTTTGTGGTAATGTTTCTGGCAATAAAACAATCACGAAAAAGATAAGAGGTCATTAGAGCAACTCCAAAAGACTTGCTAAAACTATATGTTAAATTATGAGATTTAATCATTATGTAAAATAGAAAGCTCATCTAAAATGTAGAGTTTTATATCAGCCTAGCTAAATTGGAAAAATACGTATAACAAACATGACTCGCTAGGTAAATATGACCAGCGAGAATGATGGGATAACCAGTAGGGTAAAATAGAAAACGATATACACTAGCTATTGGAGTGATGTTTTCGAACATAATAGCTATAAATAGCTTCACGAATACATTTAGCTAGTCTGTTGGATTGCTCTTACACGTGAAGTCCAAAAGATAACCGGCCGCATCCCCAACTGGTCAGGCCAGTTTCTCAGCGCCACACTGTGGTCCACCACCCTGGGCCCAACAAAACCGGTCTAGTCTCATTTTGGAGACCGTCTATACCGGTTTTCCTATGACCGCCGATCTCGTAAAAAAACAGTCTGACCAATTTGAGACTTGGCCAGACTGAGTTTATCATCCTAGATCGAATTGATTGGTTTGCAAACCACTTCTAGATTTTTTGGCACAATATTGTGTCTTAGTATTGCAAAGTGCAGTTAACTTCGTTGTGAAATTTTTCTGGGTTTATTGGTTTTCATGATAAATCCATAAAATCAGCCGGAAAGTACTTGTGCGAAGCTTCGATTGATAATGCTATGCATTGATTATATTCTTCCCGTGAAATAATATTTTCTCCTTGAATATGTACAAGCAAATCAATCTTGGAGGCACAAACTGTTGTGTATATGTGAATGGCAAGTTAGACACTATTTCTAGATATCGAAATCGACCAGAATGAAATTCCTTGTTGATTATATTAATAATATAGTGTTAAAAAAATCCTAAAAGGGTCTAGATATTATCACATCAACAAAAAAATGAGAGAGAAAAGAATCCACCATTAGATTTTAATGATCATCTAAGAGTCGAATCTAAAATCTAAAAACTCCACAAATACGCTACATATGAAACTAAATTAAATTTCATACAAAATATAGAAATTAGAATTTTGATTTCTATACAAACTGAGAAGCGACATTTATTAGACTGGTCGCAGCGTGATACTGGACGAGTACTGGAGTTCTATTTTACAGTAAAAAACATCTGTGCTGTATGGGCAACACTACAACAACAGCTGCGCTACAGCGAGCGAACCACAGGATGGATGGCGGACACGGGTGGCCTGACAAAAAGCTGAACTAGTGGGCCCATATTCTCGATTTGCGCAATATACTATTTAAACTAGCTACAAAATATAATAATTCACAAACTAAAAACTAAATTAAATTCCGTTTGCACCATTAAATTTGTTTTAATAAATACTTCAAAACAAGATCTCAAATGAATATATTTAAATAAAGTGATAAGTGAGCTCTACTGTTGATAGTTGGTACAGACTACGAGATATAGAGAATGATGAGTGCGGAGAAATACGTATAGAGGAAAGAATCTTGATGACCAGGACGGATAGATGACAGATTTAGAGAACGAGGAGTGCAAACAGTCTTAAATAGCTAAAGTTAAGAAAAATAATGAAAGTAGTATTTGATTTTTGAT
This sequence comes from Microstegium vimineum, assembly GCA_022036555.1. Classification (NCBI taxonomy): domain Eukaryota; kingdom Viridiplantae; phylum Streptophyta; class Magnoliopsida; order Poales; family Poaceae; genus Microstegium; species Microstegium vimineum. The sequence continues at coordinate 34,369,457 of CM039131.1, forward strand.
TCACTGGGGAGCAAAGTATATATGTAAATAAAGATCCCACGCAAATACAAATGATTATTTAGTTAGGACAAATAGTATTTTTTACACACAAATTATAAATAAAAATACTAAAATATCCAAATACTCATTAAAAATGTAACAGGTAAATATCTAAATTTGGAATAAAATAACAAAACATATTTGTTTTTTTATTTCTTAGATTGAAAAGTAAAATATTTACATAAAAACGAGTTAAAAATACCGATCTTGAAGGAAATAATACAATTGCAAGCAACAATGATGTGCAAAATATTAATCCCGACATTAATGTGGTGTAAATCTATGTAACTTTGCATATATTGAAAAATCATTTTAAAATCCATCAAACTTTTTTGTAAAATCATTTTAGAACTAAAAAATTAACCCATAATCATTTCAACTTTCTTTGTATACCTTTTATTACCTTTTAGGCTTCTTTGGTTCATAGGATTCCTAAAGAAAAAATTGTAGGAAGTAGCAATCATATACAATGAGCATTGTAGAGGCCTTTGATTCATGAAAAAGAAGGAAAAAAACAAAGGAAATTTTCGCATCATTTAACTTTCGTAGGAAAAATGAAGAAAAAACATATAGTGGAACCTCATTGTTTTAGTTTCCTATTCTTGTGGTGACTTTATTAGTCTAGATCAGCCATCACAATCTTTTGAAGGTGCTCATAGGGGTTTACGTTCGGCGTTCATAAAGGTGAGCATGCGTGTTGTGAGCGTCTATGTCTATACCGCATAATTTGCAAATTTCCTCTGTTTTTTCACATGTATTCTTGTATTTTTCCTATTTTGTTTTTATCCGGTATTTTATAAAAGGGGGTCTACATAAAAAACCAGTCAACCCTACTGCAGCAGACGTAAGGGGCATCATCAGTTTTTAAAATCAAAAGAATCCATAAATTTTGGATAGTAATTACGTAATGCCTTTGAAAGATGATATGCCTGTTTTAAGAATGCATTGATTGTTTTGTTGTCAGCAAATCAATCAGATCCAATCAATCAGATCCCATCAAAACTTGCCGCGATTAGGCTGGCAAGGTTTGGTTCATCATGATTACAATATATAACATCATCAAACGTTTCCATTCCAAGCTTATAAGTTTCCAAAAATCGATGACAGTTGATAGCTACTAGTTGCTGGCTCTATATATGCGCTCTTGCCCACGTTAAGCCAAGTGCCGTTTTTCCCTCTAGCTAGTTTGTCGCCATGGCCACATCGATCGCATCACCGATGGCCGTGATGATGGCGATGCTGCTGACGATGGTCGCGGCGTCCACTGCGTACGACGGCCATCACGCACCTGCCCCTCACCACCACCACTACCACCACCATGCCGCGGCGCCGGGTCCTGGTCACCACCATGGTCATCACTCTCTGGCACCGGCGCCAGGTCCTCATCACGCACATCACCCTCACCCTCACCACCATCACGCCCCGTCGCCCGCTCCTATTCATTGGAGCCAGCCGACCGGAGCTCCTAGTCCCGACAACGATGGGGAGCACCACTCTCCAGCACCGGCACCAGTTCATGCCGACCATTTGGGCAACGCTCCGGGGCCTGCTTTTGTTGATGGCAACCAGCCTGCCAGCGCGCCGAGCCCGAACGTGTATGGCGCCGCCCACGAGGCTCCATTTCCGGCTCCTGCTTCAAGCCAGGAGGCGCTTTGCGCTCCGAGTCCGTACCAACATGGTGGCCACGACGCTCCAGCGCCAACGCCAACGCCAACGCCAGCTTCAGTTCACGGCTACCAGCCGGCAAGCGCTCCTAGTCCGTACCACCTTCACGGCGAGCACAGCTCTCCTGCGCCGTCGCCGGTTCATGGCAACCAATTTGCCAGCGAACCGGATCCAGACAACCATGGCGGCAACAACGCTCCAGCGCCGGCAGCGGTCCATGCCGAACAGCCGGCCACAGCTCCAAGCCCGCTTCTCCAAGGGCAGGACCCTCCGGCTCCGGCGACAGTTGCCCCAGCGCAGCACCGCGGCCACGCTCCGTCGCAAGGGAAGCCACCAGCCCACGCCCCGGCCCGCGTCGGTGAAGAGGCTCCCCAACCGAGCGGTTTCGCGCAACCCCCGGCTTCTGATTCGCGCTACTACTACCCCTCGTCCGCCCCCGCTCCGGCTCCAGAAAGCTCTTCGGCTCCGGTCGCCGTCGTTGGTCGATCATCGACGCTGCTCGCCGGCGTGGTTGGCGTGTTCTTGTGCGCATCCGTTCTTATTCTTTAGAAATAGTTTGGAGAATCTGTCAGCAATGTGGCAATAAGTTTGTATGCATTACAGCATTTAGTGCCATTCGATTGTTTTGTTATTAGAAAATAAATTTTGCATCTTCAATATGCACATCAATCTTGAAGGAATATGAACGACAGGTTGTTTGTATATGTATGCACCGCTGAATTGCACCCATTTAGGCCCTCATTTTCCGAATCGAAGTTTTTTTTTCCCGTCTAGAAGAAAGCTTCTTAATCTCCTCCAACAAACCCAAATATAACCCCTATTATTCATGATTCTCCACGAATCTTATTTCTCATGACTCATGAGCTTATTGCACTTAAAAATAGCCATAATTTTCCTTCGAATATGGCGTCATTCACAATAAACAATAAAGCTGCCTACTTGTGTCTAGAATCGTGCAAGCATGCTCTCCGTCCCGGTCCTGGCGGTAGGCGGTCACTAGGGGATTGAAAGTAAAGTCAATGAATCAGGGACAACCTCAGAGTAGAAACTACAGTAGATGGTATGGGTCAACCTACTCATCATCATATAATAATCTTTTTCTTTGATGCGTTGGTCTTTCTTATTTTTCTTCAAATAAGCACGTTCGGTCATAACTTATCTTTTTCTTTGATTCGTTAGCCTTTCTCATATAACTTGTAAACACGTCTATACTTGGAAGTACATTGAGTAATATCGTATTTTTAAAGTAAAAATAGATAAAATAAAAATCATGATTCACTTGCAAACTTAATTAAGATGATGCATTGTTAATAATTTTAGTGTGTCATTATAATACTTTTCAGTCTTGTATCCTTCGATAGTATCGTACATATGGTGGTAAAAAACTACTCACTCCGTTTCAATTTATAATTTGTTTGACTTTTTTAACCCAAACTTTGACCACTCGTTTTATTCAAAAAATTAGTGCAACATAATCAAATTTAAGTCATTCATGTAGGCTATTTATTAAATAAGTAAGCTACACAAAAAAAAATGATATTTTGTAAAAAAATTAAATAAGACGAGTGATCAAACTTATGGTTGAAAAAGTCAAACGAACTATAATTTAAAACGAATTAAGTATTTGAGTTGATCCATACTACCTATTAGGTCATTCACTCTCTCACTGGAGGCTAGCTTTTCTTGCCCCAACATTCAAGAAAGTTCCTCGTTGCTCTTGTGGCTTTGTTGACATAGAGTGGGGCTTTGGCTCTTAGCGCCAATGGGATCTAAGGATTTCTTCTTGAAAGATCCCCCCCCCCCCCCCCCCTCCCCCGAGCCTTTCTCTGCTAGCATTGGCTGGTACGGTAAATCACGCACCACTGTTTGGACGTAGGATAATGTGTGAACAATTCGATATTGGTCGCGTGAAGTCTATTGGTCTTCGTAGCACCCCTTACAACAATCTAGGTAACGTGTGAGTAGCTCGATTTTGATCCTCTTTGGCTTACTTCCTTGTGTTGCTAAGCCGTAGGTGTGGCATATCCAAAGGTACAAGGAGTTGCGGTAACAATTCAAACGGGGTCCAAATTTCTATAGTAAGTTAGGTTAACAATCCAAACACAGCTTAGATCTCATGCAAAGATGAAAAACAATTTTTTTTTGAACTTGAATAAAACTATAAAATGATTGTTCTTTCTAACAACTCATACTTTATGACGGTAAAATTGTAGGAGATTCGAATAAAGAAACACACAAGGAATAAAAACAAAAACAATAAATTTGTAGGGGATTTGGATAAAGAATACACAAAGAATAAAAAACAAAAACAGTAAGGGGGTTCGAATAAAGAAACATACAAAGAATAAAAAAATAAAAACAAATTACAATTGTAGGGGTTTTGAATAAAGCAACACACACAAAAAACAAAATTTGACAAAAATCATCTGAAGGGAGGATACGAACCTGCGTCGCGCAGTTGCAAAACTGGAGCTAACAACCATTCGAACCATGGATCATTGCACTATGTTTGCAGAAATTACTTTTAATATATGATATTAGTTTTACCATACCTATTTAAGTCCGCAGTTAAGTAAAAATGATCTAGGTCTCCCGCGCCGCCGCCGACGCCTCCGCTGCTGCCACCTCCGCTATCTGTGCGGAGGACTCCTCGCCGGAGAATTGCCGGCGGCGGCTCGAGGCGACACTTCGGTAATCGTCTCCCGCCGCCCGCTTCCCAGCAACCCTACTCTTATCCGCACAGCAGCTGCGCATCAAGTGATGGCGGTGCCGGAGGAGAAGCTGCGCTGCACGAAGGAGCCCTTCATCGAGGACGTCGGCACCCGGAGGATGTAAGCATGCGGATCCTTCCCGTCCTGTTTAATGAATCATAGCCCGACGATTACACTTACTCTCCCGCTTCCCTGTTACGTTTGGTTGCTTTTGATTTCAGAAAGAGCATTCGGTTCAGCGTGCTCTCGGGCAGCGAGATTCGCAAGTCCGCGGAGTTGCAGGTCTGGAACAACCGGATCTATGGGCAGGACATGAAGCCGATACCCAATGGGTTGCTCGACCCGCGAATGGTAATGCCCCGCTCGGAATTGCTGTTTTCTCATGTGTATTTGCATTGATGATTTGAAGTTGGTAGTTCTAACATAGGCGTGCCCTTGTGGCATCGTCCAAGTTGTTGCAACTTATTTCCCCGTGTCAAATTTCAGGGAATCCCGAATAAGAGTGAGAAATGCAGTACCTGCCATGGTGGATTTAGTGACTGTCCTGGCCATTTCGGCTACTTGAAGCTTGCACTTCCAGTTTTTAATGTAGGCTTCTTTAACTGTATTCTGGACGTGTTGAAGTGCATCTGCAAGGTACTGCTGTTAAGAAGTTTACATCATAGGTGTGCTGAACACATGAACTCTGTCTTTATAATTATTCTTGTTCTCTCGTGCCTTTCTAGAGCTGTAGCAGAGTTCTTCTTATGGAGAAAGACCGCAGGGAGTTTCTGAAGAAGATGAGAAATCCCAGGGCAGATGCACTACAGAAAAGTGCTACAATGAAAAAAGTGAGGGACAAATGCAAACTATCCTGCTGCCCCCGCTGTGATTACAGAAATGGTTAGCTATTCTATATTGTCCATAATAATTTTACCTTAGGAATGTCACTACTGAAACCTGGCTATTGTTTGTAAGTTAACATGGGCAAGGAATCTCTCAACTCTTTCCTGTTTTTTGTTGTAAATACAGGTGTAGTTAAAAAAGGCAGAGTAGGCTTGATAGTGGTTCATGACTGTAGCAAGGTTTTGGATGGACATACAGAAGAACTGAAGAATGCATTGCAAAACAAGAAAGAAAATATCTCCACTAATTCAGTTCGTGTGTTAGACCCTGCAACCGCTCTCTCTCTATTCAGAAGAATGACTGACGAGGTTGGTGCCAATTTTCATCCTTCAATAGTCACGTGAATAGGATACTGTAATGTATGGGATATAGGGTAATTTGATGTGTTCTGCTACCCTCTCTTTTAGTGCTCAATAACTCTAGGACAGCCAAGTGAGCTGGAGAAAGCATTAAACCTATATAACAAGTTGCCCCAAGCCACATTGGTTGCCACACATTGGATGCTATTTTCCAATTTGAACTAATTGCAGTTTTGTTGACAAAATTTTACTCTTCCTTTTCATTTTTCTGCAGGATTGTGAATTACTAAACCTTGGTGATAGGTCAGAGAAACTTATTGTGACGGAGATTGCAGTGCCACCTGTTCCTATACGGCCTTCTGTTGTTGTTGGTACTAGTAGAACAAGGTTTGCTTGTCAGTTTCTTAAGAGCTTTTGTGCTTATACTCATTTTCGTTTGGTGATTCAGAATAACCTTGTGATCATGGGTTGCCTTGCGTATTGCAGTAATGAAGACAGCATCATGGTAATTTTGAAGAGCATTGTTAATACAAACTCCATCCTTAAGGAGACCCTCCATACTGGGGGTCCATTCACCAAGTGCTTTGTAAGATAACCCAGAGCTCCTCACTTGTCTGTTTTTACTTCTTTCTGAAATTTTCCATTCATCCGTTCTTTTCTTCATGGATGTGCTCCTTCATATTTTCTTTTTTTGGATCGTTTTTAGTTTTAGGAACTAGTGTCTTTTGTGTTCCTTGTTATCCACAAGACCACAAACTATTTGAATTTTGGTTGCTTGTAAAGTGCTATTCCTCGAAATGAGTTGTACAGTACAGTATTAAAGTTATGACATTCATGATTTGCACATATCGACTACTCAACATCGCAATCCAAAGTGTTATTAACTACAAATCTGACATCCAAGTCTTCTAAATATGTTAACGAGCTGAAATAATAAATTGGAAATTTGTGCAAATATTGGACAGTAATCTTTAGATTTTTCAAACTTCCGACTTATTTCTGGCTACATTAAACTTAGTTCATGACTCTGATCTTTAAAATGGTGGAGATCATATTTTCAGATGCTTCACTTTCAATCTGGATAGTTAATTCGTCATACTGTAACTTTTGTTGATGTCCTTAGCTAACGTTTCACTTTTTGTTATAGGATTGCTGGCAATACCTTCAACTTCAAGTTGTCGAATATGTGAATAGTGATGCCCCCCCCTGTCTTCCTGACTCACAACATCGTGGCCTTATTCAACGACTCAAAGGGAAGACTGGTCGATTTCGTGGTAATTTGTCTGGAAAACGTACTGAGTACACAGGAAGAACTGTCATATCTCCTGATCCAAATTTGAAAATAACAGAGGTACTCGTTCATGTTCAATTGTTTCCTTATTTCCCACTTTCCAGTTGTTTTTTGTGTCACCATTTGTTAATCCTTCAGGTGGCTGTTCCTGTGTTGATGGCTCGAGTCTTGACTTATCCTGAAAGGGTTTCAAACTTTAACATTGAGAAGCTGCGACAATGTATACGAAATGGACCATTCAAATATCCAGGGGCTAATTTTGTTACACAACCTGATGGCACGAAGCAGTAAGTTCTAACTTGATGAAATTCTGAATTGTTATCCAGCCCAGCCTCTTGTATCATTCTTCTGCTTTTTCAGGAGCTTAAAGTATGGTGATAGAAGGATTACTGCTCGGGATTTAAAGTGTGGATGTATAGTTGAAAGGCATTTAGAAGATGGAGATGTTGTCCTCTTTAATAGACAGCCGAGTCTGCATAGAATGTCAATTATGTCTCACAGGGTACAAGTGTCTCCTTATTTCATTATACTATACTTCAAACATTTTCTCACCTTTTGATATTTGCTTTTGTACTTGAGCACAGGCAAGGATAATGCCATGGAGAACACTCAGATTTAATGAGTGATTTTGATGGAGATGAAATGAATTTGCATGTCCCTCAGACAGAGGAAGCTCGCACAGAAGCGCTTATGCTCATGGGGGCAGCATTTGCTTTCCTTCTTTCTTAAGTTGAGCAATTTTATTTTTATCTGCTAGCACCTAGCACAACTTTGATAGCTGCTATTTGTTATTGTTATTGCTTTTACAGGTTCAGAATAATTTATGTACTCCTAAGAATGGTGAGAAAGTTGCTTCCACGCAAGACTTCTTGACCTCATCTTTCCTAGTTACAAGAAAAGATACTTTCTATGATAGATCTTCCTTTACTCTTTTGTGTTCATACCTTGGTGATGCAATGGAGAACATTGATTTGCCAACACCAGCCTTGATTAAAGTAAGATTTTCATACTGAGCTTTTTGTATGGTCATATCTAGAAAGTTATGCTAGGTCTGCTTCTAGTTATGCCTATGGTTATAATAGTCGATAAATTGATATCATTTGAACATGATAAATCAGGTGCTTGCTGATACCTTTTGCAAACAAATTTCAATGTTTGCATATAATAAGATTCTAAGAAAACATAGCTATAAGCTTGGTTTGTTTAAATGAAACCTATGCACTTGCCTTTACTCTTTTCATTGGCATGCATCTTTGTACACACTATCCTTCTTACTGAGATGCCCATATTTTGTGTGTATTCTATTTTTGCAGCCTGTTGAGCTTTGGACTGGTAAACAACTATTTAGTGTGTTAGTCCGACCTAATGCACTTACAAGGGTGTTTCTGAATCTTGCTGTTCAAGAAAAAAATTATTCAAAAAAAAGGGGGAAAAAAGAGGGAGGAGAGGAAGTAAGGGAAACAATGTGTGGAAGGGAAACAATGTGTCCAAATGATGTCGTGGACGAGGTCGTGGAGGTCGAGGGAGATCTTCCCGAGGATCCAGGAGAGGACGATGTTGTCCAAGCGCAGCCACGCATGGGTCCGAGTCACAGGCGGGGCGTCGGTGAGGACGTGGTCGTCGAGAGCGTAGCGGCGGAGGATGAGGAGGACCAGGTCTCGCTAGCGGGCATAAGAGGCCGACTCAGGGTCGAGGACGACGGGGACTAGGTTCTGGATGTTCTAGACATCGCCGACCTGGTAGTGCAGCTGCGCGATCTGCGGGTCGACCGAGTCGGGCCAGAGAGCCACCGGTCGAGGTGCAGCCTAGCCAGAGGAGGTGGCGTTGGCGCTGGTTTCAGGGTACATCGGGAAGGCAAGGCGCTGCTCCGCCTCGGCGATCTGGCGAGCGAGAGCATCATTCGCCTCACGCTCGCGTGCCCAAGCCTGGGCAACCGCACGCAGACAAGTCTGACCTGCCACGACAGCTGTCCGGGCGGCGACGAGGGTCGCGTCGAGGGCGGAGTCCGCCGGAGGCACGGTGAGGAGGGGCTGGAAGAGTGGCGAGGCACAGAAGGCCCCCATTCCCGGCGGTGCAGCAGCGCTGCAGGGTGGTGCAACCGTGCTGGAGGTGGCGCCCATGCCTGCCGGAGGCATCCCGAGGCCCCCGGCGGCGGCAGCGGCGTCAGCGCCAGCCCCCCCCCCCCGCCGGCAGCAGCGGCCGCGGAGCCGTTCGCGTCCAGGAGGTCTTCCGCGCCCTCCAGTGCAGGGGCGGACCCACAGGGTATGCGAGGTGGGCCACCGCATACCCTGTGGGGAAGCCTGTCACTTGGGAATTAAAATTTATAGATAAATGGATTTACCGCAATAATTACTATTACATCTCCTTAGCCTAATGGTAAGTCTTTCTATGTATAATCACCAGGTCACTCGTATACTCCCCTCACGCTGCATTTTTTTCATTTTTATGCTCCTTTAAAAATCAACTATAGATAATATATTTATGGGAGAATTGGTTCCATAGCATTGAAAGGTTGCAACCTCCGTAAAATCTCACTAAAATATTTCGGCACCGTAAAATAGCACCAGAATGTGTCACCGTGAACTGAATCTAGCATTCCGTCAGTTTTTACTTAAAGAAACGTTAGCACTCCGTGCTCGCTTCCGCATTTCTCCTCTTGGGCCCTGCACGCCTCCTCCGTGGCGTGCTCGCTTCCGCATTTCTCCTCTTGGGCCCTGCACGCCTCCTCCGTGGCGTGCTCGCTTCCGCATTTCTCCTCTTGGGCCCTGCACGCCTCCTCCGTGGCCTCTTCGAGAGCTCATAGCGCTCCCACGAGTTCAGCAGCCGCTCCCTATGCAGTTTCGTTGTCGTGACTGCCATCCAGATCGTTGCTCTCATTGTACATGTTGTTGCTGCTGTCCTCCAGCATCCCGAACGTGACTACCTGTGGCCGCCTTCCCTTCGTCACAGTAGCAGCAGTAGTCCTGGAGGCCATAAGCAAACGGAGCGGGAGCCGCCGCAGTAGTCATCGAAGGACTCCGACGCCGCTGAGCTTCCCTTGCTCATCCTCGCAGCACGGCGAGCAGCGCGGCATGGCCGGAGCCGTCATGTCGAGGTCCGCCCGCGGTCAGGGTCACCCGTGCCACCAGGGCCGAGCTCGCCCGCGCCATGGCCGGAGGCGTCCACGTCGAGGTCCGGCACCCGTTATCGTTAGCAACCACCGGAGCTGAATTTTTTCCCTGTGTCAAGTTCATAGATAGAGATGATGTCGATTGCCGAACTTGACGAGTTCGTTCGAATTGGATGGCCTAAAACGACGGCAGGGTCCTCGATCTGCAGTTCATGGTCGTCGACACCCCTTGTTGCCTCTGCCTCGCCGACGGCGGCGGCGGCGGGGTCTGCTGGGCGGACGCCAATAAGTCCGAGTTTGTGCACGCCAGGCAGCTAGCGCTCGTGGATGGTGTCAACAGGAGCAACAACTTGCTGCGGGCGCCGCTCATGAACTCAGCGCGAGTCCGTTTTCATCGCGTCCTCCACTCCAGCGACCTCATGCTCGTCGCGGACGGCGGCGCGACGCAAGGGGGTGACACTGCTTGCGGCCGTCGAGCGTGGGGCAGCAGATGGACACGGAGGAAAAAGGAGTGTCACAGTGCAGGCTGCGCACCACCTCGGTCGGCCACCGCGTGACGCTGCCCGCTCCAGCGCCGCCTCCGCCCGGCCACGGCAGGCCCCAACCGGCGTGCAAGCCGTGCCACCTCTGCTGGCCGCCGCGTGACGCTCCCTGCGTGCAGGCAGCGCCGCCTCCGCCTGGCCGCTCCCCTCGCCAAGGCCATGCCGCCTCCGCCTGGCCGCCATGGGCCCCTCCAGGAGAGCAGGACGTGCCACATTCGCCGCCCGCCTCGAGCCACTCCCCACGCGCAGGCATCGCCGCCTCCCCGCCGGCTACCGCGGCCTGCTCAGACAAGACACAGCGCCGTTAGTTCTAGGGGTATTTTGGTATGAGTTAATGGCTCAATTGCTGGAAACTGACGGAATGGTAATTTCAGCTCACGGTGACACCTTTTAGTGGTATTTTACGGAGCTACAATCTTTCGATGGTATTTTACGGAAGTCGCAAACTTTTGATGCTATGGAACCAATTTTCCCTATATTTATTTATTTAGTTCTCATCTTGTTGTGTCCTGTAAAATCTTAACTGGGGGTAGTTTTTAATTTCTGGTATTGTATCTTCTCTTGATATTAATAATTATATTATATATTTTGTCCTTTATTTTCTAGTTTTATTTATCACATGTTGTTAATCTTGTTATACCAAGATATCATAAAATGGAATGGCAACTAAAAGTGACATAAATTATTTTCTAGCTTTATTTATCCCATGTTGTTATGCCAACACGTCATGGAATGGGACGGCAAATAAAAGTGATATAAATTCGGTATCATTTTATTATCGCTTATTAGTAGCTATGTACAATGCCATTTTAAATTTCCCATTTTATTTTGTCCCCTTTAAAATTAAGTATAGATAATATACTTCATCCTTTAGTTTTTCTATTTTTTATCCCCTCTTGTTATATCCCATGAGATATGTGTCTTTATTTTTATGTTTTCAACTTTTTATCGCCTCTAGATTTTATTATAATAAATAACATATTTCATGCTTATTTTGCAAGTTTTTCTTCCCATCTTGTTGTATTTCATTTGAACTCTTTATATCATAATTTATCATATTTTTTAGCTAATTTTTAATTTAAATCTTATTATGTTACTTTACTAAATTGAAATATGGTTTACCAAATTAAAAATGGTTTTACCGAATAGGACAAAAAAAATTTGTACGCATACCCTGCGTTAAAAAACTAGGTCCGCCACTGCTCCAGGGCCCCGGCGGCGGCCTCCGCGGAGGCTGCGACGGGTCGGGGCAGGGTGGCGGCGGCCTCAGCACGCCCGGCAACCTGGGCCCAGCAGGTCGGGACCGTCGGGCTGGGGAGGGGAGGGAAGACTTGGAAGCAGGAGGGGGGAGGGGAGGAGGAGGGCCGCCGGCAGGAGGAGCGCCAGCGGCTGCCTGGCGGCTGGAGGAAGAGGAGAGGGTGGGAGAGAGGTGCTAAACCTAACCCTAGCTTGATACCATGCTGAATATTGCTATTGGATTACTTGGGCTAACCCTAGAAGGGTAGCAATATAGTATAGGCATACATGGGCCTCATGGGTCTGTACACACACATCCCAACACCTTGTGACATTTTTCCTACCTTAATGAAATGATTCGCAGTTCTCCTGCATGGCAAGATCAAAGCTGTTTCGCCTTAGCATGTGGCTTATGCAGTATTCTCTGACATGGAGTACACTAATCAAAGAAATGTGTAATTACAGAACAAACCTCCTGGCAGACATGGGTACGCCAGGAGTTGATGCTAGGAACACGAAAAGTAATCACATCATGGAAACGAACCAAACGCTTGGAATTGAAGCTGCTAGGGGATCTATTATTTATGAAATTCAGTACACAATGAAAAGTCATGGCATGAACATTGATCACAGACATATGATGCTCTTAGCAGATTTAATGACATACAAGGTATCACGATCTGGCCTTCTCTGGAAAATGAATAATGTTTTTCCTACCCTCACTTTATTACATGCTTCAAGACCTATGCCCATTTTACTTTTGTGAATTCTCTGAGCAGGGTGAAATTCTTGGCATTACTAGATACGGCATCGTAAAGATGAAGAGCAGTGTGCTGATGCTTGCTTCATTTGAGAAAACCGCAGAACATCTATTCAATGCCTCATACAGTGGTCGTGAGGATCAGATAGAGGGAGTTAGTGAATGCATTATCATGGGCATTCCCATGCAGCTCGGTACCGGTATTCTCAAAGTCAGGCAAAGGTACTTACACTTTTTTTATGCTCTTAACTGCGGTACGATTCAACACACCTTGCACTGAACTTCCCCATCCAGCTTGTTGAAAAGTTTGCAATCTTTTTGTTCTACAATTTTTTCCGAGAGTATCTGTGTTTCTTACCAAAACCGCATGATATTTTTTGATTTTGTGCCATTTCCCTTTGCAGGCTCGACCATGTCCCTGAATTCAAGTACCAGCCGGACCCGATACTGTCGTGATATATAGCTGGAAGCTGGAACTCTGTACATATTACATAATTATAGCTGGATCATACATGCATAGGGCATATCGTAGGCAACCGTGGCGGCTGTCATTTTTCGGGCGAACATCTAACTAGTGTCAATTCCATCTCCATGAGGCAGACTACGGGGGCCAACAACGGCCTTTTCGGCTGCATCGTCAGATGCGCAGAGTAAAATTATGGCAAACATGACACTAATTCTACAAGTGAAGGGCGGGCAACACCTGCTACATCTTCTAGGCATCAAGTAGTCCTCCCTGCATCTCAAATTATATGTTATTACAAGAATTTTGGAAGAGTGAGAGGATCTCAAGTTTGTCCAAATTAGTTTGATAAAACTTATATAATAATATTTATAATGCTAACTTAGTATCATAAGATTCTTTATCAATTATATTTTTATAATATACCTATTTGATGTCATAAATTTTTATATTTTTCTCTATAATTTTAGTTAAACTTGAGATATTTGTACTCTCCAAAATTTTTGAAATGACTTGTAATGAAGCCCGGGAAGAATCGTTGTTTCTCCGTGATCCTAAAAAAAAGAGTCCATATCTCATATTCGAGAAGTTTTTTTTATTAATGTTTACTATCTATAATAATATTATTAAATTAACAGTGGAATTCGAGGTATAAATTTTGATCTTTTTTCTGTATAAATCTAATCAGATTTAAAAGAGTTTGACTCTCAAATAAGGAAATGTGTTTTTTATCGAGGGATACTTTTCGGTGGTTGGCGTTTGCGGTTGACCTGCTTGTAGAGCTCAGCTTTCTAGCCACAAACGCTTATAGGCTCGTGCTTGCTTTGTGTTGGCATGGCAACCAGACAAATCGTGCATCTAGAAGGGAGGTGGCTTTTGTTGTACTCCCTCCACCAGCCGTGCGTGCGATGAGAAGAAAAAACGAGGCTGCATCCTCACCTACTCCCGCCGCCCCCGTCGGTCGTCAAGATCCTCCATTCGTCCTCTCCACCGCGACCACCGACTCCGTCCTCCCTTGCTTGGTTGACAAGGGACCGCGCCCGCCCGTGCGTGCGTGAAACTGGAGGGAAGCAACAAAGCAACGCATATGAAGCTGCGGACGCTCAGATCAGACGCTCCTCACATATCGTCGTGCCGTTTGTCAAAAGTTGTCCGCATCCGGTTGACGTCAAAACCAGGGGAAATCAGAAGTCGCTGGGTGCATCTGGCTTGTTTTTGTTTGTTTGTTCAGACTTCAGAGACGTCGTCGGCTGGCAGGGGATCTCGAGAGCGAGTGGGGAACGATCCTGACATGATCCGGGAAAGACGAGGGGAACATGCGCATTTTGGTGCGTCTTTTCCCGCGGCTGCTTTCAGCCGTTGAGTTTTTGGAACTTCGTAATAAGCTGGAAAAGCTTGCCGATCGAAGAAGTTTTTTTTTACGACGAAAGAGAATTATATTTATATAAAACCTAACATCAACTCAAAACGTTATAAGAGTTATAGAATAATATTCATGTTGTGAATAGCGCAACTCAAAACCTAACATATTAATTGCTTAGTGCATAGAAAAAACACTCGAACGACGGTCACATTCCTGGAACGACACATGTTAGGTTGAACGTACTGTGTGTGAGCATATGTCATGTTTTGTTTGACTTGGTAGTGTTTGCTTGTGCGTCGAATAAGAAGGCTCACTTTGACATTTTTTAAAAATAAGCTCAGTTTGACTAAATAAACGTTTGAAGAGGGACTCTGGCTGTGGATCAGGTGGATTCATCGTCTCTATTTAAGTGAAACGTGAAGATCGTACAGTAGTACATTGTTTTTTCGAATTACCCACTGGTGGAAGAAAGAACAACAAAATAAATAACCCGTGTTCGGTTCTCCGGGATTGACCTCCGGGAATAAATCCTGGCCGGAATTGCTATTTAATTTGTATAAGAATTTTTTTAGCCGGAATGATTCCTGATCTAAAACGCTGTAAACGAACGAGTAAGTCCGCTCCAGACAAGCTGGAACAGTACAGCTGGTGCACGCACGGAGTCCTCGTGAACCTTTTTTTTTTTTTGGGGGGGGGATCACTGATCATACTTCTAATCTTTGGTCCTCGTGCGTGCGCATCGTGTACGGTACTACGCGTAATTGCTGGCTTTGTTTACGTCTGCACGCGCGGCGCCCTGATGTACGTGTTCTTTGGTCCACGGATGGATGGTAGCAGAGTAGGAAAATTAACATGCAGATGCAGGCGACCAGATCCGGATGCAGAGGTCAGTTCTAGCTTAGCTCATGGTACAAACTGTCTTATTCTCTTGGTTGCTTCGGTGGCTAAACTTGTAATAAATTACTCTCGGTCGTGCGCTCTTAATCAATTTCTTTTCAAACAACTTTCGAGCCGTTCGGCTGCTCCTAAAGCAGTGTTGTCACGGCTGCGCGCATTGCATCTCCTTGTGAGAGCAAAATTCTGTAGAATGACTAAGGAACAGTGCTATGACCAGCACCTCCTTGTTAGTCTTTTTCAATGTATACTATATAGTGTATATATATCAAAAGTAGATGATTGTTAATCAGATTGTTGTTAATCCATCAGGTGTAACTTTCACTAGATGGTTGGTAGATGAACTCAAAAGTAGCTGGGGGAAACTTTTACATGATGCCACCGGTACCCAGTTGGGGGAAGGGATGGCGATATACTGAGAATGGTCTCTTCACTGTTAAGTCATTATATAAAGCCCTATCAGTGAATGACTCTGGGCCTTATCATAAAAAGATTTGGAAAGGGAAAATCCCTTCTAAAATCAAGATTTTCTTGTGGTTACTTATGAATAATGCGATTCTTACCAAGGACAACATGCTTAAAAGACGATGGGCCGGTAATCCCACTTGTTATTTCTGTAATGAAGATGAAAATATGCAACACCTGTTATTCAAATGCAGTACTGCTCGAGCTATTTGGGCTACTATAGCACATGCAATAGGTGCTGAGATTATACCAAATTCCATTAATCACTGTTGGAATTGGTGTGAAAAATGGTTACCGAAAGGCCAACAATTCCATACCTTGGGCATTGCAGCTATTTGTTGGGTAATTTGGAAAAAAAAAGAAACGAAATATGTTTTGAAGGCAAAATTATAACTAGCCCAGCCACAATAGTCTGTTTTGCTTGTTCTTTAATGAAATACTGGGCATGTCTATTCGTGGAGGAAGATAAGGAAGCCCTACTATGCTGGCCATTGCAGTGAAGCTGACAAAGAAGCGAAAGGAGGAACAGACTCAGTTGATGTTGAAGAATGGACAAGATGGTGATAGCGACGAGTGAAGCAGCGCGTAATGAAAGCGCGATCTTCTGGCTGTCTGTAGTTCTTTTTCTGGAGTTATATGTATCATCACAGTTCTGTTTCCCTGTCCTGGCTGGGTGTCTCCCCTTCTTACTTTCTCAATCCTTTGGAATTCTGGCTGTGTCAGTCCTATTTTGCTTACCGGTCTTTTGCTAAACTCTGTTGTCTGGTAGCTCCTGTCTCCGTTTGATCAATGGAAATAGGGTTTTCCTCGTGTCAAAAAAAATATAGTGTATAGATAAATATATAAAATAAAAGAATATTTTTTTTAGTATCCGGGCCGCTGTTGTGTTTGCAACGGACTAATAACACCAGCTAGTTGTAGCTTATTGACAATATAGGCAGTAGCAGTTGGCACTAGCATTAGGTATTGTTTTGACACTCGACGGGCTCTTGATCGATCGCTTCTTAATCACGCATTCAGGAGCCAAAAGTTCTCTCGCACCCGCATTATCTAAACTAGCTAGAGAACGATGCTGGAGGACGGACGTGTTGAGACCGGCAGTGCAAAGTCAACAAAAACGAGAGCGCTCAGGATCAGATCGAGATCGTTGCAAGGGGAAGGATCGTCGCACGCTTGGCGTTGGCGGGCACCTAACGGCTCCCCTACGTGTGTCTTTTTTACGTGTAGCGCGGACCTTCACTCAACATATTTTTAGTAGTCGTGACCTTTTTTCCTTAGGCTATGCATCGTTTGTCAAAGGAGTGATTTAAATCCATCTAAGATCTTTTTTAGATCCGCATGTGTATCTATCTTAAATATATTGCTTGAAGTGAAAATTAATTTAAATACACTTTAACATACGTAGTTTAAAGGTGATACATGTGCATTCAAACAAAGCCTAAGGGCTTAATGACTTAATGTATATATATATTTGTTTTAAATTTGAAGTGCAACTTAGTTTAAATACACTTTAATTTACTCCATCACATGTGAGTTGAGGTAAATATCTGAACATCTAAAAGCTTGTTTAGATGTCACCGGATTCACTCGATTCATAAGTGTTGAAGTAGAAATTGGTGTGGAATTAGTTAAATTTCTATTTCAACATAGGTCTGACTATGTCCAAATAAAACCTTACACTATAAGTCTACAACTCAATTTCATAACTAGTGCTGCATCTGCACAATGCTAAAATTGAGCACCATGCACGAATTGTAGGTGCAGTGATTTGACTGATTTCTACGTGCTTATCCATCCCTAGGACGCAGAATTGCATAGGCACCACCGACGCACTGTGCATGTCACGGACGGGGAATATGCTCACTCGCCATCCATCTCGAGGGGCGCATAGCAGTAGTACGTCCATCTCATGTGCCACCTATATATTATATGGAGCAATAAATAAACTCGGTCACGTCACATAACAGTTGTAACACGTGTAAATTTATGTTGTAAATGAGCTTTTCGAATTTTTGGTTTTATTGTGGTAGGCTAAATAAACTCGGTCACGTTATGCATAACACTAGTACTCCCTCCGTCCCAAAATAGATGTCATTCTCGTTTCCCGAGAAGTCAACCTTGTTTAACTTTAACCAATTACAAATTAAAAAATATTAATATTTATAATACATAAATAGTATCATTAGATAGATCTTTGAATATATTATAAAAAAACTTGTTTGAAGGTATAAATATTGCACGTATTTTCTATAAACTTGGTCAAAGTTAAGAAAGTTTGACCAGTACGTATCCCATAACGACCTTTATTTTGGGACGGAGGGAGTACGCGATAGCATTTACTGCAATTCGGTTGGCTGCTGCCTTCTGCCTGCTGCCTGCTGCCTGCTGCATCCTCGCCATC